>CM057454.1:877122500-877722500 GCA_016271365.2 Neoceratodus forsteri | reverse complement strand
GGTAAAAATACTGCTGCTGTCAGGATGATGTCCAGCAGCTCCCTTGGGCCATATGCCATGGACCCTCACCAGAGAGATGGTCGGGATAGCAGATGACTAGGTGGATGGGAACAGTGGAGAGAAAGGTCTATGAAAAATAAAATGGGAAAAAGTTAAATTCCCTAGCTAGCTGTGGTCAAATATGTGGAAGATACTTGTGTTGGTCCATGAAAGAGAACCACACCCTTTTTATAGTTTACATAACATAACAGAAACAAAGAATTTGATGGCAGATAAGGATCGCTTGGCCCATCCTGTCTTCCCATTTCTTCCTAGCTACACTATTCCATCAGACTGTATCCAATCTACTCCTCTTTCTCCCCTTCCTTCTTTTCTACTATGATTCCCTTGTGCTTAATCCATGCATTCTTTAACTCCACCACTGTCTTCGCCCCCACCAGCTCCACTAGAAGTCTGTTCTAGGAATTCACCACTCTTTCTGTGAAGAAGTACTTCCTTGCATCTCTCCTGAATCTACCCCCTCCAGCTTCATCATGGCACCTTATTCTTGAGCACTTTTATTTATTTATTTATTTAGCTTTTGTTAACCAGGTAAGTACACTAGACAAGCCAATTTGCCTATTTTCAGGTACGACCCGGGAGAGTACAGGAAATTACATACTTACACACTTGGGACAACATGGTACATAATTAGGAACAGGTTACACATCATGAGACTACAAGGTAAGATTACACATCACATAATTAGGAACAGGTTACACATCATGAGACTACAAGGTAAGATTACACATCACATGATTAGGAAACAGGTTACACGTCATGAGACTACAGGTAAGATTACACATCTTGAGATAAGCGTTGCATCAGTTTTGGAGCAGTACAAAAATACTACATCTTAAGGGCCGGCAGTTTTGTATGGATGCAAGTGGTAACATATGTCACGGGGGGTTTTGACACCCGCAGGCTGATGCAATTTTGAGATGGCTCCATAGGGAAGAGCGCAGGCTGCCCCGTGAGGGGGCAGCACGGACCTGGGTTGGGAAGGTGTTCCAAAGTTTAGCACATGCTGTAAAGTCCCATTCACCCATTTTGGTCCTAGTCACAGGTACCTTGAGTGTGGCAGACCCTGAGACCTAAGGTGATATGATGAGGGGCAGTTTAGGCCAGCAGCTTGCCACCCTGGAGGGTACCTGTGTTGAGGACCTTACCAGTGAAGCAGCCAAGGACAAAGTCAATGCTGCTTCATAAGTGAGAGCCAGTTTAGCTTATTGTAGAGCTGCAGTGATGAGTAGGCGGGTGGCGATAAGTGACAACAGATATTGTTATAAGCCATCGACCACCTGGAGAGATAGGCCTTAGTGGTGCTAGCAAACAGCAGAAGCCCATAACACAAAGAGGGGAGAAGCATCCCTCTCGCAAGGGCAGCACGCGAGGCTGGTATAAGGTTGTTTTTTGCCCTGTAGGCCAGATCCAGTTTACAGTTGACTGTTTTACATACTCTCTGAATATGAAGGCCAGGGTCAAGCTGTGGGTCCAGCATTACTCCCAGGTATTTGAAGTTGTCTGTGATAGGGATCGGGACATCTCCCTTACCGGATACACAGAACGGCACACGGGCAGCCTTGATCTTAGCTCGGGACCCAAAGAGCATGGCCTGGGTTTTTTTTAGGTTAAGGACAAGCTTGTGGTTCAGGATCCATGCTTGAATGTTTATAAGGTCTTCACTCAGGTGTTGACTGATTGCTTCTGATATGATTTTTGTAAAAATATGATTTTTGTACAAACTTCAACCTGTATGTCACTGACTGCAGCTCAGTAATAATAAAGTAACCCAGTGGCAGGCCTGCTGCTCATGACACCAGTCAGCCCGGGTTGAGGAATGACCCAGGATGTTGGGGGGACAGCCGGGAGAGGAGGTGCATGCATCCTGCATCCCATAGTATGCTCTCCCTTTCAGTGGAGGGAGGAAGCAAGAGTTACAGGCTGTGCTGCAGTACTGTCACCTGGCTGAACACAGGTGGTGCTGAGCTGTGGGGGGAGGACGTCGGCTGTGTTGGAGCATGAGCACATTTTATGTGCATGCACACTCCAAGACATCTTGAATGCTGGAATCCAGAAAGAAATGCAGGAACGCCTTAGTAGTGCACAGCAAGGTACTTCCACCCCTAGGGCCTGCTGACCCAACTCTCACTCTGCCTCCTCCCATACATAAGATGACCAGACTGGGGCTGCTGTTCAACCCCCTGACAAAGTCCACTACAGAATCAGAGGTAAGAGCCAGGAAAGGATGGGACTGGGGGGAAGTGGAGCACAGAAGGACCAACAGTGATAGGAAATATAAGAACAAAGTAAAAAAAAGAAAGAAAATACCTTTCGTCAGTTCCATGCTGCACTTTTAGCACGCTGCCCTTCAATTTATCTGTACAATATCTCTTAATTGTTTGTATTGTCTCGCTCCCTTTTTGTGTATAGAAACATAGAAACATAGACTTTGACGGCAGATAAGGACCACTTGGCCCACCCAGTCTGCCCATTTCCCTACCTACTGGATAAGCTGCAGATTCTAGTTAACCAACAGCCTACTTCCTGCCCCCCCTACATTGCCTTGTGTCTGTCCATGCATGTTTGAATTCTCATTGTTTTAGCCCCAACAACCTCCCCAGGAAGGCAGTTTCATATCCACCACTCTCTCTGTGAAAAGATTTCACATTACCCCTGAGCTCGTCCCCCTGCCTATCTTTAAATTGTGGCCCCTTGTTCTTACACATCTCTTTTCTGAAAGATGCTACCCTCCTGGACTTTGTTGATTCCCTTGAGGCACTTGAACGTTTCTACCATGTCCCCTGTCCTCCTTTCATCAAGGGTATACATATTAAGCTCTCTCAGTCTCTCTTCATATGATTTCTGATGCAGACCCTGCACCATTTTAGTTGCCCTCCTGGACTGCTTCCATCCTGTCTATGTCCTTGGTAGATGAGGTCTCCAAACTGCACACAGTACTCAGATGGGTCTCACCAACTGTCTGTACAGAGGGATAACCACTTCCTTTTTCCACTTGTGATGCCCCTTCCTATGCATCCCAGTATCCCCTGGCTCCCTCACTGACTTCTCACATTGCTTACCCACCTTTAGATCATCCGATATGACTACCCCCAAGTCCTGTTCCATTTTTGTTGTTGTTAGTACCTCCCCTGCTATTGTGTACTCTTCTCCTGGGTTTTTGTTTCCCAGGTGCATTACTTTGCACTTCTTTGCATTGAATCTAAGTTGCCATATGTCTGACCATTCCTCCAACCTTGCCAAGCCCCTTCTCATTTTTTCTATCCCCCTTTACTTTACAAACTATCATGTACTACTGCTGCTACCATTCCAGGTCTGCTGTGGAAATGAGCCACTTTTGCATCTCATAGGGCTTTTCTGGATAATTCTTTATCATCTCTTTTACTGGACTGTAGGAAGGTTTCTTACCTCTGCCCATGGTTCCGACTCGAATCTTGACAGCATCACACTTTCTGTAGGATCCTGGGACAGCTACAACCCCCCAAAAAAAATAAATCACAGTGCCCCTTCTCATAGTGAAATATTTCTGCTTTCACACAGATTCAGTGTTGGGGGGATGGTGCGGGGGCCCCAGGGACAGGGGCAGGTGTGGTCACCAGTGTTGAAATCAGTGCCCCCCCACCTGCAATCCTCCCAAGTCCTCCCCCAGACCTTCAGGAAAACAAGACTATGTTTCTCATAGTAATATCCCTGCTGTAGTAATTAAAATAAATAAATAATAACCCACCATGGGAGGTGTTAAAGCAACAAGACGTGCTGCAACCTCCACACTGCAATCTAAATGCATCATGTCCAAGAGCTCTACCAGACTGGGGACTGCGAGCAAAGCGAAGCCTTCTACATGGTAACACAAAACATTGCTGCAGACACAAGCTGGATAATATTGTTAAATAAATTGCAAAATAAGAATCTCTGACTCTGAAGTTTATAAGTATTGCTAAATGTGGCAATAAATATAAAACACTGACCTTTGAGGGCTGGCTCAGTGCCTCAGAATTGGCAGTAGCCCTACTGCCCACCGCACTTGCGACTGGAGCGTGGATGGAGACTCTGGTCATCAGAATTCTCTGGGGAGGGAGGATCGAGCGTTTGAAAGATTGCCTTCCTCTCTAGGAGAGGGAGTTGAGATGCCCTGCTCGGCAGCCACCACCTAGTGGAGACTAGGTGGTAGCACAGCAAGGAGTTTCAGTATCGCTGGCGATCAAGATGGTTGGGCACATGTTCCTACTCTTTTCCATCATTGCACCAGGTGGCCCAGGGAAATGTAATGCCAGAGGAAAAACCTCTGGATGGCAGTATGATCCTCTGACCTGCCACAGGCCCCACACCCCTGACTGGGCACAGACTCTAGCTTCTGAATGTGGACACTGGGAAGGGGTGTTCTGTTTCTCCCCTTGTCACTCTTGACACTTCCATGAGGACGCATGCCTCAACAGCATTCATGAGCATGTGGCGAACCACCCAGTGGAGGAGCATGCTCCCAGGCTCACCATCGGGAGTTGCTTCAGTAGTGAAATGCACTGATGTATGCAAGTCATGTTTATAAAATGGGCCTCAGAGGCCAGCCTGGTGGTGCTGGAGGTTGAGGCACTGGTCCCTACACCTCGTGCCATGCTGGCGACCTGGGTTTGGGAACAAGCCCAGACCCCTGGAGGTCAGCTGGGGTGAGAAAGGATTGAGCGTCTGGAGGACTGCTTCTCTCTCTCGAGAAGGGAGGTCTTGTTGTCCCACTCGCTAACTCCCCTATGGCGGTGGCTGGAGGGCAGTATGGGTCCGGAGGCATGTACTGGTGACATTACGCTGCTGGGAAGGGGGTACTGGAGAAAAAGTAAAATGGGAGCTGGCAGGCTTCATGATGGCCCATTGTGTCCCCAGCAGCCACCCCAAATTCTGGATTGTGCTCAGGGAGGGGAGAAAGTCTACGCTCCCCTCTCTGTCCCCACCATGGGGGGCAAGCCATGGAGAAATTTTGGGGTGAGTTGGGGTGGGGATGCGTGAGGTGCAGAAGTAGTTGCCTGCCATGTCTCCAGGGGATAAAAAGCTATATAGAAAAAATAATAAAATTGGCCTCAGAATCCTTCAGAATCATAGTAGCATCTTTGGTCTAAACCCATAACCTGACCATTCATTAATCTGTGCGTATGTGAACAGTTTGTAACTCATCTATCCTAATCTGCCTAGCAACAGCCAAACTAAATGAATATAAAAGCTTTTTCCATTTAAATAAACATTTTTCCACTTTTTTTTGTGTGTGTGTCATTTCTTTATGCTCCCCCAAGCCCCCGACTGACCACTTCTTCAGGTGTCCTAGAGCGCTGCTGCCAGTCCCAGTCACCATCACAATGTCCTCATTACTACCGTGGCCCAGTTGACCCAATGTATCCCTTTGCTGAGGCACCCCCCCTTCCAGAGCAGGGAAACTGGGAGAGGAGACTTGCCCGAAGGCTTCCTTCTATGCTGGATAGATGGCGAGGGGTCAGTTCAGATACTTCTGGGCTTCGTGATGAGCAGGACTGGCCACTGTCATCCAGTCAGTCAAGTAGCAGTGTTTTTCCTTGCTTTTCTCCCCAACCAACACCCCTACCATGTAGTGGTTTGACCGCAGTTGTGTCCTGGGGGGGGGGGCATTCGGCAAAGTGTTGAGGCTCACACCACCTTGAACACCAGCCACAAGTCACCACCAAGAGCCACCGAACAAGCGGTCTGGGACTGTCCCACCCCTCCAGGGAGGAAGGCGTTCATAGGACACTTATACCTTCGTGCTGGACTCTGCCAAGTAAACACCCATCGCTCAGCACCATGGAGCTGGTACCATTTTTCCATGTTTTAAATGCAAACACCCACAATAGGGCATAGATTTCTTTAAAATAAATGTACTTTCCAGATTAATTCAAAGGTACTCGATCCTTGTTACCAAACTCACATATTCTACCTAGCAACAACCTAACAAAAGGTCATGAAAAACTTTTATACTAACAAAAAAAAAAACATTTTCCATTTTATAAGTGCAATAACCTTTTTCAGGCTATAGGTTTCTTAAGAATTAATGTACTTTCTGGGTGCACTGAAAGTCACTCAGCTGTTGACCGCCTGCCTTCCAGTTTAACCTGCAGGTGTGCATTAATTCTCTAGAACTGCATACCCAATTGTGGGTTATTTCATACTTAAACTACTGATTGTTTAGTTGTAACTATTATATTTGATTACTGTCACTCTTATTCAGGATCCTTGGAATAGGATATATAAATAGCAACAAGCTATTTCCTGGTTAAAAGGTAACTAAAGGATTTAACTGAGCTGAAACTTACCTTCTAGTAGTAATAACAGTGCCTCTTTGAAGTAATATGGGATAGTCCTCAAGTGAAGATACAATTAAACAGGATTTTGGTAAATCGGGTCCTTATTTTGAAATAAGTGGAAAATAGTAGAAACACAAGATTTCAGGTTCTTCAATGTCTCTATGAGGAATATAATGGAATGGCTATGGGAGACTGTTTTTATTCAGTTTTCAACAGGAAGTTTGGAGGGGAGAGAAGAGGGGAGAAGATCTGCTTTTGTGATGCAACTCAGCAAACCTGGACAGGCAGATTAACAAGCGTGAATGATTTGTTACCAGTTTAGCAGTTACAGCAGTGGTCTTGCAAGCCAAGCAAACTGGGATCAGAGGAGAATTTCCTGTGATAAGGTGTCAGTTATTTGTGTTGGTGGCTTTATAACATTCTGTCCACGGGAAGTGTAGTCTGCCTTATTTGGGAGATCTTGGGATTGGAATTAGAGGCAGGGTGCCAAGTGTTGTTTCTTTTCTTTTAGTACTATAAAATAACAAATCAGGTTTGAATAGATCACAGAGAAAGTGGGCTAAAAAAGCTTCGCTTTAATGCAATGTGATTTGTAAGAAGAGAGGTCCTCTGCATACGATTTGGTTGAAAGCTAGGAGGAGCTACAGGAAAAACCTACTGCCCCTGTTGATGAGTAGGGGACAGATTCTAACAATATTTCCATGCACACGTTTCTTTACTTTAGTAAATTGTAAAACACTTTTCTCTCTGGTAACAGCCAGCCCTGAATTTCCAAGGCAAAACTGTCCAAAGGAAATTTTTTTAAGGACATAAGCAACATTTAGGACGTTTCTGGTGCAAACGCTAACAATTCTGAGCAGTTTTCAGTCACAAAAATGTGTTTTGACATTTTCTGGAGCAACCAGATTGCATATGGAAATGCTGCTTAAAGCTGCAGTGCACGTTATGGTGAAAAGTTACTACTTATATTTTTTTATTCTTTTTTTTCAATTGCTTCCTTGCTCCTATCTTGTAATATGTCATTTTACAAGTCGTCCATGAAATGGGGTACCAATGTACTAAATACCTAGTGCATGAAGTAAAAAAAAAAAAAAATTAGAATAGCCATTGCACATACAATCAGTGAATTTAGAAGTTGGCTGCAAGGCCGGACTATCGATATATTGGTAGGGCTGTCACTCATGATACCAGTGACCTGGGTTCGGGGATGCACCTGGGTCGTTGAGAGCCAGTTGGGGAAGAGGAGGGTTAAGCGTCCCAGAGAATGTTCACCTCCTCCGGGTGTGGAGGGCAGCTAGCTCTGCTGCTATACTACCACCTGGGGGACCACAGGTGACAGTGCATCCAGAGAAGCTGAGGGGAAGACGGACGCCGACTGGTGACATGTTGTGCATGGTTGCATGTGTGTGCATGCTCACCATAGTCACTGGCATCCTGAGGGAAGGGGGGAAGCTGTAAATCTCTGCCCAGATGTAGGATGATGATCCGGCCTCCCACAGGCCCCACACCAGGGAGGTGGCCCTCCTCTGAACTGGATCTAGAATTATGGCAGAATTGAGGAGTCATGCCAACTCCCACCATTGGGGGCAGGCCATGGAGGGAAGAGGTAGAGCTAAGACCACAAGGAGCTGGGTGATGTGGTTAGGGAGGCTGGATTGGAAGGGGCATGGATAATGCAAGGGGTCAGAAATAGAAAAAACAAGAAAGAGGGGGCACTGCTGAGTAGCTTCTTGAAAGCAGCATTTTCCCTGAGCTCCTGATTGTTGTAATTAAAATCATAATAAATTTGATTTACTGCAGAGCTTCCTAATAACAGAGTGCAAATAAAAATGTGGTGTGAACTTGAGAACAGCACTATGGGGAAATATTGGGGGGCAGCCCCCTCATCTTCAGACTTTTTTGCTCCAAAATGGGCAAAGCAGCCCCGAGAACAGCAGCCTGCATCCACTGAAGAAGCTACGGCATCAAGCGAATTGCCTACTGGGGTGCCTCTCTCCTTTTGATCCAGGCAACGCTAAACCAGCTAGTCCAAATGGTTCAAGATATTGATAAAAAATTGGATTCGCTGACTCCCAGAGTCTAGGCATTAGAAACTAGAATGGACAATTGTGAACAGCTGGCCCAAAGATCAGAGCAATCAGTGTTGAAGGTTTGTGATACTACTATCAAACTAATAAAAGAAAACACACTATAATAGCAACATTTGGAGATGTCAGAAAACCAGGCCAGGGAAAGGAACTTGCAGGTGCTCAGCTTACCTGAATCAGCAGAGGGAAAGGACTGTACTGGCATTGCCAGAACCTTGTTCCTGACAGTTCTGGGTCTGTCGGAGGAGGACCCCTACTTTTATTGTAAAAAGCTTTTCATATTACCCCGAGACAGGCTTTGCTGGATGCAGTGTCTCCTTGGATCTTTCTGATTGTCTGCACCAGAGTGGGTGATCATGATCGAGTACTTACCCTAGTCAGAAGGAGTAGATCTCTTAAATATGGGGACATTGCTTTACAGATCTTTTCGGATTTTGCATATAGCATCTAGCAAAGGAGGAAGGTGTCTGACGGTATTTGGAGCCATCTTAGGCAGTACAAGATCTGACCCGACAGATGCGGAGAGGGTGCTGCAGTGTATAGTGTTGGAGATGGAGGCCGGGGATGCCTTCTCAGAAGAGGCTTCATTCTGGGCCTGGGACTGTTTTCTGAACTGTAAGTTGGGTTAGTGGGCTGGGGGCTAAGTTATGGACTGTCTTGGAGAAGTAACTGAGGAGTATCTGTTCTTTTATCTACTTATTTGTTTTCTGACCAAACTTATTGCCAGATGGGTTGTTCCTCTTACAATCTCCCTGTAATCTGCAAGTTATCTTACCCATCCCCGGCTGCCTGCTGACTTGCTTAATTGGACTTTCAGATGGTGGCCACCACTCATTTTCCTGGAATATACAGGCAGTGTCCCGAGTCTGGACTGTTAAATTGTTGATAGAGATATCGTTACATTATTTGTCCTTTAATAATTTTGTTTATTTATTTGTTGAAATGTTTCACCAGGAAAGGCACACTGAACAACAAGTTGCTCGTCTCACGGTGCATCCTGGGGGAAGGGTATAGGGGAATACATATATACTGTACATACATACATCAAACCAAAACAGTAGTACAGTTTATACATTGGAGCATGACATTGTAAACAATGATGAATTACAGAAGACAAAGAACATACAAGGGCAGTAATAAATTACACTTGTAACCCCTCTACAAATGGGGGTTCCTGAAAGTCTTCCTTGGGTGTGCCTAAATGCCCTCTGCCAGGCTGGTGTCCTGTTGTTTAGCTGTTTAAAAAGAAATTGCATGAGAGTGCCTAATCGCCTCTGCGCCTGTCTCTTTAAGAGCGGCCTATTTTGCAGTGTATAATTATTCTGGGTGGTGGCCAAGTGTGTAGGCTAGAGTCCCACCTGTGCTGCAGTGCCTTTGCTCCATTCTGCCATCGCTAATTGCACAGAGGGATCCCTGTTGAGAGCTATGAAAGTATTCTGAGTATTTTCTCTACTAGTGATAATATTGTAGTTTGTTTAAACTGCTTTCCTTTGCAGCATGGGCTTTCTGTATTGCACCACCATTTTGGTTTTGGACTGCCAGTCAGCACCAGTCGGTACCTTTGGAGACTCTAAAATGGAGCCTGTCCTCAGGGGTCTTGTGGGAGCAAATTTCTGTAGGAATTATAGTTTTTGCATTTTTTCACCAAAACGGACCTGGAAGGGGAGCCCTTGCTTTGACAAACAGATGAATCGACCAACCAAACCTTTTGGATCAGAGGGAAATCCCCAAGCTGCCTGCTGCAGTCAGTCAGTCTGGAGTTAGAGTTGGCAGAGTAAACAGCTTGAGTGATTCAAGCAGCAGCTCCTGCGTAGTTCACACGGGGGATTGGTGGAAAGGCTGAGTTTGGCCTGTCTGCCTGCAGTCCCTCGAGAGGGAATCCTTTGAAAGGCTTAATAGTCTGGACTGTATCCAAATTGAGTGAGAGAAAAGCCACTGAAGTGTGACCAGGCTTAAACCTGAAGAAGACCGAAGATTTGCTGTATGCGATCGGCTTGTCAGGACATCCATTTACCACAGAACTCATGGTTTTGCTCAGACACACTGATGTAACCCTTAGCTGGTGCTATCCCAAGGGCTACTACCCCTGCCTGCCTGTCTAGTAGCAGGGGCCTGAGTACTGAAACGGGCGCCTCCACTTGGATGTCAGGGTTGTTAGTGGTCAAGCTAACCTGGGCACAGCCCTCTGGGACACTGTAACCCCCCTATTTCCCTTCTAGTAGCCTGAACACTACACAGTAATCACTTTCACAATGACCCTTACAGTATTCACCATGCAGTTACGCACACTGTTTGCACTTCAATCAATCAATCAAGCAATCATGTCTTTATTTAACCAGGCGTTCATCGTTGAGCAGAAGCTCATTTGCAAGATGGACCTGGGTAACCACGAGGGCTGGTTCCTCTAGCTTGTCCCTGGGGACCCCCTGTAAAACAAGGTTATGCACAGCAAATAGCAACAGTACAGTACTTTTGGCACAAAGTGGAACCACAGTCAGGTTAAATGCAAAAAGAGTTAGATATGGTTTATTCAGGGGACTTGAACAAGGGAAGGGCATAATCAGGTTGATTTGCTTGGAGACTATATCAATCAGACAGTTATGCATGCACTTCAGAGTCCCAACACAGTCACACACTCTGGGTACCTAGGTAGGAAGATAGTGGGCTAGCCAGGAACGTTGTTCGGGGTAGGCCGGCGTCACAGCTGGTTGAGGCCCTGTGATGGAAGAAAGCAACATGCACAACACACACTATTAGTACTCTGGAGCTGGAGGGCTCAGTTTGTGACAGAAAAGACAACAAAGCAATCAGATGACTACACTTTAGATTTAGCTATTGTTGCAGGGAGCTACCCTGATGTTTACTCTTGATTTCCAAAACTGGACACAGGCAGGACGAAATCGAGACTGCAGGTTGTTGAGCAGGAATGCCAGGAAAAGCAGGGCCCACAAGAATCACCAAGGCGTTGTTCCTGTTCAAGGCATTGAGAAGGGGGCTGTTCCCCAGGCAGGTCTCTCATTGACGACTTTCTGTGTGTAGCGGGTATTCTGGCTGGGCCAGTGTGGTAAAGCCCAGGTCAAATGGAAATGAGTACGGATTTCAGTTCGTGGAGCTAGATGCAGGCTCCAGCAAGCAAAACACAGTTCAGATCACCTTTCAGGCAGTAGTTGATTTTCTCCACCCTTGTGCATGAGGTGGGGTCATAAGAAGGCTATGCTGAAAATTTGGCATAAAAATATTAAAAAACAACAAAGTTATGAGTCTACATTGAAATTTGCGAATGCAGGCTCGTAACTTTAGTAATTTTCAATATTTTGACCCCAAACTTTCAACATAGCCATTTCTTCACAGCATCTCGTGAATGTGATAGCTGTCTTTTTTTCAAATCCTGGCCAAAATATGTTTTTGTATCCCGAATGGTGGTTTCGAAGTCGCTGCACAAAATCACCTTTTGGGCAGGAGTTGAAAATTTTCTTTGTACTTGTTCTTGAGGTGGGGTCATAAGAAGGCTATGTTGAAAACTTGGGCCACAAATATTAATATACAACAAAGTTATGAGCCTGCATTGAAATTTGTGAATACGGGCTTGTAACTTTGGTAATTTTCAATATTTTGACCCCAAATGTTCAACATAGCTATTTCTTCACAGCACCTCATGAGATTGTGATAGCTATAATTTTTCAAATCCTGGGCAAAATATGCTTTTGCACTTGTGGCACAAAATCACCTTTTGTGCATGATTTTAAAATGTTCACTCTTGTTCATGAGGTGGGCTCATAAGCAGGCGACGTGAGGTAATATGAAATGCTAGGTTGAAAATTTGAGGTAAAAATATGAAAAGACAACAAAGTTATGAGTCTAAGTTGCAATTTTTCATTGCACGCTCATAACTGTGGTATTTTTCAGTATTGTGACCCCAACTTTTCAATATGGCCATTTTCTGACACCACCTCATAAATGTGAAACCTGTAATTTCTCAACTCCTACCCATAGTGTGTTTTGACACTGGTGGTGCACAATGACATTTCAGCCATTGTTTTATCAATAACACCTTTCATGCTCAGAATGAGTGCTCATAAAAACATTGGGACTGATTCTGGAAGTTGCTTGCATCAGGCGCAACTTGTGGCATAAAAGGGGGCAGCACCTCATGCAGCTGTGGCAAATGCAAAAGGTGCTATTCCAGAAAGTTTGTCACTTGCAGCAAGCAATCTGGAATAGCTGCGAAATGCAGCCCTGCACCAGAAGGAGTGGTGCAAAGGGCAGCATCGTCGCAAGCCCACGACGCAGCCATATACAAGATCATAGTGGCCCACCCAGGTGGCCCAAGGGCAGGAAGTGTGGAATCCGGGCACAAACTGGCCAGCTGCTGCAAGGCTGTGGCACGGGTCATCATGCCCCCATAGGGCACTGTGCCACACCTGTCTGGGCACCTGTGTGCCAATAGGATGGCATGCCTGCTGTGGCAGGCTATTACTAACTCCCAATGCCATAGTTTCCCCCAATGCACAATAAGTCCCGATCCCCATAGTCTAGTATAAATTATGAATCCTGGATCCCAGTCTGTTCCTCCCCCAACACACAATTAGCCCTGAGCCCCATCGTCCAGTGAGCAGTAATAATCCAGGGGTCCAGGTCCCCCCTCCCCCATGCTCCACCGTGTCTGAACTTGTATTCCAAGACCTATCCTGGTGGTCTAGTGGCTAACTCACCCTCCCTACCCTGACTGACAATGCTCAAGCACCCCGCTCCCCTTCCCCACCCCTCTGTTGCCGACCCACTGCTGAGACTGGCACTTCCCTATGCACACCACCACAGCCAGCCGCAGAATGCAATCTCACAGTCTGCGCAGTCGCAGTGTGTGATGGCATTCTGCGGCTGGCCATGGTGGTGTGCAGAAGGAAGTGCCAGTTTCAGCAGCAGGTTGGCAGCTGGAGTGGGGTGAGGATGAGTGGGGTGCTTGAGCATTGTTGGTCAGGGTGGGGGAGTCACTAGACAACCAGACTAGATCTTGGAATGTAGGTGCAAGCAGGGCAGAGTGTGGGGGGGGCTTGGACCTGGAATTATTACTGCTCATTGGACAATGGGGATCTAGGCTAATTGTGTGTTTGGGGGGGACAGCCTGGGATCTGGGATTCATGTTTCACACTGGACTACGGGGATCAGGGCTTATTGTTAATTGGGAGGGGGGACTATGGCATTGGGAGTTGGCAATAGCCTGCCACAGGGGGCATGCTATCCTACTGGCACATGGGTGCCTAGGCAAGTGTGGCACAGTGACCTATGGAGGAAAGATGCCCCCTGCTACAGTTTTCTGGGGCCACAGCACCTGTTTCTCCCCATGCAGTTCTGGCCTCTGTGGCTCTGCTGCTCCACCACAGGACCACTGCTTCCTGGCTCTGCCAGTCGCAATCCACTTAGACAACCTTCAGGGTGGTCTAAGTGGCGAGCCCTTCTGCATCCAAGGTGGGGCTTCCAAACTCCCAAAAAGGATGTGGCAGCCTGCCATGGCGCATGCTGCTGCTACCTGGTGCTGGGTTGCTGGACACAACCCTGGCGTAAGGGGGCTTTGGTGCAGTGTGTCTGCAGTAGTCGCAAGCTGCCTACCAGAATATCAGGGTGATGCAAGTTGTGACATAAATCACCACTTGCATCACACTTTTGTGACACAATCCCTTGCATTCTTCTAGCCCCTTTTAGAGTCAGCCCCATTATGTTGAAAATTTGTGGTCAAAATCTGAAAACCCAGTACAAAACCAATACCTTACCAGCTGCGAACATTCGGCATTGACAAATGCTTGTTGGATTATGAGACTGTGATAACTAACATTGTAAGGAGTTGGCCAGCTCAGTGGCATGAAGGGCTAAGGCATCACTGCCTTACCTCCTGCCATGCCAGCAACCCATGTTCACGGTGCGAGCGGGTCACTAGGGGTCAGACAGGGAGGGAGGGAGAGGATTGAGTGTCCAGAAGACAGCTCTCCTCTCCCAGGGAGGGGTGGGCCTGGAGACCAGTGCTTGCTGGGCCCCTAGTGGTGGCTGGTGGCTGGCACTCTAGTTTCATAGTTGCAGGGGGCGGAGGCGGAGCAGACGCCCGGGGTGCCATATGCAGTAGCATGCATTACTCTGCCATTGGTGTCATTGCATGCTGCCTCACCGCACTCAGAGAGAGGACAGAAATGGAGGGAGAAAATCCCGCCAACCAGTAAGATGAAACCAGTCCCTTGTAGGCTCCGCACCCGGCCAGATGGTACATCAAAGCCACGAGGCGAGTTCCAGTGGACGTCGAGGTGATGGAGCTTGGGGGACTGGTGGATGAGGGTCTGTTGGCGGAGGAGATAAAAATACCAAGTAAAAAAAAAACACATTTTAAGGAGAGAGAGGTAAAGTGATTGAGTGGATCCATGTGTATAGTTGCCAGTCGAGAGGAGTAATGGTATACTTTTGATTTAAAGATGAATTTTTTTTTTTTTTTGGCCCCGGTCCCCAATTCTCATTTTGGAGCTCAGACCATACACCGCACACTGCCCCACCATGCTCAGGCTTACCTCCCTGGGCGGGGCTGCCGGGCAGGCATTCCCTCCCAATGAACACATGGAAGCAAGCCCTGGCTTACCCCCAGGGTGGGTTCATTGGAACAGGAACCCCCAGCGGACAATCAGGGCAGTGGAGATGGCGGTGGAGCAGGGCATCATACCTAGGGACCGTGATTTTTGTGGATGCTCTTGTTCCCCTGGAGGCGGGATGTGCAGTGACGTCTGATATCTGTCCGCCTCTGATGTAATCTGGCGCTGGTCATTGTGGATCTCCTGGCCTCCACCAAGTGCCACTGACATGCCGGACACTCACCCCCCTCCTGGAGAAGGAGAGTTGCTCCTGCTCAATCCTTCTCTGCCCAGCTGGCCCTCTGACTCCCAGGTACGTTCCCGGATCTGGGATGTTGGCGTCACACGTGGACTCCTTGCTGCTGTGCTGGTGGGCCAGCTCATGACTTTTTAGTTCTGACAATCAATAAACTACTGAAAAATAACATAAAATTACAATTATTCCCTCAAATGTTTCTGTTATACTAAACTGTTGTTTTCACTGTTTTTACCTCTGACCGTCTCCAACAAGCAGTGCTTCTGTGATTGATAGAATGCAGATGGAGATAGGGAGCGAGTGTGTTCAGCAAGACTGATGCATAGTATGTATTCACAGGATGGCACAGCATAAACCAAAGTTGCTGGTGTGGTAACACTAGTATGGAGGAGCAAATTAAAGGCGTTGATAAAAGATTTCCTGCACCTTTGTTTTGAAATTTAAAAAAACATGAAAGGATGCAAGTAATTCTCATGAACTGACAAACCAGAATTTGTAACAAAACACATATGTTAAAAATAACCACGCGTGGGGTTGACAGTGTCCCTTTAAATGAGGAAAAATTAGAAAAAAAGGCAAAACAAAAAAAGAAAAATATCCTATTGAGCCATTGTAATTTTGCTGTATGGCCAGTAGATGGCAGGTTCTTTTTTTAAAATACAAGTGAAGGCATACAGTGATGGAACGGGCCAGTTAGGTCATTGATCTTTTCCCAGTGGTGTTATGCTAGAATATCGGCACTGGGATCTGAGCTCCTCAGCCAATCAAGTTTCTACATTTTTTTAGACCAGTTTCATAATTCTGTGTAGTAGTTTGCAGACGACACAAAGATCTGCAACAGGGTTGATACACAAGGGGGGGGGGTGGAAAGGATGAGAAGAGACTTGGCAAGGTTGGAGGAATGATCAAAAGTATGGCAGCTTAGATTCAATGCAAAGAAGTGCAAAGTAATGCACCTGGGAAACAAAAACCCAGGGGAAGAGTACACAATTGGTCGGGGGGATGTAGTAACAACTATAAAAATGGAAAGGGACATGGAGGTAGTCATATATCAGATGAAGTAAAGGTAAGCAAGCAATGTGAGAAGGCAGTAGGGATGGCTGGGGGGATACTGGGATGTATAGGGAGTGGCATCACAAGTAGAAAACAGGAAGTTGTCATGATTGTCATCCCTCTGTACAGACAGTTGGTGAGACCCCATCTGGAGTACTGTGTGCAGTTCTGAAGACCCCACCCCCGAAAGAACATAGACAGGATGGAGGCAGTCCAGAGGAGGGCAACCAAAATGGTGCAGGGTCTGCAACAGAAGCCATACAAAGAGAGGCTAAAGGAGATTAATATGTGTACCCTTGAGGAAAGGAGAGAAAGGGGGGACATGATAGAAACTTTTAAGTACCTCGAGGGAATCAACAAAGTCCAAGAGGGCAACATCTTTCAGAAAAGAGATGAGCAAGAACAAGCAGACACAATTTGAAGATGGGGGAGGGCTGGCTCAGGGGCAATGTGAAGAACTATTTTTCACAGAGAGGTGGTAGGCATGGAATGGCCTCCCTGAGGAGGTCGTGGAGTCAGAAACAATGGGGGAATTCAAGAATGCATGGGACAGACATAAGGCAATCCTTGTGGGGGGTAGGAAGAAGTAGGCTGTTGGTTAACTAGGATCTGCAGCTTATCCAATAGGTAGGGAAATGGGCAGACTGGGTGGGCCAAGTGGTCCTTATCTGCCATCAAAGTCTATGTTTCTGTATTTCTATGTAGTTTATACAATACATAAATTCTTAAAATGGTTACATGATACCTATGACATATAACATAATGCAGTAGAAACATAGACATTGAGGGCAGAAAAGACTGAAGGTTCATCCAGTACAGGAATATTAATCTAATACAGTTCCAGTTTCATCATTACAGTATATGTACAGTAGCAGTAAATGGTATATATACAGTACATAAATATGTAGATGCTGGCAGCAGATAAAGGCCTACTGACCCATCCAGCCTGCCCACCCTACATAACTACTGTGCTTTGGTCCTAGTGGCTGTTTTTTTGTTTTTTTTATACTTTATATTTATTAGTTTACATGTATACATATACAGATACATCATACAACTTGGAAATCACATATTTGAGATACACCACAAGGAAATATATTTTTCCTATATTAAGCAGGAATACAGTCTCTCCAAGCTAAATCCTATAATCGAGGGGGAGATCTAAATTTAAGCAAATACTTTCTAGAAGTCCAGTAATCTGTGTAGCTGTAGCCCAAGAGCAGGTGGAAGAATAAACTAAAGTTAACACCTGAATTTTATTTCAGATTGCCTTGCCCAGCAGATCTTTGGAACCACCTTTATACCTAAAGGAAAAAAGTAACTATCCTTAAAGGACTAACAAACGTCTAGGAAAAACACAGTCTGCATCTCAATCCTAAAGATAAAAAGAATCAAACCTCGGGAGAGTACAGTTTAGTTCTCCAGATTATTTACCAAGTAATGATTTCTTAAGGTAATGATGGGGCTCTATAGCCACAGACTCATTTATATCTACTTTACTGAAACATTTGAAAACTGATAGAAATAAATTAACCACAACTCTAAGACAAGAGCTCATAGTTCCACATTAAAGAATGGGAAAACAAAGAGGAAAAAGGTCCCAATTAAAGTCTTTTCAGGTTTCTTCCTCAGATTCAACATCCGATGGATTCTCCCTAATGATAGATTTTTGAGATTCTACCTTGATGACCCATTTCCCAGCATTGATCGGGTCGGTGAACACATACACCTTGTCCTGGTATACAGTACGGAGTTTTGCTGGAAAAAGAACTGCGTGAGGTATGGCTAGGTCCCTAAGCCTTCGGTGAACTCCGTCAAATTTTTTAAGGCGTTGTCAGGTGGAGAAGGATAAATCCGGAAATAAATGCACTATATGGTCTTGCACATTAAACGGGGCCCAATCTCCTTGCCAGACCCAATACTGAATCCCTAGTGCTCATGCTATCTGCAACAACCATGAGTACACGCAGTGATTCTGTAACTTGCTTACTGCGTGGTTGGATTCTATAGGCCTTAGTGAATCGTCAGTCTGAAAAGTCTCCTTGACCCTGAAATTGCTCTTGGATCCATTCTTTGAAAAATAGCAGTGGGTGATCTCCTTCTGGCCCTTCCGGTAAGCCGATCATCCTTATGTTAGCACTCCTGACTTGCTTCTCAAGCTGTTCGAGTTGATTTGTGAGATATTGTACTTCCTTTTGGTGGCCTGCGTTTAAGGTATTACACTTATTCACCTGTTGCTGTAGGTCTTCTTCAGTGTTCGATAGTTGCTCCGCAGTTGTCTCCACTAAGGTGATCTTTCCTGCAAGTCCGTCCAGTTTAGTATTCATTGCCGTAACTGATGATATTAAAGATTGTAGTTTATGGCCTAGTGTCTGGATGGTTTCCTCCCCTTCACTACTGGTAGTGGGTGCAGACCTCACTGAACTTGTCGAAGCACCAGATGCTGTGTGAGAGTGGTCTTTTTTCCTCGGGTTGCCCATTCTAATCCTCGGTTGCAGAGCTATCGATGTATATCTTTTAAAGCGTTAAAATTAAATTGTAAAGTAGTTTAAATCTTATATTTTGGTATTTTAGTTGCAGAGCTGTGTTTCCTGCATCTGACTAGCTCGGGCTCCACAGCACCCCCCCCAGTGTCTGTTCTGCCCCTTAGTTTTTGCCCCTTCCTTTTCTGACTAAGCCTATATGCCTGCCCCTCCAAAACTGCTCATCAAGTTGGCCCTTACAAATTAACTTTTTTTGATCAGATGAGAACACTAGACACAATTGCACCTGTTTTCAGGTACAATTGGAGAGCTTGCAAGACAATCAGTACAATTACGACAAGCAAATAAAATATAGCAAATACAAGAGAGCATGGTTAAAGAACAGAGAATAAAAAACAATATTGAGTACAAAAATTCAGAGCTAGTGAGAAACATATGGTAAGTTGTAATAATAGGTGAAGAGGCAGTAAGAAAACAGGTGAGATGTACACTCAGCTTAAGCACAGTTTAACCAGAATAAGAATTTATGCATCAGCTGGTTCAGTTTAGGTAAGTGCTAATAGAAAAACTAACAGCCTGAGGAGAGGTAATGCCTGGAAAGCATTTGCAGACCTATCGAGAGCTGGCCTTAAGATTAGCCCACAGGGTCTTTATAAATTGAAAAGTGGGAGAAGGAACAACAGACTGCAAGCAGCAGAGAGTTTGGTTCAGGTACCGTAGCACTAAAAGCCTACCCCATGAGGTGGACGTTTTAGGAACAATGAGAAGGGATTGATCTCGGGGGACAGGATAGGTGGGACAAACTCACTCAGCAGGGCCATAGTGGAAGTGGGAGTACCTGTCCGAATTGTTTTGTTAGTGAAACAGCCTAGAGCAAAGTGGCAACTTTTTTGAAGGGGATAGCCAGCCCTGGTGGCTATAGAGGTCACAGTGATGGGTTGCTCAGTTCAGTGAGGGAACAAATATGAAAACGTTGTTGTAAGTGGTCTTCCACTTGGAAAACAGTGACTTGGAGGCATAGATAAAAAATATAAGCCCATGTGACATAGACAGCCAGCTCTGAGTGCTCGAGTGCTGTATTAATTTTTTTTATTACATATAAAATATATGATCGGAAGGTCAGTTTGAGGAAACTACCATCTTACTGGAACTGACACATCAAGACCCCCCAGGAATAAGTTCAAAGGACAGGAGGTATTTTAAACTGCAGAGATCTGGGGTGCAATTAACTTGTCAATTTGCTTTCATCCCAGGAAATAAGATTAGCCATTCATAATGCCCTCAGGGAGATCCTTTGACTTGCATAGTTGCCAGGAAGGACTTGTGGGGAGGGGTGTCGGAGAGAGGCCAGAATGGACATTGAAGAGGTTTGATGTCTGGGCCAGGCAGGATCCAGATGAATTTGGAAGGTCAAATTCACATTCCCCAGGAAGCCTTGGGAGGACATCACAGAACCTGTTTATATGTGTGTGTGTGTGTGTGTGTGTGTGTGTAGCAGAACAAAAAACAGTTCTGACCAGTTACCCTGAGGAGAGGAAATTGAGTATGTCAGTTATCATTTTTTTAAAATCTTGTTGGGACATCCTGCATGGTAACATATAACTTTTAATACACCAAGGCGGAGTTTAATGATCTCAGAGAGGAGGCTGGCTCAGAACTCTTTTATCCAACTGAGCAAGCCTTAGAGACACACAAGACACTATTTCTGACTGAGAGAAGAGAGACCCTCAAAGCACTGAAAGAAAGTAAGCATTAGAATAGACCAATCTAAAGTTATAAATTGTAGGAACTGCATTTTTTCCTGTTTGTTTTAATGCTGTATGTGTTGAGATATATATTTGTTCTGTAATTATTGTTCTGTTTTGATATTTTTAAAGTAAAGATATTTTTTTACAAACTAAACTGCATGGAGTGCCTTGACATTTCTTTTTATTTTAAGTGGAGCTTTTAAAGGTTATAAGTACACTGTGTATGGGCTTATTGTATGCCAAACTGGGAAATGAATAGAGTTCTCTAAAAGTCTTGCATAGAGTTCTAAGGGTTCATTTGAAATACCTGGTTGGGTGCCCGTAGGCAAAGATATCTGGCCCCCTGAAGACAGAATTATCTGAGCCTGATAACCTCTTGTTAGTGTACCTAATTTATCAGTTTAAATCCTTCCAGAGCTTGAGACTAAGGTGACTTGAACCCACAAAACAGACAAGAGGGCTACCTTGTTCTGTTCACTGTACACAAATCATACGCTCAGAGGTTGGCACTTTGGGAGTAGAGGGCTGACCTGCTGAGCGAGTTTGTGACAGTCCATAGTTGAGGGAGGAGAGTAAGACACCCTTGGCAAGGGCTAAGTGGGCATTGGAGTAACACAGAAACATGAAACATAGAATTTGAGGGGGTGTGGCCTAGCTGCCTTGCTGAGTGAATTTAGAAGAACTCCCAGCTCCCTAGTATCTTAGTGCACCTTCTGCACCTTTTGCTCTCTGGCCCTGCTTCGATTTCCAGGCACTCCATGAAAGCTTTGTCTGTCTGAACCTGCACAGCCGTTCTTCTTTGGTTGGGCACCTGATGTTAACTTGAAAATGCCTCATGTAATCACATGTAGCTACTGTCTATTACTTGTATTGTTTTTGCTGTAAGCACATGTAACTACTGTTTTCTTTTTATATTTGTCCTATTGCTATTGTTGTTTGTATGACTTGCTATTTCTGTATAGTCTTGTTTCTCACCTCATGTTAAGGTGTGTTTATCCCATGCACTTGTATGTACTGTTTTTGATTCGTGTTATTACCACCATGTGGCCCAGGTCATGACTGAAAATGGTCTTTTGGATCAGCTCACTTACCTAGCTACCAAAGACATAAATAAGTAAATAAATAAATGCTTGAAAGTTAATACTTAACTTTAAACTTCAATTGGAACAATTTTTTCAATTTTAATTTTGTTTTTTCCCTCTACTCCTCAGCTGGCCCCCATCTGCCTTGTCACTTCACCCAGTGTCACCCGTCATTTGTAGGGTTTGCCATCCCACTGCCGTACAGTGCCCCATAGATTCCACCCTGTGTCATGGCCTCTCAGGGTCCCCAGTTCTGGAAGTATGCTAGGTAAGGGATGTGACAGCGGCAGCCCAGTATACTGTGCACGCCCTGCAAAGGAGTGTGGTATCATCCCACACGGTCTTGGTTTTTTCCACTGGTTTATTCCCCTCTCCTTGGGTGCCTGATGGCCAAGGACTGAAACGGACACACACATAAGTGCATTTGTGTCAGTTCTGATGCACTCTCCCTCCCCTAGTGGCTCTGCTTGCGCTACCACCTATGGTCACCCAGCTGGCAGTATCACAGCGGAGACCATTGCTCGCACTCCCTGGAGGATGTTCAATGCTATTCCCCCCCCCATCTGACCCCTGGGTGAACCTGGTCTGTTGCCAAACTCAGGTCACTGGTGTGGCGACAGGTGAGATGCCAGCACCTCTGCCCTGCAATGTACCGGGCCTCTTTTTTGTTTTCTTTCTGTTAAGTCTCAGTAGTTGTCTTGATACTCTGGTCAGAGATAGTATTTCAGCCCACAGCTGAAAAAAAAAGTCAAGAACAGATTAATGAATCTGGCAATTTATTTATTTATTTATTGAAATTTCAGATAACACCTTTGAGAACAAGCTAATTTCATAGGTTCCACGTCAGACGAACAATACATATTGGAAAAGTATGAGACTGAGAACAAACAAAACAAGGAATTATATAAGACATTACAAGAGTTTATGACTAGAGAAGTTCTAATTCATGTGGCATTGTACAATGTATGCCATGGTGCATATTTGATTAAAACCTGGAATTCAACTAGCTTAAAGTGACTTAAAACAAATACGATGGCAGGGGGCCTGAACTTTCCAGACCTGGGGGATTATTTCCTGGCAGCACAGACATGCTTTATTAAGAACTGGTTGGCCTGACCCCCGGAAGCCAGTTGGTTTGACTTAATGGCAGTGGGAGAGAAGGGCAGACTGACAGCCTATCTAGCTTGAGGCGGCAAGAGTGCGTATGGAGGTCTGGCTAACCTCAATCCCTTGGTGGTACAGGTGCTCAGCAGTTGCCAACAGATTAAAAGTATCCGCCGGGCAAGGGATGAAGGAACCCTCCTCTTGCCAGTGGCTAGGAACCCCTTTTTTCTATCTAGTTTGGGGGACCCTGCATTTGAGGTGTGGGAGAGGAGAGGCATTCTCAGTATAAGGGACCTTCACAGAGGGGTAACAACGTGTTCCTTCCAGGACTTAAAGGATAACCTGGGTCTCCCGAATACTCGCTTGTTTCATTTTTTTCAAGTAAGGGACTATGTAAAAATAATTAACAGGAGAGGGGAAGGAGAATCACCACTGGAACAAGTTGAGTTATTAATTTGTAAAGCCAGAAGAGACCCCAAAGGCATTACCAGAACAGCCACGCACATTCTATGCACTAATATGAAAGGCATGACCCTCAGAACTAGGAAACTCTGGGAAAGAGATTTAGGAATACAAATAAATTACCAGAATTAGGCTTTAGTCCTGGAGTCATACATGGGTCTCCTAACCTGCAACAAGTACAAGGAAGCAACATATAAATTTATACATAGGCTCTACTGTCCCCCTGTGGTTGCCCATCAATTTAGGCTGGAGATTTTGGAGACCTGTGGCAGATGTGGTAAGCACAGAGGGACATACTTTCATTATTTCTGGTTGTGCCTGAACTGAGGGGGTTTTGGGAGAGGGTGGGGAAGGAGATAGCTGGGATGATGGGTAGTGCTGAAACCAACTCACCACTTGGCTTACTGTTTGGTATTGCAGAAGGGGAAGAAGGAGAATGGGTGTTGCAAAAACGATAGGTTAGGATTCTACCCTTACAAGCTAGACAAGCCATACTGAGCACCTAGGTATCAGGGGATTCGCCCACTATAACACAATGGCGCACGCTAATGTTAAAAGCTGTGACTTTGGAAAGATGCTCCTTTTAGGTGAAAGATCAGAGAGCTTTATGAATATTTGGAACCCTTTCCTGAATACACTGAGGGTGGAGGAAATGATGGTGGTGTTTACAGATGGGAAAGAGATTAGTAAAACTTCTTCAGGCGAACAGAGGCAATGTATAAATCAAAAATAATTTCCCTATAATAAGTGGTGTTAATGAATTTTTCTGGCTTTACCGTTTATTTTTGTTTGTATTTTTGTCTCCCTTAATGGAATTGGACCAATGTAAATAGTACAGTTTTTTTGTCTGTTTGGTCGATTGTTTATTCATGAGTATGTCTTTTTTAATTTTAGACATGGTTTTAATTAGGAGATATGTATGCCTATGTATGTTTGTGTGCAAAACATCAATAAACACAGTTATACAAAAAAAACCTGTAATTCAAAGGGTCATATTAGAGGGGGTGGGGTCTTATTAAACAACCCTTTACAGGAAAATGAGAACAGACTCAGCCTAATATCTAATAATCAGCAAGGTAAGGGATGGCATCAGCCCAAGGGCCTCATCAGAGGTGCGAAGGTATGGGACAAAGCATTTTAAAGTCAGCAAGGGATCTTGGGAGATATAACAAGGGGGAAGGGGGATGGGGAAAGCCATAGTGGGGTGTGGGGAAAGAGTGGAAGGGATCAAGAGGAAATGTGAAGGAGAATGATTAGCAACTTAGAACAGTTATTTACATGGTGAGAACAGTTATGCATGAGGTCAGGATAGCATAAGGTTAGAATAAGTGTTGGTCACAAGAAGGAAGGTTATTGGAAGCAGTCACAACTGGCATCAGCAACTAGCTGTTGCTTAAGTTTAACCTTGAAGGAGCCCAAGGTGGATGCTGAAGTGATGGGGGAACCAGGATCCTAGGTGAGAGGTTTAAATGCTTCATTGGCAAGCATTTAAACTAGCCAAGGGGGGAAGCACTGAAAAGGAGCAGGGAAATCCGAGCCTCCCCCCACAAAACATGGTGATTAGTGAGGTAAACACCAAGGTACAGAAGTTATTAGGAAGTAGAAGAGATTTAAATGTAAAAAAAGGCAAAGGCATTAAGGACAGAAATGGGGCTAAAAGGGGTAAGGCTATCAAAAAGTGGAGGGTGATGAGTACCAATGCCCATAGTCTGTGGAACAAGCTCCCTGAACTAGTGGCCTTGATGGAAGAGGGTTGCATGGATATTGTGGCAGTTACAGAAACATGGTACACAGAGAACCATGACTGGGATGTCAACATACCAGGATACACAATCTACAGGAGGGACAGGGAGGGTAAAAGAGGAGGAGGAATAGCTCTCTATGTAAAGGAAGGGATCAAAGCAACAGAACTAAAGAGTAAACAGGGAGCAGATGAGGCACTTTGGGTCACCCTGGAGACAGGAAATGGCACCATAATCCGCATGGGGGTTGTATACAGACCCCCATCTCAGGGGGAGGGAATGGACAAGGAAATGATAGAAGGCTTTCTTAGAATGGCAGAAAAAGGGGAGATATTGTTGATGGGGGACCTGAATATGCCAGATGTTAACTGGATCACCTTTGCTGCAGGCACATCCAAGAGCAGGGTCATTCTTGATGCCCTACAGGAGGCATGCCTCAGACAGCTAGTATTGGAACCCACTCGGGAGGGAATCTTAGACCTGGTACTCTCAAATGGGGATGGAGAAAGAATCTCAGATTTAGAAGTGGGTAGCCATCTGGGAACAAGTGACCACCAAACAGTGTGGTTCACGATAAACACAGCCATACAATCAAGCCATACAAAAGCAAGAGTACTGGACTTTAGGAGGGCTGACTTTGGGAAAATGAGAGAGTGCCTCAGAAAAGCACTAGCAAACAGGCAAGAAGGAGGGGTGGAGGAACAATGGGGAGTGATCAAAACAGCCATCACAGAAGCAACAAGCCTTTGTGTAAAACAAATCAATAAAACACAACGAAGGAAAAAACGTTATGGTTCTCAAAAGAGGTGGCAGGGAAGGTTAAGGAGAAAAGGACAGCATTCAGGAAATATAAGGAAACACAGAAGGAGCAGGACAGAGAACTTTATCAGTTAAAGCAGAAAGAGGCTGGGAAGGCAGTCAGAATAGCAAAGGCCCAAACCGAGGAAAGGATAGCCAATTCTGTTAAGAAGGGGGATAAGACCTTTTATAGGTACATTAGGGAGCGAAGAAAGACCAAAGGAGGGATACTGAAGCTTAATAAAGGGGAGGGAATGTGGGTAGAGGGTGACAGTGAAAAAGCAGGGATACTGAACGAATATTTCTGCTCAGTATTCACAAAGGAAGAGGAGGGGGAGTTACCTAAACCAAACAAGAGAAACACTCTGAAGACGGGGCTCGATAACAGTCCATTTACAGAAGAAAGGGTTCTGAAAGAACTAATAAAATTGAAGGTGGACAAAGCAATGGGGCCTGATGGGGTTCACTCAAGAATTCTAAAAGAACTAAGGGTAGAACTAGTGACACCGCTGACTACTCTCTTTAACAAATCATGGGAGGATGGGGTGGTACCCGAGGACTGGATGAGGGCAGATGTGATTCCTCTTCACAAAAGTGGGAGCAAGACAGAGGCAGGAAACTACAGACCAGTTAGTTTGACCTCAGTGGTAGGGAAAATGATGGAATCACTTCTGAAGGAAAGAATTGTTGAGTACCTAGAGGCCAGTGGGGCACAGGACCCAAGGCAGCATGGATTCACGATGGGAAGGTCGTGTCAGAAGAATCTAATAGATTTCTTTGACTGGGTTACCAAAGTAGTAGACCAGGGAGGGGCTGTGGACATGGCCTACCTAGATTTTAGCAAGGCATTTGATACAGTCCCACACAAAAGATTAATACACAAGATAGCCAGCCTTGGAGTGGGTCCCAAGGTGGTAGCCTGGATAAAAAATTGGCTAGACAACAGGACTCAAAGGGTAGTAGTAAATGGAGTACACAGTGACGAAAGGAGGGTTACTAGCGGGGTACCGCAGGGTTCAGTACTGGGACCGGTCCTTTTTAATATCTTTATAAGTGACATTGCAGAGGAACTGGAAGGAAAAGTATGTCTCTTTGCAGATGACACAAAGATCTGCCACAGGGTTGATACACAAAATGGAGTGGAAAGGATGAGAAGGGACTTGGCAAGGTTGGAGGAATGGTCAAATGTATGGCAGCTCAGATTCAATGCAAAGAAGTGCAAGGTAATGCACATGGAGAACAAAAACCCTGGGGAAGCGTACACAATGGGGGGTGAGATACTGACAACAGTAAAAATAGAAAGGGACCTGGGGTTAATTATATCAGATGACCTAAAGGTGGGCAAGCAATGTGAGAAGGCAGTAAGAAAGGCTGGGGGATACTGGGATGTATAGAAAGAGGCATCAATAGTAGAAAACAGGAAGTTGTTATCCCTCTGTACAGACAGTTGGTGAGACCCCATCTGAGTACTGTGTGCAGTTCTGGAGACCCCATCTCCAGAAAGACATAGACAGAGTGGAGGCTGTCCAGAGGAGGGCACTCAAATGGTGCAGGGTCTGCACCAGAAGACATATGAAGAAAGACTAAAGGAGCTTTTAATATGTATACCCTTGAGGAAAGAAGGAGAGAGGGACATGATAGAAACTTTCAAGTACCTCAAGGGAATTAACAAAGTCCAAGAGGGTAGCATCTTCCAGAAAAGAGATGTGCAAGAACAAGGGGCACAATTTGAAGATAGAAGGATGGCTCAGAGGTAATGTGAGGAAGTATTTTTTCACTGAGAGGGTTGTGGATGCATGGAACAGCCTCCCTGAAGGGAGGTCGTGGGGTCAAGAACAGTGGGGGACTTCAAGAATGCATGGGACAGGCATAGGGCAGTCCTAGTGGGGGGTAGGAAGAATTAAGCTGTTGGTTAACTAGGATCTGCAGCTTATCTGTTAGGTAGGAAAATGGGCAGACTAGGTGGGCCAAGCGGTCCTTATCTGCCGTCAAATTCTATGTTTCTATGTTTCTATGTTTCTATGATGTCATGGTGCAGCGAGTTCATCCATAATGGGGCACGGTAGGCAAAGGACCTTTGTCCCAGAGAAGTGCGACAGCGGGGTATATTAAAAATCTGGCTAGTAGGCTTCTGGTGCAATGACGGTTGATAGTGGGGTTAATAAACTTTTGTACTCCTGGGGGCATTATGCCTAGGCTTACTTTTTTGGACAGTAAACATGTTTGGTACATGAGTCTACCTTTGAATTGCAGCCAGTTAGCCTGAGTGTACGTATCGCAGGTATGGGACAGATGGGCTGAGCCGGTAAGGAGCCGGCATGCTTTGTTGATTGCAACTATGATGTGGTGAAGAGTTGTTTCAGAAGCTGATCCATAGATTGGTAAGCCATAACCAATAAGCGAGATAAGAGAGCTTTGAATTGCCAGGTTAAGAGCCTCTGGGGTCAAACATTGCTTATGCCCATAAAGTAGCCCAATGCAAGTGTTAACAGCCTTAGCGATGTTGTCAGTGTGACAGGCATAGGTCATCGTACTGTTAGTAGTAATCCCCAGATATTTAAAGAGCTGAACTAGCTCCAGGGGAGAGCCCTCTTCGTTGGTGACAGAAACAGGGTAAGTTCTGTGCCTATTTTGGGAGCTAGAGAACAGCATAGTTTTAGTCTTGTTGTAATTCATAACTATCTTGTGCTTATGGAACCATCTTTCTACCACTACAAAATTACTCTGTAGCCTGGATTCAAGAACCTTAGGGTCTGGATCACTGGTAAACAGGACAGCATCATCAGCATATAAAAGGATGTGACCCTGACAGAAGTAAGGAAGGTTGTTGAGGAAAATGTTAAATAAAAGAGGGCCCAAGATGGACCCTTGAGGAACTCCAGATAGGACAGGTCTGCTATCCGAGATGGTGTTAACAATCTTCACCTGCTGTGTAGGGTTGTGCAGGTAACTTTCAAACCAGGCTACACTGTCACGAGCTAGGCCAATGGTGGTAAGCCTTTTGACCAGGAGGGCATGATTCACTGTGTCAAAAGCTTTGGTTAAATCAATGAAAGTAGCACCGACCAGGTGTCTTTGATCTAAGGAGTGGTGAATAAAGCCTGGGACCTCCAGAAGGGCAATAGTGGTACTATGAACATTTCTGAACCTGTGTTGTTGCAGACTTTGTAGCTGTTATTTTTCTAAGTATCAACCAGTTGGTCAGCCACTATATGCTCAAGAGCTTTCAAGAGTGGTGGCAGGATAGAGATAGGCCTGTAGTTCCCAGTAATTGTGCGATCCCCAGACTTTTGAACTGGTGTCACAGTGGCAGATTTCCATTTCTGAGGGAATTGAGAGTAACTAAGTGACATGTTAATAATGTGTTAGAGGTGACAGAATTTCGTCCAGCGTAAGGGCTACAAACTTAAGATCCATGGTGTCACCACCAAATCTTGAGTTCCCTAATACCTTGAGTGAGTAATTCCTGGCTTCATGAGCTGAGAGGGTTTTGAAGTAGAAAGGAGGATGAGAAGGGTGCTGAGTCTCTTTCCCAGAGTAGTCACTTGTGAGGATGTGAGAGAAGTAGCCAGGTGGCAGGACACCACTAAGGTCCGTGAAGGCATTATTAAAAGTGTTAGCAATAAGGCCCATCAGTGCAGCAGCTGGATTTCTGCTTGCGACACTGGCAATCCGGGTACGGGAGCGGACTCGGGTCGCTGGAGGGCCGGCCGGGAGAGGAGGCTTGAGCGTCCCAGAGACTACTCACTTTCTCCAGGGTGGAGGGAGGGAGGGAGGGAGGGAGGGACAGGATCCGTGACTTGTTTGACCCGGCGGAGGCCCAAGGTACAGCAAGCAGGTAGGACAGACCAGTGGCAAAGCTGTGTGGTGGACATTGGTGTAACACCTTGATGTCAGGGCTTACGCCACACAGAGATAAAAGGGGAAAAAGTGCCGCCGGAGCATGGGTAGATGGAGCTCCAGTGCCAGCCCTGATTGCGACTGCCTGCCTGACCACCGGGGGTCTCCCGCAGAAGTGTAGCTCCGGGGTGGGGTAAGGAGGAGACACAGAAAGTAAAAAAAAAAAAAAAGTGTTAGCAATAAGTTTGGGGTAAAGTGAGGGTGCACCATCAGTGTTAATCATTGTAGGGGCAGATCTGAGGTCTCTCCCAGTGACCTCTTTAAGGTTAACCCAAAATTTTCTGCCATCATTCCAGGTCCGAGAGAGCACTTCCTTATAATATTGATTTTTAGCTGCACGAATAGCCCTTGTGCAGTTGTTTCTAGCTGCTTTGTATCTCTGGATGTCAGCCTAGTTACACAGGGACCTAGACCTGTGCCATAGATGGTCCCTGGCATTCAGAGAGGTCCGGAGAAAACCAGGGATTACAGCGGCCTTTGATTTTACGCTTTTTATATGGGGCATGCCTATCACATATAGCATTGAACTGAAGAAGGAATTGGTCGAGGGCAATGTCAACATTGTTAGTTGTGTAAACCATTGACCAGTCCTGATTACGCAGGTCAGCTTTTAGTGATTCAAGATGCCCACGGATGAGTACCCTGGTGGTAATTGTTCTAGTGGGTGGTTTAGAGAGTTTGTTCACCCAATGAAACAAGACTGGGGAGTGGTCACTGAAGGCATCTGGGAGTACGGTTGTGTCCGATATATGATCAGGGTGGTTAGAGAGCACCCAGTCCAGTAAGTTCAGGTTCAAGTTTCAAGTTCAAGTTTATTGCAGGAAAGACTCCGTTGAGCAAGCTCATTCACAAGGAGGTCCTGAGTCATATGCATATACAATACACAATTACATAGATAGGAGATATACAATGTAGGGCAATAGGTGGAGAATTATATACATTTAGGAGGTATATACAATGGACATTCTTATACTATAGTACTGTACATTTCAGAGTTAGCCTAGTCCTATATTATGCATCACATTTCAGTTTATACAATAGGGGGCCAGTGGATACATGGGGAGCTGTTTAGGTGTTGGGGCCTAGTTGCACCTACATATGTCTTTTATTTTAGAGATTGCTAATGTTTTGAAGGAGTTAGTTGATACAGTGCTGGTTAGCTTCAGCATGGTTTGGAGTTGATTCCAAATATTTGGTAGAGTGTATGAGACAGCCCTTTGTCCGGCTGCGGTACGTGTCCTGGGAATATCTAGTAGGACAAGGTTGGATTTCCTTAAAGAGTAGGCACTGTGCGAGATATGTATAAGTGTTGTCAGATATGCTGGCAATTTGTGAAGCAGTAGTTTGAGGGTCCACATGCCAGCATGCAGGAGACGTCTGGTGGTCAGGGAGGACCAACCAAATACTGCATAAAGATCACAGTGGTGGATCCTATATGCCGAATTGGTAATGAAGTGAAGAGCACGGTGGTAGAGTACGTCTAGTTTTGATAGGCTCAAGGTTGGGGAGGATATGAAGATAATGTCTCCGTAATCCTGCAGGGGAAGGAAAGTTGCTTGGACCAGTCTTTTACGGATTGCGAGAGAAAAGAGGGTCCTATTTCTGTAGAAGAAACCCAGGCATGTTTTAAGCCTCTTTAAAAGATCCTCGATGTGGTCATGGAAGGAGACCTTATTGTCTATCCACATACCTAGGTATTTGAATTTGTCTACGACTTCCAAAGGTTCACCTAGAGAGGTTACCACAAAGTTTTTAGTTGTGATAGGTAGGGGATCAGCCACGGCAAGTCTCGAGAAAATCATAGTTTTCATTTTTTTGGCATTTAGGAGCAACTTGGCATTGATAAGGTTGCTTTCTAGCTGAAAGAAGTCAGCTTGGAGCATTTCCCTGACTTTAGATAAGGACGAGCCTGATGTGTACAAAACCGTATCATCTGCAAAGAAATGTATGCTGGATGTCTTTATGTGGGAGTCAAGGTTTTTAATGTAGAGGTAGAAAAGGAATGGTCCCAGGATGGAGCCTTGAGGGACTCCTCTGGAGATTAGAAGCAGGGCAGATAGTAGGCCATTGGCGTTAACTTTTTGTATCCTTTCTGTGAGGTAACTGGTAAACCACTGCAAGGTGGTTGGAGTGGCACCTACGTATGTAGGACAGGTGATTAAGAGGTGATGGTCTACAGTGTTGAAGGCCTTGCTGAGGTATAGAAAGACTGCACCAGTGACCTTCTTGGTGTCCATTGCATGGATCCAGTCATTAGAGACTTTAGCCAAGGCTGTGATTGTACTATGCTTCGACCTGAAACCAGATTGTGCCGGGTTTAGTAGCGAGTGTACTTCGAGGTGATTATTTAGTTGATTGTATATAAGTTTTTCCAACACTTTGGATAGTACAGGCAAGACAGAGATAGGTCGGTAATTGTTCAGGTCACAGGGATCTCCTGATTTAAAGAGAGGAAGAACATGGGCAGATTTCCAGCAGGAAGGAACAGTGGCTGTGGTAATAGAGAGGTTGAAAATGTGAAGGATGGGAGCTGTGAGCTTGGCATAGCCTAACTGTAAAAAAAATGAATGACTCCAGGCCATCGTCCCCTGCGCTTTTCTTGGTGTCTAGGCTAAGAATTATGTCTTCAACTTCTTTATAGCTAATGTGACACAGCTGGTAGCGTTGAGTCGAAGTAGCATGCGTAGAATCTGGTTTAGTGTGGCTGTTTTACCTGGCTTGCATATGGGGAGGAGTCGAATACCAATCCAGCTGTGGCAAAGTGAAGGTTAAGTTCTTCTATGATTTGCAGTTTATTTTCAACTATCCCATTGCCAGAATCTTGGTGGGAAGGGAGGGAGCAGCCGTATAGTCTTCAACAGATTTTAGTAAGGTACCTGTCCCAGTTTTATTGTTGATTCTACTGGGGGACTCAACTAGCTGGGTGAGGTGAACTGCTGAAACTGCATCTTTGAAAAGGCTTGCGTCAGGAGAGAACCAATCAATATTGAAATCTCCTAACATGATAATTTCCGAATTAAGACTTAGAGAGCCAAAACACTCCAGGAGTGAATCAAAGCAGGAGGCCGTCTGTCTGGGAGGAATATAGATTGAAAACACAGTAAGGGTTTTATTGTGTGCATGTAGAATCATTTTTATGGCAAGAGCTTGCATATGGTCATCATTTTTGGGCAGAGTTAGGATGAGACCTTGAAGGACGTTTTGGAGGTAGATCACGCAACCGCCCCCATGCTTGGAGAGACAATTCTGTCTAAAGACTGTGTAGCCTGGGATGGAAATTGAAGCATTCGCTACTTTTGGAGAAAGCCATGTTTCTGTGACTGAGGGAATGTCTGAGTTATGTTGTAAGATCCATGCATTCAGTACGTCCATTTTGGGGAGGAGGTTGCATATATTAAGTGAGTCAATTGTAAGTAACCCAGTAGATGACTGTGGGTATGTCATACGTTGTGGAAGGCCAGGGTTGGGGTGAATATTGCCAGAGAGCAGCAGCAACAGTAAGGCCAGTCTACACAGATATTCCTTTAACTGCTTGCTGCTGAGTTTGTGAAACTTCCTCTTAGTTGAGCACGCTTTACAGTTGGCTTGTAAGTTGAAGATCCCAGGGAAGACTGCCAAAGGGGGTAGCCAGCTAGGGCAATGAAATCAGGCTCACTGTCATGACAAGGGCTTTTTCAAAGGTTTTGACCATGTGGTTGGCCGAAGTGCAGCTTGTGGGTACCAGCTCTTCGGGGGAACTGACCTTAGGTTTTCTCCTTGCCACTACACAGAAGTTGCACAAAAAGGTGGAGGATTTTAACCACCGCTCGACTCTGCTTGAAAAAAAAAAAAAAAGGCAGAGCCAGCCCAAAAGGATGTAACATAGGTGACCAAAATTTCTGAAAAAGCCCTTGTCATGACAGTGGGCCTGATGAAAGAAAATAGTGTGCTCCAGGAAAGACCGAAAACTTAGATGGGATTGCTAGAGGAAACCAAGGGCAATGATTTAAAGACTTACATGTTATTTCGGAGACTTTGCAACTACAGGCCACAGTTAAGGTGCTGAAAGTTTATTGCATCAACACAAGGAGGAGAGAAGAGAGAGAGAGAGAGAGAGAGAGAGAGATATCCAAACAGTGCTAGCAGTTTTGGGCAACAGTGAGGAGGGAGATGCTCTGACCTTAGCAGCTAAAGTACCTGGAGGTCTGCACTGTGAGGGATCAGAGGTTTGGATCTTCCCCGACCTTAGTTACAGCACTAGGCAACGTCGAAAAGGATTTGATAGCATGCATTCCCTCCTTAGAGAGCTGGGAATCAATGATTATATGCTGTTGCCAGCATGCCTCAAAGTTCAGCACAGTGGCAAAACTTATTATTTTCTCCAATCTTACTGATGCTGGTGTAACCCCTAGGTGGCGCTATCCCAAGGGATACTACCCTTGCCTGCTTGGCTAGTAGCAGGTTAAGGGGCCTGGGTAATGAAAAGGGTGCCTCCACCCGGAGGTCAATGGTTGTTAGTGGTCAAGCTAACCTTGGCACAGCACTCTGGGACACTGTAACCCCCTCTTTCCCTTCTAGTGGCCTGAACAATATACAATAATTACTTTCACAATGACCCTTATTCACCAGGCAATTACCCACACTGTTTGCACTTACCACCAGGGCTTGTTCCTCTAGCTTGACCCTGGGGAGCCCCTGTAAAACAAGGTTAAGCTCAGCAAAGAGCAACAGTTCAAGACTTTTGGCACAAACTGGAACCACAGTCAGGTTAAAAGGAAACAAAGTTAAATCTGATTTATTCAGGGGACTTGAACAAGAGAGAGACGTAATCAGGTTGATTTGCATAAAAGCTATATGTAACCCCCCTACAAATGGGAGTTTCCAAAAAGTCTCCCTCAAGCTTGCCTAAATGCTCACTGCCAGGATGGCGTCCTGCGTTTTAGCAGTTTAAATGCAATTGCCAGAGAGTGACTGTATAGCTTATGTGTACTGTCTCTTTAAGAGCAGCCTGGATTGCAGTCATAAGTAATCTGAGAGGGAGCTCTGTTGAAAGAAGTAACTATTTGCTGAAAATCATTTAGAGTGATAATGATAATGTAGTTTGTCTAACCTGCCTTCTTTGCAGCAAGGACTGTTTTGTTTATCTCCACTATCTTGGTCCTGGACTGTGAATTGGACCAATCAGTTCTGCTGGGACCTAAAATGGAGCTGGACTAGAGGAGCTGTCTAGAGTCAAAATCTGTAGAAATTGTAGTTTGGGGATTTTGGCACCTTTTTGCACCTGAAGGGGGAGCCTTTGTTGTGACTGACAGACAGATAAGCCAACCAAACCTTTTGGATTCTGGGGAAAGTCCCTGGCTTGCTGGCAGTTGAGTCAGATCTCAGTTGGGAGCTGAAGAAGCAAAAAGCTTGAGACAGTCAAGTAGCCGTCTGAGTAGTTTTGCTCCGGAGAACTGTTGAAAGACCTGAGTTGTGGCCTGCATGTCTGCCTGCTGCCCCCGAGTGGGAGAGAAGAGAATTATTTTGGACTAAATACAAGTTTGTGAGAACAAAGTAAGCCACTGATTTTTTTACCAGGCTCATACCCGAAGAAGACCAAAGATTTTGAAGAATGCGTTCTGCCTGTCAGGATTTCCAGCTGATTTTGAATCCCCGGTTTGTGCAGAGACTTTGCGATCGTGACCGTAGAGCGGTTTGCCTGGTACAGTAGAATTTCCTTACATGTGAATGTGCTGTGAATTGTTAGTGGGTCGTGATTTGGTTCCCCACTGTGTGAACTGTGTTCTGCTCGATGGAAGCTGTATGTAGCCCAAAACGGACTGTATCCGAATTTGTCTCCATTTGGCCTGGGCCCTGCCACACTGGCCCAGCCAGACTACCCGCTGCACAGAGAAAGCCATCGACGAGAGACCTGCCTGAGGATCAGCCCCCTGCTCCATGCTTGAACAGGAACGATGCCTCGGTGATTTGTGTGGGCTCTGCTTCTCCTGACACTCCAGATTAACCACCTGCTGTCTCTATTTTCATCCAACCGATGTCCAGTCTTGGGTATTGTGAGTAATCATCAGGGTAGCTCCCTGCAACAACAGCCTAATCTAAAAGTGTGTCATCTGATTGTCTTGTTGTTTTCTTTTCACGAACTGAGCCCTCCAGCTTCAGATTACAAATAGTGTGTGTTGTGCATGTTGTTTTCTTCCATCACAGGGTCCCAACCAGGTGCAATGTTCCTGGCTAGCCCACCATTCTCCATCTGGGTACCCAGAGTGTGTGACTGTTTATGGACCCTGAAGTGCATGCATAACTGTTTGATTGATAGAGCCTTTAAGCAAATTAACCTGATTACGCCCCTTCCTTGTTCAAGTCCCTTAAATAAATCAGATCTCTTTTTTGTATTTACCCTGACTGTGGTTCCAGTTTGTGCAAGAGTACTGTACTGTTGTTATTTGCTGTGTATAACCTTGTTTTAAAGGGGGTCCCAGGGCTGGGCCAGAGGAAAGCCCTGATGGTACGTGCAAACAGTGTGGGTACTTGTGTGGTATATCAGGGGTATTGTGAAAGTGATTATTGTGTATTGTTCTGGTCACTAGTAAGGAGGGGGGGTTACAGTGTCCTGGAGGGCTGTGCCCAGGTTAGCTTGACCACTACCAACCCTTACCTCTGGGTGGAGGCACCTGTTTCAGAAAATATGCCCCTTAACCTGCTACTAGCCAAGCAGGCAGGGGTAGTAGCCTTTGGGATAGCGCCACCTAGGAGTTACATTTTGGAGGCTCACCGCTGGGATTTTGTACCTTCTAGTGGCCAAAAATTATGAATTATTGTTAAAGATTAATGGCTACCCCAGTAGAAATGGCTGTACGCCAGTTGGTGGGGTGGTGTACTGGGCAGGAGAGTGACCCCCAAAATGCTCTGCTTATACGGGATATTCCCCTGGGCACCAGTAAGGACAATGTAGAGGAAGTACTCTCCAAAGTTGAATGTTTAAAAAACCCTGTGGTGGTGGGTCGACAGCCTGATCTGATCATCCAAACTTTCATAGCCTTAGTAGAGTGTAGTGACCTTGTGGACAGCTCTAAAGTGCCACAGACTATTGCCCAAGAACGGGTTCCAGCTGCCTGGAGAGTGATAACAAAAGACAGTAAAGACCCCAGGGAGGATGAGCTCCCACCATTGTCTGAGTCTTTTGAGGAGAAATTTGCTAAGTTGTTGCTAGAGAAAGGGAAAACCGTAGAGGACTGTAAGAAACTATTCCTGCCACCTGGGGGTGTTTCTTCCTCAACATCCCCTCCCTCTCCAGCACCTGTTACTGCCCCGACTTCTGTGCCCATGCCAATGCTGGCCCCTATATTTGTACCTGCTATTAGTCACGACTCCTACCAAAGGCTGAGAATCTTCTCGGGCACCCTTCCCACCCCCCAGAGGGAGGATGACTGGGAGACTTGGACAGACTATGTTGCCCCTCTAGTAGTTGAATGGCAATGCTCAGAAGCAGAGAAATGAAAGAGGTTGAGTGAGAGCCTCCGAGGTCCTGCTCTGGCTACCATCCATTCCAAGCGGGCCAATAACCCTGGAGCAACTGCACAGGACTATCTTGATGCATTGGAGAATGTGTATGGGAGCCCGGATTCAGATGAGGATCTGTGCTGGAGAGTAAGAAGTGCTCAGCAGTACCCAGGGCAGCCATTGTCTGTGTATGTACCTCGGCTTGAAAAGCTGCTATAAGAGTGCCTCAGAAAGGGTGGCTTGCCGTCAAATGAATTAGAGTAAACTAGGCTGGACCGGATCCTTAAGTCTGCTTCATTTTCAGAATTGTTACTGCTTCAGTTGCGCCGTGCCACCCGACTGGAATCGCCCCCCTCCTATGACTAGCTAATGAAAGAAATTCAGGGGATTGAGCAAAGGTGAACCCATGGGGGAATTGCTCCCATATCTGCTGCTGCTGCGCAAGAGACCGAGAGTGATCAGCCAAATGAGGCTCAGGGGCAAAAGTCGGCACTTAACAAGCACTCTGAGAATGCAAAGTACTTCCCGCCCTGGGCCCAGCATTGGAAAGACGAGCTACTAAAGGAAGTCCAAGAGTTGAAGACAGGTGCCTCTGCAAGGCTTTCCCCCATGGAACAAGATTATGGCCCCTTTCAGGACGTGACTGCCATGGGGGTGAGGGTGCACCCTCAGGCATCCACTACCAAGGGTGGCAACAAGGCTGAGATCAACGGATTGACTGCCACTCTAAAGGAACTGTTAAGACACGTTGCATCACTCTCACCGCTGCAAGCAGATACTAGACCCCAATCTCTTACTACTACTTCAGTTCCTCATATGATGTTCTCTCCCAGAATGACCCAGGAGTCTATCATTTGTCACAACTGTGGAAAGGATGGCCATATGAATAGAGAATGCTGGTCTCAGAAGGACTTAGGAAGAGTAGTAAACAGACTCCAAGGGGAGCTCCAAAAAGCAAATCAGTGGCCAAGGAGTGCCCGATTGGACCATAGTGAGGGTTTGAGAAACCCTAACTCAAATTTCTTTCTGGCTAAATTGTCTGTCCAGGCCTCTGCTACTGCCTCTCCAGACTGGTCCAAAATAGTAGGCCCTTCAATGGAGACTACGGTGACTGTGAATGGTATTCATACTTGGGCTGTGCTTGACAGTGGGTTGCAAGTGACCATTGTATTCCAGGACTGGTATGACAAACACTTATCTGATGTGCCTTTGCAATCCCTGGAAGGCCTACATGTGTTGGGCTTGAGCGACAGGTCTTATCCCTACCTAGGGTATGTCCACCTCTGGTTGTCTTTTCCTGCAACTGTAATGGGTGTAGAGGAGCTAGTAGAGACATTGACCCTAGTGTGTCACCCCCACTGGACTGTACAATGGGGTTCCCCCTGTTAATTGGGACAAACTCCCATATGTTTGGGAGACTGGCACAACTCTGTCATGAGAAACAAAGGCGACAGACTGGGAGGGCCCTGAGAATTCTGGCTCTGATCAAGAGGGCCTGTGATTTACAGCAGAATCCCAAGGAAGTACACCAGGATGAACCAGTGGGGATTGTGTTGGAGAAGGATCCCAATTCAGTGGTACTGGACCCTGACACCCAGTGTACCATTCAAGGGGAGGTCCACCTCTGGAAAGATGTCAAGAACAAAATACTGATGTTGGATGCACCAGGAGATGGAAAATTGCCAGAAGGATTATTGGTCAAGCCCAGCATCTTGCCTGCTCATGCCCATACCTATGCACGACGAGTGATGGTCCAGATTCACAATGTGTCAGATCGGGAGATCTGGGTGAACAGAAGGTGCACCATAGCTATGGTACACTGTGCAGACACTGCAGTATTGCCCAGCAACAAGCACCCTGGTGAGATGGAGAGAGTGAACCCAGACTTGATTGACTTTGATGACTCCCCATTGCCAGCTGAATGGAAGGCTAGAATTAGCAAGAGACTTGCCCAGAGAGACCAAGTATTTTCGTTGAAGGAATGGGTAGTGGGATTTGTCCAGGGTGTGGAGCATCACATACGCCTGCACAATGAACGGCCATTTCGAGAGAGGTCCCAATGCCTAGCCCCAGCAGACATAGATGATGTAAGAAGACACCTGCAGGAAATGCTCCCTGCTGGCATGATACAAGAATCCAGGAGCTCATACGCCTCTCCCATCGTGGTTGTGCATAAGAAGAGTAGGTCTGTGAGGATGTGTGCTGATTATCGAACCCTGAACCAGCGGCCCATCCCAGACCAATGCACTGTGCCTCGTATACAAGATGCCCTGGACTGCTTGAATGGGAGCAAATGGTTCTCAGTGTTGGATCTTCCCAGCAGATACTACCAGATCCTGATGGCCCAGGAAGACCGTGAGAGAACAGCCTTCATCTGTCCATTGGGGTTCTACGAGTTTCTGAGGATGCCACAGGGGATATTGGGCACCCGGCCACCTTTCAGCAACTGATGGAACGTGTGGTAGGAGATATGAGTTGCTGGAATGCCTGGTGTACTTGGACAATGTCATTGTGTTTGGGAGCACCTTAGAGGAGCATGAGAACCAACTGTTTAAAGTCCTAGACCGAATGGAAGACTTCAGCCTCAAGCTGTCCATTGACAAATGGCAGTTTTTCCAAACCTTCATGAAGTATGTGGGGCACATAGTATCTATAAAAGGGATAGAGACTGATCCCAGTAAAGTTGAAGCACTGACTACTTGGCCCCAGCCCCATAATCTGAAAGAATTACAACATTTCCTGGGATTCTGTGGCTACTACCACAGGTTCATAAAAGACTATTACAAGGTGATTCGTCCACTCTTGAACCTTACCCAGGGTTACCCTCCTACCAATTGTAAATACAAAAAAGGGTCCGTTAAAGAACCAGAAAAAGTATACTTCTACCCAGGTGAACTCTTTGGGCCCCACTGGACGCCCGACTGTGAAGCAGCCTTATATGAGATCATATACCAGCTCATCCACGCTCCCATCCTCGCCTCTGCTGACCCCACTAAACCCTATGTGCTGCATATGGACACTAGTCTGCAGGGTCTAGAAACAGTGCTATATCAAGACCATGAGGATGGCCAGAGGCCAGTAGCTTTCACCAGTAGGAGCTTGACCCTGTCCGAATGAAACTACCCTGTGCATAAGTTGGAGTTCCTTGCGCTAAAATGGGCCATCATTGACCAGTTTCATGAATACCTCTATGGGGCAAAGATATTGATGAAGACTGACAATAACCCATTGTCCCATGTACAGACTTCACTGGGAAGCGGTGGCTTTCTGCATTATCAACCTATGATTATGCTGTCGAATACAGACCGGGCCTGAATGCTAATGCCCTATCACGAAGGCCCACTTCCAAGAGTGATTGGGTCTGGCTCTCTGAACCTGACATTCGAGCATTGTGCCAAAATTTTGCTAGAGATGAACAGATGTTTGAGGACAAAGTGGACTGTTTAGTAGATTGTTTAGGCCCTTCTAACACCCACATACCAGCTGCTTATTGCCACTTCTCTGCTCTAGATATTAGTGCACTACCTCAATTTGACAATGACAGCATTCAGTGGGCTCAATCCCAAGATCCTATGATTCAACCAGCACTTGATGCCCTGCATGCAGGGAAAGATGTGCCGAAGTTATGTTCCACTGACTTGCGAACTGCTTTATTGTTTAAAGAAGGCCCCAGATTCAGCAACTTCAATCAGTTGTTGTATAGAGAGACAGTAGATTGTAGTGGCAAAGTAGACAAGCAACAATTTGTCCTGCCCACGGCCTTTGAAGATTTGGTACTGAGGTCCCTCCACAATCACATGGGGCACCTTGGTATTGACAGAACCCATGACCTGGTACAGTCTCACTTCTACTGGCCCAAAATGGGGGCCGATGTTGAGCACCATGAAAAGACTTGTAGTCACTACCTGCAAAGAAAAGCCCTGCCTCAGAGGGCTGACCCCCTTGTTAATATTACTACCAGTGCCCCCATGGAACTAGTCTGCATAGACTTCTTGTGCTTAGACCTGATCAGCAGAACACTGGCAATGTGTTAGTGGTTACGGATCATTTCACACGGTATGCACAAGCTTTTCCCACCAAAGATCAAAAGGCATCTACCATGGCCAAGATGCTCATGGAAAATTTCTTCGTCCACTATGGTGCCCACCAGCGGATTCATTCTGATCGAGGCAGAGACTTTGAGAGTCGGCTAATCAAAGAATTGCTCTCTTTATGGGGGGTGTGAAAGTCAAGAACCACCCCCTTTTACCCACAGGGAGACCCTCAACCAGAACGTTTTAACCACACCCTTCTAGACATGCTGGGCACCCTCCACCCAAAAGACAAGCATAAATGGAACCAGATGATTAGCACCTTGGTACATGCATACAATTGCACAAAAAATGATGCTATTGGGTTCTCTCCCTACTGCCTCATGTTCGGGAGAGAGGCCCGGCTGCCAGTTGATGTCTATTTTGGGGTCTTTTCAGATGGGGTTTGAGCCAAAAACGACTTGCATTATGTACAGAAACTGAAAGCTCAATTGAACCAAGCCTATCAACTGGCCCAGACAATGGCCGCCAAGAGAAATCTAGCCAACAAAGAGAGGCATGATGAAAAAGTAAACTCTCAAGAGCTTTGACCTGGAGACCGTGTGTTGTTATGCAATTTGGGACTGCATGGTAAACACAAAATTGCTGATCGGTGGCACCATCTTCCCCATGTAGTGGTTGGAAAGTTGGATGATTTACGTTTGTACAAGGTGCGCCCAGAGAACAACTCCAAAGCTGTCAAGACCATGCACCATAGCCACTTGCTACCTATAGGCCAAGTCATGATTGAGGCTGAACCCCCAGAAACTGAGCCCCCTGGACCAGTGACTCGTACTACTACAAGAAAGAGACAGAGTCAGCCTACCTCAGTGGTAACAGATTTAAGGTTTCCTCCGCAGCAGGCCCAGAATGATAGTGACACAGTCCATTTCTGACGAAAATGAATACGACCATGTCTATTACCCCTCTTATGAACTGAGTCAGCTCTTTTGAGGTAACCCCCGATAAATTGTGGGGATGAAGCTGGGCCTTCTGGACTGCCTTACCCCCCAGCCAGTGCTCCCAGAAAGTGAAGTGCAAAGTATCACGTCTGAAGATGTTGAGTCTCTGTGTGTTGTGGAACTGTATGATTTGCCTGAAGAAGGGGCTGAGGGTTTGAGTCTTTCTGGTGACATACCAGGACTTGAAGAACACTATGAGAGTGTTGACAACTCCACTTCAGTGCCTCAAATCTTGATTGTGCCTGAGCCTTCGCAAAATGAGTCAAGTGTATTAGAAACAGAGCCTGCAGAGCAAGGAGCTGACAGTGCCCCAAGTTTGGATGTTCCCAGCCAGGAAGAGACACCCCTCACAAGTGATGAGAGTCCCCAGACCAGTGCTGAGAGTACAGAGACTGTAGTTGTCCCCCTCAGAAAGACTGGCCGAGTTGTCAAGTCAGCAGTATGCCTCAGTTATAATTCTCCCTGGAGGCCAGTGGATTTGCCTCTCAATGTGGTGCACAAAGGTATTTATGTCTCACCAAGCTCACTGCCCAAATTGAGCTTGACAGCCAATTCCAGGTTATTTGTCTTTCCTTCTCACCATAGTGCCCCTGCCCTCTCTAGCCCGCAGTTAGCTGATAGGGAAAGGCCCCCTATTGCATTGTTTAAGGTACAAAAAGTTATTACCTGATTCAGTATAGTAATGTTTAAGTTACCTGTGTTACCCTTCATACTCTACCTACCCCTTGCACCCCAGCACCCGGCCCTGTGTCCAGTCGCAAGAGAAGATGCCACAATCACTGCCACACTGTGATGTGCCTAATCACCCTCCTGTTGCTTCTGTCAGGTGACATTCATCCAAACCCTGGCCCCGTGCCCAACCTTATGAACAAGCCTGCCCAGGCTCAAGGACCCCGTATAGCTTCTATGAATATTTGAGCCTCCTTAAGAAGGCTGCTGCATTCCAATGCTGGGTTGCTCAGCACCAGCCAAACATTGTCACACTCATCGAAACCTGGTTATCCAAATCCACCCCTGACTCCTTCGTCTCCCTCCCTGGTCACACCCTTTTCAGGGAAGATCGGGTGGGTAAGCGTGGAAGTGGTTGTGCTGTCTACATGCATGACTCCCTCCTTGGACATGCACTCCCAGCACCCAAACTTGATAATGGGGCGCAAGCCTTCAAGCTAAAAATCTCCCCCAACCCTGGTAAGGGCCCACTCTTTCTCACTGTTGCCTATATTCCCCCCAGAAAGCAAGACCTCGCCATTCAGGTGCTTGCTGACTACCTCTCTGGCCTACCACCCCAAATGGTCCAGATAATTGTTGGTGACCTGAATATAAACTGGCTCTCTGCCACGGCCTCCCAAACCAGAGATATCTTTGCTGCCCTTGACATGTCTCAGCTTGTCACCACCCCAACTAGATTCAACCCCTCTACTAGCTCTAGTACCCTCCTGGATATCACAATTACCAACCCCCCCCAGAGGGTGCTCGATATCGGTGTACTTCCCAACTCACTTAGTGACCACTCCCTGGTCATATTCTCTTGGTCCTCTACCAACAGCAAACCTGCACCACAAACCACCCAGAGACGTCGCCTACTCCCAGGCAGCCTGCGTTGCCTTAAACTGTACCTCTCACAACTGGATTGGTCCCCAATCAGGCTTGCACCATCCATAGACGAGGCATTGGATTTTTTCACTCGCACTTTTAACACTGCCTGTGACCTCTATGCCCCCTTCACTAGAAATCGCACCAAAAAGCAAAACATGCCCTGGGTTACCCCCTTCCTCCTTCACAAACATAAAATGAGAGACAACCTATGGCACATTGCCGTGGAATCTGGCAAACCAGCTGATAGGCAAGCGACAACGCTGAGTGCCATAAGTGTACCTGGGCCATTCGACAGGCCAAAGCCCAGTACTACCAATCCACTCTTGTCTCCTCCTGGGGGTTGGCTAGAAACGTTTGGGAAATTGTAAAGGAGCTGAATGGGAAATCCTGCTCGCCACCCCCCCCCAACTCTCCTTTAATGGCACTGTCTGCTCTGAGCCCGTTGGCATTGCAGACTGCCTAAACCACACTTTCTCAGACCTGAGTTCACTCCTGCCTAGTAACTTTTTGACCCCATCCCAGTAGCACCCCTGCCTACTCTCCAGAGGGGAAGTGCCTAATCCAATTAACAGAAGCACTCTTGATAGGGGGGTCAATCCCAGTCCTTTCACAGAAGAAAGGGTTCTGCAAGAACTCCTAAAACTGAAGGTGGACAAAGCAATGGGGCCTGATGGAATTCACCCCATAATTGTAAAAGAATTAAGGGAGGAACTAGTGAAACCACTGGCTACTCTTTTTAATAAATCATGGGAGGATGGTGTGGTACCCGAGGACTGGAGGAAGGCGGATGTGATTCCCCTTCACAAAAGTGGGACCAAGACAGAGGCAGGAAATTACAGACCTGTCAGTCAGACCTCTGTGGTAGGGAAAGTGGTAGAGTCACTTCTGAAAGAAAGAATAGTTGAGTACCTAGAGGCCAGTGGAGCACAGGACCCAAGGCAGCATGGGTTCACAGCGGGAAGGTCATGTCAGACGAATCTAATAGATTTCTTTGACTGGGTGACCAACGTAGTAGACCAGGGAGGGGCTGTGGACATGGCCCACTTAGACTTTAGCAAGGCATTTGACACAGTCCCACACAAAAGATTAATAGTCAAATTAACCAGCCTGGGAGTGGGTCCCAGGGTGGTAGCCTGGGTAAAACATTGGCTGCACAACAGGACACAGAAGGTAATTGTAAATGGAGTCCACTCTGAAGAAAGAGGGGTTACTAGTGGGGTACTGCAGGGTTCAGTATTAGGTCCAGTCCTTTTTAATGTCTTCATCAGTGACATTGCAGAGGAACTGGAAGGAAAAGTATGCCTTTTTGCAGATGACACAGAGATCTGCAACAGGGTTGATACACAAGGAGGCGTGGAAAGGATGAAAAGGGACTTGGCAAGGTTGGAGGAATGGTCAGAAGTATGGCAGCTAGATTCAATGCAAAGAAGTGCAAAAAATGCACCTGGGAAACAAGAACCCAGGGAAGAATACACAATGGGTGGGGAGGTAGTAACAACAACAAAAAAGAAAAGGGACCTGGGGGTAATCGTATCAGATGACCTTAAGGTTAGCAAGCAATGTGAGATGGCAGTGGGGAGGGCTGGGGGTATACTGGGATGTAGAGGGAGAGGCATCAGCTGCAGAAAGCAGGAAGTTGTTATCCCTCTGTACAGACAGTTGGTGAAACCCCATCTGGAGTACTGTGTCTAGTTCTGGAGACCCCATCTCCGCAAGGACATAGACAGGATAGAGGTAGTCCAGAGGAGGGCAACTAAAATGGTGCAGGGTCTGCAAGAGAAGCCATATGAGGAGAGACTAAAGGAGCTTAATATGTATACCCTTGAGGAAAGAAGGGAGAGGGGGGACATGATAGAAACTTTTAAGTACCTCAGTGGAATCAACAAAGTCCAAGAGGGTAGCATCTTTCAGAAAAAGAGACTTGCAAGAACAAGGGGCACAATTTAAAAGATAGAAGGAGGCGGTTCAGGGCAATGTGAGGAAGTATTATTTCAGAGAGGGTAGTGGATGCATGGAACAGCCTTCCTGAGGAGGTTGTGGGGTTTAAAACTGTGGAGAATTCAACAATGCATGGGACAGACATAAGGCAATTCTTGTGGGGGGTAGGAAGAAATAGGCTGTTGGTTAACTAGGATCTGCGGCCTATCCTGTAGGTAGGGAAATGGGCAGACTAGATGGGCCAAGCGGTCCTTATCTGCCGTCAAAGTCTATGTTTCTATGTTTCCAGAGACCTCCTTTCTACCTACGTACCATCTCCCCGTTGGAGGCTAGACCCCTTCTGCAAAAAGCCGTTAGTAGAAACAACCCTGGCACTGACCTACTGGACACTAGACTACTTCGTCTGACATTGGATGCTATCCTGGTCCCACTTACCGAGCTGCTCAACTGCTCTCTGTGCCTGGGGCAGTTGCCCAGCACATGGAAAACCGCGATCATCACTCCCATCCTAAAGAGTGGTGATCAAGCGTCCCCAGGTAACTATCAGTCTATCTCCATCCTCCCCCCACTCTCTAAGGCCCTTGAAAAAGTAGTTGCCATCCAGGTTGCCGAATACCTGGCCATGTACAATATCCTGTGCCCTGAACAGCATGGCTTTCATGTAGGTCACAGCACCACAACTGCACTACTTGAATTCTCCAACTTCCTGCACTCTTCTCTTGATGCCAGAAGTCCTGCCGGTGCCGTGTTCATTGACCTCTCCAAAGCCTTTGACACAGTTTGCCATCCTCTCCTGCTTGACTCCCTCAGATGCCTTGGTTTCTCCCCTGGTCCCCTTGCATGGTTCACCAGCTACCTCGCTGCCAGAACTCAGTGTGTAAAAATCAATAGCACCCTATCTGACACACGACCTGTTCGCTCTGGGGTTCCCCAGGGCTCCATTTTAGGCCCTTTCCTCTTCAGTCTCTACCTCAGCTCCCTCCCCTTGGCCTGCCCAAGTAAGATCCTCCTCTATGAGGATGACGCTGTGCTCTTCGCTGCTGACCCCAACCACAACACACTCCAATCCACCCTCCAACAAGCTTTTGATAGAGCTGAGCATTGGTTAACATCACGAAGTCTAGTCCTGAACCTAAAAAAGACCAAAGTTATGCTCTTCTCACATCGCCAAAGCAAAGCCAGTGGTGCCCTCTTGTGATACTGCCAGCACACTAAACCCCATTGAGCAGGTTTCCACCTACAAGTACCTGGGCATTACTTTTGATTCGGCACTCTCCTTCCATCCCCATATCAATGCCCTTTCTGCTGCCATCAATGTCAGGATTGGACTATTATACCGCCATAGGGACTGCCTACCAGAAGAGGCTCTTAGATTGGCAATCACCTCCTCTGTCCTGTCGCTAATCGACTATGGGATGCCCATCTATGCTGCAGTCAACAACACTGCGCTTGCAAGAATCCAGCTCTCTGTAAACAAGGCCTGCAGGCAAATGCTGGGAGCCCCCAGGTGCACCTATACATGCCTGCTGTTCTCCACCACCAACTTGCTCAACTTTGAAGAAAGATTCTTCTTCCAAACCTGCCTTCTTGCAAAAAAGACTCTGCTAGGGCTCTCCCTCCCTGGGGTCGGCACCTCCCTGCAGCGTGCCTCCCCCTCAGTCTCCACCCGCAGCACTGTCAAAACCTTCCTTTCTGTCCCCAGGGTAAGGCACTGTCAAAACCTTCCTTTCTGTCCCCAGGGTAAGGACCTCTATGGCCCAGAGATCCTTTTACTATCGAACTCCCTCCTCGTTCAATTCCCTCCCAGCCAACATAGCTGACTCCACTAAGCTTGGTCCTTTCAAGGTCTCCCTCAGAAGCCATCTGACAAGCTCTCACTTCTGCAACTGCACATAATCCCCTACCTGCCCCTTGCCTTCACCCCAAGGCTGGGTCTGCCCTGTCTACTTTTACTGTATATACCTGGGGTCTTAGGCAACATCTGCTGACTATTGTAATAAAATATCTCTGGTTTCTACCCGACGTGGTACTCGTGTACCTATATTATGACTACTGTGATCTATCCATTACCAAGCGTGTACCACCAGTGAATGCCTGTAACACTGGTTGCTTTTTTAATCTAAGTGTTATGTACTGTAGTGTTTTGTTTGCTGTGATGTGTTGGTCTCTTGACGAGGTGCCTTTGTAAATGAGTCTATGACTCAAAGGTTTGTAAACCGATGATCTAATAAGTAAATAAATATAATAATGTATTGTCAGAATGGACAAAGTATTGGGAAATGTAGTGAATATGTATAGTAAAGTAATATATTTATATTAAGTAATGCATGATGGTACAGGCTTCACGCGGATGACAGGTCTTCTTCAGGCAGGGAAGGGTGTAACCCCCCCTGCAAATGGAGGTTCCTGAAAAGTCTTCCTCGCACTTGCCTAAATGCTCACTGCCAGGCTGGTGTCCTGCATTTTAGCAGTTTAAATGTGATTGCCAGAGTGCCTGTATAGTCTATGTGTACTGTCCCTTTAAGAGCTGCCTGGATTGCAGTCATAAGTAATCTGAAAGGGAGCTCTGTTGAAAGATGTAACTATTTGCTGAAAATCATTTAGAGTGATAATGATAATGTAGTTTGTCTAACCTGCCTTCTTTGTAGCAAGGACTGTTTTGTTAATCTCCGCTATCTTGGTCCTGGACTGTGAATTGGACCAATCATTTCTAGTGGGACCTAAAATGGAGCCAGACTACAGGAGCTGTCTGGAGTCAAAATCTGTAGGAATTGTAGTTTGGGGCTTTTGCCACCTTTTTGCACCTGAAGAGGGAGCCTTTGTTGTGACTGACAGACAGATCAGCCAACCAAACCTTTTGGATTCTGGGGAAAGTCCTTGGTTTGCTGGCAGTCAAGTCAGATCTCGGTTGGGAGCTGAAGAAGCAAAAAGCTTGAGACAGTTAAGCAGTCGTCTGAGTAGTTTTGTGCGGGAGAACTGTTGAAAGACCTGAGTTGTGGCCTGCATGTCTGCCTGCTGCCCCCGAGTGGGAGAGAAGAGAATTATTTTGGACTAAATCCAAGTTTGTGAGAACAAAGTAAGCCACTGATTTTTTACCAGGCTCATACCTGAAGAAGACTGAAGATTTTGCTGAATGCGATCGGCCTGTCAGGATTTCTAACTGCTTTTGAATCCCTGGTTTGTGCAGAGACTTTACGATCGTGTCCGTAGAGCGGTTTGCCTGGTACAGTAGAATTTACTTACATGTAAATGTGCTGTGAGTTGTTAGTGGGTTGTGATTTGGTTCCCCACTATGTGAACTATGTCCTGCTCACTGGAAGTTGTATCCAGCCCAAAACGGACTGTATCCAAATTTGTCTGCATTTGGCCGGGCCTTGCCACACTGGCCCAGCCAGACTTCCCGCTGCACAGAGAAAGCCATCAACGAGAGACCTGCCTGGGGATCAGCCCCCTGCTCTACACTTGAACGGGAACGATGCCTCAGTGATTCGTGTGGGCCCTGCTTCTTCTGGCACTCCAGATTAATCATCTGCTGTCTCGATTTTCGTCCAGCCTGTGTCTAATCTTGGATATCGTGAATAATCATCAGGGTAGCTCCCTGCAACAACAGCCTAATCTAAAAGTGTGTCATCTGATTGTCTTGTTGTTTTCTTTTCACGAACTGAGCCCTGCAGCTCTGGATTACAAATAGTTTGTGTTGTGCATGCTGTTTTCTTCCATTACAAGGCCCTAACTAGCTGCAACGTTCCTGGCTAGCCCACCATTCTCCATCCGGGTAACCAGAGTGTGTGACTGTTTATGGACCCTGAAGTGCATGCATAACTGTTTGATTGATACAACCTTTAAGCAAATCAACCTTATTACGCCCCTCCCTTGTTCAAGTCCTTTAAATAAATCAGATCTAACTCTATTTTGCATTTACCCTGATTGTAGTTCCAGTTTGTGCAGGAATACTGTACTGCTGTTATTTGCTGTGTATAACCTTGTTTTACAGGGGGTCCCCAGGGCCGGGTCGGAGGAAAGCCCTGGTGGTAAGCGTAAACAGCGTGGGTACTTGTGTGGTGTAGTAGGGGTATTGTGAAAATGATTATTGTGTATTGTTCTGGCCACTTGTAAGGAAAGAGGGGGGTTACAGTGCTACGGAGGGATGTGCCCAGGTTAGCTTGACCACTACCAACCCTGACCACTGGGTGGAGGCACCCATTTCAGAACTCAGGCCCCTTAACCTACTACTAGCCAAGCAGACAGGGGTAGTAGCCCTAGGGAGAGCACCACCTAGGGGTTACATATATTAATCAGACAGTTATGCATGCAGTTAAGTGTCCCTACTCATTCACACTCTCTAGATACCCAGGTAGGAAAATGGTGGGCTAGCCAGGAACGTTGCAGCTGGTTGGGGCCCTGTGATGGAAGAAAGCAACATGCACAACACACACTATTTGTAATCCAGAGCCAGAGGGCTCAGTTCGTGAAAGAAAAGGCAACATGACAATCAGATGATGCCACTTTTAGATTTAGCTGTTGTTGCAGGGAGCTACCCTGATGTTTACTCACGATACCCAGTACTGGACACAGGAAGGATGAAATTGAGACTGCAGGCTGTTGAGCTGGAGTGCCCAGAGAAGTGAGGCCAACATGAATCACCAAGGCGTCATTCCTCTTCAGGTTGTTGAGCAGGGGGCTGGTCCCCAGGCTGGTCTCTCGTCAATGACTTTCTTTGTGTAGCAGGTATTCTGGCTGGGACAGTGTAGCAGGGCCCAGGCAAATAGAAATGGATATGGATTCAGTCCGTGGAGCTAGATATAGCCTCCATCAAGCAAAACACAGTTCAGACACACAGTGTGGAACCAAATCAGGACCCACTATAAGCACACAGCACATTCACATGTAAGGAAATTCCACTCTACCAAACAAATGGCTCTCCAGTTGCAATTACAGAGTTTCTGCACAATCTGGGAGTTCAGAGGTAGCTGGAAGTCCTGACAGGCTGATCGCATTCAGCAAATCTTCGGTCTTCTTTAGGTTAAAGCCTGGTCACAATTCAGTGGCTTAATTCGCTCTCCAAATTCGGATTCAGTCCAAAAAAAAAAGCACAAGTTCCCTCTCAGGACCAGCAGGCAGGCATGCAGGCCAAACTCAGGCCTTTCCACAGTGCTCCCACGCAAATCCACTATGGATTGCTGCTCGAACTATCTTGAGCTGTTACTTCTTCACTTCCCAGCTCAGAGCTAAACGAAACTGCAAGCAGTGTGGGACTTTCCCCAAGATCCAAAAGGTTCTGTTGGCTGATCTGTTTGTCAGTCACAACAAGGGCTCCCCCTCTAGGTTATTTTAGGTGCCAAAAGTCCAAAACTACAATTCCTACAAGTTTTGGCCCCACCAAGCCACTGTAGGAAAGCTCCATTTTAGAGTCCCAAATGTACTGATTGGCCCATTCTGCAGTCTAGGACAAAGATGATGGTAACAAATAGAACAGTCCATGCTGCAAAGAAGGCAGGTTATAACAAACTGCAATATTATTACTACTCTAATAAATGATCAGCAAACAAGTACATCTTCTAACAGAGCTCCCCCTCAGATTAATTATGACTGCAATCCAGGCAGCTCTTAAAGAGACAGTACACAGAGGCTATACTGGCATTCTCTGGAAATACATTTAAACTGCTAAACACAGGACATCAGCCTGGCAGTAAGCATTTAGGTAAGCTTAAGGAAGACTTTTTGGGAACCCCCATTTGTAGGGGGGTTACACCGGTAAGCTGGCAGATAAACCTAGGGGACACAGAACATCAACCTGCACTCACAGTCTGGGAGTGGGTGCTTCATAAATACCTCCAAACAACCAAGAACAGCACACCAAACTGAGCACTCCATCTGAAAATAAAAATAGAAAAACAACAGGCAGTAATCGGCATGGAAACTTTATTGAGATGTAAGCCCCCCAAAACGGACTTACCATCAAGGAGGCACCATGCTCCCTGGCTTCTCCCCACTTGCACTGTCCTGTTCTGGGGTTCTGGTGGGAATTGCACCTGGAGACTCCCCGTTGCAGCATGCGTCCATCCCTCTCTGGTGTCTCGGCCCTATCAGGGCTGGGCCGAGCACCTGTGTTGGTTTTCATGCTGCTGGGTGTGGCTATGTGTGGTCCCGGGTCCAGTAAGGTACTGGATCAGGCTCGGGGCCGCGAAAAAGTAAATAAATATTTTTTTAATTTAAATGGTGGTCCCATGCAATTGTGCAGGTGCGGGTACCACAAAGAGTAAAAATTTAAAGGAGCAGCAGCTCCTTAGTCAGCCAGTAGTTTTCAGTGCTGGCTGGCACCATGGGGCACCAGCATTAAGTTAGGAAGTGGGACTTCAAGTCCCAGAGGACTGCAGGTTTAGCGCAATGGTACATGGTCCCTGATTGGATCAAGAGTTTCGGCGCCAAACCATTAATCCCTTAAAAGCCAGGGCTGAAGGGACAAAAGGGGGAGAGATGGAAAGCAAGAGAGAGGGAGGTTGTAGCGGAGCGCTCACCCACTCGGCCATGTGGCCAGGCGGCCATACGGCCATTGCTGCAGTTCAGTTGATTTATGAAGTACGGCCACCAGAAGGAGAGAAGGATCATTTAAGAGAGTAGGAGCTACAATTAATGGGGAGTCCTGGGATTCTTGGCCAGAGAATCCAAAGATGGAGAACAAAGGAAGGCGCTGCCTGCACTGGAGCCATGAGGTAGGGGGTCATGTGTGGGGTCTGTCAGCGGGTGGCCTCAGAGCAGTTCATGCCCCAGTGCCTCCAGTGGGCTAACTCTGGACTTCGTGCCCAGCAGCTAAGAGGTGCGTGTGTGTGGCTGCTGAGGGTCAGGCAGTTGTTGGCCCCAGTTAAGCCTACTCTGTGTAGCAGTGCTTGTGTGGAGCTAGAACAGGAAGCTGCAGCCTGTTGTTTCTTTTCTGTTGGGGGATGGTCAGTTTGGCCTCAAGTGGGCCATTGCCTTGGACTGAAAGCTGCTCAGTGATTCTGGAGTAGCTGCCTGGAACCGCATGGATGTACTGCTGCATGTTCCAACCAGGGACCCCTGCATCCTAAGTGCAGCTAAATGTCTACCCTGCATCTAATAATGTGGACCCTGGTCCTGTTTTGCTGCTCTAATGAAGTGAATGTCTCTTCTCTGTGATTGATTCTGAGCATTAAATGGAATCCTCTGCTCCTGCAACTTTGCATTTGCCTCATGTGTTCTAAACACTGTTTTGCCAGTGCTAAATTAAGTTGCCTCCACAGCCTTGCCTCCAGTGTGTTCCAGCCCAGCGCCGTGAGGGTCCGGTGCCCCAGATGGAGTCCATCCATCACCGTCTTTACCCGTGGACATTCAGGTACTGTTTCCACTGTCATATTTCTGGACTGTGTTTTCGTTGGTTGTACACACTTTCCTATGAGTTTTACCATCTAATCACCCTTAGACAGGGGAAGTGGGGGATGCTTACAATGTGGTGGCTCATCCAAAGGATGCTGATTTGGGGGAGGCAGGGGGCCTTTCTCCACCTCACAGCTGCAGTGCTGGACAAGCTGTGGATGTCTCTCCCCTCCCCTTTTTTTTGCTGGATTATTTTGGAAGCGCAGTCACATGGTGCCTAGGACTGGAACATTTTTTCACCATCTCCTGTGAGAGCTGCAAGAGTTTTATCTGTGGCCATGGATTAGAGCAAGACTGTATGGTGTGGGAGCCAAGACTATACCATGTGCAAAAGGTGGACTTTTTGGGGAAAACTGTGTTCAAATAAAAAAGAGAACAAGTGTGGTTAAATGTTTAGGCCTTGATGGTATAGCATTGTAATAATTAATGATTTAATTTTGGCCATGCCAAGGTATTAATTAGTTATACACTGGTTAAAATGTGTGTACTGTTTATAGGGAACATAATTTCCCTCTAGAGATGCTCAGGGTAGACTGTTTTCTCTAGTTAACATATTTTACTTTTTTGTCAAAATGTTTAAAAATGATAAGATAATACAGTAATGCTGTTTTATGGAGAGTAGCAATCAGGCTGAAATGTATGTTTGCTAAACTAGTTTCCATCTTAAAGGTCCCAGCAGTCCAACGCAGGCCACTGGCTGCAGATAAGGATTTAAAAAGTAGGTCTGTGTCAGAGCAAGGGCCTGGGGATGCCAGGGGGTAGAGCCACAGTTTGGGTCTTTCTTAGGTCTGGTCGGAGGGTGGCCCAGTGGGTATAGTGATCCCTGGGTGGTTTAGTAAGTTAGGTTAGTGTTAAGGAAGGTAATGGGTAGTTGAGGCCTAGGACTTGTGTAAATAGTATTCAGGCATGTTTTGGCTTGCCAGGACATTGAGCATTTAGTGGGGGGACTGTGTATGCTCCCCAAAATGGGCTTACCTTCAAGGGGCTCGATGCTCCTTGGCTTCTCCCCACTCACTCTGTCCCATTCTGGGGGTTCAGGCGCAACTCCCTGTTGCAGCATGTGGCCGTCCCTCTCTGGTGTCTCAGCCTGATCAGGGCTGAGCAGATCACCGGGGTGGGTTTTTGTGTCTCCGGGTGCGGCGTTGCATGGTCCCGGGTCCGGTAAGGTACTGGATCAGGCTTGGGGCCACACAAAAATAAATATTTTTTTAGTTTAAATAGTGGTCCTATGTGAAATGCCCAGGCTCGGGTACCGCTGAGAGTAAACATTTAAAGGAGCAGCAGCTCCTTAGTTGGCCAGTAGTTTTTGGTGCTGGCTGGAACCATAGGGCACCAGCATTAAGTTAGGAAGTGGGACTACACGTCCCAGAGGGCTGCAGGTTTGGCATCATGGTATGTGGTCCCTGACTGGACCAAGAGTTTCGGTGCCAAGCCATTAAGCCCTTAAATGCCAGGGTTGAAGGGGACAAAAAGGGGAAAAGAGACAGAAAGTGAGAGAGAGGGACATGGTAGCGGGGCGCTCGCCCGCTCGGCCATGTGACCAGACGGCCATACGCCCATTGTTGCAGTTCATTTGATTTATGAAACACAGCCAGCAGAAGGAGAGAAGGATCACATAAAGGAGCAGGAGCTGCAGTTAGTGGGGAGTCCTGGGATTCTTGGCCAAACAATCCAAAGATGGAGAACAAGGGAAAGCGCTGCCTGCACTGGAGCCATGAGGTAGGGGGTCATGTGTGGGGTCTGTCAGTGGGCGGCCTCAGAGCAGTTCATGCCCCAGTGCCTCCAGTGGGCTAACTGTGGGCTTTGTGCCCAGTGGCTGACAGGTACTTGTGTGTGACTGCTGAGGGTCAGGAAGTTGTTGGCCCCATTTAAGCCTGCTCCATGTAGCAGTGCTTGTGTGGAGCCAGAACAGGGAGCTGCAGCCTGTTGTTTCTTTTCTGTTGGGGGATGGTCAGTTTGGCCTCAAGTGGGCCATTGCCTTGGACTGAAAGCTGCCCAGTGATTCTGGAGTACCTGGCTGGGACCACATGGATGTACTGCTGCATGTTCCGACTGGGATACCCCTGGGTCCCAAGTGCAGCTAAATGTCTATCCTGCATCTAATTATGTGGACCCTGGTCCTGTTTTGCTGCTCTAATTAAGTGACTGTCTATTCTCTGCAATTGATTGAGCACTAAATGGAATCCCCTGGTCCTGCAACTTTGCCTTTGCCTCATGTGTTCTAAACTGACTGTTTTGCCAGTGCTAAAATAAGTTGCCTCCACAGCCTTGCCTCCAGTGTGTTCCAGCCCAGCGCTGTGAGGGTCCGGTGCCCCAGATGGAGTCCATCCATCACCATCCTTACCCATGGACATTCAGGTACTGTTTCCATTATCATATTTCTGGACTGTGTTTTCATTGGCTGTACAGAACTCTCCCTTCCCCACGAGCTTTACCATCGAATCACCGCTAGACGGAGAAAGTGGGGGGTGCTTACAGAGAGTTGGAGCTAAAACCCCTTGGTTGTAGCTTCAGTTCTCAATAAAGTTTCTACACCGATTACTGCCTTCTTTTTTTTTTTTTTCAAATGGAGTACTCAACTCAGTTCAGTGTGCTATTCTCAGATAAACTTTGGGCACAATTCTTCACTCAGCGTGAGGCTGAGAATTCGGACTCTTGAGCAGGAGTTGTGAGCAATGAACTGATGACTTCTGCTTAGAGATTTTACAGAAAAACGTGCACTAATGTCACTCTTTCTGCTGTATTACCTCAGGTTTGGTTGTAATCCTTGCTACAAGGTTTGCAGTCTATTTGTTTTCTGTTTCATGCTCTTCATGTGTGGGACTGATGAACAGTAGTGGTGAAAGTTATAACTACACTGTTAAAATTACAAGTTCGAGCTCCGTGGAGAGGGGGTGGGAGGTTGTGTCTTTCTAAGTACAAGGATGGCATTTCATAAGGTGGAACTAGCTCTGATTAGAACTGCATGATCTGATGGCGCCAAGGTGTCACAGCAGCATGGTTTTGGACAGACCCTGTTCTCCCCTCCCCTGCAGAGCTGGACATGAATCACCATGTTCGCCTGTAGTTATAATACAAAAATGCTTCTGGTCTGTAAGTTGTGTTAATAGCAAAGTTGGTAACTATCCTTCAGCTGCATAAATACTGACATGGTCTTTAAAGGAAAATTCAGGAGGGTGCTGTTGAGCAGCAAACTGGCAAGACGCACCTAATTGCAGCTCTGCACATCTATCGCTTAATCGTAAATATTATGATTTGCAGTGGAGAAAATATAAAACTAACTGGATTAGTGACCTCTACAGATCACCCAATGTTGAGGGATACCTAAATTGCCATGGGTCGTACTTAGGAGAACGTGAGCAGCGAACCCAAGCAGGCAGCAGTAGCAGGTGAACAGGCTGCATCATCCCCATCGGCTATAGCCGGCGGAGAGCCCCCATGGAGAGCACTGCAGGTCTCCATGCAAGCGATCAATACCAAAATTGAATCGATCATCCAGCGATTCACTGAACAGGATGTCAAATTGAAGACTGCTACTCAAACTGCAGCAACCGCTGGGAAAACAGCAGTACAAGCCCCTTCTGCCACAACAAAACTCGTACAGAAAAATGCTCAACTCCGGTATCGATTAGAGGCGTTGGAGAATTCCAACAGGGCTTCACACATTCGCATTATTGGTCTCCCAGAGGACTATGAAGAGGATGACCTACCTACTTTTTTGCTCTCATGGTTACTTGAAGCTCTTAAGCTCCCAGCGGAATCTCTAATGGGTCAGCTCCTAAAGGCTTTTCGGCTTACTCCTCGTTCTGCAGGCCCACGTGGTGAGGCCCCAAGAGTGATCCTTATGGTAACTGCTAGCTCAAGTGTTCGAGATCAGCTTCTTCAGGCAGCAAGATTGTCGGGGGAGGGGGGATTATCCTTTAACAGACCGACCATCCACCTGTTCCTGGATCTTTCATTCGCAACTCACACCAGAAGAAAGAAAGAAAGAAATTTGATGTGGTAAGAGCCCGACTCCGTGGCCTAGGGGTGTCACACTCGCTCCTGATGCCTGCTAGACTCCAAATTCACTATGGTGGTAAGACTTTTCAATTTTCTGACCCAAAGGAAGCGGGGAAGAAGGTGGAATTAATGGCTTGGGAGTTTATCATCTGAGGGCAGCATTCCTAGTGATCTGGACTCTGATCAGGAAACTTGACTATTTAAATTTAAAATAATTTATTCCTGTTTAAGAATAATATCTGTATATGAGCTTTGAGCTCTAATGCTTTTTTTTTTTTCTCAAAGATATGTCAAGGTGAGCTTCTGGTTTCCCCACCAGCAGTAAGATAAAATGTTCTTATTTAGATGCTTGGAGCTGCAGATGTAGTGCTATAATTTGTTGGGATACCTTTTTATAATAGGACTGGGGTTCATATCAGCACTGGATGTTGAGTTAAATCTCTGGACTTGGAACATTTTGACCTTGACCCCAAAGCCTTAGTTGGCTGTAGCCTGTTTAGGTATACTATTTGAATATATATCTTTTTTTTTGTTTTCCCCCATCCTGATTCCATGCTGTCAAGGCTCTTTGTATCCTAATGTACAGTTGATGTATATGCTATAACAAGTACTTGATACCTGGCAGATGATTGTACAATGAGCAATTGTTTATTGTAAAAAGCAATAAAATAAATTTCAAAAAAAATAAAGGAAAATTCCTCACCCCTCCTAAATGCATACTCCCCGATTAGGCTTTTCGCAAGGAAAACACTTTTTTTTTTTTTTAAATGTGTTTTAACTTACTTTATTTTATTGTTGTAAAGTCAGCAACATGGCGGACACTGTACGGTTCAATTTCATGTGAAAGTACGGCACCACACTGCATGCTTCAATACGCTTGTATGGAAAAGTGTTTTCCTTGCGATAAGCCTAATTTGGGGGTTGGGTAAGGCTTTGGGGGGTAGGGAATTTCAGTTATCACAGTTTTCCTTTAATACACCTATGCTACTACATTTGAAGCATGTAAGGGTACAATCAAATTGTTTAGTTTGCTGTTAAATAAGCTTCTATATTTTTACTATAAGATTTTTATGCTTATCAAGTTATTCCTATATGGAAAGTTATGAGAGCTGTTGTGTCATCTTATGTACTGTCCCTCCAGTTTACAGAGGTAGCAGGTTTACAGCTAACAGACTAATACAATATGTTCAAAAGTCCTTTATTTCAAGATCATGTCTTATCTCCCTCTACAAAACATATGTCCATTCCCACCTTGATTACGCTGCTTCCTTCTGGTCCCTGTACTTACAAAAAGACCAAAAACTGTTGGATGGTGTCCAAAGAAGAATAACCCGCATGATTCCAAGGTTAAAAGGGATGCCACATCCCAATAGGCTTGGTACTTTTAATTTACAGGACCTTCAAATAAGAAGGCAGAGGGGTGACCTTCCGATGTCACATAAAGCATTGGGAGATGAAGATCTATTAATGCAATTTAACATGCAAGATGAATAGATCAGCATGCCTCAGATCACATAACAAACAAATGATGGTTCAACCGGTTCAAACAAATAAGAGGGATATTACTTCACAGTGTGTACATGATGACTATGGAACTCCCTGCTACAAAAACTGGTCGATATTAAAGATTCTTGCATCTTCAAACTAGAAACTGACAAATGGTTATTTGAACTGTAATTAATCTACCCTGTAGAAGTGGGAGGTAGTCTTGATGGGCCTGGTGCCTTCTTCTACCTGTACAACATGAGAAATGTTGGGACTGTTCTGTGGACCCTGGACTTTCTAACATGCTGCACAGTTTAATACTAAAGGGACACTGTCAACCTACCTTAGGTCTCAAACAGTTCCTAGTTCAAAAAAACACTTTTTTTTTTATTAGTACTTTTTGCGGTTTCCCCCTGGTTTTCTCCCAAAGATCCTGGGACCCGGCAGACACGGCAGTGCGTGCACGTGGAGGCACACACACACTCCAGGTACCATCTTGGCCCCTTCTGCCCCATCCCTGGCTATCACTGGGTTCTCTGTTGCCTGAACTGCCATTTGTGCTCTACCAGGTGGCAGCCAAGGGCCATGGAAACCCCTTGTCCCTCACCAGGACAGGAGAGTCGCCTCACCGCAGCTCAGTCCTGCTCCACCCCCCACCGCTGACCCCTGACAACTCGGGCTCATTCCCAAACTTGGGTTGCTGGTGTGGTGCGAGGTATAGCGTCCAGTGCCTCAACCCTCAGCGAGAAAACATATTTTATGATTGTTCACATTCCATAGAATGTTCTAATGAAGCTTAAAGTTTGATTCTGACTCTGTTTTTCTTTTAAAAGGGAAAAAAACGACTGATCACTATGTTAGTGTTACCACACCATAATGCGTTTGTTTACATTCCTTAATTAACTCCAACTGCATCTTTACTAGACTTGGGAACACCCCCAGCACAATTTAGCCATTCAAAATGCTGTCAGAGGAGAGGAGACTATGTCATCATGAGTGGTTGCTGTGTTTGGGGGTGTTCCTAATCTCTGGGAAGTACGCAATAAAAGTAGATCAAGGATTTGAAATAAACCAAGATTGAGTATAATTACAACATTAGCATGCATTTAATTTCTATTAAGCAAAGAGACAGATCAAACAACCAGCAGAGTCAATGAGTTTTAAAGAAGGTAAGCAATCATAAAATATGGATTTTCAGCAAGAAATATTATGACACAAAATATGCTGACAGTGTCCCCCTAAATGGTGAACAGTTTGGTACCATGGGACACTACACCAGACTGGCTGGCTGGAACTTTTTCTTTCTTTTTTTTTTTTTTTTTTATTGTTTCTTTCTACTGGCCCCGATCGACATACGTCTGGCTGATTTTCCCTGCCTCCGTTCCCTCAGGCCCTCCGCCTTGTAACTCCCACGGCTTACCCCCGTTGCATGACAGCGGGGAGTCCCCTACTCACCTGCTGGTCCAGGATCCAGTTCAGGGTGTTACCTCCGGAGACGGAGTGCCGGGGATAGCCATCAAGCTACAAAGACCAGCCACCAGGGTATTTTTCTATTTTCTCCCTTGCGGGAGCTTAGCGTGCAATGACGCCAGCAGTGGGCACATGCACGCACCCGTGCATACCCCCACCAAGTGTCTGCCATGCTTCTGCCCCACATTCTTGTGGCAGCATACCGCTGAGCCCCAGCCTCCACCACAGGTCAGACGTGCGCTGACCATAGGTCTCCCCTTCTCCTCAGAGCTGGAGAGCAGTCCATTGGATGCTTGATCCATCTCCCCCTGCTGACCCCCGGTGGCCTACGCTCATTCCCAAACGTGGGTCACCAGCATGGTGAGAGGTGTGGCATCCAGCACCTCAGCCCTTATCGCCACTGGGCCAGCCTTTTCATTCTTTGTTTACTTCTTTCTGTTCCCCAGCTTCTCCATTCTGATTGACCTTCCCAGCTTCATCACCCTGGCTACTCTGGGACTTACCTTGACCTGTGCCCTGTTGCCGGGGGGCTGCGGTTGTACCCGGCCACTGGGTACAGTGCCTGCGAGGGGGGCAGTCACCATCTAGCTGACAGCGAGATTTTTCTGTCATTTCTCTCCTTCCTTCTCTTCCTCCTTCCCTTCCTTCCTTCCCTTCCCTTTCCTTCCCATTGCTGAGACACACACATCAATTTCCTTTTTTTGAGGCATGTGCACACTGCAGAAGGCCCGCAGCACCCTCCCTTCTTTGGCATCCTGAGCCATCCTACCCTCAGGCCTCCACTGGGGGGGGCAGTCAAGTGGCAGGACTGCCAATCACCTTCCCCCAGGAGAGGAGAGCAGTCCTCCGGACACTCAGCCCTCTCCCTCCTCGACCAACTCCTGATAACCCGCTTACACCATGAACATGGGTTGCTGGTGTGGCAAAAGGTAAGGCACAGATGCCTCAGCCCTCCAAGGCTCCATGTCACCGGGCAGGCCCAGAGGCTGGCTGGATGTTTTTGGGACAGACTTTTAGAACAGTGGGTATCCACAGCTTTGTGTGGCTTTAGGTTTTTAAGGGAATGCGAATATTTAGGACTTTATGTGCAATGACCTCTGTGATATACTATGGATAGACTTGTGATGTCAGATCCTATTTATAGGTTGTTTTTACAACACTGTTATAACTCACTTTCTATATGCACGTCTGCTGGACTTTGCAATGCTGTAGTAAATTTTATATGAAATGCAATAAACGTAAAGTTAAAAACAAACAAACGGAGAATTTGTCAGCAGATAAAGATCGCTTGACCCACGTAGTCTGCCCTGTCCCTTCCTATACTGTGTCTGTAGACCCTACCTGGTCTCTGGCTATCCCAAAGTTACAAAATACAGCGATAAACTCAGGCTGGAGTCAAGCTGAAAATGAAAGTGCTTTATTTAGCATACAAAACTATCCCACCCTGCTTTTCTACTAAAATTCCTTTGTGCATTTTCCATGCATGCTTGAAGTCCACTACTGCTTTGATCTCACCACCTCTGGTAGACTGTTCCAGGCATCCACCACTCTTACCTCCCCACAAAGCTACCCTGGTCTGTGGAGCAGGATGAAAAACTATCAGCCCTGTCCCTGTGCCTGGTGGTCTTCCCTACCTCTCTACAGGTCCAGAAGCTCCATACCCCCGTGGATTGCCCCCATGGTGGAGTGGGAGGGGGAGGGCTATCCTACCCCTTCCCTCAGTAAACATATCCAGTATCTGCTGTGGGACCAAAGTGGCAAGGTGGACCACTGGGACATGGCAGGACTTCACAGAGCCCAGGGCCACATATTTTCCTTTCTGCTTCCCTAGCATGTGCTGCGGTTCCACTACATGTGCATGGAGGTGCACTTGTCCTGCATCACTGCTGCTCCCTCCCTTCAATTTGCTTGTGCCTGCACTACCACTGGACCTCCACTTGATGGCAGTCATGGGCCGAGATGGATTGGCCACCTTCCCTGAGAGAGGACAGCGGTCCCTGGGATGCTTGATCCTCTCTCTCTGCCCACCAAACACTGGCTACCCATGCTTGTTCATGAACACTAGTTGCCAGCCTCACAGGAGGTTAGGAGTTAGATGCCTCAGCCCTCCATGCCACAGGGCCAACATGTCCACCACTCTTTTAGTGAAGAAGTACTTCTGCACATTCCTCCTAAACTTCCTTCCTTCCAGTTTCATTGCATGCCCTCTTTTCGTGCTGCACATTCTCATCTGAAACATACTTCCCTCCTGTACCTTGACCCTCCCCCCCCAGGTATTTATAGGTCTCCATTGTAATGATGTGTATTTTCAGACTTGAGTTACGTATGGTGCGCTACTGCACATGTGCTAAGCTATCTATATAAGCTCTTGTTTGGTGGGCAGTAGCTTGTACTTTTGCCAGTGTTATACCAGTGCTATACAGTACAGTGCTACCCAGTAAACTAACCAGAGCACTCCACTTACTTGTCTGTGTGATTATTACATGGCGTCAGAATGGAACGCCTGCAACCTCCCACCACCCTGTCTACATGGAAACGTTGCTGAGAATTGGAGAAGATTTAAGCAGCAATTTGAGATTTTCTTGGTTGCCAGTGGAATTGCCGAGAAGTCCCAGAAGATCCAGGCTATGACCCTTTTGCATGTAGCAGTTCCTGATATGTTGGAGGTGTACAACACTTTTGTATGGGAAAGGGAGGAAGATAAGGAGAAACTGGACAGAATCATGGGACAATTTGAGAAGTACTACAACCCGAGAAAGAATGTGACTTATGAGAGACACCTGCTCAATATCAGGAGCCAGAATCAGGGTGAGTCCATTGATTCATATGTAACTGAACTGAGGCTAAAAGCTAAATGCTGTGAATCTGAAAACTTAAGTGAATCATTGCTTACATAGAATTATATGTGACATACAGAGTGAGCATGTAAGGCACAGACTTTTGAGAGAAGTGGACTTAATGCTAGACAAAGCCATAGATATATGCAGAGCTGCTGAACTGAGTGAAACACAAATTAAGTGTTTAAGTGAAAATGCTCAGGAAGAAAGGTCAGTGCAAGTACTGTAGCAGCTGTACAAGAAGATAGAGTAAAAACTGTCACCAATGTGAGCAAAGGGAGTTATGTACTTCGAGCAAATAAAGTCAAATGTGAGAAGTGTGAGCGTGAGCTTGAGATAAATAAATACCCAGCATATGGACAGGTTTGTTTACTTTCACTAGAGTATGTTGTGTGGGCAAGTGCAGTGAGAAACATGCTAGAGAAGAAGATGCCCAGGAGAATGAAAGTGCTTTTAGTGTTAAGCCTGTGACTACTTATAAGCCAGAGACTGGAAAGTGAACCTGAACATAAATTGGAAAATGTGAACTGTTCCCCTGACTTCCAGTGACGTCACAGAGCCAACAACAAGGGGGTGAGATAGCTTCCTTCCCCACAAGCCCAAAAACATTGAAATGTAACTGAATATTATTGCCATAAAACTAAAAATGGCAATAAGTGGACTTCCGGAAGATCGGCAGAGCAGATCCAGATTTAGAAGTGGCTCGAGCTCTCAGGATGCAGCGGGATTGAAACAGCAAAGATGAGATGCGAGTCGGAGACCTTCTCCTGCAAGTATGGCAGATACAGAAGAAGAAAATGAGCATCTATCTCGATCTAGGTTTGAACAGCTGTTCAAAGAAATAAGAGATGAGCGCCGAAACAAAGCAAGAATTCTGGCAGCTTAATCAAAAACTATCTGGACTGGAACAAAGAATAGAAAAAGTAAAGGATAGAGCCTCTGCAGCTGAAGATGGAGCAGTCCAGACGGGCCTAATACTACAGGCTTTGGTATCGCAAACAGAGCGCCTGCAAGAAAAGTGTACAGACCAGGAACGCTGCTCCCAGAGTGACAATTTAAGGATATATGGTCTACCACAGGGTTCAGAAACTGGCCGGATGGCCGAATTTATATCGGACTTGCTAGCGGACATTTTACAGCTTCCCCCAGGATATCAGCTGGGCATAGAGAGAGCCTATGGGGCATTGCAACCAAAACCAACAGAATCGGGGTGAGACCTTGATCCATAATAATCAAATTTAATAGTTACAGAGTAAAAGAAGATATCTTGGCAAGAGCATGGAAACAGAAGGAAGTCACTTATCTGTCAACTCGACTGTTCTTCAGTCATGACTTTCCTCCAGAAATCCAGAGGCAAAGGCTTCAGTATGTTGAAATAATAAAGTTACTCAGGTCTAAGGGGGTTACATTTCCACACACCATACCCTGCAAAAATGAGAATCTGTTGGCTGGAAGGAAACCAGGGTTTATGACTCACCAGAGGAAACCAGAAAGGCCATGGCGAAGAGGAGCCTAATGGAACCCAAGGAGCCTGCAGTGAAGAACTCAATGTCCCAGCAGGCATTGGAGAATGGCACAGATTGGCCCTTAGCTTTCAACAAGAGGAAGAGAGGACACGATGTCATGATGTCATCATTAACTCCCCTTCAGGCCATGCGCGCTCTCCTGCAGAAACCTCAAGAAAATCAGAACAGTCAACAAAAAGACACACAAGACTGAACTGCTATCTTAATTTATCTTTTTTGTGGCAAGTCGTTAGCGTCAATCTCATCTTGCGCTTTTCAGCGTTTTAGTTGCATAGTCGAGGCCTAGCCCTAAGGTGAAAATTACAGGGCAGAGTGAAAACGAACTCCGCGAAAAACAAATAAGAGAACTGTGAGGCCTGCTATGTTTAAAGGAACTGCACAATAGTTCAACCTAGCTCTCTAAGATATGCTTTCTTCTCAATAACATGGAGATTCCTATTAGACTGTCATAGCAAGAACATCAGTGTTTATGTTCATATAGGGTCTACTACTGCCTGGTCAAGGTCAGTTTACTCCATGCTCATGGAATGAATGTTATTTCATTTTAGTAATCACACAATAAGCGAACAGCTTAATGTTTAATTTGAAAGTTTAGTTTAGTTTCCTGAAAAGAGAGACATGTGCCTACCACATTCATTAGATAGATCTACAAAATGTGTATAAAATGACAGTAAGTTTAAGGACAGTTTTAAATTTTGCATCTGTTGGGTGGGGGTGGGGTTAACCTCATAAAGGGAGGGACTGTTGTAGAAGTTTTCTGATGTTGGTGTTTCTTAGTGACGTCATAGCTGCTGTAATCACAGTCTTTTGAACCTGTTTTATACATCTAGGGCTCTCAAGGAGAGCCACAGTACATGTGGTGAAGTTTATTGCTCCTCATTCTGGCACTCCTCCATATTCAGAGGAAATAGCTGGTTTCAGAGATCCCTAACTACGAATACGGGGCTTCTCTTTTGGAAGCTAAAATGTGTTGGTTTTTATACCACTTCATGTTAAGGATTATTGTTAGTTGTTTAAGATTTTTTTATTGCTTACTTGAAAGGGAAATCTGGAGAACCATGCAAAGTGAGGTGTTGGGGAGTGGGGGTAGACGCATCAGCTAATTTACAGGAAACAAGGATAAGTAGGTCAGACATAAAAAATTATTAAAAAAATGGATAACTCAGAGGTTACAATTATATCTTATAATGTTAATGGACTAACACATCCCATAAAAAGGAGCAAAATGATGTCCTTTTTATGAAAATCTGCTACTGCTGTTATAATGCTGCAGGAAACACATCTGAGTAGGGAAGAGCATGAAAAACTACGCAAATCCGGTTATCAAGTGGTCCAAGCCTCCTCATATAAAAAGGGTAGAAGGAGGGGCTCAGCAAACTTAATTCCTACATGAACTCTTTTTGAAGTTCGAGACTCTATAACAGATAAAGAGGGAAGATATGTGGGTTTAAAGGGGATATACAATGGCATTATGCTCACGTTGGTATCAATCTATGCACCTCCTGGCTCAGATTTTCCTTTTTTTTTTTTTTAGGAAATTCTTATTCAAGATTACTGAGTGGTCGGAGGGCCATTTAATTATGGGGGGACCTAAATTTAAGATTAAACCCATCAAAAGATGCCTCTTCATAAACAGTAAGGTGGGAAAATGGGGTAGCCAAAAAAGTAGCAAAATTAATAGGGGAATTGGGGTTAGTGGATGTTTGGCGACAGATGCATAGGGATTCCAGATAATGCACCTTCTTCTCACAAGCACACCAAACATACTCCAGATTGGACTATTTTTTGGCAGCAAGGGACTTGGGAATCCACCGCTCCACATGGTTTGGAGATATGACCTTATCAGGTCATTCCTTAATATATATGAAGGTCACTCTGGGGCCCATTAAATGCTCCCTCTTTTGGAGGCTAAATGTCTCTTTGATTCACAATGAGGACACCCATAAAGCTATACAAGAGACAATAGAGCAGGCAGTTAGAGATAATGACAGCCCAGAGATATCCTCTGGAATACTCTGGGATACCATAAAAGCGATTATTCGTGGCAAATTTATTGAAATTTCCTCCAGGCTTAAAAAACAACGGGAAAGTAGGAAATCCCAATTACAGGAACAAATAAGGGACCTAGAACAAAAACAACAACAGAAGTTAGATAGAGAAAGAAGTAAACTGTTGGCAAAGCTTAAAAAAGAGCTGCTGGTATCTGCTAGAGATAAAAGGTCGAGCTGTGACCAGGACGTTTCATGGACGTTCATACTGGAGAAATGACTAATAGTATGCCCCAGCCTTTGGAGGGGGTTAAAATAGTCTCTTGGAACATAAAAGGTTTTACGTCTCCCGCAAAAAGGGCCAAAAGTTTAATGGCCCTTAAAAGGCGTTGGGTTTCAGTGGCTGTGTTGCAAGAGATGCATTTATCAAATAGTGAGCACAGAAAACTTGTGCTAGGTTGGGTGGGGGAACGTCATGCAGCAGCCTACAATTAGCATAAGGGGGGGCAGCAATTTTAATTCACAAGCACCTGCCCTTTAAAACATTGAGGGTGGTGAGAGACACTACAGAAGGGAGGTATGTTTTTGTAGAGGGGGAGCTCGAGGGTAAAATGATCACTTTTGGAAATCTATATGCACCGGCTGATGGGGATCGGAGCTTTTATCAGAAGGTGTTGGATGTCCTGGTTAAGGAGCAATTTATAAATTTGATATTGGGGGGGACTTTAATTACATGGCAGACCCTAAAATGGATTACCTAGGGAATAGAGACAGGACAGACGGGGACATACAACAATGGCCACTTGGATTAGCAGAATTAGGCCTGATTGATGGACGGAGAACAGCTAATCCAGGGGTGAAGGAATATACTTTTTTCTCCAATCCACATCATTCCTGTTCATGGCTGGACTATGTATATATTCATAGAGACTTGTATCAATATACCAGAGCAATGGGACATAGCCCAATATTTCTATCTGACCATGCCATGGTGGAAATGGAGGTTGCCCTGGGTCAGAAGGATGTGCAGAGGGGTCGCTGGAAATTTCCCACATACTGTATATGTTGGCGAGGGAGGAGTTTCGGGTAAAAGAGCAATGGAAATTTTATGAGGAAACAAATAAGGGTACGGTAGCAAGTGAGGGTATATACTGGGAAGCTAGCAAAGCACTTATAAGAGGGGTTATAATTGGTTACACAGCTAAGCAAAAAAGAGATAAAAGACAGAAGCAAAGGGATTTGGAAGTCAAAATAGGTGACCTGGAGAAGGAAGTCCTTAGGGGAGGAGGAGAAGAAAAACAGAGACAGCTTAGGTTGGCGAGGGAGATGCTTAATATAAATCTGGGCAAGGAAGTGAATACTAACATTTTCTTTGCAAAACAGAGGATGTATGAATGGGGCAATAAAGCAGGCCCCCTATTGGTCCGGCTTATGAAAGGAGGAAAAAGTAGTCATAGGATAGTGCAAATTAAAAATAGGGACGGGAAAATACTTAAGGAGGAAGGGGAAATCCATAACAGATTTAAGGAGTTTTACGAGGAGTTATACAGGGCTGAGTGTTGAGGGAAAGGTGGAGAAAGAGACGGCTTCCTTAAGGAGATGGAAATACCCAGTCTAAATGAGGCACAAAGGAAAAAGCTGGGGGGAAAAGTAATGGTGATGGAAGTCAAAAATGCGATCAGTCAGCTGAAAAATGGGAAGGCAACGGGACCTGATGTTTTGGGGGCGGAGTTTTACAAGCTGTTGAAAGAAGAAGTGGTGGGCTCACTGTGTAACATCCTACAAGAGACTAGGGAAGGGGGAGGGATACCTAGCACGTGCTACCAGGCTTTGATCACTGTTCTTCCCAAAGTAGGAAGGAACTTGGAGGAATGTGAGTCCTTTAGACCGATCTCGCTTCTGAATCATGATTGCAAAATTATGACAAAAGTTTTAGCAAACCGATTGGAAGAGGTACTCCCTCTATTGGTCAACCCAGATCAGACTGGTTTCATTAAAGGAAGGCACTCCTACCATAGACTAAGGAGACTGTTGAATGTCATCTGGTGGGGGGAAAGGCATCCAGGCGAGGCTTGTGTCCTTTCAATGATGCCGAAAAAGCCTTCGATAGAATTGAGTGGGAATATATGCGGCATATTTTGCAAAGATTTGGGCTGGGGGAAGAGTTTGTAAAGATGGTAGGGGCTTTCTATGCAAACCCGAGGGCACAGATTCTAATTAATGGGGCAGCAACCCCGGAATTTAGACTATATAGGGGAACAAGACAGGGATGCCCCCTGTCACCTTTGCTATTTCGTTGGCAATAGAGCCCCTGGCATTTAAAATTAGAGATGAGCCTGCTATAAAGGGTATCGGGGAAGGCGGGGGCCATGTCATATCTTTTTATGTGGATAATGTCTTGCTGTTTTTCACAGAACCAAATGTGTCAGTCCCTAAGGTGCTGTCAGTAGTAGAACAATTCGCAGTTTTCTCCGGATATAAAATTAATGTGCAAAAGTCCAAAATCATGTTTCTGGGAGGGAGTAGCAGGAAGGAGGCCTGGGGGTTAAAAAGAGTACAGCATAGATTCACATACCTGGGAATTGAGGTTGGAAAGCAAGTGGGGAGCCTATATGATGCAAATTACAGACCATTTTAGAAGTTTTACAAGACGAGTAGGTGGAAGGAGCTGAGTATCTCCTGGATGGGATGGATCAACCTCCTTAAAATAAACGTTTTGCCCAGAATCTAATATAAAATGCAGATGATTCCTTTCAGCCTGACAGCCTAAGATATAAAGAAGTTGGAAGGTGCATTTACAACTTTTGTCTGGAGGGGCAAGCATCCCAGAATTAGTCTGAAGCAGTTAAAAGCACCAGTAGCACAGGGAGGGTTAAATTTCCCAGACATGATGGGGTACTCTTTGGCAATGCAATATTGGTGCATACAAAACTGGGTTCACAGACAGGAGGTGGCCGGGTGGGTTGAGCTAGAAGAGGATGGGGCCCCAGGGAGAATCTCAAGTTACCTATGTGAAGAAGGACTCAGGCGGTACAGAAAGTCGGATGCACCTAACCCGATGGTGGTGGCGGGTTTATGTGCATGGGGGAAAGTCAAAAAGAGACAAGGCATTGAGATATGTCAGACTCTACTGGTCCCAGTGGTGGGGAACCCAGATTTCTTGCCAGGTCTGGAGGATGATGGATTCAGAATATGGCAAGATAAGGGGGTAAAATGCATGGCGACCTTGACATCCAAGGAGAGCATATGCTCATTCCAGGAGGATAAAGAGAGGGTGAATGTGCCCACCTCACACATACATAGATACTTCCAAGTAAGGGATTATTATAAGTGGCTCATCGGATCTAGGGAAATAAGGAGACTGATAGAGGATGTGGAAAGAGAAATAATGGGGGCCAGTAGGTGTGAGAAGGGATTAATAGGGAGGGCTGTGAGGCTGGACAGGAAACACTTTTTTCGGGATCCTCCCCAGAAGGTGAAGGTATAGTGGGAGCAGGATATTGGGGAAGAAATCAGTGAGGCTAACTGGCAGCTAATGTTAGAATCCCTCCAGGGACTGCTAGTGTGTAACAAGTATAAAGAAGCCCAATTCAAATACATTCAGAGGTTATATTATCCACCAGCTATGGTGCACAGCTTCTGTCTGGGGGTCTCACTGTTTTGCAATAAGTGCAAAATAAATAGGGGCACATATGAACATTATTACTGAGGTTGCCCAGTGATAAAGTCCTACTGGCAAGACATATCCAAAGAAATTACATCCATGAGAGGAAAGCCCATTGAGATCTCCCAAAAATCACTGTTGTTAGGGGTAGAAGGAGAAGAAAATGGGGAATGGGTTCTTTATCCTAGATGGATAAGGGTGCTACTTATAGTGGCTAGAATAGGAATACAAAATGTATGGACTACGGCTTTGGAGCCTACAGTGGGTCAATGGAAAGAACTCACAGTGAAAATTTTAGCTGTGGATAAACTGACATACAGCTTAAAAGGCTTAAAAGGGACGGAAGATAGATTTGAGAGAACCTGGGCAGAATATTTGGGTGCTCTGAGCATGGGGGAAAGAATGTTGCTGGAGGGTAGTGGGCTATTTAATTGAGAGAACGGACCTTTGGGTAAGATGGGGATGAAATAGAAAGAAGGGACACAGACTGAGTTAATAGTTAATTGTTAGGGGTTAGTGGGTTGGAAAGGGTTAAAAATAAATGAAAAAAAGGACAGTAATGGGAATGAAGTCCGAAATGTTATTAAATGTTATTATCTAAGTGTTGTGGCAAAGGTATATGACTGTTTCATATGGATTTCCTATAGCTGTTGGCTATGAATTGTATATGGATAACTGTCCATTAATAAACATATGAAACAAACAAAAAAAAAGAGCTGCTAGCCTTATTGGACTACCAGGTTGAGCAGAATTTAATATACTTGAGGCAACGATACAACGAAGGGGGCCCTCGAGCCCTTAGGCTATTAAACAGTAGAATATGTCAACATAAAGCTAGAGCTAGCATTCCCAGGATAATAGAACCCAGAAGCAAGGAATGGCAATTCTCGGTTGAGGAGATAGTGGAAACTTTTTTTTGTATTTTATTTTTTATTAGTATTATTCCAGGTACTGGAAAGTACACCATTGTAATATTAACCATGTACACATCAAATATTCTGCCTTATAATATAAATTGTGATGTCCATAGGCTCGTTACCTTATATAAAATATTATTAGACACAGAAAAAAAAAAGGGAAAAGACATCAATCAATTCTTTCTTTCAGGGGGAGGAGAGAAAACCAGACAGGGGAAATTCATTATCCTTTAAGCTTCTAGGTGTTCTATTACCTACTAGGCCGGTCAGAAGTACAGAAGGAGTATCCATCTTTTCAGCCTGCAGTAAGGTACGGCTATACTGCTCCAAGGTCATCTATGGGATTAAGTCGGGCCTATGCCCCATGATCCTCATCCACCAGACAGTCCAATAGTTAGTTACTTGTAAGGTTTTCCCTTGAAGTTTGGCCATCATACGTTACAGTAAATAAATATCATATACCAGGTCCTCCCACACTCTAAGTGTTGGTGGCGCTGGGTTAAGCCAATTTCTAGTGATGACCTTCTTGGCCGATATAATTAGTACCGATGTCAAATATACTTTAGATTTATGTTTAAAGTTAGTAGGAAAGTGTTGTAATATTGCCATTGCTGGTGTTAGTGGTTTAAGTTCAGGATCTATGTCTGCCTGTACTTGTTCTACCCCTTGCCGAAATTGTTTTAAAATGGCAACTCCAAAATATATGTGTGTGATTGGCTTCTATTGAGCCACAACCTCTTCAGTAAGAGGCATCTTGTGTGGTTAAAAATTTAGCTGTTATCTTAGGCGTGCGAAAAAATCTAGATACCACCTTTCAACCAAATTCACGCCATCCATAAGAGCCAGTATTTCTATGCTGGCACCTCCATATCCATAGCCAATCTTGTTCTGTAAGTTGTATCCCCCATCTTCTTCTCCCAAGTCCTGTGTACCTTCTCCCAACTCGGCCTACATTTAAGTCTATTTGCTGTTTAGAACCTGGATATTAAATGCCTAGGGTTCTGTTCACCTGGGACTACCATCAGAAGGGAGATGGGAGGGGGGCACCCATCCCGGACCTACCACTAAGCCTATGGTTGTTTCATAGAAATGTTGAATCTGAAAGTACCGAAGCCAGTCCTGCCTAGGAATTGAAAACTCCTCCTGTAACTGTATAAATGTTTTAAAATAGCCAATTAAATAGAACTGATATGTATATCTCAGACCCTGATCATCCCAGGTCCTAACCCCCTCATCTAAATTAGGCAGGCAGAAAGCCTGATTCCACCAAGATATCCCCATCCAACGAGCACCAAACTCATCATCCATATGGGATAAGTATATAATCCATCCCTGGAGATAACTACAGGTGTATATTGACATGTCAGCCCCAGGGAATGCAGGGGAGGTGGCTGAAAAATCACAGTTCTATCCAAGTGACTAATTGACATCTTTTGCTCTATCCCTACCCATTGGGGGCCCTCTCCTTCCAGGATAAGCCATTCTCTAACATGGTTAAGTAGGGTAGCCAAAGCATAGCTTGACCAATTAGGCAAGGCCAGTCCACCTCTTCCCTTAGGGGCTTGTAATCTATCTAACGATACCCGAGGTCTGTTACCCTGCCATAAGTAATTCACTATTAACCTATTCCATCTCCTTTCTTCATCTTTTGTAAACATTTGAAGGATCGATTGCATTAAGTATGACAGGCGGGGTAATATGTTCATCTGAACTGCCTATATTCAGTTAATTAATGACACTGGGAGATGGGTCCAGACCTTAAGATCTTGTTTAATTTGATCAAATAATGTATCAAAATTTAATGCCATGGATTCCTTGTTATGCTGATCCCCAAGTATCTGTTTTGTTTTCCCAATTGAAATGATGTTTAAGTTTTATATGCTCTGGTATATGTGTTCCTATATATAATGTCTCTGTCTTTTGAGTATTAACCTTATAACCCGAGATTCTTTCTATTAATATCAAAGCCTGTTCTAGATTTGGAAGAGTATTCTCTGGGTCCGTGACATACACCAGGAGATCATCAGCATATAAAGTTACTTTATGCTCTTTGTCTCCCACCCGATACCCTCTTATCGCCTCAAATTGTTGAAGATATTGTGCCAGTGGTTCAGCATATAGGGCAAATAAATAGGGGGAGAGGGGGCAACCCTGTCTTGTGCCACGGGTAAGCAAGAACCTGGTAGAGCATGAGCCAATGGCCTTGACCACTGCCTACGGGGTTGAATAAATACCCATAATATTAGTAATAAACTCTTTGGGAAAAAACAGCTTAATAAGAGTTTTTTTTTTCCAGAAATGTCCAAGAGACTCTGTCAAATGCTTTTTGAGCATCTAATCCTAATATTAATAATGGAGCTTTAGTATTATTTGCAATTTCAATTAGGTAGAGGGTTCTTTTAATATTATCTGAGGTTTGTCGTGTGGGAATAAATCCTACCTGCTCTAAGTGAACCAGTGAAGGCATCATATCATCAAGCCGATGTGCTAGTATACTAGTGTATATTTTATAATCTTGGTTTAGCACCGAGATCGGTCAGTAGGAATCACACAAATGTGGGGGTTTCTTTGGTTTTAGGATCACTGAAATCATGGCCTGTAACCAGGAAAGAGGGTATATTGCTTTCAAGTGGCTCTCTCTTAGTGTTTCGGTCAATGGATCTTCAATCCACTCCCAGGCCATCGTATAAAAAACTCTGCCCCATAACCATCTGGGTCAGGGCTCTTACCATTTTTAAGATTTGAGATAACCAATGTTATTTTTGAGATCTGCAATGGGCGAGTCAGGGACTGTTTCTGAGTTTTCGTGAGTTGTGGGAGGTTTAAGTTTGAAAGGAAAGTATCCACATCAGCCCCCGTTGTTAAAGATTCAGCTGCATACAGCCTTGCACAGTAAGATTTAAACGCTGCCACTATAGATGTAGTTGTGAGACATGGGAGTCCGGATATAGGGTCTCTAATTTTAGTAATTGTTGTTTGTTGACTCCTTCTTCTAAGGTGGTGGGCCAGTATCCTAGAGGCTCTAGGGCCCCCCTCGAAATATTTCTGTCTGAGCCAGAGCAATGCTTGCTCTGTTTTTGCAGTAAGTATTTTCTGTATTGACTGCTGAGTAGCCGTTATCTGGTCTAACAAGGAGTCATCCCCTTGCATGTGTGCAAGCTGTAAAAAACTCAGTTTTTCTTGTAGTTGCTTTATCTCAGCTTCCAGTCTATGTTATTTTTGGGATGCATAGGCAATAACATAGCCTCTTAACACTACTTTCATAGTGTCCCAAATTAATTAGGGTGGGGTCTGCGGAGAGGAATTATCCTCTAATATTTATTTTATTTTTGTCTTTAGTAATTCTTTACATTCTGGGTCATTTAACAAAGAATTATTAAGCTTCCAATAAGTAATCTTCCTCTCTCCCTGGATATCCAGGTCTAAAGTAATGGGGGCATGATCTGATAAACTTATGTTATGTATCTCAGTCCTCCTAACCCAGTCCAAATGTTCTTTTGATATACATAAATAGTCTAGTCGGGAATAATGTCTGTGAGCATGTGAATAAAAACTAAACTTCTGCATTGTAGGGTGTAGGTGGCGCCATGTGTCCACAAGGTCCAACTCTTTAACCAACTTTTTCAAGTGACGTTGACCCACTGTTTGTGGGGGTACTCTAGGGCCTGACATATCCTGGGAAGGATCCAGAAGACAGTTAGTCTCCTCCAAGTATCAGGATCCCCTTTTGGAGTTCATGTATCTTATTTATCATCTGTTGAATTGAAGAGGCATCACTGGCGGGGGAACACAAATGTTCGCTATTGTGTATTGTTGACCTCTGAGTGTGCCCACCTCCACAACCAATCTACCTTTAGGGTCTGAATAATGGCCTGATACCTCAAAGGAGGAATTCCTAGCAATTAGCGTAGCCACCCCCCCGTGCCTCCCCCTACGATAGGTCGAGTCGTATATCTGTCTAAATCCAAATCTGAGAAGTTTCTGGTGCTCGCTGGAAGAGAAATGAGTTTCCTGTAATAAAAGTACTTCAGCATTAAAACTTTTAAGCGCCTTAATAGTTCTATATCTCTTGACCAGGCCGGTCAGGTCATTCACATTGTGCAACAGCACTCTCAGAAAATTATTCATATCTAATCAACAATATACAGTTCCCCCCTCTTATCTCCTCTATTTTTTTTTATGTTATTATTTATTCTCCTGTGGCCACCCAGATGCTTTCCAGTAGTCTCGCAACCCTACCTATGGGGATCCGTCCGCCGTCCGTCTCTACCAGGACCGCTGGCACCCAGTAATCCCTGCAACTTACCACCCGCAGTGGGGTGGCAGGGAACCCCCAACTCCCCAACCCCAATGGATCCAGTTTGGGAGCCAGCGCCCGGCGAACTCGCGGATGGCCATCAAGCCGCGTTGGGTGCCACCATTTTCCCTGTACTGTTTCCCCCTGAATCGGTGGTGTGCAATGATGCCAGCGGGCATAAGCGCGCACGTGTCTGCAGTGCATCTCACCCAGGCGTCTGCCCCGACTCTACCCCTTGTATGGCATGCATCCCCGACCCCCAGCCTCTGCCAGGGGCAGTCGGACGCCGACCATTGTGGACCTCCCACCCCCAGAGAGGGAGAGCAGTCCATCGGATGTTCAATCCCTCTCCTTCCCTGCCAACCCCCGTTGACCAGTGCTCACTCTCGAACCCAGGTCGCCTGCATGGCATGAGGTGTAGCGTCCAGCGTTTCAACCCTCAGTGCCACCAGGCTGGCCAGCTCCTCTATTTTTAAGAATAAATCTTGCAATCTGAACAGTGATAAATTCCCAGACCTGATATAGTAACAAAAATATCTCTATCTTAGCCCAACTGGAGATCAAGTGAGACTTAAAAGACCTATCACAATATAACCATAAACTATATACAGAAGTGACTTCCAAATTGTAGGTGGCTACCTTCTGCCAACCTAATTGTAGCAACCTATTGGGTTGCCGAGGGAACAATGCTTTGCTTTGTTGCCAAGGGGCTCCCTCTGGGTGTGTCTGTCCCAAGACAAAAACTAAAGGGGGGTTATAAAGAAAAAGGTAAAAGAAAATTTTAATTCTTTGGGTAGTGAATAGGGAGGGAAATGTTAGGAGGTGCATAAGGTGTGTCGCTCCAGAGCCCCTGTACTCGCATGTCTGCCCTCCTCTTACAAAACTAAGTGAAATAAGAAACTACCATGGACTTAGTTAAATAAAGACATGAAATGCTTTCGATCTGTGAGTCATTGCTTAAATAAATCTATGTAAATAGTTTCGAGAGTTCCTCAGGGTGAATAAATTCAAAAATCTTATTGAGGTAGCTTGAATCAGATGTCTTTGTAGAAAGGTCCCAGGATCGAGAGCTCAGCCTGTACTTATTGATTTGGAGATCATTTGCCACAGGTCCAAGCCAAACAGCTTTAAAGTTTATCAAGTTATGTCTTTGGGATCCCGGTTCCCCCCCTCCGCCAGAGTTGAAGTGCAGTCACACCCCGCCCGGCCTCCCCCCAGATGCCCCAGCTGACCGCCCCCACCATTCATATCAGAATTTAAGGTGGGTATATTAATTTACTGGGACATTTATTTACTTGGTTATTTATTTAGTAGGCCTAGCTGATTCCCTCATGCGGACCAGGCCACCCACAGCAGCAGTCCTGGAGGGAGAGAGGGACCCTCTGCAGGCAGACAAGTTCTATTTAGGATGAATCCCCAGAGCCTCAGCCAACTGGCCAACATCCATTTTTCCAGAGACCCCCCCCACAGCCGGGTCATGCTTTATCTAGATATGGTCCCACATGACTGTACCATTTAGTATTGGCCCATAAAGCCCAAGGGTCTCCGTGGTTCCATCAGGGTCTACACCCCAGACAGGCCCATGGGTCTCCCCAACTCTGAGCCTTTCTTACTTTCTGACTTGAGCCCCCATATTCTGAGATTGTTCCGGTGCATGTATTAGACCTACTACTTGAGATCCAGCGGAGCGGGAGCCAGTCTAACCCCTTGAAATACTGAGCCAGCAGCTAAGAGGCAAAAGGGACTCCCCCAATCATCAATTCTGTTTTGATCACAGCAGAATGAGTCCACTAAATCCCTCTGACACCAGAAAGTATGTTCAGCTATGTCTGAATATGCCCACGGTGACCCCCAAGTCCCCACCACCGCGACAAGCACTAGGCCACCAGAAGAAACCAACCACCAAACTCCCCATATTCCAATTTATTCAGGTTTCTCAGGTGGTCCACCTAGGTGCCCCGAAAGGGCCAGAACACCGACCGAACCGCAGCCCTCCCCCAGCAGTAGAAGGACTCACCGGATCCCATCAATCTCAACAAGATAACAACTCCTCAGGCTTCATTCTGCTTATAGGCCCTGGTATATGAATCCACGAATATAATTAAGGGTTTGCTGCATCTGAGCACATCTGTCCATTTGCTTTTCTCCATGGGGGCCCATGGATAGACTTTTAGACACTTCAGTTGTCTGTGGGATTGGGATGTTTCTCTTCTGAAAATCTGCATAAGCCTCTGTGGCTGAACTGTATGTTCACTGTCCCTCGGGAAATTGTACCACCAGTAATGCCGGATATGGGGTTCTGAATTTCTATTTATTTTCTCTAAGCACTTGGAACAAAGGGATGTACTCTCTATGCTTTTTTTAAAGTATATGGAGCGTAATCGTTATCAATGAAGATACACGTGGCCCCCCAAAAAACCTTTTTTTGTGCCCAAGCCTTCCTTTAAATGAGCTCTTTAGTGGTGTACTTCAGGAAACAAATACATATAGAGCGGGGTCTCACTGATGAGGAAGTAGGTTTGGGGCCTAAGGTCCTGTGCATGCGTTCAAACTCCAAAGGTAGGTCTGCATCTAAGACAAGTGCTGTACATAACTGTGTGTCCATAAATTCTGCTGTATCCCGACCCTATACTCCTTCTGGGACTGAATAAATTCTTAGATTATTTCTCCTTTGCCTATTTTCAGCATTCTCCTGATGTTCTGTAGTTAGTTTACATACTTGGATTATCTGTTTCATCTGATCCTGTATTTGGGACGAGGTGGAGGACTGTTGTTGATCCAGCACATTAACTTTAGTTTTCAGGCTCTGAATATCTGTTTTCATTTCTGTTATAGTTTCCTTGAAAGTTCTAACCTCTTTTTTTATATCTGTAAGTTCCGAGAGAATCTAATCCAGTTTGTCATCCATCGTAGATTCCGCTTATTTATTTGGAGTGTTTTTGTTGACTTTGTTGGTGTTAATTTTAGATCGGGAGCAGCCACGTTTGGAGGGGGTCTTGGTGCGCAGAACGTGTTGCGATGCGGCTGAGGCCTCAGAGCCAGATGCGTCATCATCTATGTCGGCAGATTCCTGTGGTAAGATCGCGAACTGATTCAGGAGTTCCATGGCTGTCATCAATTACTATCCCCACTTGCTATTTTTAGGGAGTTGTTGTTCTGTTTTGCAGGTTATTTAGTGAGGAAAGTATTGAGGGCTTGGTAGCTAAGCAGCTGTAATGGGAACAACGTCACCAGAAGTCTCGATAGTGGAAACTTTTAGATTATTTTATGAAAAACTGTATAGTAAAGGAGCCTCCCCCTTCCCTGAGGAAGTGAGAGATTTGTTGTCCCATCTCAAGCTGCCTAAAATTTCAGACCAACAGAAGAACATGCTGGTTTCTTCGTTTAACATGGGTGAAATACATACAGAGATTAAACATTTAAAAGCAGGAAAATGCCCTGGGACTGATGGCCTGCCCAATGAATTTTTTAAGCAGTTTAGAGATACTATTTCCCCCATGTTACTCAGAGCATATACTCACGCATGGACTGAAAAAGGATCCACTGCCCTATGTTGGTCACAAGCTATAATTTCGGTCCTCCCAAAGCCGGCCAGGGACCAACCAATTGCTCATCATATCGACCAATCTCAATTCTAAATACTGATTAAAGATACTTTCAGGTATACTAGCCAGGAGATTAGAACAAATACTTCCAACAATAATACACCTGGATCAAACGGATGTTGTACCTGGCAGACAAACTATGGACAATATTAGGAGATCAGTGGACATTTTAGAACACCTACAGAAAACAACCCAACCTGCCTACTTAATGAGTTTAGACATGGAAAAAGCTTTTGACCAGGTTTCTTGGGCCTTTTTGCAGGGTGTCCTGGCCGACTTTGGTTTCCCGCCCTTGTTCCTTAGCTACATAGCTAAATTCTATTCTTCCCCCATGGCCTATATAAGAGCTAATGGCTGCATTTCCCAGTCGTTTAGGCTTTCAAGGGGTAAAAGACAGGGTTGCCCCTTGTCCCCCCTCCTCTTTGCTCTGTGTATTGAGCCCTTGGCTCAGAGTATTATGCAGAATCCAAATGTAATGGGGGTAAATCTGGGGAACACAAATCATAAGCTAGCCTTACATGCGGACAATGTCCTGCTTTACTTGACAAATCCAGTGTCATCCTTACCAGAAGTTTTCAAACAGATTTGAAACATTTTTCAGCTCTTTCGGGCTATACCTTAAACTGGTCGAAAACAGAGGTTTTAGCACTGGCAGCACAGGTACCCCAGACACTTAAATCAAAATATCCGATGAAGAGGGATTGTGACACTATCAAGTGCCTTGGTATCAGACTAGGCAAAAGCCCAACCAAACTGTTTGCAGACAATTACCCCACTCCTGGTTAAACAAATAAAGGCAGATTTACAGAAGTGGACCTGTATGCCTTTTCCCTTTTATTCAAGGCTGCAAATAATAAAAACCAGTGTCCTCCCCAGACTGTTATATTTATATCAATGTGTACCATGCACAGTCCCCCAGAAAGAATTGGCAGAATGGCAGGAGATGTTGATGGCCTTTCTGTGAGCAAATGGCTGCCCTAGAGTGGCAAAAAGAACCTTGTTCCTCCCTAAACAGCAGGGAGGGAGGCAGGGCATGTCCAAACCTGTTAGATTACTGGATTGCCTCTCAGATGAAAGTAGCTCTTCTGTGGTTCCACTCAACATATCAGGCTCATTGGCAACAGATTGAGCTTGACCAGCATAAAAGCTTCCCCATGGGGGGCCATACTAGTTAGTCCCCAAACACAATTTAATAAGGGTATATTTACTCTGACATCTATCCGATCAACTCTTGCATGGTAGCTTCAGAGTATCAAGAGAGGTTTCACAGCTAGAAACATATGGAAATAATCCTGGTGGAGTACGGACAGAGATGTTCCTCTGGCAAACCAATATACTTGGTTTCAGAAGCAGGTGAGCAGGGGAGTCTTTGCTACCTGGCAACTCAAATGAAAACTGCCATCATAGAAGCAGCAAGCCTTTGTGTGAAACAGATAAAGAAAACAAAGCGGAGTAAAAAAACCACTGTGGTTCTCAAAAGAGGTGGCAGGGAAGGTTAAGGAGAAAAAGGCTGTATTCAAAAAGTATAAGGCATCACAGAAGGAGCATGACAGGGAACTGTATCAATTAAAACAGAAAGAAGTGGGGAAGGCAGTCAGAATAGCAAAAGCCCAAACCGAGAAAAAAATAACCAATTCAGTTAAGAAGGGGATAAAACCTTTTATAGGTACATTAGGAAGCATAGAAAGGTTAAGGGAGGAATAGTGAAGATTAATGAGGGAGAGGGGAGGTGGGCAGAGGGAGACAGTGAAAAGGCAGAGATACTGAATGAATACTTTTGCTCAGTATTCACAAAAGAAGATGAGAAGGAGTAACCTAAACCAGACAATAGAAGCACTCTGGGTAGGGGGGTTGACACCAGTCCATTTACAGAAGAAAGAGTCCTGAAAAAACTCCTAAAACTCAAGGTGGACAAAGCAATGGGTCCTGATGGGATTCATCCCAGAATCCTAAAAGAACTAAGGGAGGACCTAGTGACACCACTAACCACACTTTTTAACAAATCATGGGAGGATGGGGTGGTACCTGAGTATTGGAGTAGGGCAGATGTGATTCCCCTTCACAAAAGTGGGAGCAAGGCAGAAGCAGAAAACTACAGTTTGACCTCAGTGGTAGGGAAAATGATGGAATCACTTCTGAAAGAAAGAATTGTTGATTACCTAGAGGCCAGCGGGGCACAGGACCCAAAGCAGCATGGATTTACAGCAGGAAGGTCATGTCAGACGAATCTAATAGATTTCTTTGACTGGGTGACCAAAGTAATAGACCAGGGAGGGGCTGTGGATATGGCCTACCTAGACTTTAGCAAGGCATTTGACACAGTCCCGCATAAAAGATTAATAATCAAGCTAGCCAGCCTGGGAGTAGGTCTCAGGGTGGTAGCCTGGGTAGCAAACTGGCTGCACAACAGGACACAGAAGGTAATAGTGAGTGGAACACATTCCAAAGAAAGGGGGGTCACTAGTGGAGTACCTCAGGGCTCAGTACTGGGTCCAGTCCTCTTTAACATCTTTATAGGTGACATTGCAGAGGGTCTGGAGGGAAAGGTATGCCTCTTTGCAGATGATACAAAGATCTATAACAGAGTTGATACACGGGGGTAGAAAGGATGAGAATGGACTTGGCAAGGCTGGAGGAATGGTCAGACATATGGCAACTTAGATTCAATGCAAAGAAGTGCAAAGTAATGCACCTGGGAAACAAAAACCCAGGAGAAGAGTACACAACAGCAGTGGAGGTACTAACAACAAAAAAAATGGAACGGGACTTGGGGGTAGTCATATCAGATGATCTAAAGGTTGGTAAGCAATGTGAGAAGTCAGTAAGGAGAGCCAGGGGGATACTGGGATGCATAGGAAGGGGCATCACAAGTAGAAAAAGGGAAGTGGTTATCCCTCTGTACAGACAGTTGGTGAGACCCCATCTGGAGTACTGTGTGCAGTTTGGAGACCTCATCTACATAGGAACATAGGCACGGATGGAAGCAGTCCAGAGGAGGGCAAGTAAAATGGTGCAGGGTCTGCATCAGAAATCATATGAAGAAGAGACTAGAGAGCTTAATATATACCCTTGATGAAAGGAGGGACAGGAGACATGATAGAAAGTTCAAGTACCTCAAGGGAACAACAGAGTCCAGGAGGTAACAACTTTCAGAAAAGAGATGTGTAAGAACAAGAGGGCCCAATTTAAAGATAGAGGGGGGACGGCTCAGGGGTAATGTGAGGAAATTTTTTTTCACAGAGAGAGTAGTGGATGTGTGGAACTGCCTTCCTGGGGAGGTTGTTGGGTCTAAAACAGCGGGGGAAATTCAAACACGCATGGGACAGACACAAGGCAATTGTAGTGGGGGGTGGCAGGAAGCAGGCTGCTGGTTAACTAGAATCTGCAGCTTATCCAGTAGGTACGGAAATGGGCAGACTGGGTGGGCCAAGTGGTCCTTACCTGCCATCAAAGTCTATGTTTCTATGTAACTGTTGAATGGGAATACCCTCATTTCTTTTGAGGTAGCCCGAGTTAGATTTCTCTGGTCTTCTGCTGATCTTTTCTATTATTACCAACTCAGAGATGATATAAATGGTAAAATATGCAACTCTGCAGCCCTGGAGGACCTCATACCTTACCTCACAGCATTTGAGCTGATATGGGGATCCACACACGGAGAAAGAGCAATCACAATGTTATATTGAAACCTAATGGCAGACCGAGCTCATAATATAGTCAATACAAAATAAATGGGAACAGGAGCTGGGAATAAACCTAGACTCTTTTAAAGTGGAAAGTCATTTTTAGAAGCTGCTAGAAGACTACTTCCTCTGCAAAATTGGCAGGAATATAGTTGGAAAATTAGAATTAGATACTTTGTAACCCCTTATGGGCAAGCCAAGATGGGTACCATAACACGAGTAGAGTGCTGGAGGGGATGTGGTTGTATAAATGCCAACCAGGTGCATATATTTAAGCAATAAGCCATGAAGGGGTGTGGGTTATCGGGGGATTTACCATGGCTGGCATGGTTTGCCCACGAGGCCCAGCCGAGTGGATAAATCCTCACCAGCTGTGGTAAATCCCCCAATAACCCACATCCTCCGAGTGGCTTATTGCGATTAAACCATGAGTTAAAGGGGGCGCTAGACAGCCGATCTCCAGGCAGGAAGCACTTCTCGAATGCTCTACATTTCAGCTGCTATATATTACTAAAAATAACATTTATAACTGATTGAACTTTGGAAATTCAGTCTGCACTGGCTTATTGAAAGTATCAGCTCTCGATTGATACCAGACTTGATTCGATGAGGCAAAGAAATCTCTCTCCTAAAGCTGCTCAAACTACCATAGAGATGGCAAGCAAGGCCACTGATCCTCCATGCTGCGCAGCTACTACTAAGCTGGAATGATCCTTAAGCTCCCCATGGCAGCAACTACTTGACATTTTGCATTCCATGGACTCCAAACTGGAAAACTCTCTTAGCGAGGCTGGAGCAACATGCTGAAACAACTATGGCTCCAATAGCTGGGAGATGTAACAGCGAAGAGCGATCAACTGCTATTTAGATGATCGCCACGTGGATGACTGAGGAAGGTACGCAACCCCGATGTCGTGAGGAGGCCTGTAGCTTTGTGACCTGTGCTGGACCACTGTTGTGGAAGGAGGACTTCTTGGAAAAGATAGAGCGCTTGAACTTAATGGAATCCCCATGGGTCAGTATACAGAATCCACTGATTTTGGATGCACTTCTTATTTGGGGCTTGTCTGTGAGGGTCTGAGGGCGAATTTTAAGACCAGAACGTCGGATGTGGAGGGACAGTATAAAAAGACATTCACCAAAGGTGGAAAAAGTGGCGATTTCAGTGTTGTTTAGAAAAGTCTGAGACTGTTCCCGGCAAGTTCATGGTAGTTTTCGTGCACTGAGTTTGCGATTGGATTTGTGGGACTCCTAAACTATATTTTGGACACATATGGACTGGGATTCATGGCTGATATGAATGATGGGGTCATTTGTGTGTATTACTTTGGGATGGGAATGCAGTGTGGGTCATTGTGCTCTATACGGTGGGTCATTCCACCTTCTGAATATTTTTCCCCATCTTACGTAGGCTATGCAGTTCATAATTACTCCCAAACCATTCCTAAATAAGCTTTGTATGCTAATTAGATTACCTCTTGGCCTCACTGTTTAAATTACTATATTAGTTTTAGAAGCTGATATGTATATGTCAATAAGACTGAGAGTTGAAAGTTGTTAAGGTACCTTTTTTCAGCTGTTTGTAGTGTTGTTTGAGAGAGTGCATATTTTTCCTATCTAATACCTATGTTATTTGGATAAACAGCAGTTCTTTAGGACCGCGTTATAATGCCTGTGTTAATTCTACCTTCTAAGGACACTCCATTGCCGTTTAGATGGCTGGCATTTTCAGGATATTTTCTCTGATATAATATTGGGTTTACCTCCTCTCCTATTGTAACAGATTACAGGAGGCTGTGCTATGAATATCAACTTTATGTATGGCTACTTCTCCCTGCTTTACCTACAACCCTGTATGTGGAAATGTGTGTATATTTTTTACATGAAAATAAACACAAAGTTTAAAAAAAAAACATGAGTAAAACATATAATAGATTTTTTGAGAGAAAAAGAAAACAAGCAAGAACATGTTTTCCTTCATTTTATTATGTAACCCCTAGGTGGCGCTATCCCAAGGGCTACTACCATGGCCTGCTTGGCTAGTAGCAGGTTAAGAGGCCTGGGTAATGAAATGGGTGAGGTCAAGGTTGTTAGTGGTCAAGCTAACCTGGGTGCAGCCCTCCGGGATACTGTAACCCCACTCTTTCTCTTCTAGTGGCCTGAACAATATACAATAATTACTTTCACAATGACCCTTATTCACCAGGCAATTACCCACACTGTTTGCACTTACCACCAGGGCTGCTTCCTCTAGCTTGACCCTGGGAACCCCTTGTAAAACAAGGTTAAGCACAGCAAATAGCAACAGTACAATACTTTCGGCACAAACTGGAACCATAGTCAGGTTAAATACAAACAAAGTTAAATCTGATTTATTGAGGGGACTTGAACAAGGAAGGGGCATAATCAGGTTGATTTGCTTAAAAGCTGTATTAATCAGACAGTTATGCATGCAGTTCGGAGTCCCTATACAGTCACACACTATGGGTACCCAGGTAGGAAAATGGTGGGCTAGCCAGGAACATTGCAGCTGGTTGGGGCACTGTGATGGAAGAAAGCAACATGCACAGCACACACTATTTGTAATCCGGAGCTGGAGGGCTCAGTTCATGAAAGAAAAAACAACAAGACAATCAGATGACAACACTTTTAGATTTAGCTGTTGTTGCAGGGAGCTACCCTGATGTTTACTCATGATACCCAATACTGGACACAGACAGGACGAAATCGAGACTGCAGGCCATTGAGCTGGAGTGCCCAGAGAAGCAGGGCCCACTCGAATCACTGAGGCACCGTCCTATTCAAGGTGTTGAGCAGGGGGATGATCCCCAGTCTGATCTCTCGTCGATGACTTTCTCTGCGTAGCAGGTATTCTGGCTGGGCCAGTGTAGCAGGGCCCAGGCAAATGCAAATGGATACAGATTCAGTCCGTGGAGCTGGGTACAGCCTCCAGCAAGCAAAACACAGTTCAGACACACAGTGGGGAACCAAATCACGACCCACTATAAGCACACAGCACATTCACATGTAAGGAAATTCCACTGTACCAGGCAAATGGCTCTCCGATCACAATTACAGAGTCTCTGCACAATCCGGGAGTTCAGAGGTAGCTGGAGGTCCTGACAGGCTGATCGCATTCAGCAAATCTTCAGTCTTCTTCAGGTTAAAGCCTGGTCACAATTCAGTGGCTTAATTTACTCTCCAAATTCGGATTCAGTCCAAAAAAAAGCAAAAGTTCCTTCTCAGGACCAGCAGGCAGGCATGCAGGCCAAACTCAGGCTTTTCCACAGTTCTCCCACGCGAATCCACTATGGATTGGTGCTCGAACTATCTCAAGCTGTTGCTTCTTCACGTCCCAACTCAGATCTAACTGAAACTGCAAGCAGTGAGGGACTTTTCCCAAGATCCAAAAGGTTTGGTTGGCTGATCTGTCTGTCAGTCACAACAAGGGCTCCCCCTCCAGGTTATTTTACATGCCAAAAGCCCAAAACTACAAGTACTACAAGTTTTGGCCCCACCAAGCCCCTGTAGGCAGGCTCCATTTCAGAGTCCTAAATGTACTGATTGGCCCATTTCAGCAGTCCAGGACCAAGATTATGGAAACAAACAGAACTGTCCATGCTGCAAAGAAGGCATGTTAGAACAAACAGCAGTATTATTACTACTCTATCAAATGATCAGCAAACAAGTACATCTTCTAACAGACCTCCCTCTCAGATTAATTATGACTGCAATCTTGGCAGCTCTTAAAGAGACAGTACACAGAGGCTATACAGGCACTCTCTGGCAACACTTTTAAACTGCTTAAACGCAGGACACCAGCCTGGCAGTGAGCATTTAAGCAAGCTCAAGGAAGACTTTTCGGGAACCCACATTTGTAGGGGGGTTGCACCCTTCCATGCCTGGAGAAAACGTGGTGTCCGCATCAAGTCTGTACCATCACAATATCAAAAATGCAATATAAACGAGACATATATATCGTTAGCTTGTTACATCACTATACCTTTCAATATACTTCACATTACTACATCCATATTGACAATACTTATGCATGCTTCATACAGGTAATGCTGATTCCACTATGATTAACACATTAGTAACATCACAATACTGCTTCAGGTAATAACTTCCTGCACATCCCTATCAGCTAACTTGGGACCGGATGGGGCAGGGGCACCATGGTGAGAGGGAAAAACAAGTAACCTGGAATTGGCAGTCAGCTTCAGTTTGGGCAGTGAGCTTAGTGAGACGTAAACCCCTTTGTGAACCACATTGAGAGGCAAATCCACTGGCCTCCCAGAGGAATCATAGCTAAAGTGTAGTAGTGACTTGACAGCTTGGCCAGTCTTTCTGGGGGGAGCAGCCACAGTCTCTGTACTTTCAGCACTAACTTTGGAGCTTTCGTCACTTGTGAGGGGTGCCTCTGTGTGGACGGGAATGTCCAAACCGGGAGGACTGTCAGCTCCTTGTTCTGTAGGCTCTGTTTCTACAACACTTTGCTCATTATTATCCTCTGACAAAAGCCCAGGTTACTCATTTTTAGGAGGCTCTAGCACAATTAGGCTTTGCGGCACTGAAGGGGGGCAGTCAACACTCGCAATTATTCTTCAGGTTCTGATGTGTCACCAGGGAGACTCAGACCATCAGCCCCTTCTTCGGGCAATTCGCACAGTTCCACAAAACACAGAGAGTCTGCAACCTCAGATGTGATGCTTTGCACCTCACTTTCAGGGAGCATTGGCTCCAAGGACGAAGCTGGGGGGTTAGGCAGTCCAGAATGCCCAGCTTCATCACCACAATTAATCATAGGTTTATCTTGAAACAGCTGACTCAATTCCTAGGAGGGGTAATGGGCATTGTCACACTCACTATCGTCAGAGGTGGTCTGACAGTCACTATCATTCTGGGCCTGCTGCAGGGGAAACCTTAACCTTGTAACTACTGGGGTAGGTTGACTTTATCTCTTTTTTGCAGTAGCATGAGTCACCGGCCCAGGGGAGGCAATGTCTGCTGGCTCAGCTTCAATAATAACTTGGCCGATAGGCAGCAAGTAGTTACGGTGCATGGTCTTGACAGCTTTGGAGTTATTCTCTGGGCATACCTTGTATACTGGTAGATCATCCAACTTTCCAACTACTACTTGAGGAAAATGGTGCCACCTATCAGCAATTTTGTGCTTCCTATGTGGTTCCAAATTGCATAACAACACACGATTTCCAGGCCATAGCTCTTGAGCCTTTACTTTCTTGTCGTGCCTCTCTTTGTTGGCGAGATTTCTTTTAGTGGCCATTGTCTGGGCCAGTTGATATGCATGGTTCAATTGAGCTTTCAGTTTCTGTACATACTGCAGGTAGTTTTCAGCTCAGACCCCATCTGGAGAGACCCCAAAACAGACATCAACTGGCAGGCAGGCCTCCCTCCCAAACATGAGGCGGTAGGGGGAGAACCCAATAGCATAATTTTTGGTGCAGTTGTATATGCGTACCAAGGTGTTGGCTCCACTTATGCTTGTCTTTTGGGTGGAGGGTGCCCAGCATGTCTAGAAGGGTGAGGTTAAAACGTTCTGGTTGAGGGTCCCCCTGCAGGTGAAAGGGGGTGGTTCTTGACTTCTGCACTCCCCACAGAGAGAGCATTTCTTTGATTAGCCGACTTTCAAAGTCTCTGCCTTGGTCAGAATGGATCCGCTGGGGGGCACCATAGTGGACAAAGAAATTTTCCACCAGCAGCTTGGCCATGGTAGAGGCCTTTTGACCTTTAGTTGGAAAAGCTTGTGCATACCATGTGAAATTATCTGTAACCACTAACACATAGCAATATTCCGCTGATCAGGTTCTAAACACAAAAAGTCTATGCAGACCAGTTCCATGGGGGTGCTGGTAGTAATATTGACAAGGGGGGCAGCCTTCTGAGGCAGGGCTTTCCTTTGCAGGCAATGACTGCAGGTCTTTACATGGTGCTCAACATCGGCCCCCATCTTGGGCCAGTAAACTCGAGATCGTACCAGGTCGATAGTTCTGTCAATACCGAGGTGCCCCTCGTGATTGTGGAGGGACCTCAGTACCAAATCTTTAAAGGCCATGGACAGGACCAATTGCTGCTTGTCTACTTGACCACTGTGGTCCACTGTCTCTCTCTGTATAACAACTGATTGTGTAACTTCAACCTAGGGCCTTCTCTAAACAATAGGGCAGTTCGCAAGTCAGGGGAACGCAACTGGGACACATCTTTCCCCACACACAGCGCATCAAGTGCTGGCTGAATCGTAAGATCTTGGGATTGAGCCCACTGGATGCTGTCATTGTCAAATTTAGGCAGTGCACTAATATCTAGAGCAGAGAAATGGCAATAGGCAGCTGGTATGCAGGTATCAGGAGGGCCCAAGCAGTCTACTAAACAGTCCACTGTGTCCATAGACATCTGTTCATCTCTATCAAACTTTTGGCACAAAGCTCGGATGTCAGGTTCAGACAACCTGACCCAATCACTCTTGGAGACTAGCCTTCGTGACAGGGATTGGTTCAGTCCTGGCCTGTATTTGACAGCATAATCATAGGCTGATAAAGCAGAGAGCCACCGGTGCCCAGTGGCATCCAGCTTAGCTGAAGTTTGTACATAGGTTAACGAGTTATTGTCGGTCTTCACCAATATCTTTGCCCCATAGAGGTACTCATGAAACTGGTCAACAATGGCCCATTTTAGGGAAAGGAACTCCAGCTTGTGTAAAGGATAGTTTTGTTCTGATGGGGTCAAGCTCCTTCTGGCAAAAGCCACTGGTCTCAAACCATCCTCATGGTTTTGATACAGCACAGCTCCGAGGCCCTACAGACTAACATCCATATGCAGCACATAGGGCTTGGTAGGGTCAGCATAGGCGAGGATGAGGGCATGGGAGAGCTGGTATATGGCTTCGAAGAAGGCTGCTTCACATTTGGGTGTCCAGCAGGGCCCAAAAGATTCACCTGTTCAGAAATATACTTTCTCGGGTTCTTTGACATCCCCTTTCTTGTATTTATGGTTGGTAGGGGGTAACCCTGGGTGAGAGTCAGGAGTGGGCGAATCACCTTGGAATAGTCTTTTATGAACCTGCGGTAGTAGCCACAGAACCCCAGGAAACATAGTTCTTTCAAGTTATGGGGCTGGGGCCAAGTAGTCAGTTACTGTGATCGGTCTCTATCCCTTCTGCAGATACTATGTGCCCCACATACTTCACGGAGGTTTGAAAAAACTGGCACTTGTCAATGGACAGCTTGAGGCCAAAGTCTTCCAATCTGTCTAGGACTTTAAACAGTCGGGTCTCATGCTCCTCTAATGTGCGTCCGAGCACAATGACATCATCTAGGTACACTAGAGATTCCAGCAAGTTCATATCTCCCACCGCACGTTCCATCAGTCACTGAAAGGTGGCTGGGGCACCCGAAATCCCCTGTGGCATTCTCAGGAATTTGTAGAACCCCAAAGGATAGATGAAGGTGGTTTTCTCATGGTCCTCCATGGCCATCAGAATTTGGTAATATCCACTGCAAAGATCCAATACTGAGAACCATTTGCTCCCACTCAAGCAATCCAGGGCATCTTGTGTACGGGGCATGATGTATTTATCTGGGACAGTCCACCGGTTCAGGATTTGATAATCAACACACATCCTCACCGACCCATTCTTCTTTTGCACAACCACAATGGGAAAGGCATATGGGCTCCTTGATTCCTGCATCACACCATCAGCGATCATTTCCTGCAGGTGTCTCCTCACAGCATCTATGTCCGCTGGGGCGAGGCATCGGGATCTCTCTTGAAATGGTCGGTCATCATGCAGGTGTATATGATGCCCTGCACCCTGGACACACCCCATGTCACATTCTTTTAACGAAAACACTTGGTCTCTCTGGGTAAGTTTCTTGCTAATCCTAGCCTTCCATTCAGCTGGCAGTGGGGAATCACCAAAGTCAGATAAGTCTGGGGTCACTCTCTCCTTTTGGCCAGAGTACTTGTTATTGGGTAATACTGCAGCATCTGCACAGTGTACTGTAGCTAGAGTGCACCCTCTGTTCATCCGGCCCTCCCGATCTGACACATTTCTAATCTGGACCATCACTCGTTGCACATAGGCATGGGCATGGGCAGGCAAGATGCTGGGTTTAACCAATAATCCTTCTGGCAACTTTCCATCACCTGGTGCATCCAACAGTAATATTTAGTTCTTTACGTTTCTCTTTAGGTGGACATCTCCATGGATTGTGCACTGGGCGTTCGGGGCCAATACCAAGGAGTCGGGTTCCTTTTTCCACACTATCCCCACTGGCTCATCTGGGTCCTCTTCCTTGGGTTTCTATTGTAAATCATATGACCTTTTTACTCAGGTTGGAATTCTTAAGGCCCATCCAGTCAGTTGCCCTTGTTTCTTATGGCAGAGTTGTGCTAGTCTCCCAAACATGTGGGCATTTGTTCCAATTAACAGAGAAACCCCATCATACTGTCCGGTTGGGGAACACACTAGGGCCAGTGTCTCTACTTGCTCCTCTACACCAGTTACAGTTGCAAGAAAAGACAACCAGAGGCAGACATATCCTAGGTAGGGATAAGACGTGTCGCTCAGCCCCCACACATGTAGGCCTTCCAGGGATTGTAATGGCACATCAGACAAGTGTTTGTCATACCAGTCCTAAACTACTGTGGTCACTTGTGATCCGCTGTCAAGCACAGCCCGAGCAGGAGTACCATTCACAGCCACAGTAGTCTTCATTGAAGGGCTCACTATTTTGGACCAGTCTGGAGGGACAACAGCAGGGGCCTGCACAGACGATTTAGCCACAGAGAGGATTGAGTTGGGATGGCCGAGGCCTTCACTGCATTCATTTCATGCTCCCCTTGACCACTGACTCATTTTCTGAAGCTCTCCTTGAAGCTGGTTCACCACTTACTCTAAGTCCTTCTGAAACTGGCATTCCCTCTTCATATGGCCATCCTTGCCGCAATGGTGACAAATGACAGGCTCTCAGGGCATCCTTGGGGAAAACATAGCAGGGGATGCTGAAGCATTGATGGGAGATTGTGATCTGACTTCTGCTGGTAGTGTATCATGTCTCAAAAGTTCCTTTAGGGTGGCAGTCAATTCCTTGAACTCAGCCGAGAAGCCGCCCTCAGTAGAGGATGCGAGGGTGCACCCCCACCCCATAACATTCACATCCTGACAGGGGCCAGGGTCTCTGTCAGCAGGGGATACCTCAGTGAATGCACCCAGTTGTACTTTTCTGACTTCCTTTAGCAACTCCTTCCCCCACCGTTTAGCCCATGGCGGGACACTCGCAGTGGTTTCCATTTTGGAAGGGCCTTCCGGTGCCATGATTACTTGGGCTGCAATCACTCCATAATTACAATCTCCCTCTTCTACCTCCCGGAGTTCTTTTATCAAGTCACAGTAGTCAGGTGGGTTACCTCTCCTATCCTGGAGCCTTAACTGGATGATCTGCAGTTTAGAATGCTTGGCATGTTGCAGTACGTGCCCCAATCTCACACGGTTCAAATCACTGGCGGTTACCCCACCTTTCCGGTAAGCTTTCTGCAGAGCTCTTTCTAGGCGAGTAACATACACAGACAAACGTTCCCCCTTCCATTTTTTGGTACCTTGGAATTTCCACATCAAAGTCTCCCCTGACTCAATGCCACCAAAATTGCTTTCATGTACAGATAGGTACTTCTGAGCAGATGCATCAGGGTTTGTGGAACTCAAAAATGTAATGGCTTCAAGGGTGGGGCCCCTCAAACTTTCTATGATTCTTTTCTGCTTATTAGCCTCCCGCACACTGTCACTCGGGTACAAGGGGGCAACATAGTCGATCCAAATCTCCCAGTCATCCTCCCCCTGGTGGGTGGGCAGGGTGCCTGAGAAGATTCTCAGCCTTCAGTAGGAGTCATGGCTAATGGTGTGTACAGATATAGGGGCCAGCATTGACATGGGCACAGAAGGCGGGGCAGTAACAGATGCTGTAGTGGGAAGGGGTGTTGGGGAAGGAACACACTCAGGTGGCAGGAATAGTTTCTTAAAGTCCTCCACGTGTTTCCCTTCCTCCAGTAAGAACTTTGCACATTTCTCTTCAGAAGTCTCAGATAATGGTGGGAGTTCATCCTCTCCAGGGTCTTTACTGTCTTTTGTTATCACTCTCCAGGCGGCTGTGGCACTTTAGAGCTGTCCATGAGGTCTCTACCCTATATCAAGGCTATGAAAGTTTTTGGCGATCAAATCAGCCTGTTGACCCACCACCACAGGGTTTTTTAAACAGTCAACCTTGGAGAGTGCTCCCTCTACAGTGTCCTTACTGGTACCCAGGGGAATATCCAGTGTAAGCAGAGCATTTTGGGGGTCGATCTCCTGCCCAGTACACAACCCCACCAATTGGTGTACAGCCATTTCTTCTGGAGGTAGCCATTAATCTTTAACAATAATTCATAATTTTTGGCCACTAGAAGGCACAAAATCCCAGCGGTGAGCCTCCAAGATGTAACCCCTAGGTGGCGCTACCCCAAAGTTACTACCACGGCCTGCTTGGCTAGTAGCAGGTTAAGGGGCCTGGGTAATGAAATGGATGCCTTCACCCGGAGGTCATGGTTGTTAGTGGTCAAGCTAACCTGGACACAGCCCTTCAGGACACTGTAACCCCCCCTTTTTCTCTTCTAGTGGCCTGAACAATATACAATAATGACTTTCACAATGACCCTTATTCACCAGGCAATTACCCACACTGTTTGCACTTACCACCAGGGTGGGTTCTTCTAGCTTGACCCTGGGAACCCCCTGTAAAACAAGGTTAAGTACAGCAAATAACAACTGTACAATAATTTTGGCACAAACTGGAACCACATTCAGATTAAATGCACACAAAGTTAAATCTGATTTATTGAGGGGACTTGAACAAGGAAGGGGCATAATCAGGTTGATTTGCTTAAAAGCTATATTAATTAGACAGTTATGCATGCAGTTCAGAGTCCCTATACAGTCACACACTCTGGGTACCCAGGTAGGAAAATGGTGGGCTAGCCAGGAACATTGCAGCTGGATGGGGCCCTGTGATGGTAGAAAGCAACATGCACAACACACACTATTTGTAATCCAGAGCTGGGGAGCTCAGTTAGTGAAAGAAAAGGCAACAAGACAATCAGATGACAACACTTTTAGATTTAGCTGTTGTTGCAGGGAGCTACCCTGATGTTTAATCATGATACCCAATACTGGACACCGGAAGGACGAAATCAAGACTGCAAGCTGTTGAGATGGAGTACCCGGAGAAGCAGAGCCCACACGAATCACCAAGGCATCATTCCTGTTCAAGGCGTTGAGCAGGGGGCTGATTCCCAGGCCCGTCTCTCGTCGATGACTTTCTCTGCATAGCAGGTATTCTGGCTGGGCCAGCGTAGCAGGGCCCAGTCAAATGGAAATGGATACGGATTCAGTCTGTGGAGCTGGATACAGCCTTCAGCAAGCATAACACAGTTCAGACACACAGTGGGAAACCAAATCATGACCCACTAAAAGCACGCAGCACATTCACATGTAAGGAAATTCCACTGTAACAGGCAAATGGCTCTATGTTCGCAATTACAGAGTCTCTGCACAGTTCGGGAGTTCTGAGGTAGCTGGACGTCCTGACAGGCTGACCGCATTCAGCAAGTCTTCGGTCTTCTTCAGGTTAAAGCCTGGTCACAATTCAGTGGCTTAATTCGCTCTCCAAATTCGGATTCAGTCCAAAAAAAAAAAGCACAAGTTCCCTCTCAGGAACAGCAGGCAGGCATGCCAAACACAGGCCTTTCCACAGTTCTCCCGCGCGAATCCACTATGGATTGCTGCTCAAACTATCTCGAGCTGTTACTTCTTCACTTCCCAACTCAGATCTAACTAAAACTGCAAGCAGTGTGGGACTTTTCCCCAAGATCCAAAATGTTTGGTTGGCTGATCTGTCTGTCAGTCACAACAAGGGCTCCCCCTCCAGGTTATTTTACATGCCAAAAGCCCCAAACTATAATTCCTACAAGTCTTGGCCCCACCAAACCCCTGTAGGCAGGCTCCATTTTAGAGTCCCAAATGTACTGATTGGCCCATTTCAGCAGTCCAGGATCAAGATGATGGAAACAAACAGAACTGTCCATGCTGCAAAGAAGGCAGGTTAGAACAAACAACAATATTATTACTACTGTAACAAATGATCAGCAAACAAGTACATCTTCTAACAGAACTCCCTCTCAGACTAATTATGACTGCAATCCAGGCAACTCTTAAAGAGACAGTACACAGAGACTATACAGGCACTCTCTGGCAATACATTTAAACTGTTAAAACGCAGGACACCAGTCTGGCAGTGAACATTTAAGTAAGCTCAAGGAAGACTTTTTGGGAACCCCATTTGTGGGGGGGGTTATACCTTTCCATGCCTGGAAAAAACGTCGCATCCGTGACAAGTCTGTACCATCACAATATCAAAAATGCAATATAAACGAGACATAGATATCATTAGCTTGTTACATCACTATACCTTTCAATATACTTCGCTTCGCATTACTATATCTGTACAAGCAGTGGCTACTAACTGTAAATACCAAGAGCGGCTGCAGAGCGACATGAGGGAAGCTGTGCACGAGAGTCTGACTGAGCGTCTCTGGACCAAGTGGCACAGGTGTAAGTAAACTCCCTGTATAAATAACTGAGAGAAAATAGAATATGACAGTTGCTTTTTCTTGACCCTGGGTCATGTCACACTCAGTCTGTCTCTTCAGTGTTATGGAGGCAGTTATTTTTTGTTTGTTCTGCTGGCATGCAACCATTCTGGGGTTGCGATGAGATCAGCGTTTACCAGCAGTTTTGAATTTGGCACTGAACTGTATTTTTTTTTTTTGTGGAGGATTGTAATAGAGAATGGTGAGGTGGGTGCGAGGTATGAAAAAAAACAAACGTTTTCTTTATGTGACACACTTGTTTCGAATGAGTAGTTCTTAGTTTTAGGTTTTAAACTCTTGGCTTACATCTCAGTTAGCGGGGAGACAATATGGCGGATTTCGGGTTTGTGTTCGGGGGTTGGAGTATTACTTGTACAGATGCGGCTGGCTGGCACCTTTTGCATGGGTTATCAGGGGATTTACCACAGCAGAAAGGTGCCAGCTAGCCAGTCACAATACAGGATGTTGTGTTTCTTGGGTGTCCATGGTATAGTGTGGTATTGCCCACTCATTGATAATTTTTGGGCCAAAATAAAACATCTGGTGGAATTGTTTGGGCTATCTTCTGTGGTGGGCCCAGACAACTTAAATTTGGGAATTCTTCCTCCTGAGATTAAAGGGAAGGAGGGTCACTATCTTTGGGCAGTACTAGCTATCGCAGCCCTGAAATCCATTACCAAAATGGATTTCAGGGCTGCGATTGGAGGACTGGGGTTCCACCTGGAAGGACACCAGCCTATACTGGCAGGATGGTCTGCATCTGTCTAGGAAGGGAACAAGTCTTTTTGGGCAATCGGTTTAAATGCTTCATTGGCAAGCTTTTAAACTAGTCAAGGGGGGAGGCACTGATAAGCAGCAGGAAAATTCCAGCCTCACCCTACAAAACAGGGTACTAAATGAAAAAAAAGACCAAGGTAGAAAGGTCAGTGGGGGATGCTGCTACAGAAGGTAAAGCCATCAAAAAATGGAGAGCAATGAGTACCAATGCCCGTAGTCTGGGTAACAATCTTCCTGAATTAGTGGCCTTGATGGATTAGGAACATCTGGATATCATGGCAGTCACAGAAACATGGTACACACAGAACCATGACTGGGACGTAAACATACCAGGATACACTATCTACAGGAGGGACAGGGAGGGTAAAAGAGGAGGAGGAGTAGCTCTCTACATAAGGGAAGGAATCAAAGCAACAGAACAAAAGGGTAAACAGGGAGGAGAAGAAGCACTGTGGGGTCAATTTGGAGGCAGGCAATGGCACCACAATCTACACAGGGGTTGTATACAGACCCCCCTCTCGGGGAGGAAATGGACAAGGAAATGATAGAAAGTATACTTAGAATGGCAGATAAAGGGGAGATACTGCTGATGGGTGATCTGAATATGCCAGATGTTAACTAGAGTGCAGTTGCAGCAGCCACTTCTAAGATTGGGGTTATTCTAGATGCCCTACAGGGGGCATGCCTTAGATAACTAGTATTGGAACCCACTCGAGAGGGAGCAATCTTAGACCTGGTTCTCTCAAATGGAGATGGAGAGAGGATCATAGATGTAGAAGTGGGTAGCCATCTGGGAACTAGCGACCATCGAACAGTATGGTTCACAATAAACACAGCAATAGAGTCAAGCCATACAAAGGCAAAAAGTACTGGACTTCAGGAGGGCTGACTTGCCAAAATGGGTGAGTGCCTAAGGAATGCACTAGCAAATGGGCAGGAAGGAGGGGTGGAAGAATAATGGGGAATAATAAAAACTGCCATCACAGAGGTAACAAGCCTTTGTGTGAAGCAAATAAACAAAACAAAACGATGTAAGAAACCACTATGGTTCTCAAAGGGGATAGCAGTGAAGGTTCAAGAGAAAAAGAAAGCATTCAGAAAGTACAAGGAATCACAGAAGGAGCAAGACAGAGAATTGTATCAGTTAAAACAAAAGGAAGCTGGGAAGGCAGTCAGAACAGCAAAGGCCCAAACCGAGGAAAAGATAGCCAACTCAGTTAAGAAGGGGGATAAAACCTTTTTTAGGTACATCAGGGAATGGAGGAAGACTAAGGGAGGGATAGTGAGGCTTAATAAAGAGGAGGGGGGGTGGGCAGAGGGTGACGGTGAAAAGGCAGAGATACTAAACAAATATTTTTGCTCAGTAACCTAAAACAAACAATAGAAACACTCTGGATACAGAAGTTAATACCAGCCCATTTACAGAAGAAAGGGTTCTGAAAAAAACTCTTAAAACTGAAGGTGGACAAAGCAATGGGGCCTGATGGGATTCATCCCAGAATTGTAAAAGAACTAAGGGTAGAACTAGTGACACCACTGACTACCCTCTTTAACAAATCATGGGAGTATGGGGTGGTACCTGAGGACTGGAGGAGGGCAGATGTGATTCCCCTTCACAAAAGTGGGAGCATGGCAGAAGTAGGAAACTACAGACCTGTTAGTTTAACCTCAGTGATAGGGAAAATTATGGAATCACTTCTGAAGGAAAGAATTGTCAAGTACCCAGAGGCCAGAGGGGCACAGGACCCAAGGCATCATGGATTCACAGCAGGAAGGTCATGCCAGACGAATCTAATAGATTTCTTTGACTGGGTGACCAAAGCAGTAGATCAGGGAGGGGCTGTGGACATGGCCTACCTAGACTTTAGCAAGGCATTTGACACAGTCCCACACAAAAGATTAATATACAAGTTAGCCAGCCTGGGAGTGGGTCCCAAGATGATAGCCTGGGTAAAGAATTGGCTGGAGAATAGGACACAGAAGGTAATAGTAAATGGAGTCCACTCTGAAGAAAGGGGGTTACTAGTGGGGTACCTCAGGGTTCAGTATTAGGACCGGTCCTCTTCAATGTCTTTATAAGTGACATTGCAGAGGAACTGGAAGGAAAAGTATGTCTCTTTGCAGAGGAACTGGAAGGAAAAGTATGTCTCTTTGCAGATGACACAAAGATATGCAACAGAGTTGATGCACAAGGTGGGGTGGAAAGGATAAGAGGGGACTTGGCAAGGTTAGAGAAATGGTCAAATGTATGGCAGCTTAAATTCAATGCTAAGAAGTGCAGGTAATGCACCTGGGAAACAAAAACCCAGGGAAGAGTACACAATGGGGGTGAGATACTAACAACAACAAAAATGGAAAGGGACCTGGGGTAGTCATATCAGATGACTTAAAGGTGGGCAAGCAATGTGAGAGGGCAGTAAGGAGGGCTGGGGGAATACTGGGATGCATAGGAAGAGGCATCACCAGTAGAAAACAGGAAGTTGTTATCCCTCTGTACAGATAGCTGGTGAGACCCCATCTGGAGTACTGTGTGCAGTTCTGAGACCCAGTCTCCGGGAGGACATAGACAAGATGGAAGCTGTCCAGAGGAGGGCAACTAAAATGGTGCAGGGTCTGCACCAGAAGACATATGAAGAGAGACTAAAGGAGCTTAATATGTATAGCCTCGAGGAAAGGAGGGAGGGGGGATACGATAGAAACTTTCAAGTACCTCAAGAGAATCAACAAAGTCCAAGAGGGTAGCATCTTTCAAAAAAAGAGGTGTGCAAGAACAAGGGGGCACAATTTGAAGATGGGGGGGCGGCTCAGAGGTAATGTAAGGAAGTATTTTTTCACAGAGAGTGTTGTGGATGCATGGAACGGCCTTCCGGAGGAGGTTGTGGAGTCAAAAACAGTGGTTGAATTCAAGCATGCATGGGACAGTCATAAGGCAATTCTAGGAGGTGGTGGTAGAAAGAAGTAGGCTGCTGGTTAACTAGGATCTGCAGCTTATCCATTAGGTAGGGAAATGGGCAGACTGGGTGGGCCAAGCAGTCCTTATCTGCCATCAAATTTTATGTTTCTATGTAAAAAGTGACTCCAACAAATGCCTCCAGATATTCAGACTGGGTAACAATCATTAGCCAAATTCAAATTATGGAACGAATTTGGCAGCAAAAAAAACCATCACCTGCAAATGGATGTCCCCTCTTATCCCCTCAGTTTCAGACTGGCATAAATTAATAACGGAAATCTACAGGCTTGAATATATGGCAGCCAAACTTCACAACAAACAGGATATCCTCCTTAGGAAATGGCAGAGATGGATAATGTACTATTCAGAAAGGGACCCCTCTTTTATTCCTTAGAACCCATAGCTGGGTTTAGCCTTTGATAATAGAGGGATCGAGTGATCCTTTCTCTTCCAGTTTAATTGGCTCCACATTCCCCTCCACCCCTGAAAAAAAGAGACAGGAACAAATGTCACCTTACTGTATTCAAATCTTAAACAGAGACTGGTGGGGAGGAGAACCGCTGCCTGCCTAGGGTTCATAGGTTGGGCAAAGAACAAGAAAGATGAGGCACTCTAAAAGGGAAAAGTATGTGTATAAGTTTTATCTAACCATTACAATATGTTGCAGTTGGATCTGATACTACTACAATGTTTTAATAATGAACAATAACAAGAAATACTTAATTGTATATGGTCATTTGTAACAAGTTGATGTACATAAACAGTCTCATTTAATAAAAATGAAATAAAAAAAATTATGGAGCAAATTACATTGGCAGCAAACCATAAAAAGGAAATGTTTTTGAACAGGTGGACTCAATGGGAAATGTATAAAGATGTTGTAAAATAAAAGACCCCGCTTCCTTTCCCTTTCTCCCAAGAGCTGATGTACTCTCCTTTCTTTCCCCCCTTCTCTCTGGTTTTTCAATGAATCAATTGTATAGTATATTTCTCCCCTACTGTTTCTTAGTAAATGAATACTGATGGAAGTAAATGAGTTAAGAAATCATATATTGCAATTTAATGTATGTTTGATGTTTAGAGATCATAAATGTATAAAAATGCTGTATGAATGGAAAATGGATGTAAAAGCAAAAACTTTAATAAACAAATATAAAAAAATGTGGAAATGTGATGTTCAAACTAGACACTGGAGCCCAGTGTAATGTGATGCCTTTTCAAATGTATGAAATGCTGTCTAGGGAAGACGTTCAAAGGTCGACGGCGAGATTGGTTTCCTATTCTGAGCATAAACTTGATGTGAAAGGCAAAGCGATGTTGTTGACATGTTTCAAGTAAAAATATTGTTTGTTGCCATTTCAAGTGATTGATGCAAACGTGACTCTGGTGTTGGGCCTGTCTACTTGTTTGGAAATGAAGCTCATAAAGAAGCTATACTACATGTTAATCCGACCTCCGGAGTCACTTGTTGCTGTATGAGTGGTTTCACGCGCCTTTGGAGCGAGAACAGCGAAGCGTAGCTGAGCTGTTCTGGCTCAAGTTGCAGGGAAGTGAAACCACCTCTAATACAGTAAAAGAGTGGCAAGGGATGATATATATTATTGATCGAGAGGATCAAAATAGATATAAAAACTGTTACCGGAACATGCCCGTTTCCAGGGTATCTGTGTGTGGGAAGCTCTTCATAGAATTTCTTTTCCCGGAACATGCCCGTTTCCAGGGTATCTGTACATGAGATGCTCTTCACAGAAAAGAAGAGTGTCTCATGCATAGAAACATAGAAGTTGATGGCAGATAAGGACCACAAGGCCCATCCAATCTGCCCATTTCTTTTTCTACCTTATGAATGTGCCATAGGCTTTTGCTCTGTGAATGGTCTATCTAGTCATACTCATCTGTATTGCTCCCTTATGCCTATCCCATGCCTATTTGAAGCCCTGCACTGTATTCATACCCACCACTTCCTGAGGTAGGCCGTTCCATGCATCCACCACCCTTTCCGTGAAAAAGAACTTCCTCACATTACCCCTTAATCGGCCTCCCTCTAATCTCATGCTGTGTGCTCTTGTCCTTCTATTTTTCTCATATTGAAACATGTTAGACTCTTTCACCTTGTTAATGCCGTTAAGGTGTTTGAATGTTTCAATCATATCACCTCTCTCCCTCATTTGCTCCAGGATATACATATTGAGTTCAGTTACTCTGTCCTCATATGTTTTCTGATGCAGTTCCTGCACCATTTTGGTTGCCCTTCTCTGAATTGCTTCAATTTGGTTAATGTCCTTGTGAAGGTGTGGCCTCCAGTACTGCACGCAGTACTCCAGATGGGACCTAACCAGTGTCTTGTAAAGAGGGATTATTACCTCCCTCTTCCAACTTGTGATACCCCTACTGATACACCCCAGCATCCCTCTAGCCTTACCTACTGCTTTAGAGGTCTGCTTGGATTATTTTAAGTCATCTGTGATGATGCCGCCCAAGTCTCTTTCTTCCCTTGTGACTGCCAGCAACTTCCCTCTCAGCCTATAGGTGGCTTCAGGGTTTCTATTCCCCTTGTGCACGATCTTGCACTTCTTTGCGTTAAACACCAGTTGCCACTCTTCTGACTGTTTTGCTAGTTTATCCAGATCTCTTCTCATTCTGCCCACACTATCTGGATCATCTACTCTGTTGCAGATCTTGGTGTCCTCTGCAAACAGACAAACCTTACCCTCCAGTCCATCTGCAGTGTCACTGATGAAGATATTGAAGAGGACTGGCCCCAGGACTGATTCCTGAGGTACCCCACTTATGACTTGCATCTCTTCTGACTGTATACCGTTTACCACCACTCTCTGTTTTCTGCCTGTCAACCAGTTTGCCACTCAGTTGACCAATGTCTGACCCACCCTGAGCCTACCCAGCTTATTAATCGATCTCCTATGTGGAACAGTATTGAAAGCTTTGCTGAAGTCAAGGTAGGCAACATCAACTGCTCCCCCTTGGTCCACCACTCTGGTTACCCAGTCAAAGAAATCTATGAAATTAGTTTGACAGGACCTTCCTTTTGTAAACCCATACTGTCTTGGATCCTGTGCTCCTATGGCTTCCAGGTGTTGCACTATCCTTTTCTTAAGGAGTGTCTTCATAATCTTGCCCACCACTGAGGTAAGACTGACTGGTCTGCAGTTCTCTGCCTCCTTCCTGCTACCACTCTTGTGGAGCGGGATCACATGAGCCCTTCTCCAGTCTTCTGGGACCTCTCCTGTGCTCAGAGACTCACTAAACAGTTCTGATAATGGCTGTGCTAGTTCCACCCTTAGCTCCTTTAGTACCCTGGGATGTATGCCATCAGGTCCCATTGCCTTGTCCACCCTGAGCTTATTGAGCTCTTGTAGGGCCCTTTCTTTTGTGAAGGGACTAGTGCACACCTCCCTCCCCCCTGTGTCCATGGTGCATAGCTGTGGGCCCTGCCCTACCTTCTCTTCGGTATATACTCAGCAGAAGTATCTATTTAGGATAGATGCTTTTACATGGTCCTCCTCCTCACATGCCCCCTTATCCCCTTTCATCTTAGCAATACCCCCTCTGGACTTTCTCCTTTCACTAATGTATCTATAGAAAGTCTTGTTACCTTCTTTTACTGTTCGTGCTAGTATTTCCTCAGTTTGGGCCTTTGCCTGCCTTACTGCCTTCCCTGCTTCCTTAGGGAAGTTTGCATGCCTCCTTATCTTCATTTTGCTGCGTTCCTTATATTTCCTGAAGGCCAGCCTTTTGCTCTGACCTTTTCTGCTACTGTGTTTGAACCAAAGTGGTTTCTTTCTTTTGCACTTCCTTTTCTCACTAACACAATGGGATGTTGCTTTAAGTATTGCATCTTTAATGCTTGCCCACTTTGCCTATATCCCCTCACCTGTATTTCTTCTTGCCAGGGCTAGCTTAACTCTGTTGGCCATCTTATCAAAGTCGGCTCCCCTGAAGTCCCATATTTTTGCCTTGGAATGGGATGATTTTGTTCTAGTGGCCAAACTGAACCATACCATGTGATGGTCACTGGCCCCCAGGTGACCTTCTACCTGGAGATCTCTGATCCTTTCCCTGTTAGTCAGTACTAGATCTAGGATAGCCCTGTCTCTAGTGGGTTGTTGTACCAGTTGTTTGAGGCCCTCCCCTGCAGGGAATCCACCTTGTGTCTAGTTCTGGCAAATGTCCCTGCTGGTATTGACCAATCTGTATCTGACATGTTGAAATCTCCCATTATCAGAACCTCCCCTTTAGCTGTCATGTTTTGTATATCTTCTCACAGTAATGTGTCTATGTCCTCCACCTGGTCTGGAGGCCTGTACACAACCCCAGTTTGTATGGCTGTCCCATTTCCTGTTTCCAGGGTGACCCACAATTCTTCTGGCTCCTTATGTGTATTCTGAATTTCTGTAGCTTTGATATTTTCACTGACATAAAGGACCACTCCACCCCCCCTTTTTGCACCTTGGTATTTTCTAAACAGTACATAGCCAGGTACTGAAGTCTCCCAAGTGTGGTTGCTGGTAAACCATGTCTCGCTAATGGCTACTATGTCCAGTTTAGCCTCTGTCATTATTGCCTGCAGGTCTGGGATCTTGTTTCTCAGACTGCAAGCATTTGTGTACATGATTTTCCATTGCTCGGATTTCTGTGTGTTAGTTGTTGGGTGAGTTCCGGCGTTTCTCCTGTGCATCGTATGGGGAGCCGGACCTTTTTCCTTTCCTGGTGATGCAAATGAACTACAAACATGCTGAACTCCTGTTTGACCACTAGCTGAGGGGGGAGGGGTGTTCTTCCCATTCGATGTTTCGGGTGCTGCACCCCTCTCCATTTGTTAGTTTAAATATTCTGCAAAGACATCAAACTTCTGCCCCAATACACTGACTCCCTCCTTAGTCAGATGCAGTCCATCAAATTTAAAGTACTTTCGCTCCCAAAACTGTTGCTAGTTCCCTACAAATGTATGTCCTTTTTCCTGGCACCAGCCCTTGAGCCACATGTTTAGCTCCCCTATCTCCCCTTCTCTAACCTTCCGTCCATCTGTCCCCCTCTCCCAGACTGGCAGGATCTCAGAGAAGGAGATGTTGGATGAAATTGATGATAGTTTGTCACCCAGCCTGTTCAGGTGTTCCTTGTTCTCCACAACTGACCGGCTGGCGAGATCATTAGTCCCTATGTGTACCAGGACATCAAAGTTTTCTCCTCCTTCCTGAACAATTTTAGCAATGCGGTCAGTGTCTCTCCGTACTGATGTACCTGGGAGACATCTGACCATTAACCCTGGCTGGAGATACGTATCAACTCCCCGAATCATGGAGTCTCCAATGATCAGAAGTTTTTTGGATTTCCTTTTTGCTTTTTTTGTTTTGGTTCCTGTTTTGGGCCCGTTTTGTTGTGCTAGCTCCTGTGCTGCAGTGTCCTGCTCTGCTGTGTCCTCTGCCCCTTTGTTTGATTTCAGAGATAGAGGCAGATACCTGTTTGTAGTATTTATATGGTTTGTGGATTTGCCCCTCCTAACCATCTGCCAACCTCCCGGACTAACAACCCTCTGTGGTCGAGGTGCTTCTGTTGGATGTTGTGGAAATGGCGGGCAGTTCTTATATTCCTCTTGAATATGCAATTTGAGGTGCGTAGTCTCTGCCCATGCTGCCTGGAGCTGAGCCCCTCAGATCTCCAATGGCCCGGCATGTATGATAGGGTCCTAAATCCTGTAAAACTGCCCTTCTGAAAAGTGTTCCACAGTACCTGCAGTTAATGATATCCATTCCAGGTAAGTTGTTGGGTTTATAACCTGGTCAGAGTAATTAGAAGGAAGAAAATGAAAGCAAAAGTTTGATTTTGTGTTTTGTTTGTTTGTTTTTGTATAACTTGTTATAACAAGTTAAATTACTACTGCCCCTGTAAATGAGATCACTGTATGGATACCCCTCTGAACTGCCCCTTCCTGGTTTGCTGCAGGAAATTTCACGACTGTGCTACCCTATAAAAGGAGTGTAGTATGGGGGGATGGGGGTGGGGTGGCTGGGCCCTTCCTCTGCTGAAAAAGAAGAACCATGGATGAAAGAAACAAGGAGGTAAGAGCAGAAACAATCAGCCAGCAACAAATGCAGTAGCCCTGAAAGCTTATCCTAATGACAGATAAAACTGTGAAACCTGTAAAGCACCACCTGTAATAATTTCACAGAAAATATACACTGTAAGAAACACTTTGCTAAAGAGAAAAATAAAGCAGTAACAGAAGATATACCTTGCAAAAGACAATTTGAATTAGAAGATTACAGTAGTAATCTGTAAGCACACACCTGTAGGCACACCCTGTAATAGAAACATAGAATTTGACGGCAGATAAGGACCACTTGGCCCACCCAGTCTGCCCATTTCCCTACCTAATGGATAAGTTGCAGATCCTAGTTAACCAGCAGCCTACTTCTTTCTACCCCCACCACCTAGAATTGCCTTATGACTGTCCCATGCATGCTTGAATTCAACCACTGCTTTTGACTCCACAACCTCCTCCAGAAGGCTGCTCCATGCATCCACAACCCTCTCTGAGAAAAATATTTTCATTACCTCTGAGCTGCCCCCATCTTCAAATTGTGCCCCCTTGTTCTTGCACACCTCTTTTTTTGAAAGATGCTACCCTCTTGGATTTTGTTGATTCCCTTGAGGTACTTGAAAGTTTCTATCATGTCCCTCCTCTCCCTCCATTCCTCGAGGCTATACCTATTAAGCTCCTTTAGTCTCTCTTCATATGTCTTCCGGTGCAGACCCTGCATCATTTTAGTTGCCCTCCTCTGGACAGCTTCCATCCTGTCTATGTCCTTGCGGACATTGGGTCTCCAGAACTGCATGAAGTACTCCAGATGGGGTCTCACTAGCTGTCTGTACAGAGGGATAACAACTTCCTGTTTTCTACTGGTGATGCTTCTCCCTATGCATCCCAGTATCCCCCAGCCCTCCTTACTGCCCTCTCACATTGCTTGCCCTCCTTTAAGTTATCTGATATGACTACCCCCAGGACCCTTTCCATTTTTGTTGTTAGTATCTCACCCCCCATTGTGTACACTTCCCCTTGGTTTTTGTTTCCCAGGTGCATTACCTTGCACTTCTTAGCACTGAATCTAAGCTACCATACATTTGACCATTCCAATAACCTTGCCAATTCCCTTCTCATCCTTTCCACCCCACCTTGTGCATCAACTCTGTTGCAGATCTTTGTGTCATCTGCAAAGAGACATACTTTTCCTTCCAGTCCCTCTGCAATGTCACTTATAAAGACATTGAAGAGGACTGGTCCTAATACTGAACCCTGCGGTACCCCACTAGTAACCCCCTTTCTTCAGAGTGGACTCCATTTACTATTACCCTCTGTGTACTATTCTCCAGCCAATTCTTTACCCAGGCTATCATCTTGGGACCCACTCCCAGGCTGGCTAACTTGTATATTAATCTTTTGTGTGGGACTGTGTCAAATGCCTTGCTAAAATCTAGGTAGACCATGTCCACAGCCCTCCCTGATCTACTACTTTGGTCACCCAGTCAAAGAAATCTATTAGATTCATCTGGCATGACCTTCCCACTGTGAATCCATGCTGCCTTGGGTCCTGTGCCCCTCTGGCCTCTAGGTACTCGACAATTCTTTCCTTCAGAAATGATTCCATAATTTTCCTATCACTGAGGTTAAACTAACAGGTCTGTAGTTTCCTGCTTCTGCCCTGCTCCCACTTTTGTGAAGGGGAATCACATCTGCCCTCCTTCAGTCCTCAGGTACCACCCCATCCTTCCATGATTTGTTAAAGAGGGTAGTCAGTGGTGTCACTAGTTCTACCCTTAGTTCTTTTACAATTCTGGGATGAATCCCATCAGGCCCCATTGCTTTGTCCACCTTCAGTTTTAAGAGTTCTTTCAGAACACTTTCTTCTGTAAATGGACTGGTATCAACTTCTGTATGCAGCGTGTTTCTATTGTTTGTTTTAGTTACCTCCCCCTCTTCATTTGTAAATATTGAGCAAAAATATTTGTTTAGTATCTCTGCCTTTTCACCGTCACCCTCTGCCCACCCCCCAGCAGCAGAATGTATACCCAGCAACAACAATTTGAATCCTAGAAAATAAAGCAAAAATGTTAGCAACAAACAGTAGCAATCCCTTGTGAGTACAACATGCAGCAGAATGTATACCCAGCAACAACGATTTGAATCCTAGAAAAATAAAGCAATAAAATGTTAACAACAAACAGTAGCAATCCCTTGTGAGTACAAAATAAAAATAACAACACACAGTAAACCTGCCTAGCCAAAAAAGCCTTAATCCTTATTGTTGCTCTGGTAAGGTTCTTTGTTCTGTCCTTTCAAGCAACCTAGAAGGAAAAAGCTCAGGTGAAGCTAGGTGCCTTGGCCAGCAAACCTAGTGTGCAGGGGAAAAGAGCATTCCAACTGGTCGGGAGTGCTCCCTCAATCTATAATGAGTAAAGCTGTAAGTATTTCACGGATCGCATGGATTTCACGATTACCGTGAAAACAGAACCTTGCTGTGAAATATTCAGTAAATTTTAAATAGCAATGAATTTTCCTTCTGTACTTTTTTTTCCTACAAAAAAATACAGGTTTTTCCAAAGAAATCCACTTCCTTAATTCCCTAATACCACTAGTTAACTGCTGTTTCTGTTGCGAGGTTCAGGCATGTTACCAATGTAAGTTAATTGCATCGCCTTTAATGTAACCTAATGTGCCAATAGATTAAGTTAGGAACCAGCTGCTTGTGATAATGCGGTAATCAAGAAATTGGTTAAGCAAGCAGCAAAACAGTTAACACCCAAGGCTATGAAATAGCTTTGATGAATGTGTAAAGAAGTAATTGCTAGAGAACACGCTTGACAACAATGCCAATGTCTGTGCCATAGAAACCTTTATCTGCATCTAAAACCGGCAATGTCTATCCCAGACAACACTGCAAGCAGTACGAAAAAGGGATATTTCATGTTTCAGGCGATGTGATGTTCTGTACTTGCTGCAATATTCCAATAGTCCACAAGGAAAAGCCACATGTGACAGACACTTTGCCAAAAAGAGAAAACTGGACCAGAAATCTACCGCAGTAGTGGAGAAGGAAGTTATGGTTTGAGAGCTGTTCACTAAGAAAGCTGCACACCAAGAAAGCAAAAAGGTATCATTATCTAACCCTATGGAGGCTTTTACCCTAGCAAACATTCCACTACATGCTCTTGATAACCCAGCCCTACACAGTAATCTAGAGGATAATTTAAAGTCAGTCGGTGTCATACCATCATCCCGTTGGATACGGACTGAATATTTGCCAAAGGTTTACGCCTTTCATGTGGCAGAAGTATAAAAAAAAAAGTTTTAGATGCTGTGTCTGTTTCGATCGTGTGTGACGAGACTACTGATGTGGATAATTGTTGCATTCTCAATATTGTTGCTGTTCCATCTGTACACAACAGTGCTGAGCAGTCTACTAATCTAACTCTGACAAAATTAAAGCCAGTGTTGTAGGACTGCACAGTACTTGATGCAACAAACTTTAAAACAGTGTCCCAGGCTGTTCTAAATTGCTCAAAGAAATACAAAATACCATATACAAATGTTGCAGTGTGTGTGACAGACAACGCAGTGTATATGAACACATGTTGGGATCAGAGCCTTCAGCATGTGCTTTTTTTCAAACTTTATTTATTCTCTGGTTCACTGAGACATCTCTCAGAGGTGCCTGCACGACTCTACCCTACTATTCCCCACCGTGACAGACCACTCCGGTTCACCCTCCCCTCGAGGGACTTCCCAGCACCCTGGATCACCCCTCGGGGCAGGGCCCGCCCTCCCTTGGTGGTGTCTTTCTGGAATTAGAGGGTCCATCCCTCTTGGGAAGTCAGCTGTGGTCTGCCCAGTACTGGGGATGAGAGGGAGGCCCCTGAGGCCCTTGTTGCCTCCTTGGCAAGCCGGGGTGTTTCTTTGTTATCCCCCAGCTGTGGGACATGCAGTGCTGCCCAGACCATGACGTGGATGCTCCCACTCATGTCCGGAAGGCAGCCGCTTGACGTCTTCCTTCTGCGTGCTAGCCCTAAGTCTTACAGTGCCTCCGGTCTCCACCAGGGGCTGCTGCAATGCTGGGCTGTCCCTGGATCCCTCCCTGAGAAAGGAGAGCAGTCTTCTGGATGGTCGATCCTTTCTCTCCCTTGCCGACCCCTGGCGGCCCGGCTTCATTCCCGAACCTGGGTCGCTGACCTGGTGCAAGGAGTGGCATCCAGCACCTCAACCCTTAGCACCACTGGGCCGGCCAAAGCATGTGCTTTTAAATGGTGTTTATGTTACCTGCTCTGCTCACTTACTGAATTTGCTCGGTGACATTTGGTGCAAGAACTACCCAGCAGTTAACAATTTTGTTGTGGCTGTTGAGAAAGCATTTACTGTGTGTCCAGCTAGAAAAGCAAGGTTTAAGCAATATTTAGCAGCCAATGGACTCTGTAATGCTTTGCCTTCAGTGCCTGTAATGACAGAGGTGGAATACGTGGTTCCTAGCAGTATTTTACCATGCTGTCCACCTAGGGGAGTATGGAGAGTTTTTAAGGATAAGAGCACAGCATGCAAAGAAGTTGTCACAGTGGCAGCGTCTGAAATAGTTTGCACAGGCATAAAAGAAATTGCTGCAAATGCCCCCGGTCCAGATGTTGCAGAAATACAAGGGGGATGACGTAAGAGCACACCTAGTATACAATGAATTTATGGACTTTGCAACATTTCTTGAAGTAAAAGCAGAAGCTGCTAACCATTTTGCAACCAAATCTACACTGCCAGCGTGTGCAAAAAAATAAAACAGTACATGACAGAATGTGGCCAATTCCATCAATGTGCTGCAGAATTCTTTGCTGCAGTATGCTTTTTTAATCCGTCAGGGCTTGCAACAGTTGCTGTGACAGAAACTGAAATATGCAACAGCATTCCTGGTTTGAGGACAATTTACAAGCGAAAGTCGAACTCCGATCATACATCACAGAAACACAGTGTAACACCGTAAACTCGAATGACAGAGGCATCCTCATGTACTGGCTGGACTGCAGGGAATGATTCCTGAATCTGTCAAGTATTGCCATCTCCTGCCTCAGCGTGCCAGTACATAGCGCTAGTGTAGAGAGAACCTTCTCTCGCTATGGTGCCATGCTCCAAGACAACAGATGTAGCATCAAACCAGATCATTTGTGAATGTATTCAATGCTGCATCAAAATTAAATGGCGATTTTCTTCAGCATTTTATTATATTTATTGAATTTTAATTTAATTTTGTCAGTCAATGAATGTTGAATTTTAAAGTTGATGTTTCACTTGCTTTTTGATACATTAAAAATCATTGCGTCTAAGCATGATAAATGTAGTTGTGTTTTCTGTGAAAACTGCTCATTTCTGCCATGCAGCTGCCGTGAAAAACAGCAATTTGTAGTGTGAAATACAGCCTTCATAATGAGTAAATGCTGCATGTGAGAGTGCAGGGGAAACCACAAAAGAAATATTAGCTGAATTTGCTGATGTAGTTGAGGAATTGGGATGCTTAGAGGGCGAGCACCACGTTTAGTTAGAAAAGTAAAGTTAGCCCTGTGATCCACCCTCCTAGAAAAATATCTTTTGCATTACAAGATAAAGTGAAAACAGAACTAGAAAACATGGAAAGAGCTGGCCCAGTGGCATTGAGGATTGAGGCACTGGATGCTACACCTTGCTCCATGCCGGCGACACGTGTTCGGGAATGAGCACAGGCTGCAGGGGGTCAGCAGGGGAGGGACAGGATTGAGCATCTGGAAGACAGCTCTCCTCTCCCATGGAGGGAGGACTGGCACTCCTGCCGAATGACTGCCCTGAGGTGGAGGCTGGAGGGTAGTGCGGGCCTAGGGGCCCAGTAGAAGGGAGGGTGCTGTGGGACTTCCTCTGACATGCGCGCGCCTCCACACATGCATGTCTGGCTGTGTGCACCCCAGCATGGGAATGGGAGAAAATGGAGGAAAAAAAACAGCCCAACTGCAGGATGATGCCCGACCCTCCACAGGCTCCACACCCAGATGGGCAGACAGGTAAGTCCTGGTGATTCCAGGGTGACGGGGCTGAGTGGGTCAGTCAGAAGGGGGCAGCCAGAGATGGAGTATAAAGTACATTTAAAAAAAAAAAAAAGAAAACATGAAAAGAATGGGGGTTATTGAAAAAGTGGAGAAACTCACAAGCTGGGTCAGCTCAATGGTGGTTGTAGAAAAACCAAACAAGCAGCCAGCCCACTGGGTGCAATGGCAATGCATCCGTTTGAGGTGCCAACATCCCAGGTTCGGAGACAGACTTGGGAGTTGGAGGGCCAGCCGAGGGGGAGAAGGATTGAGTGTCCCAGGGACTGCTCTCCTTCTCTGGGGGAGGGGGGGAGAGTGTCCAGCGGTCTGAAGACCTCTGGCAGAGGCTGGGGGTACCGCCGCTGCTGGCGCCATCACTTAAGGGGGTGGGGCAGATGCTGGCTGTCATTGCATGTCCCCGCCCCCAGGAATCTCTGCATCTAAAATTCTGGCCCCCATTCATGATGTCCTGCCTTCCGCCGCTCCCACTGTGACCAGTGTCCACCGAGGAGGGGTCAAGCTCCCGTGGCCCTGCCCTGGGGCTAAGCCAGGGCTCGAGACTGTTGTCCATTGCAGGCGGCCGGCTCAACGGTCTCACTGTCCCACCCAGGTGGGTAAGCCTGTGCATGAGGGTGGCAGGAGGGGGGCATGTGGGGCAGGGGCCGATCATCCGTAGGGAGAAGGGGGCTGGAACAAAAAAAGGAAGAATTTGCACAGGTCCCAGAGATCTTAGAGCAATTAAAAATAGAGCATCACCTGATGAAAATAGTTGAAGAGGTTGCAGCTAAGCTAGCAGGGACTAAAGTTTTCATGGTGCTAGATGCTGGACATGCCTCTTGGCAGATTAAACTGGATTGGCCCAGCTCTGATTTAGTGACTTTTAATACACCCTTTGGGCAGTACAAGTTCAAGTGTCTCCCCTTTGGGATCTGATCAGCATCAGAGGTCTTCCAAAAGAACGTTTCACAAATTTTTTAAGGGCTCAATGGCACTGAAGTCATTATGGATGACAATCTAGTGTGGGGAGCAAATGTACAAGAGCACAATGAATGGTTAAGAAAGGTGTTAAAAAGAGCCAGAGATAACCATCTATCTTTAAATCTGAAAAAAATCCAAAATCAGAATGTCAGCGGTCCAGTATATTGGGCATAAGTTAGGTGAGTATGGGCTGTTGGCAGACCCTGAGAAGATAAAAGCAATTATCCAGATGCCCACTCCCCAAAATAATACTAACTTACAGAGATTTATGGGTATGGTAAACTACCTGGCAAAATTCAGCCCAAATCTATCATCTGAATAAACCACTGAGAGAGTTTCTAGAGAAAGAGATAGCATGGCACTGGGATAGTCGCCACCAGCAGGCCTTTCAAAAATTGAGAACAGTCATCACACTTAACAGGAGTATTCTCAATTACTATATAGAATGGATAAGAAGAGTACCATTGTCTGCTCCTACAATGTCCATGGTTTAACCAATCCTGTGAAGAGGAGTAAGGTCCTCAACTTTCTGAAACAATCAGCTGTGGACTTCCTCTTTTTGCAAGAAACCCATATGTCTGCTCAGGAACATAAGTTAATGAAATGTGGTTTCCATACAATAGACACGTTCTCATATAAGAAAGGCAGAAGGAGAGGAGTGGCTATATTGCTTCCATCAAGGGTGCAGTTTGAGAAAAAACCCTCCGTGCCTGATAGGCGATGGCTCCCCTTAGTGCCACAATGCCATGCATCCAACACCGGGCCACTGTCTCTTACTCCTCTGCCACTCCGCCGACCTGATCGACACTCTGGATTCTAGATACAGCGCCAGTGTGTGGAGGTGGCCCTATCTCAGGGGGCTCAGAGCTGGGTGTTTGTTTGGATCAGGATCAGTGGAGGGCAGCAGCCCTCTGAGGAGCCAGGACCAGTGGATGGTAGAAAGCGATCATAGGTGAGTTGGAGCAACCAGAGAGAGTTCAGGTGTCGGAGGTGAGAAACAGTCAAAAAAAAAAAAAGGTGTAGTTTGAAAGAGTGGATACTTTAGAGGATAGAGATGGCTGTTATGTGCTTATGAAAGGCAGGTATATGGGCACCATGGTAACAGCCTCAGTTTGTTTTCCACTGGGTTCCACTTACTCTTGACTACCGCTCATTTCTGACCACTTTGCAAGAATGGGTAGAGAGCCCTTTGTTGTGCGGGGGAGCTTTAATTTAGTTTTTAACCCACAGTTGGAATCTGCTTCTAAAATACCATGGAGAGATCACCGAGTGGCCAGAGAGGTCCACAAATTGCTTAGTGAGCTGATCCTTGTAGATCCATGGCGGCATCTGCATAGGCAGTGGAGAAATTAGCTACCGCTAATTTGCTTTTACCTTGCTCCTACAATTTGCAATCTCCGTGATCTCTATTGATTAGTAAAATGTTACGCTTCATGTCCATTTCTTGTGCCCCCGGTCAAGTTAACACTTTCATGGGCTTTCTACCCCTGCCTAAATTACTTATGTTCCCTCCTACCTCCCTTCACCTCCTCTTCCCTTTTTTGCCCCTCCATCATTCCATGCCTCTTTCCTCCCTACCACCTTAATGCATCTTCATCATCACCCCACTACCTACACAATCTCTTCCCCCCACTCTCCTCCACCCCTCCTTCCCCCCACCCTCCTCCCCCCTTTATTCCACTTTGACTACATAGCTATTATTCCCTTTCCCTCCTATCTATCCCCATCCTACCCCTGCACCTCTGCTCGCCTTCTCCCTCCCTGCACTTTCCTCCTCCCTCCCCTGTCCCTCTCTACTGGTATGAGACCTTCCTTCTTTCTTTGACTCAGGCACAATCCAATTATCTGCCTATGTTGTTAGTTGTACAATTCTCCTTCTTAAACAAGCGTCCTCATGTTATGTTACCGTTACCTAGTGAAACGTTAGCCTTTGTTTTGACTCTGCACCCTGTACATGCTTAGATTGCATAACTATTGTTAGAATTTATGCCTGGAGACATTTTTCAATTATTTCCTGCTGTATCTATATCTGTGGAACATATCTGTATTCTTGTTTGTGTCATACTTGACATGGAACCTATGAAAGAGCTTTCTGCTCAAAGGTATTAATCCAAGGTCTGAATAAATAAATAAATACACTTTCTACTCTGTTGCCCATTGGATGTACTTCCGCATAGACCATTTCATCCTCTCTAAAGAGGAGATGGGTAAAGTGATTGACAGCTGGGTGAGGGATTTTATTTTGTCGGACCATGCTCCACTATTTCTAAAACTAGATCTGGGGTACTTCCGTAAAACCCTTCTGGTGTCTTAATGTGGCCTTGTTGCAGGACCTAGAGGTTCGGGACACAATTAACTCAAGGTACAAACAATCCTTAGAGGATAACTCCTCGCAGGATATATTCTCAGCTATACTGTGGGATACTGTGACTCTTTTTTTAACCCTTATGCTCTGTATGTTTAAACCTCATGTTCTCACCATTTTTTAACCTCACTGTTCTGTATATCGTAGTCTGTACTTGTGTATATATATATATATACATACTGTATACTGTATATTCTTGTAAACCTTACTGTTGCTTACTTTCCCTACTGAGTGTATATTGCTAATTATAATTTAAACCTTAATAATTCCTCAGGACCTCCTTGTAAATGAGCTTGCTGAATGGAGTATTTCCTGCCAATAAACTTTGACTTTGAAAGCAGTGCTGAAGGGAAAGCTTATAGAAATATCAAGTCAATAAAGAAGCTAGAAGGGTCCGATTTGTAGCACAAATTCAGAATTTGGAAGCTCGTCAGAAAATAATAATTGAAAAAACCCATACTATTGAACTTAAAGCCCTCAAAAAGAAGTTGAGTGAGCTACTTGATTAATATGTAGAGCAAAAGGTATTATTTTTGTGCCAAAAATACTATGAAGGTGGTCCCCACTCCCTGAAACTGCTAGCTAGCCGGTTACACATTCAAAGTCCTAAAGTGACCATAACATCCTTGAGACATCCGCACGCTGCCCAGGTCCTCTGGCAGGTTCCTGATATCTCGAAGCTTTTCACCTCTGTTATTCAGTCTACACCCCAGATTCGGACCTGGCCGAGGACTTGGTGTCTGGGTTCTAGTCTCTGCTTAACTTACCCACACTCACAGAACAACAGGGGGCAGATCTGTTGGCTCCTATCTCTGCCTCGGAATTACGGACAAAGGTGAGTGGGTTAAAGACTGGGAAGTGCCCTGGCACTAATGGCCTCCCAGCCAAATTTTACAAGTGCTTTAAGAACACTATTGAGTCCCTGATGCTACAAACTTATGAAGAGGTTTTTGGGGAGAAGGGATGGATTCACCCTTCTTGGTCCCAGGCAGTCATCTCCATGATATCCAAGCCCAGAAAGGACCACACATTTTGTTCCTCTTCCAGACCAATTTCCCTTTTAAATAATGACTACAAAATCTTGACCTGTAATCTAGTCCGCCACTTACAAAAGATCCTACCGGGTTTGATAAGCCTAGATCAAAATGGGTTTATTCCGGGGTTGCAAGCCCAAGATAATTTAAAAGAACAATTCACATTATAGACCATATCAACAAAACCAGAACACCATCACTTCTACTACGTTTAGATGCAGAGAAGGCCTTCGATAAAGTTTCATGGGTCTTCTTTTTTTGTTCCAGTTCCCTCCCTCTTTTGGGCTCGGATCCTCCCCTTCCCACCTGCCGCCCCCATGCCCAGGCTTACCTCCCGGCTGGGCTGCTGGGAGGGCTCCCCTCAATGGACACTGTGGGCAAAGCCCCGGCTTACCTTCTGGGTTGGGGACACAGAAGCAGGGGACCCCTCCCGCGGACGTCGGAGGCAGTGGATGGCGCAGGCAGAGCAGGTTGTCATGTGGGGGGGGCCTTTTCCAATGCATGATCCTTGGAGGCGGGGCTATGCAATTAAGTCCAGCATCCACCCCACCCCCCCAAGCATAATGGCACCAGTCGCGGTGGTACCCCCAGCCTCTGCTAGGGGTCCGTGATGCACCGGACACTCTTTCCCTCCTTCCCCCCGGAGAAGGAGAGCAGTCCTTAGGACACTCGATATTTCTCCCCTGGCCAGCCCTCTGATTCCCAGGTCCATTCTGGAACCTGAGGCGTCGGCATCGCATGCGAAAATCCAACTGCTGCGCCGGCTGTTTCATGGGTCTTCTTACGGTTAGTCCTTTCCGGGTTTGGGATCCCCGTCCATTTGTGAATAGTTCATTTAAATTATACTATTAATCCAGTGGTTATATCTGGTCTAATGGACATGTTTCCGTGTGTTTCCAGCTGGGAAGGGGGACACACCAAGGCTGCCCCTTTCTCCACCGTTATTTGCACTATAAATAGAACCATCGACTCAGAACATCTGCCAGAATGCTTCAATCAAGGGTGTTGAGCTGGGGGGACTTGTCCATAAGTTGGCTCTATATGCCAACAATATTTTATTATATTTAATAGACCCAGAATCTTTGTTACCAGAGGTGTTTAATCATATAGAAATCTTCTCTGCCTTGTCGGGATATACCCTGAATAAAACTAAAATGGAGGTCCTAAGTTATTACTATGTTGTCTCTATCACACTTACACTTTCCCATGGGATGGGACATGACTTCACTGAAATATTTAGGGATATATATAGACCATAATTCTTCTCAACTGTTTAGCCTAAATTACACCCCCTTGATAACTCAACTTAAAGCCGATTTTAAACATTAGTCCCTTCTTCCAATTTCTTTTTTTTTTTTTTTAACTCTATTTCTTCACCCACCTACTGGGGCATCTCTCAGGTTCCCTTGCTCGACCTGGGGCTCCTGACCGCCCACCTGAACCACAACTCTCCCAACTTCTGAATTGGGTTCAGGACTCCCATCTCCCCAGGGCCTTAGAGAGGTTGGGAGTCACCAGAGGGTAGAGTTGGGGGGATGCAGCCAGCATTAGGCGTGTGGGCCTCGGCCACTGGAGATCGCCATCGCCTCACCCAGTCAGTGGGGGTATTTTTCAGTTTTTCACTCTCTCTCTGAGCGCAGATGTGCAATGGCACCTGGTTACATCCGCCGCAGCTCCATCCCACTACTTTGCTGCGAGACACTGCTGTGCCAGGCAAGCCTGGATCCCTCCCCGGTGAGAGGAGAACTGTCCTCTGGATGTTCGAGTCTCTCTCTCCCCTGCCGATCCCCGATGACCCAGGCTAGTTCCTGAACCCGGGTCGCCAGCACTGTGCAAGATGTGGTGTCCAGCACCTCAACCCTCAGCACCATCAGGCTGGTTCCTTCTTCCAATTTCTATACATACACGTTCCCAAGCTCTGCAGATGAATGCCCTGCCTCGCCTCTTGTACTTGTTCCAATTTGTGCCATGTCGGGTAATCCAAAGGGATCTAGAGGGGTGGCAGTCACTTTTCTGTTCTTTACTGTGGGGTGGGAAATTACCTAGGCTTAGGAGGCAGCTACTCTTTCTGCCTAAACAACAAGGGGGACTGGCATTTCCAAATTTACAGGGCTACTGGGTAGTTGCTCAGATGTGGGTTGCCCTAGTTTGGAACAACCCCTGTTACATTTCATTATGGAAACAAGTGGATTTAGGGGAGCACTCTGACCCACCTATTCAGGCTATTTTGTTTAAGAACCCTCACCCAGGTCACTTCAAATCTGACTTTTCCAGTTCAATGGCAGTATTTGAGGGCTGGAGACGTGACACCTCAAGAGGTTTCACATGGTCTCAACTGTGGAGATACAGATGGTGGGTTTATGACCCACAGCTTGCCCCAGCATCAACTGATGGGAGGTTCATCCAACAAACTAGACGAGGCATAGCTTACCCTGCACCGTTGCTACAGGCTAATTCAGTGATGTCTTTTGAAGCTGGCCAGCAGCAGTTGAGTTGGCAGTCTGCGGAGAGAATAAGATTTTACCAACTCTGAGATTATATTAACGCTCCGATGGAGGCTGAGTTCCAGGAGCAGTGGGAGTGCGCACTACTAAGCCCATTTCAGATCATTTGGACCTCAACAAATGGGAGAAGGCCATTACCCTGCTCTATTCCAATTACATAAGGGACCAGCACTTCTCCTCAGATTATATTAAGCAAAAATGGGAGAGTGACTTTCAATTCTCCCTCACTGAAAAACAATGGTTCAAAATATGGAAAAACACATGAGGAGCCTCCTCCTTCCCAACTTGCAGGACATTTGGCTAGAAGATGAGGGTGTGCTATTTCTTGGTGCCTTCCCAGGTGGCTCACTGGAACCTGGCAAACTCCTTCTTCATGTTAGAGTAATTGTGGAGAACCACATGCATCTCAGGCACACATATTTTGGTTTTGCCCTGTGGTGGCTCAGTTTTGGGGAAAGGTTAAGCTTTGCCTCTCTCAAATTTTCAGTATCCAAACACAATTAGCCCCGGAGCATTTGGTTTTGGAGATTATCCCTGACGGGATGAAAGGAAAAGAGGAGAGATACTTCTAGTCTATTATGGTAGTGGCAGCTTTAAAATCCCTTACCAAAAAATGTTTGCAACAGGAGCCTCTGGAGATGCCCGTTTGGGTTGCAGTGATCACACATATCCAAAGGATGGAGAAGCTGACCTTCAGCTTAATGCAACAAATACATAATTATCAGAATAGGTGCACCAGGTGGGACCTTTCTGAAGGTCTACTACCTTAAAATGATCAGGAGGGTTGCAACCCTTTTTACTCACTTTTATCCTCCTCCCTCTCTTCTCCACCTTTGTTATTTCATGTAACCATTGTCCTTCTCTGCATGGTTGCCCATACTGCCTTTGTTATGCTGGTATGTTCAATGCATATATTGCTATGTGACTGCTATCTATAAGTGTTCTCTTAGTGTACATATTTACAAATGTATCTTATTCTATTGTATGAAATGTCTTTATTTCAATTTTTGTAATATTATTCTGTGTTTGATCATGTACCTGTCCAGGTTCATCTTGTAAATGAGTTTACTCAAAGGTGTTTCGCCTAGTAAAATAAAGATTTTTGATTGATTGAACCCTTCTCACCCCCTACCCCCCTTCAGATACATGTTCATCCTGACAGATACAATTGATGCTACACAATGAATATAGCTTTTTTTTTTTTTGTCTGTTATCTATTTATCTCCCCTGCGACCCCCACCTACCTCTCCTTCAGGCCAATTGCCACAAGGACGATCACTTCTCTTGTTTCCGCCGCTGATCCCAACCCAACATCGCAGCCACCTCAGGGTAACCCAACGTAATCCTGCATCATGTGGGCCCTCCTGTTTTGAGGAGAAATGGCCTAGGTGTTGGCCCTTGGTGCTGCTGTGACCGGGTCTGCTGTCACAGAACTTGAGGAAGCACTGGTCTGGGCGGCCGTCATCTGGTAGGAGGAGATGCCATTTTCTAGTTTTTCCTCTGATTCCCCTACTTGTGCCACAGCTGAGCTTCCCCTGGTCTCCACTGGGGGTCACTACAGAGTGATGCTATTCCCCAACCCACCCCAGGAGAGGAGAGTAGTCCTCCAGGTACTCAATCCTACTCCTTCCCCTGCTGACCCTCCGGCGCCCGAGTCGGTTGCTGAACCCAGGTCGCCGGTGTGGTGTGAGGTAAGGCACCAGCGTCTCAACCCTCTGCGCCACCAGGCTGGCCGAATATAGGTTTTTAACTCTTCTCAATCTCTGGTGTAGTGGACAGATATATGCAGCATTTTCTTTTGAAGCCTTTTAATTCATTTTTATAAGGAAAGTGAACATTTTACTTTAGATCAACATTCTTTTTGTAGAGCATCTATTATGATTGATTTTCAAGAATATTGTCTTTTAAATTGTACTGCCTGACTTTTTAAATGAGACCCTATTTGTTTAGCATTTTTATGGAGTTATTTAGCACTGTGTTTTATTGCATTTTTATTATTCTGTTTATGGCTGTAAAGTTCTTGAGATAAAGTGTATTTTTTCTGAAATTAATAATTTTGAATCATCAATTAAAGAAGTATATATAAAAAAGAAAACAGACATCACAAACCCCTCTGTTTTGGCCTATATTACCTGAAAAAAACCTATCATTTGTACCTCAGTCAGTGGCCGGCCATGGTGGTGAGAGTAGGGCTGAGCCATTTGCCGGCTCAGTTCCTGAATGTTGCTTGGGATGCACGAGGGCGTCACTGCCAGGTGGGGGGAACCACTAGACTACCAGGGTAAAGACTGATTTCCTACGGGGGTCGGGGATCATGCTGGGGTGGGGGACCACTAGACTACAAGGGTAAAGACTGCTTTTCTACAGGGAATGGGGGTCGGGGATTGTGCTGGTGGGACCACTAGACTACCAGGGTGTGCAACAAGCACACATGTCAACAGGACCATGATGGCAGGGTGGACTGCCAGGTCCAGACAGTCTGCCCAGTTTCCTATTGAATGGATATGCTGCAAACCCTAGGTAACCTACAGCCTATGTCCTCCCACTCCCCACCAGGTGTGCTGTATGCCTGTCCCATGCATTTGTGGGTCCCACCACTGTGTTCCACCTACACCTGCTGTGGGGTGCCTATGTTGTTGGGGGGGCATCTACAAGGGCACATATGGCCAGTGGACGTGTGTGTGTGTCTATATATATATTAGAGGCAAAAAACTCCATTTAATGCATCAGTTAGGGTTGTTCCACAGCGACAAAAGCGAGGAAATTCGATGTTAGTGTTGAAACCCCCTTTGCACCCCTCCAGCCCACCCCCCAAATGGAATCGGGGTGTGCATTGAGGTCATTGGCCCTAAGTGTTGCCCCATCACATGTGGAAAGAAGCTGAGGAATAGGAGAATGGGGTGACAGTTAGGACCGATGACCCCAATGCTCACCCGATTCCATTTGGGGGAGTGGTGGAGGGTGCAAAGGGGTTCAACTAACATCCGAATTTCGCTTTAATCACTAACGATGCATTAAATGGATTTTTTGCCTCTAATTTCCTTCTTTTTGAGAATTATAATGAGAAATAGTGAATGTAATGCGGCGGCGGGAGCGGGCCCCGCTCTCCCGCCACGTGATGTCTTGTCACATAGTAACATTGTGCCCACAAACGCAAATCATAATCCGCATGGTGACACAAAGTGAAACAGAAAGAGAAACAGTACTGTAGACAGAAATGTTAAAATAATGCAAACGCAACTGCAAATGAAAACGCAAAGGGTAACACACATGGTGGCGTAAACGTGAACGGTAAGTGAAACGGATACAGAACCGCAAGCAGAAATGGTAATGGTAACAGTAATGTAAGTGCACAGGCTGGTTTTACCCAAAAGCTGTATAGAGAAAGACAGTGAGTACAAACAATGTATGCAAAATAATGACTCTCGGAACACAAAAATGAGGACTTGGAATAGTAAATTGCTTATATCTCAGTAACTGTATGACACAGAAAAAAAATTTAAAAGTCATATGAATTATCACTTTCCTGGCTAGTTTTGTACCCTAAGAAATTTTTCAACAAAAAGTCCGTATCTCGCGCCGTTTTCGAGATACGGGCCCTGAAAGGCGCGGCAAATGCTGTAATGTTATCCAATAGGAAAAAACAGAAGTTCGGACTGCCATAACTTTGCCTCCCTGTAATATTTTTACACCAAACCACTGAAAGGCACATCTGTGGGATGTTGGCTGTCTTCTCTGCAAATTTCAGCCCAAAAGACCAAACCGTTATGTTGCAGCAGGGCGCCAAACGATTGCTGCAATGCATCATAAGCCGTAATGTTATCCTATGGGAAAAAGCATCAACTTTGGAGTACCGTAACTTTGCCGCTGTGTAATATTTTTACAACGAAACACTGAAAGGCACATCTGTGAGATGTCGGCTGCATACCTCCAAATTTCAGCCCAAAACTCCAAACCGTTCTTTTGCAGCGGAGTGCCAAAGAATTACTGTTATTTTGGGCACAGTGTCACAAAGTAGTGTCGCAATTTGAGAAAGCTTTCGCAAAAATTTGCGACACTTTCGTGAGTGCAACACTACTTTGTGAAAGTACTTTTTCCAGAAATCTGAAAAACATATTTCTGGGGTGTTTTACGCCAAAACAAAGACATGGCTAGCATCCTCAGGGCCCGACTAGGTGAATACAAAAAGAATTAGGTTGCTAGAGGGTCTCAATTTTAAATGCCAAGCATTTTCCTGATCACTAACTGAAAACAAAATGGTGTATTTGAGACAGTAACAGGGCCATTTGCGACAGTAAAAAGTGCATTTGCGACACTGTCGAACTTTTTGTTAACTTTTCCCATTGACTTATAATGGGAAATTGTTTTTTGAATAACTTTTGAACGGTTTAATATTTTTTCACGAAATCTTCGGAAGGTACATCGGGAACCACAGCCGCACGTTCCCTGAATATTTTGGGCCAGTCGCACAAACCATGCGACCTGTAGGTGCGACCGTAGAATTCTAGAAAAAGCGTAAACGCACGCGCAGATCACGCTTAATAACTCCACAGCCGTGTATCTGACCAGTACAAAACTTGGCAGATCCCAAGGCGTATGGGTCTTGATCGTGTATTCCAAATTTCAGGCAAGTCCATCAAACGGTTGCAAAGTTATTAAGGTGCAAAATTTTGGGTTTAACATAGAAATGACTCCTCAACCCTAACTATGGTAGCACTACCCGTGCTACCATTATATATATATATATATATATATATATATATATATATATATATACACATATATACAGTCGTGGTCAAAAATATTGTCGCCCTTGCAGTTTTTTCTAATAATGCACCATTCCTTCCAGAAAATTGTTGAAATTAAAAAATATTTTGGTATCCACATATGTATTTCTTTGGTTTGCAGTGGAATAAAACACAAAAAGCAGAAAAATTTACTAAGTCTTAGCTTATTCCACACAGAAATCCTTAAATGGCCCGGACAAAATTACTGGCATCTTTTAGAAGTAGTTAGAAATAATTAGATTTCAAGCAGGTGATTCTCCTTCACTTTGGAACTGAACTCACCTGTTGTGAGTTGCAGGTGCCTGCAATATAAAAATCACTCATTCAACCAGTTTGAATGAGAAAGGACTCATTCTCCTGTTTTGTGTCACTGTGTGTACCGCAATGAGCATGGAGAAAAGAAAGACAGCCAGAGAATTGTCTGAGGAGGTCAGACAGAAGATTGTAGTAGCATGGACAATCTCAAGGCTACAAATCAATCTCCAGAGACCTTGGCGTTCCTGTTTCCACCGTACGTAATGTTATCAGGATGTTTAAGGCCCATGGCACTGTAGCCAGCCTCCCTGGACGTGGCCGCAAGAGAAAATTTGATCGAAGAGTGCAGCGCAGGATTGTTCGAATGGTGGAGAAAGCACCTCGATCAACTGCCAAACAGATTCAAGCTGACCTTCAGACACAAGGTATGACAGTTTCAACTCGCACCATCCGTCGCCAACTCAATGAAAGGCGATTATATGGTAGGAGGCCCAGGAGGACCCCACTGCTGAGAGAGAGACATAAGAAAGTCCGACTGGGGTTTGCCAAAACACACCTGAACAAGCCAAAATCCTTCTGGAAGCATGTCGTGTGGACAGATGAGACCAAATTAGAGCTTTTTGGTAAAGCACATCATCTCTATGTTTACAGAAAATAAAATGATGCCTTCAAAGAAAAGAACACCTTCCCTACAGTCAAACATGGAGGAGGTTCAGTGATGTTTTGGGGTTGCTGTGCTGCCTCTGGCACTGGGTGCCTTGAACGTGTGCATGGCATCATGAAATCTGGAGATTACCAGGCCATTTTTGGGCACAGTGTTGAACCCAGTGTCAGAAAGCTGGGTCTCCGTCGAAGTTCATGGGTCTTCCAGCAGGACAATGACCCTAAACACACTTCAAAAAGCACCCAGGAATGGTTCAAGACAAGACGCTGGACTGTTCTGAAGTGGCCAGCAATGAGTCCAGATCTGAATCCCATTGAAAACCTGTGGAGAGATCTGAAAACAGCAGCTGGGAGAAGGCACCCTTCACATCTGGGAGAACTGGAGCAGTTTGCACAAGAAGAGTGGGCCAAACTGCCAGTAGAGAGGTGCAGGAAGCTCATCCACGGCTATAGGAAGCGGTTGATTGCAGTTATTTTGACCAAAGGCTGTGCTACCAAATATTAAGTGTAGGGTGTCAATAATTTTGCCAATGTCATTTCTTTTCATTTTCTGATTTAAAAGGATATATTACATTCTGAATCAAAAACAAAGGTTCTGTAATATTAACAGAGAAATAAAGAATTGTGGAGACCAAATACTGTACTGTTAATTTCAAGTTATGTTTAGAGGAATTGTGAGTTATTTGAAAAAGTGCAAGGGCGCCAATATTTTTGGCCACGAATTGTGTGTGTGTGTGTGTGTGTGTGTGTGTACCATATGTATATAAAGCTATGTGTCACATAGTTATCACTCTCTACCTGTCTCTCTCTCTCTCTCTCTCTATATATATATATGTACCTTGTGTTGTACTGCTTGCAGTGCTGCATGGGCAGGTTGTCTGCTCTTTTTGTGCCTGCCAGCACACAGTTCCTGCTGCTTCCAGCCTGTACTTGCCGACCAACAGGGGACACTGTGGGCATGCCTTGGCCTGCAGCATCCAGCTTGTACTTCCATTCCAACCAAAAGGTGGAGCTGTATGCTCCATGCAGTAGCACCGGGCAAGCTGTGTGGAAATATATGCTAAGCAGTAGTTATTGAGATGCAAATGTACCTGTTTGCCCACGGATTACCTAAGTAGGCTAATTTGCATGGGAGGTTTGAATATGGCTTCGGTTTGCCCCGGGATAACCAGTGTGCACGGACTAATGTGTTAGCACTGTGCAGTCAGGTTAGCCCGGGCAAACTACATGTCAGCATAGCACAGTTCTGCAGTGTGTGGGTTGTATTGTTGTTTGCAGGTGTTGTGGGTCTTCTCTGTGCATTCACACACATTGTTCTCCACCTGCAACACAGGCTTGCTCCAGGGTGTACTGGGCTGCAGTTGCAGTGTGCACTTCCCTGTTGCTATATTCAGTGCTGTCTTATTCCTGAGCTATGTTTGCCCTGCACTCCCAGACCAGTTTGCCTGGCTTCCTTCGTATACTATATTCAGCAGGGTTAGCACCGGGCTATTCCTTTTGAATATGGCGGGCGATTTGGGCCAGGCAATGTTTGCACGCTGGGTAATGCTGCTTGAGGCTTGGGGCAATGTTTTGAATATCTGGGCTGAAATGTGCTATCCTAAATGAACTGTTACATAAGGGTACTCTGTGAAAGTGGACCAAGGGTTTCAGTAAGGCAGTTCAAGCCATCAAGCTCTCTTTAACCGATGTGAATAATTTAACTTATTATGACCCTAACTTACCTATCACATTGGCCTGCGATGCTAGTCCTGTCGGTATAGGAGCTGTCCTTTTCCATACAGATCCAGAAGGAGTGGAGAAGCTGATAGCCCATGCTTTATGCAAACTCACTGCAGCGGAAATAAATTATGCCCAGATTCAGAGAGCGGTATTAGCAATTGTATTCGGAGTCCAGAAATTTCGCCAATACTTGCTAGGTCGCAAGTTTCACATGAAGATGGATCACAAACCACTAGTGACAATTTTCAGTCCAGGAAAAGGAATTCCAGAGACAGCTGCTAGCCGACTTCAATGATGGACATTAATTTTGCCTGCCTATAATTTCGAGGTTACATACCAACTAACGGACCAGCATGGAAATGCAGATGCCTTGTCAAGATTACCAATATCCAGAGAAATGGAGTTCGATGTGGAACTTAAAGAGGAGCCCTTAGTATGTCAGGTGGAGCCAGATAGTTTTCCAGTGCAATTTAAAGATATGGAGGACTTTACTGTTGTGTGTGCAATGGCGCTACAACAGTTAGATCAGCTTCCAGTACTAGTCAAGGACATTGCAAAAGTGACTAGTCAAGATGTAATTTTGAAACAAGTGTATCAGTATACACTTGAGGGTTGGACACAAGGCACTACTTGTTCGGCTGCACTATAGCCCTATTATACAAAGAGACAGCAATTGTCCATTGCTGAGGGTGCCTTCTGAGGGGATTGTGTGTCATAGTACCCCAGTGTTATCATTCAGATGTGTTGACTCTCTTGCAAGTGTGCCATCCAGGCATTGCTAAAATGAAATCCCCGGCCAGACTTCATGTATGTTGGCCTTCCATTGACAGAGACATATACCAGGGTGTGCAGAGATGCGAAGGTTGTGCTGTATTGATGGGAAATCCAGCAAGAGCTCCAGTTCACCATTGGGAATGACCTGAAAAACCCTGGCAAAGGTTGCATATTGATTTCACAGGACCCTATTTAAATTCCACGTGGTTACTCTTAACTGATGCTTATAGTAAATGGCCAGAAATTCATCAAATGTCTTCAACAACTACTGAGAGTACCATCAAAGTGTTGAAATCTATCTTTGCTACCCATGGTTTTCCGGAAGTGATTGTGTTGGATAATGAGCCACAGTTCAGGTGAGTTGAATTCCAAACATTTTGCCAGCAACGTGGTATCCACCATATTTTCTCACCTCCCTACCATCCAAGTTCAAATGACAAAGAACGCCTGGGTCAGACTTTCAAAAAGAGTATGGACATAGCTAATCCTACTACAGCGACGGCAATACAAATAGCCCTTTTGGACTTTCTTGCGATGTATCGAACAACACCACATTGTGTCACGGGAATATCACCTGCAGAATTGTTGTTTGGACATCAGATTCTAACTCAACTGGATCTTCTTCGCCCTCTAGGCTATAAATCAGTAACTGAAATGCTTCCTAAGACCAGATCCTTCAAACCCAATGATCTTGTGTGGGTCAGTATGTATGCAAGCCTGAAAAGATGGATAGAAGGCGTGGTGGAAAGAAAGTTCAGAAATTTTGTCTATAGTGTTCCACCTTGACTAACCAGAGGAGAGTGAAAAAAACATATGGACCAATTATGTAGTAGAATTGAACAGAACAAAAAAGGGATACCCAGAGTCAGGGTAGTTATCCAGCATTATTTGTTCCAGAACAAGAACAGGAAGAGATAGTGGAACCACAGCGTTTGAGACAAGATGTGGTTCATGCTAATCAGATTCTGGTGCAACAGCCATGAGTCCTACTATGTCGGTCAGGATGTATAAGACGTCTACCAAAGAGAATGGACTTGTAGAGAGATAGCCTAATGACATAGACTAACTAAAGGGGACATTGCAGTAATAACTTTAATAGTTCCATATTACTTCTGAATTATTGATTTAAGTACTTCCTAGCTAAGTCAGGAGGGATTGTTACGTGTAGTACAGTTTTAAGAAATTTTAGAGAGAGTAGAGCTTTAAGAGAATGTGCACTTCCTGTAGTGTGCCTGTTTTTGAGCCCAGTCTTCTCTTGTATGTACTGCTGAATGGAAGTAAAAGAGAAGGCCTAGATTTCAGTGTGGCTTGTTTTCTTATTACCAAGACCCTTGTGTGTTTAAGGTACTTATTTTTGGCCACCAAATACAACACCTCCTTGACTTGAGGTTCTGAATTTTTGAGATCTTATCTGCCAGGAAATCTCTGAATTCCTCTGACCTCAGCTGAAAAACATTCAGCCTCCATTGTGTCTTCAGTCTGTCCCGCACAAGATGCACATGTATTTGTATGAGGGCATGATCAGTTATCAGTATATCCCTTATCTTGCAGCCCATCAGATAATGTAACTATTCCTGCTATGTACAGCTAAAGTCTATGTGATTGTATACGCTGTGCACGGCTGAGTAGTGTGTGTGTAGTTTTTGGTCCTCACGTACTATTCTTGCCATATGTCCACCCACTTCAGGTCATGGATAGTTGTGACACAAGTGTAACCCCCCCTACGGCGCCGTCCAGGAAAGGGCCACTACCCCTACTGGCAAGAAAGGGGCCTGGGTTCCAACAGATATTTCACAGGGGTTCTTTCCCAAAACTAGAAATAAAACGGTGGTGCCTCCACCCAGAATACATACTAGTGGGCCTGATTGCTTTCAGTACAATCCCCTGGGATGTCGTACCAACCCACCTCCCCAACAGTTACCCCAGACATAGACTTACCACGATTCAAACCTCCCCACATTCAGATAAAACATTTACCTTTTACACCTCAGCCAATATCATGCTCACTAAAATTAGCGTCTGGATTCAGTTCTGCTGCACAACAATGACATCACACCTTATTTACAAGGAAGGGTTAGGATGGGGTAAGTGGAATAGAGTTTAAGCACAACATTTAACGATTGCATTTTCGAAGATTTACATTTCCCAAAATCATATTTGCATTTTGATTTCAGCAACCCACATTTCAATCAATGCAGCCACCAGATCTGTCTAACTAGCTAACTGCTGCAGGTGTAACTCAAGCCCAGACCCACAGGTCCCAGTCCAATTGCAACCCCCAAAGTCCTGTCACTGGGTACTCAGATTTTAAGTTGCAGCCTGAGGTGCAGATGGTAGCTGGCATTGGTGTGCTTAAAGAATTTAACTTTTTGCAACCCTTTCTCTTATTTACACCTTGGCTCTATCTCCTGCCCTGGTCGGCATGCAAACTATTTATAGACCCTCAGTGCAGGGCAATTCCTGGTTTTTACTCATGGTTCTGCAGAATCAGCCCTTGGATGTCACAGTTCGCTGAAGCCCTGGGGGTTGGATGGAAACACATGCAGAACTGGGCGCGATGCTTGAAACAGGCGGCACAGAGGCTGCAGCTTGCTCTTTCATCCTCTTGCTTGCAGATCTTGCAGTTTGTACCCTTCAGCCCATTACAGACTTGTTGCAGGGCACGTGCGCACGGCCTGCCGACTACAAGGGATCCAAAGCAGTCTGTTTTTTTTCCTGAAAAATCAGGCTCTGGGTGGACTGTTCAAAGTCTGAGAATCCAGGATTTACCACAACAGTCTCTTCAACTTGCTGTATCTCAGGAGAAGAGAGCAGGTACCTGACCCCAAAAGGCACCTGTCCATCCTTCTGTTTTCACAGTCTCTCAACTTTAACACAGCCACATTCTCACTTTGGCTCATCCTTATTTCCTGCATGAAAAGTCCCTTTTCTTATGATGCAGGTACATAGCAATTCTCCAAATGAAGAGGTTAACTCTTCCTTTTATTTTCTCAGCCCATTCATATATTTTCTTGTTCTTCATCATTCCTCTATATTCCATCTTTTTAGGCTTTAAAAGGCAGCCTGAGGCGACAGAGGTACACCAGCGGCTGTAGGGGCCACAGGGAGATCCTCCCGACCACAAGGAAGTGGGCCAACGGGAGCAGCGGATCCTTTCCAGCTGCAAGGGAATGGGTCAGGGCTGCCAGAGAGCGCACTGAGGAGAAGGGGAGCCTATCAAGCAACAGCATGGAATTTTCAAATTGAGGCCGAGACTGGCCACACCTTCTCCCAGAGGAGCTGCAGTGACTTGAGGGGGATTGTGTCATTCCTGCCGTCCCCGTCCCCAACCTCCATTAAATGGTTGTAGAGGGTGGAGCTAACCAAGGGGCTGTGGTCTGGACTCAGGGAGGAGGTGAACTCTGGGAGGGGGGTTGCTTGCTTTAGTACAGCCTATGTTGGGGAGGGTTATTTAGGGCCATTATTTTTGCTCTGCTATTGGTGTGTGGAATTTTTTTTTTAATACTCTTTTTTTTTATTGATCTTAGAATTTGCATACAATCATAACAACCCAAATCATGTACATGCATTTATATAGAACTTACAATTTCATAAAAATCATATATGCCATATTTTAATGCAAGTGAATCTCTTCTGACATTAGATAATTAAATAAAAAGAAGAGAATGTACCTTAAAACTTAATACAAAAAAGGAAACTTAGCAAAGTAATATCAGAGCTACTGCTAATCACTACAAACATATTTTGGGCAAAATAATTGGATACAACATGCTAGTTACTGTGATTGGGATATGATTCTACCAATCAAAAAGGAACTCCATCAGTAATCCAAGGCAGGACCAGGGGATCGTACATCTGATGGTGATGTGGACATAGAACAAGTTCAGCCACTTGAGGGAGGGGTACATTAATAAAAAGAGAGAGAGAGAAGAACAACCAGCGTAGTATGATAGGATCAAATGTAAAGAAAGAAAAAACATCAGACCTGGTGCTGGTAGAGTTCCATCTATGAGTAAAGGTCTCTGTTTTATTTTGTATGGAAAACGATAGCTGCTCATTATATTGAATGTATAGCACTATTGTTTTCCAGTTTGCTATAGTAGGTGGGTTTTCCTGAAGCCATCTTTTGGTTGCAGACTTATAACCTGCACATAACAATATTGCCCATAAATATAATGCATCCTTACCTTTGACTGATTTAGGGGGTATTCCCAGTAGGAGGTGTATAGAGGAGCATGGATGAGATAAATCAAACATATTTATGATATGCTGAGAAAGGGAACTCCAGAAAGTATGCAGCTTGGGACACTCATAGAATATATGTGTTTGGGAGGCATTCTGGGTGGTACATTTCCTCCAACATCCTGAGGAGGCATCCCGGACCCTCCTCGCCACAACCAAGGGTACAAGACAAAATCTAGCATGTACCTTCCAGGTAAACTCCCTCCATGATGGGGAAGAGGAAGTAGCCCAGACACCCCTCCAAACTTTAAGCCAATCTATCTTACTTATCTTTAGCGTCAGTTCCCTTTCCCAGCTTACTTTTACTTGTTCAGCATTAGGCGATAATAACTGCACAGGAGATTTATATATTACAGAAATGGCTTTTCTCCTGTAAGGGTGCTCTACACCTTTATGTAGGGAGTGGGGTCTTCCCAGGTCTCTGATCTGGAACTCTCTATTCTTAGTTACCTATTAATATAATCTCTCAGTTGATAGTAATGTAGTCTGTCCCTTTCGGACCAGAGAAATGCTTTTTGGGCTTCCTCAAAACCCATTACCGTATTCCCACGAAGCAGCTGCCAAGGGGCCACAAGTCCTTGAGAAGCTTGGTTTCTGAACCAAGGATCATGCTGTTTAGGGGTAAATTGTATTGGTTTCTATAAACCATTGGTATTTCCAGAAATGGTAGTGGAGGGTCCTGTTTTGTGTGCCCCTTTGCCAGCCCTCAAGTATTACCACACTAAGCATTGGGAGTAATTGTTTGACTTGTTTCAAAAGTGTAGGATTAAAAAGACTAGCCTAGTGCTGGCCCAGTGGCACTGAGGGTTGAGGCGCTGGACACCACACCTCGTGCCATGCCAGCAACCCGAGTGCAGGAGCGAGCTTGGGCACCAGGGGTTGGCAAGGATGAGGTGAGGATCGGGCATCTGCGGGGCTGCTCTCCTTCCCTGGGGAGGGTGGGGGGACAGCTTGGTGTGCCAGCGGCTTCCGGTGAGATCGCGGGTGCTGCAGCACGTTGGTTGCATGTCATACTGCGTGGATGACGCTGGCAGGGCTGCCTTGTGCCAGAATGTCACGGGTGCACCACACAGGGGGAGGGGCACCAAGAACACAGAAAAAGCCTGGCTCCAAGGGGGGAGGCAATGGCACCTGACCCCCATGCCCACCGCCGGATCCACCCTGCCTGGCCTTCCAGGTCCTCTGCCCTGGGGCCCACTCCCACAGCCAGAGTCTAAAAAGTGAACAGCACCCAATGAGGAGGGGCAGCCCCACCCTGGAGGGGTTAAGCTGGGGGTGCTGGCTGTGGGAGGGGTGGGTGAGAGAGAAGGCACAGGATCAGGGGACCTCAGGCAGGCAGGAACAGGCAGGATGCCTTCTTGGGCCGTGACCAGAGGGAAATGGAATTAAAAAAAAGACTAGCCTGTATTGGGAAGGGTAATTGTCTAGTTAGGTCTATTGTCTTCCAAAAGGCCTGGTATCTCTGGCTACCCCATAGCAAAGCCAGTCTAATTTGTGAAGCTGCCCAATATAAGGTAAGGGAAGGGCGTGCTCTTCCTCCTAGAGATTTTGGGAGGAGCAATCTCTGTTGTTTAATACAAGTATGTTTATGGTTCCATAAGAAGTTGTTTAAAGATTTTTGCCAGGATAGTGTTTCCTTAGGGGGTATGAAGCATGGCACAAACTGAAATAAATACAAAAGACGAGGAAGTGCATTCATTTTCAAGGCCAGAGTATGGGTATAGAAAGATAGTGGGAGAATATTCCAATGTCTCATATCCTGCTTTAAAGTTGTTATTGAAGGGGTATAATTAGCAGAGTAGACTTGGGTTAAGTCTTTAGGGATTCTGACCCCCAGATATTTGAGAGATTGGAAGTCCCATTTAATATTAAGCTGGTTCCTAATTGTAGGAGGAGGGTTGTAGTTGAATGAAAGTAGTTCTGTTTTACCTGTGTTAAGGGTATATCCAGATAATGTCAAAAAGTTAGTTAGTTTTTGAAAAAGAGCTGGCATAGAAGTATCTGGGTCAGTTAAATAGACTAGAACATCATCAACAAAAAGAGATAACTTATGTTCCGTGCGTACTAAGTTCACGCCTTGAATGTTGGGGGGAGGCGAATGTATTGGGCAAGAGGTTCTATATAAAAAGTGAATAGCAATGGGGACATGGGGCAGCCTTGTTGGGTACCTCTGAATAGAGGGAAACTCTCTGATAAGTGGCCATTGGATCTAATATAGCCCCTTGAGGTCTTATAAAATGTAAATATTAGATCAGAGAACTGTTCGGGAAAACCAAAGGAGGCAAGCATCCCATGTAAAAAACTCCATAAGACCATATCAAATACTTTTTCAGCATTGAGGGTGGGTTGTTGTTGATTTTGAAGATGTTCAATTAAATATATGGTTCTATGGATATTATCTTGGGCTTGTCTGCCTGGAATAAAACCGAATAACAGCAAAAACAGCTCCTCCGTGAAAACAGGTGCTCGAGTCAACACTAAAATCCAGCAAGAACAAGACTCAGCACTCTGAAATTGGCATATAAAACAGGCATAATTTTAATGAAGTAAATGCCAGACTAAGCCTCACAGTAACAGGTAGCACAGCAAGGTTACTGGTTGGGAGTTTACTTTGCTGTGCTACCTGTTACTGTGAGGCTTAGTTTGGCATTTACTTCATTAAAATTACACCTGTTTTATACGCCAATTTCAGAGTGCTGAGTCTTGTTCTTGCTGGAATAAAACCACATTGGTCCATTTGTATTACACTAGGAGCAAACTTTATAAGCCTCTGAGCTAAGATAGATGAAAGGATTGTATTGACTGCTTTTAAAACAGAGATAGGTCTGTAGGACACTCACACAGAGTAGGGTCCTTACCTGCCTTGGGGATGACCGAGACAATGGTATAATTCCAGGAGGGAGGGATCACTCCTTCAGTTGTGGTAATGAAAGAGAACAATCTATGTAGCATGGGGTAGTGGTTTTAAGAAATGCTTTATAAAATTCTCCTGGGAGACTGTCAGATCTCGGACATTTCCATTTTAAATTGGCCAGTTTCTGTCTCTATCTCTCGGGTGGCTGTAGGGGAGACCAACAAGTTTTTCTGTTTTTCAGTTAATGTGGGCAGACGCAGGGAGGACAAAAAGGTAGAAATATCTTGGTCTGGCACTGGTGGGGGAGCAGACTATAATTGAATATAGTATTCTAGGAATGCTTCAGAAATATCAGAAATGGTGTTTTTTGTGTATTATTAGACTGAGGTTTTCTGATTTTTAAGGATAGTGGCTTTAACCCTCTGCACCCTCAAATGCCCTGCAAGCAGCCTAAGAGATCTAGGACCACCATCATAGAACATTTGTTTAAGAAAAACAAGTTTTTGCTCTACATAACATTATAAAATGTTTTTAACTCTTTTTTCAAGTTTGGAAAGCTCTTGGGTCCGTACATTACATATTTGTATGCATTGTTGTTCCTCTAGTTCCTTTATACACTGTGTTAAGGAGTCTCTATATGTGTCTCGTTTCTTCTTACGGGCTGATATTTCTATCAATTTCCCTCTTATGGCCTTAATGGTGGCCACAGTATAGCAGGGTTAGTATCTGGGGTATCATTATCAGATAAGGCCTGAAGAATAGTGTCATTAATTTGTTCTCTGGTATCTTGGTCCCTAAAAAGAGACAAATTGAGTCTCCAGAAAGTATTTTTTTTACTTGTGCCTAATTGAATTTAAAAAGAAATAAGTGCATGGTCTGAAAGCACAAAATCTCCTGACCACGTTTTCATGCAAACTCCTAAATGTTCCTAGGATACCAAAAGGTAGTCTAAGCAAGAGTAGGTATTATAGGCCTGAGAGAAAAAAGTGTGCCTGGAAGCGGTGCCATTCAAATGCCTCCATGTGTCTTCAAAACCCAATTCTTTCAAAAGTTTTCCAAATTCTCTGGTTGTTTTTTGTATTTTTACTCTGAGGTATGTTAGTTTGGGGACCACTTACTGAAATGTTTAGATTGAAATCTCCTCCACACAGCACCTGTCCCTCAGCCCACTATGCAAGTTGAAGAAAGAAGGAACAATAAAATGCCAGTTCTGTATTTGAAGGGGAAGTATACTGATGCTATTGTGATCATCTGTCCGTTCAGAGCACCCTTAACCATTGCATATCTACTCTCTTTGTCTACCAGCAGTTCTGTCTTTTCAAAAGGGACCCCTCGAGGAATAAGGATGGCTGTACTCCTTCTTCTACCCCCCCATAAGAAGAGGTTACCACATGCGTAGAGCCTAAACATTCAAACTTCTTGTGTTCTGTTATAGAGAGATGTGTCTCCTGCAATAATATAATGTCCTCACCTGCTCGCTTCAAATATTGTAAAAGTTTACTTTGTTTGATGGGATTGGATATCCCGTGCACATTATACATGCATGCCATGTAAGAAAAGAGCCATAATTACTCTGAGATAAATAATCTATATCTGGAACACCCCATACCGATTCTCCAAACTACATAACTGATTTCCCATGACCATCCCTGCCTGTAACCTTTCATGTAATTACCCAGTACGTTTTGTGGCCCAACAACAAAAAAAACTGTTTCTTAAAACATGCCAACATGACTAACAATAACATCTGTTTAACTAGTTTAAAAATAAAAGTTTGCTTCCAAGGTAGGAGGCTTGTATTGGAAATTAGCCTCTCTGTCTCCACAAAGGAGCAGAACGAGGAGGTACTTTCTCACTTCCATTTCTGGGAGACCTCCTCTAGAGCTAGACTACAATAAGGCTCCAAAAAGAAAGTACCAAAAGATGCAGATGTCACCCAAGCGCATACAGGTGATATGAACCATCATTTAACATGTGGGTCTGAACCTCAACTTTTATACCTTGTAATGTCATTTCAACAAAAGTAAGCAACATTTGGTGTATAGCCTAACTGTTTTATGGCCAAAACATCATTTTATATTTTTAATTAAAAGTCATCAAGAAAGTTCTGTGTCCACAGGCAGCTCACGTCACTGCTTTAGAAAGCATAGATTGCATAACAATGATCATAATATTGGGCTTTGTGTGTCCCGATGAAATAGCCCTTACCACTTAGGCTGAGGTCTCATATTTGCTAAGTAGTAAAGCGTTTTAAATATAACTTGATTCAGTTGTGATGGTTAAAGTTACGCTCCACATAGACCAGTGTAACATTTATTTAGTAGATCAGTCTGCCCTCCGGGGTGGACTTAGCAGAGATAATACAGTAATTATCCCTGCTTTTTGCCACCTTGAACACAACCCCCCCCCATTCTCCCTGTTGTTGTCCAACTTCCTTGGAAGAAGACTGCTTTAACAGAAAAAGAAAAGTTTGTATACTTAGCCAGTCTGCTTCCAGGGAAGATGAGGAGTCCTCGGGTCGGGTCAATACTTTCAAAAGAGAATTCTGATCCTTAGCTCAAGCTGGGTTTCCATTAGGCAGGCTTTTCTTCCTCAGAAGGTGCTGGAGCTGCTGGAGAGCCTCCTCAGGTGCAAGCAAGTTTACAGTGCGCTGCCATTCGGGTTCCCACTTCCCTGTTCGTTGGTTCCAGATTTCTGGTGTCTGGAGTTGTTTTTCCTTCATTGCTGCCAAGGCTTCTTCAATGGTGGAATACAGCTTGACTCTGTCTTCCCAGAAAATTCACAGCTTAGCTCAGTAAGGCATGTAGAATCTAATTGCCTTTTCTGTAAGGATTTTTAAAATCGGAAGGTACCTAAGCCATTGTGCCTGCACCTCCTGGGGATAGACATGATCCAGGAACAGCCGATGAGTGAGGTAAAATATCTCCTTCTTAGCCCATGCACATTGCAGAATATCTTTTTTAACTTGGTAAGAGCTGACTTTGAAGACTATTGAGTGCGGGCGTGCAGCTGGGTCGGTAGGGTTGGCTTGTAAGGAGCGGTGGGCCCTCTCAATGTGTAGACTGTATGTGTCTGGTAGCTCCAATACATCTTTTAATGAATTCTCTACAAAGGGGGCCATTGGAGATATTTCAAGACCCTCAGGAAGGCCGTATAATCACAGGTTTTCTCTTCTTGAATGGACCCCTAGATCTAGGCATTTTGATTGCAGAACTCCTGTTTGTATTAGGAGCAAGTGCACTATTTGGGAGAGCAGAGTGGTGTTATCTTCTACCGCTGAGACCCTGCCTTCCATTTGTTCAAATCGATTTTCCAGAGTTGTTAATTGCTTTTGCACTGCTTGGAAGTCTTGTTTATTTTCTTGCCTGGATTGCCTTATTTCCTTTAGAAGGGTCTCAAAGCAACTCCGAGACAGCTGTTCTGTTTCTCTGTCCGTATCATAGTCCACCAGGCGGGAGCTTGCTGGGGAGGAGGATCTGCTAGGAGGCTTTTTGATCAATCCTGTGCCATCCTTGCCCCTCGATCTTCCTCTGTTCCGATTGTTACTTTTATTCACCTCCTAGTTGCCTCCTCCTGAGGTTCTTAGCATTTTGGTCTTGGTTTTCTATATTTTTGGAGGAATTCATAGAGGCTGGGTTCAGAGCGTCTAGGTTCAAGCTGCTATGCGCTCCATGATGTCACCAGAAGTCCTGTGTGGAAAATGTTTAAGCATACTTTAGAAGGGCATTCCTGGGTGGTTTGGAGAGTTTTTGAACATACTTGGAGGGGCATTCTAAATTAAGGTAGCTGGCATAGCTGGCACAGGTGAGTGGGATTTAGGGATAAGAGATGGAGCAACTAACCTGGAGAGAAAAGCGATATGGATTGGGTACTGGTATGAGGTAAGGTCTGCCGATCATGAGGGCCGGCATCTTTGGGAGGGTGGTGGAGTGTGTAGGGTGTGGGTTGGCCATGGTACTAGCCCTGGCATGGAGGATGGGGGGGTGTTGCATGGTGTGTCAAAGGTTGGCACAACTCAAGGAGCAGGTCAAGTGGTTAAGGTGAACATTGGGTATGGAGGGATTATAAAGGCTGGTGACCCTGCTGGGGGGTAGACTGGGGGAGGGCAGGAGGGGTGAATGGTGATGTTGTAGGGTGAGTAGTGGGGCCAGGGGAATGAATCGGGGAAGGTGAACAATGGCACATGATGGAGGCTAAGAGGAGGGACTTGGGGGTCCATGAAAAGACCGAAATTGCAGGAAGAAAACAAGCACACTAAAGGTGGGATCACGGTATCAAATAGGTACTTGCCGCTGGCAGAGAACATAGCAGGAGGAGACAAGGACTCTGAAGTAACAAGGGGATAGGTGCAAGGGAGAGGAGGAGGTAGCAAGGAGGAGGGGGAATGGGAGGGGGGGACAGCAGGATGCAAGGAGGGTCCAGGGGAAGTAAGGAAGGAGAAGTCACAGGACAGGAGGAACAGGTTAGGGTAGTGGTTGGGTCGGCAGGAAAGGTGAGTTCTCAGGATAAAAGGGACCAACAGGCAGAAGAAGTGGGGTTGCAAGAAAGGTGAGTTCTCAGGATAACAGGGACCAGCAGGCAGAAGAAACAGGGAAGGACATTACCCTGGACGAAAGGGAGGGGGGTAGTACAGAAGGCACTGGCGGGGCAAATGGAGGAGCAGGGTGACAAAGGAGTAAATGGGAACAGCAAGAAAGAGCTAGAAGAGGATGCCAGGAACTCCAGGCCATGGAGAGGATTGCAGGCAGGGGCCAGGCATAAGGTGAGGAATAGAGTGGGAGAGCAGGAGGAAGGGGAAGAAAAGGGGAAGAGAGGAAGCAGTGTATGAGGGGGCTGGGGACCAGGGTATGGAGACAGGTGTGGGGAGACAAGAGTCAAGAAGGTAGTTCAGACACTTGCACCATGGGGAAGGAGAACCGGATCACAGCTAAAACAGAGGAAGGAGGGGGGAAGGGTACTCCTGATAGTGGATTCTATGTTGAAGGGGATCGAGTGGAGGGGGCAGAGGAGGCATAGTGTGGGTGGAGTGTGTGCCAGGGATGACAGCGTTGGAGGTAATCCACCACATTCCGTCAACAGCTTAATCTGGTTCAGATCAGTTGGCATTCATCTGTATCCCCCTCCCCCGGGTCGTGCCTGAAAATAGGCAGGACTTATCTAGTGCACTTACCCGGTCAACAAAAAAATAAATAAATAAAATAAATAAATAAATGGTGCAAGGACCAGGATAAGAATGTACACCTAGTGTTCCATCTGGGTACAAACAACCTGGACAGCAACAGTCTCATGAAGGTAAGGCACTGGCCAGATTCTGTGGGGGGCTAGGCTTTAAGTCTCTAGCCTTCTCACAAGTACTGCCGGTACCAAGGGCCAGCATGGAGAGAAAGCAAAGGGTGAAGAATTCAATGACTGGCTGGAGAGATGGGGCAGGCAGATGGGGTACAGAGTGATGGGGATGGGGGGAACTTGGGAGGACGAGAGCCTCTATGCCCAGGACCGACTGCTCCTCAGCAGGGATGGGTCAGCCGTGCTGAGGTACAGACTGAGGGAGTTCTTTGAGAAACAGTATAATTTAAACTGAGGGAGGGGGGCTGGAGGTGGAGCCTCACTGCTCCACGGATGAGTTGAGGGACCCTTTGCCCCCTACCACTGGAACAAAATTGAAGACAGGGGCTCTAGCAGGCTGATGAGGGAATCTACAGAAGGGGGCAGTGGTGGAGGGGCCTGGTAGTCAATGCTAGAAGCCTGGCAAACAAGATGGAGGAGCTATTAGCCACCATTACACATGATAAGCTGGACATAATAGCAGTTCCGGAGACCTGGTGGACGGAGTTCCACACATGGGAGGCAGAGGTTCTAGGGTTCAGACTGATCAGGAGGGACAGGAAGGACGGTGGGGTGGCCTTGTATATAAGGGAAGATGTGAAGGTGTTGGAGGAGAGGGAGGGCAATGGGGAAGCTGAATTACTATGTGCAACACTAGGCAGAAAGACAGGGGAGTCATTGAGGCTTGGAGTGGTGTATAGACCACCCACCCAAGGGAGGAGCAGGATTGGAAGATGACGCAGGACATAGCGAGGGTAGCTCTAAAAGAGGAAACATTACTAGTGGGGGACCCGAACATCCCAGATGTTGACTGGTCCATCCCTGATGCAGCTTCAACTAGAGGCGGGGAAATTCTGAAAGTACTACAGGGGGCTTTTATTCAGCAGTTAGTCAGGGAACCAACAAGGGGAAGCAACCTACTGGATGTGGTCCTGACAAATGGGGAGAACATAGAGGAGGTGGTGGTGGGGGAGGAGCTAGGAAATAGCAACCATAGTACCACCAGGTTTAAGGTGAGGGCAGGCAGGGAGGTGACCTGGACCAGCACAACAGTACTGGACTTCAGGGGTGCAGACTTTAATGAGATGAGAAAGACAGTGGGGGAAGCAATGGGTGGTATAGGGGATATAAGGAAAGTGGAGGACCTATTAGGGACCGGGTCAAGGAGGCCACAAACAGGGTATAGGGAAGGTAAGTGTAACCCCTAGGTGGCGCTATCCCAAGGGCTACTACCCCTGCCTGCTTGGCTAGTAGCAGGTTAAGGGGCATGAGTTCTGAAATGGGCGCCTCCACCCGGAGGTCAGGGTTGGTAGTGGTCAAGCTAACCTGGGCACAGCCCTCCGGGACACTATAACCTCCCTCTTTCCTTACTAGTGGCCAGAACAATACACAATAATCACTTTCACAATACCCCTGATACACCAGACAAGTACCCACACTGTTTGCACTTACCACCAGGGCTTTCCTCTGGCCCAGCTCTAGGGACCCCTGTAAAACAAGGTTATACACAGCAAATAACAGCAGTACAGTACTCTTGCACAAACTGGAACCACAGTCAGGGTAAATGCAAAAAAGAGTTAGATCTGATTTATTTAAGGGGCTTGAACAAGGAAGGGGCGTAATCAGGTTAATTTGCTTAAAGGCTCTATCAATCAAACAGTTATGCATGCACTTCAGGGTCCATAAACAGTCATACACTCTGGGTACCCAGATGGAGAATGGTGGGCTAGCCAGGAACGTTGCAGCTGGTTGGGGCCCTGTGATGGAAGAAAACAACATGCACAACACACATTATTTGTAATCCGGAGCCAGAGGGCTCAGTTCGTGAAAAGAAAACAACAAGACAATCAGATGACATACTTTTAGATTAGGCTGTTGTTGCAGGGAGCTACCCTAATGATTACTCATGATACCCAAGACAGGATACAGGCTGGACAAAAATCGAGACAGCAGGTGGTTAATCTGGAGTGCCAGGAGAAGCGGGGCCCACACGATTCGCCGAGGCATCGTTCCTGATCAAGTGTGGAGCAGAGGGCTGGTCCCCAGGCAGGTCTCTCGTCAGTGGCTTTCTCTGTGCAGTGGGGTAGTCTGGCAGGGCCAGCGTGGCATGGCCCAGACCGAATGGAGATAAACACGGATTCAGTCCGATTTAGGCTGGATAAAGCTTCCAGCTAGCAGAATACAGTTCACACAGTGGGGAACCAAATTACGACCCACTTTCAATACACAGCACATTTACAAGTAAAGGATTCTACAGTACCAGCAAGCAGAACACAGTTCACACAGTGGGGAAACAAATCAAAACCCACTTTCAATACACAGCACATTTACAAGTATGGAAATTCTACTGTACCAGGCAAACCGCTCTCCGGTCATGATCGCAAAGTTTCTGCACAAACCGAGGATTCAAAAGCAGCTGGAAATCCTGACAGGCTGGTCGTATTCAACAAATCTTTGGTCTTCTTCAGGTTAAAGCCTGGTCACAGTCCAGTGGCTTACAGTAAATAGTCCTCACAACTCGGATTCAGCCTGAATAAACTCTATTTTCCCCTCTCAGGGACAGCAGGCAGACAGACAGGCCAACACTCAGCCCTTTACACAGTTCTCCCATGCAAAACTACACAGAACTGCTGCTCAAAATCACTTGAGCTGTTACTTCTTCACTTCTCAATTCAAAACTGAAACTAGCTGCAGCAGCCTGGGAAGTTCCCCAAGATCCAAAAGGTTTGGTTGGCTGATCCTCCTGTCAGTCACAACAAAGGCTCCCCCTTCAGGTGCAAAAAGGCACCAAAAGCCCAAAACTACAATTCCTACAGATTTTGACTCAAGACAGCGCCTGTAGTCCGTCTCCATTTTAGGTCCCACCAGTACTGATTGGTCCAATTCACAGTCCAGGACCAAGATAGTGGAGATAAACAAAACAGTCCTTACTGCAAAGAAGGCAGGTTAGACAAACTACATTATCATTATCACTCTAAATGATTTTCAGCAAATAGTTACATCTTTCAACAGAGCTACCTCTCAAATTACTGATGACTGCAATCCAGGCAGCTCTTAAAGAGACAGTACACAGAGGCTGTACAGGCACTCTCTGGCAATTACATTTAAACTGCTAAAATGCAGGACACCAGCCTGGCAGTGAGCATTTAGGCAAGCTGGAGGAAGACTTTTCGAGAACCCCCATTTGTAGGGGGGTTACACCCTTCCCTGCCTGGAGAAAACTTGGCGTCCGCATCAAGTCTGTACCATCATGCATCAGTTAACATAAACTTATTACTTTGCTATAAATATTCACTGCACTTCATGATACTATATCCATTCTGACAACACATTGTGCATATTTCACACAGGTAAATTGAACATTACTATACTGAATTGGGTAATTACTTCTTGAACCTTAAACAATGCAAGAGGGGGCCCTTCCCTATCAGCTAACTTGGGGCTAGATGGGGCAGGGGCACCATACCTAGAGGGCAGAACAATCAACCTGGAATTGATACTTAGACTCAGTTTGGGCAGTGAGCTCTGAGAAACATAAACCCCTTCTTAAGTTACTGAAGTGGGAAATCCAAAGGGTAATTCTCCTAGCTATGTGGCTCGCTCTGGGGGTGCTGCCAGGGAAACAGCCTGATCAATCACTGACAATATTACTAAATGGTATTCCTGGGCCCCACGGATGCAGGGGCTTTGGTTGCTGGGTAACATTTGGGATCTATTTAACGCCTGAAAGAGATGTTGACTGTTCCACATGGTCTATTTATAAGATTTGGATATTTAGACTGAAGTACCTGTATTGCTATATGAAAATATTAATTGAATGTAAGCATCGCATTGAAAATGAGTTTAAATGTAATATTTTACATGAAACTAAAATAAAAATTCCTATTTAAAAAAAAAAGAAACATAAACCCCTTTGTGGACCACATTGAGAGGCAAATCCACTGGCCTCCCGGGAGAATCATAACTGAAGCGTACTACTGGCTTGACAGCTTGGCCAGTCTTTTTGAGGGGTACAACTACAGTCTCTGTACTCTCAATACTGGTCTGGAGACTCATGTCACTTGTGAGGGGTGCCTCTGCCTGGATGGGAACGTCCAAACTTGGAGCACTGTCAGCTCCTTGCTCTGTAGGCTCTGTTTCTACAACACTTGACTCATTTTGCGAAGGCTCAGGCCCAATCAAGCTTTGAGGCACTGAAGGGGGGTGGTCAGCACTCTCATAGTGTACTTCAAGTTCTGGTATGTCACGAGAAAGACTCATTCCATCAGCTCCTCCCTCAGGCAAATCATACAGTTCCACAATACACAGAGACTCAGCATCTTGAGACGTGATACTTTGCACTTCACTTCCAGGGAGCATTGGATCCAAGGACAAAGCTGGGGAGTTAGGCAGTCCTGAAGGCCCAGCTTCATCCCCACAATTAATCATGGGGTTACCTCAAAACAGCTGACTCAGTTCATAAGAGGGGTAATAAGCATAGTCGCACTCACTTTCGTCAGAAGTGGACCGACAGTCACTATCATTCTGGGCCTGCTGTGGAGGAAACCTTAAATCTGTGATCACTGGGGTAGGCTGACTCTGTCTCTTTCTTGCAGCAGCATGAGTCACCGGCCCAGGGGGCTCAATTTCTGGGGGTTCAGCCTCAATCAATACTTGGCCGATAGGTAGCAAGTGGTTACGGTGCATGGTCTTGACAGCTTTGGAGTTGTTCTCTGGGCGCACCTTGTACACAGGTAAATAATCCAACTTTCCAACCACTACATGAGGAAGATGGTGCCACCGATCAGCAATTTTGTGTTTACCATGCAGTCCCAAGTTGCGTAACAACACACGGTCTCCAGGTCCAAGCTCTTGAGCCTTTACTTTTTTGTCATGCCTCTCTTTGTTGGCTAGATTTCTCTTGGTGGCCATTGTCTGGGCCAGTTGATAGGTATGGTTCAATTAAGCTTTCAGTTTTTGTACATATTGTAAGTAGTTTTCGGCTCGGACCTCATCTGGAGAGACCCTAAAACAGACTTCAATTGGCAGCCAGGCCTCTCTCCCAAACATGAGGCAGTAGGGGGAGAACCCAGTAGCATCATTTTTCGTGCAATTGTATGTGTGTACCAAGGTGCTAATCTGTTGGCTCCATTTATGCTTATCTTTTGGGTGGAGGGTGCCCAGCATGTCTAGAAGGGTGCGGTTAAAATGTTCTGGTTGAGGGTCTCCCTGCGGGTGATGGGGAGTGGTTCTTGACTTTCACACCCCCCAAAGAGAGAGGCATTTCTTTGATTAGCCGACTCTCAAAGTCTCTGCCTTGATCAGAATGAATCCACTGGGGGGCACCATAGTGGACGAAGAAATTTTCCACTAGCACATTGGCCACGGTAGATGCCTTTTGATCTTTGGTGGGAAAAGCTTGTGCATACCATGTGAAATGATCCGTAACCACTAACACATGGCCAATGTTCCGCTGATCAGGTTCTAAACACAAGAAGTCTATGCAGACTAGTTCCATGGAGCGCTGGTAGTAATATTAACAAGGGGGACAGCCCTCTGAGGCAGGGCTTTTCTTTGCAGGCAGCGACTACAAGTCTTTACATGGTGCTCAACATCGGCCCCCATTTTGGGCCAGTAGAAGCGAGATTGTACCAGGTCAAGGGTTCTGTCAATACCGAGGTGCCCTATGTGACTGTGGAGGGACCTCAGTACCAAATCTTTAAAGGCCGTGGGCAGGACCAATTGTTGCTTGTCTACTTTGCCACTACGATCTACTGTCTCTCTATACAACAACTGATTGGGTAACTTCAATCTGGTGCCTTCTTTAAACAATAAAGCAGTTCGCAAGTCAGTGGAACGTAACTTAGACACATCTTTTCCCGCACGCAGGGCATCAAATGCTGGCTGAATCATAGGATCTCGGGATTGAGCCCACTGAATGCTGTCATTGTCAGATTGAGGTAGTGCACTAATATCTAGAGCAGAGAAGTCTCAATAAGCAGCTGGTATGCAGGTGTCAGAAGGGCCCAAGCAATCTACTAAACAGTCCACTGTGTCCACAGACATCTGTTCTTCTCTATCAAACTTTTGGCACAATGCTCGAATGTCAGGTTCAGGCAGCCTGACCCAATCACTCTTGGAAGTGGGCTTTTGTCATAGGGCGTCAGCATCAATATGGTTCAGGCCCGGTCTGTATTTGACAGCATAATCATAGGTTGATAATGCAGAAAGCCACCAGTGCCCAGTGGCGTCTGTCTTAGCTGAAGTCTGTACATAGGTCAATGGGTTATTGTCAGTCTTCACCAATATCTTTGCCCCATAGAGGTATTCATGAAACTGGTCCATGATGGCCCATTTTAGCGCAAGGAACTCCAACTTATGCACAGGGTAGTTTCGTTCCGACGGGGTCAAGCTCCTACTGGTGAAAGCTACTGGTCTCAGGCCATCTTCATGGTCTTGATACAGCACCACTCCTAGACCCTGCAGACTGGCATCCGTATGCAGCACATAGGGTTTGGTGGGGTCAGCATAGGCGAGGATGGGGGCATGGGTGAGCTGGTATATGATCTCATGGAAGGCTGCTTCACAGTTGGGCGTCCAGCAGGGCCAGAAGAGTTCACCTGGGCGGAAGTATACTTTTTGGTTCTTTAATGGCCCCTTTTTTGTATTTACGATTGGAAGGAGGGTAATCCTGGGTAAGGTTCAAGAGTGGGCGAATCACCTTGGAATAGTCTTTTATGAACCTGCGGTAGTAGCCACAGAACCCCAGGAAACATTGCAGTTCTTTCAGATTATGGGGCTGGGGCCAAGTAGTCAGTGCTTCAACCTTACTGGGATCAGTCTCTATCCCTTTTGTAGATACTATGTGCCCCACATACTTCACGGAGGTTTGGAAAAACTGGTACTTGTCAATGGACAGCTTGAGGCCCGAAGTCTTCCAGTCGGTCTAGGACTTTAAACAGTCGGTTCTCATGCTCCTCTATGGTGCTCCCAAATACAATGACATCGTCCAAGTACACCAGGCATTCCAGCAAATGTGTATCTCCCACTGCACGTTCCATCAGTCGCTGAAAGGTGGCCGGGGAGCCCGATATCCCCTGTGGCATCCTCAGAAACATGTAGAACCCCAATGGACAGATGAAGGCTGTTTTCTCACGGTCTTCCGGGGCCATCGGGATCTGGTAGTATCCGCTGTGAAGATCCAACACAGAGAACCATTTGCTCCCATTCAAGCAGTCCAGGGCATCTTGTATATGAGGCATAGTGTATTGGTCTGGGATGGTCCACCGGTTCAGGGTTCGATAATCAACACACATCCTCACAGATCCATTCTTGTTACACACAACCACAATGGGAGAGGTGTATGGGCTCCTGGATTCTTGTATCACGCCAGTAGCGAGCATTTCCTGCAGGTGTCTTCGCATATCTTCTATGTCTGCTGGGGCTAGGTGTCGGGACCTCTCTTGAAATGGCCATTCATCGTGCAGGCGTATGTGATGCTCCGCACCCTGGACACATCCCTCATCCCATTCCTTCAATGAAAACACTTGGTCTCTCTGGGCAAGTCTCTTGCTAATTCTAGCCTTCCATTCAGCTGGCAATGGGGAGTCACCAAAGTCAAACAAGTCTGGGGTCACTCTCTCCTTCTCACCAGGGTGCTTGTTGCTGGGCAGTACTGCAGAGTCTGTGCAGTGTACCGTAGCTAGGGTACACCATCTGTTCACCCGGATCTCCTGATCTGACACATTGTGAATCTGGACCATCACTCATCATGCATAGGCATGGGCAAGAGCAGGCAAGATGCTGGGCTTGACCAATAGTCCTTCTGACAATTTTCCATCACCTGGCACATCCAACATCAGTACTTTGTTCTTGACATCTTTCCAGAGGTGGACCTCCCCTTGAATGGTACACTGGACGTTATGGGCCAGTACCATTGAATTGGGATCCTTCTTTCACACGATCCCCACCGGTTCATCCTGGTCTACTTCCTCAGGTTTCTGTTGCAAATCATAGGCCCTCTTGATCAGAGCTGGAATTCTCATGGCCCTCCCAGTCCGTCGCCCTTGTTTCTCATGACAGAGTTGCACCAGTCTCCCAAACATATGGGCGTTTGTCCCAATTAACAGGGGGACCCCATCATACAGTCCGGTGGGGGGACACACTAGGGCCAGTGTCTCTACTCACTCCTCTACACCCATTATAGTTGCAGGAAAAGACAACCAGAGGGGGACATACCCTAGGTAGGGATAAGACTTGTCGCTCAGGCCCCACACATGTAGGCCTTCCAAGGATTGCAAAGGCACATCAGATAAGTGTCATACCAGTCCTGGAATACCGTGGTCACTTGCGACCCACTGTCAAGCATAGCCCGAGTATGAATACAATTCACAGTCACCGTAGTCTACATTGAAGGGCCCACTTATTTGGACCAGTCTGGAGAGGCAGTAGCAGAGGCCTGGACAGACGATTTAGCCACAAAGAAATTTGAGTTAGGGTTTCTCGAACCCTCACTGCGGTCATTTCGGGCACCCTTTGGCCATTGATTTGCTTTTTGGAGCTCCTTGAGTCTGTTTACTACTCTTTCTAAGTCCTTCTGAGACCGGAATTCTCTTTTCATATGGTCATCCTTTCCACAGTTGTGACAAATGATAGACTGCTGGGTCATCCTGGGAGAGAACATCATATGAGGAACTGAAGCAGTAGTAAGAGATTGGGGTCTAGTATCTGCTTGCAGTGGTGAGAGTGGTGCAACGTGTCTTAATAGTTCCTTTAGAGTGGCAGTCAATCTGGTGATCTCAGCCTTGGAGCCACCCTAGGTAGCGGATGCCTGAGGGTGCACCCACACCCCCATGGCAGTCACATCCTGAAAGGGACCAGAATCTTGTTCCATGGGGGAAACCCTTGCAGAGGCACCCATCTTCAACTCTTGGACTTCCTTTAGTAGCTCGTGTTTCCAATGCTGGGCCCAGGGCGGGAAGTCCTTTGCATTTTCAGAGTGCTCGTTAAGTGCCGACTTTTGCCCCTGAGCCTCACTTGGCTGATCACTCTCGGTGACTTGTGCAGCAGCAGCAGCAGATATGGGTGCAATTCCCCCATTGGGTCGCCTTTGCTCAACTCCCTGAATTTCTTTCATTAGCTCATCATAGGATGGGGGTGATTCCAGTCGGATGGCAAGGCGCAGCTGAAGCAGTAACAATTCTGAAAATGGAGCAGACTTAAGGATCCGGTCCAGCCTAGTTCGATCTAATTCATTTGACGGCAAACTACCCTTTCTAAGGCACTTTTGAAGCAGCTTTTCAAGCCGAGGTACATACACAGACAATGGCTCTCCTGGGTACTGCTGAGCGTTTATTACTCTCCACCACAGATCCTCATCTGAATCCGGGCTCTGAAACACATTTTCCAATGCATCAAGATAGTACTGTGCAGTTGCTTTGGGGTTATTGGCCCACTTGGCACGGATGGTAGCCAGGGTAGGACCTCAGAGGCTCTCACTCAACCTCTTTTGTTTCTCTGCTTCTGAGCATTGCCATTCAAGTACTAGAGGGGCAACATAGTCTATCCAGGTCTCCCAGTCAACCTCCCCCTGGGTGGTGGGGAAGGTGCCTGAGAAGATTCTCAGCCTTCGGTAGGAGTCATGACTAATGGCAGGTACAGATATAGGGGCCAGAATTGGCACAGGCACAGAAGGTGGGGCAGTAACAGGTGCTGGAGTGGGAGGTGGTGTTGGGGAAGGAACACCTCCAGGTGGCAGGAATAGTCCTCTACGGTTTTCCCTTCCTCCAGCAACAACTTAGCAAATTTCTCCTCAAAAGTCTCAGATAATGGTGGGAGCTCATCCTCCCCAGGTCTTTATTGTCTTTTGTTATCACTCTCCAGGCAGCTGGAACCCCTTCTGGGGCAATAGTCTGTGGCACTTTAGAGCTGTCCACGAGGTCACTACACTCTACCAAGGCTATGAAAGTTTGGGCGATCAGATCAGCCAGTCGACCCACCACCACAGGGTTTTTTAAACATTCAGCTTTGGAGAGTGCTCCCTCTACAGTGTCTTTACTGGTACCCAGGGGAATATCCACTATAAGTAGAGCATTTTGGAGGTTGATCTCCTGCCCAGTATACCACCCCACCAACTGATGTACAGCCATTTCTACTGGGGTAGCCATTAATCTTAAACAATAATTCATAATTTTTGGCCACTAGAAGACATAAAATCCCAGGGTGAGCCTTCAAAATGTAATCCCTAGGTGGCGCTATCCCAAGGGCTACTACCCTGCCTGCTTGGCTAGTAGCAGGTTAAGGGGCCTGAGTTCTAAAATGGGTGCCTCCACCCGGAGGTCTGGGTTGGTAGTGGTCAAGCTAACCTGAGCGCAGCCCTCCGGGACACTGTTACCCCCCTCTTTCCTTACTAGTGGCCGGAACAATACACAATAATCACTTTCACAATACCCCTGATATACCACACAAGTACCCACACTGTTTGCACTTACCATCAGGGCTTTCCTCTGGCTTGGCCCTGGGGACCCCCTGTAAAACAAGGTTATACACAGCAAATAACAGCAGTACAGTACTCTTGCACAAACTGGAACCACAGTCAGGGTAAATGCAAAAAACAGTTAGATCTGATTTAAGGGGCTTGAACAAGGGAGGGGCGTAATCAGGTTAATTTGCTTAAAGGCTCTATCAATCAAACAGTTATGCATGCACTTCAGGGTCCATAAACAGTGACACACTCTGGGTACCCAGATGGAGAATGGTGGGCTAGTCAGGAACGTTGCAGCTGGTTGGGGCACTGCGATGGAAGAAAACATGCATAACACACACTACTTGTAATCTGGAGCTGGGGGGGGCTTGGTTCGTGAAGAAAAAGCAACAAGACAATCAGATGACAACACTTTAGATTTAGCTGTTGTTGCAGGGAGCTACCCTAATGTTTACTCATGATACCCAATACTGGACACAGGCAGGACGAAATCAAGACTGCAGGTTGTTGAGCGGGAGTGCCTGGAGAAGCGGGGCCCACACGAATCACTGAGGCTTCCTTCCTGTTCAAGTGTTGAGCAGAGGGCTGATCTCCAGGCAGGTCTCTTGTCGATGGTGTTCTCTTTGCAGTGGGTAGTCGGGCTGGGCCAGTATGGCAAGGCCCAGGCCCATTGGAGATGATTTTGGATTCAGTCCATGAGACTAGATGCGGCTTCCAGCAAGCAGAATACAGTTCAAACCAAAGTGGGGAACCAAATCGCGACCTACTAGCAGCACACAGCACATTTACACGTAAGAAATTCTAATGCAGCTTCCAGCAAGCAGAATACAATTCAAACCACAGTGGAGAACCAAATCGCGACCCACTAGCAGCACACAACACATTCACATGTAAGAAATTTCCACTGTACCAGGCAAAAGGCTCTCCGGTCTCAATTACAGAGTCTCTGCACAATCCGGGAGTTCAGACGTGGCTGGAAGTCCAGACAGGCCATTCGCATTCAGCAAATCTTCGGTCTTCTTCAGGTAGGAGCCTGGTCACTATTCAGTGGCTTACTTCGCTCTCCAAGTTCGGATTCAGTCCGAAAAAGGCGCAAGTTCCTTTTCAGGGACAGCAGGCAGGCATGCAGGCCAAAACTCAGGCCTTTCCACAGTTCTCCCATGCAAATCCACTATGGATTGCTGCTCGAACTACCTCGAGCTGTTACTTCTTCACTTCCCGACTTAGATCTAACTGAAACTGCAAGCAGTTTGGGACTTCCCCAAGATCCAAAAGGTTTGGTTGGCTGATCTGTCTGTCAATCACAACAGGGTCTCCCCCTCCAGGTTATTTTATGGCAAAAAGCCCAAAACTACAATTCCTACAAGTTTTGACACTACCAAGCCCCTGTAGGCAGGCTCCATTTTAGAGTCCCAAATGTACTGATTGGTCCATTTCAGCAGTCCAGGACCATGATGATGGAAACAAACAGAACTGTCCATGCTGCAAAGAAGGCAGGTTAGAACAAACTGCAATATTATTACTACTCTAACAAATGATCAGCAAACAAGCACATCTTCTAACAGAGCTCCCTTTTAGATTAATTATTACTGCAATCCAGGCAGCTCTTAAAGAGACAGTACACAGAGGCTATATAATCACTTTCTGGCAATCACATTTAAACTGCAAAAATGCAGGACACCAGCCTGGCAGTGAGCATTTAGACAAGCTCAAGGAAGACTTTTTGGGAACCCCCATTTGTAGGGTGGGTTACATTTGCACAACCTGGTATATGTCTCTGTCAATGGAAGGCCATCATACGTGAAGTCTGGCTAGGGATTTCATTTTAGCAATGCCTGGATGGCCTGCATGCAAAAGGGTCAATACATTTGACTGATAACTTTTGGGTACTATGACATGCAATCCCCATAGAAGACACCCCTCAGCAATGAACAACTGTTGTCTCTTTGTATAGTAAGGTTATAGTTCAGCTGAACAAGTAGTGCCTTGCTGCCAACCCTCAAGCATGTACTAATACACTTGTTTCAAAATTGCATCTTGACTAGTCGCTTTTGCAGTGTCCTTGGCTAGTACTGGAAGCTGATCTAACTGTTGTAGCTCCATTGCACACACAACAGTAAAGTCCTCCATATCTTTGAATTGCACTTGAAAACAGTCTGGCCCCACCTGGCATACTAATGGCTCCTCTTTAAGTCCCATATTGAACTCCATTTCTCTGGATATTGGTAACCTTTACAAGGCATCCACATTTCCCTGCTGGTCAGTTGGTTGGTATGCAACCTCGAAATTATAGGAAGACAGAATTAATGCCCATCGCTGAAGTCGGCTAGCAGCTGTTTCTGGAATTCCTTTTTCTTTACTAAAAATTGTTACTAGTGGCTTGTGATCCGTCTTCAGGTGAAACTTGTGACCTAGCAAGTATTGGCAAACTTTGTGGACTCCAAGCACAATTGCTAATGCCTCTCTCTGAATCTGGGCATAATTCATTTCAGCTGCAGTGAGTTTGCATGAAGCTTGGGCTATCGGCTTTTCCACTCCTTCTGGATCTGTATGGAAAAGGACAGCTCCTATACTCACAAGACTAGCATCACAGGCCAATGTGATAAGTAAATTAGGGTCATAATGAGTTAAATGTTTCACATTGGTTAGAGAGAGCTTGATAGCTTGAACTGCCTTACTGTGGCCCTTGGTCCAGTTCCACGGGGTACCTTTATGTAACAGTTCATTCAGGATAGCACATTTAGTGGCCAAGCCAGGTATGAAACGGTCATAGTAGTACACCGTACTGAGAATGAGCGCAACTCAGAAACATTCTGTGGTTCAGACATGTGCACAATGGCTTCCACCTTTTCATCATTCGGACGAATTCCATCTTTGTCAAAAGTGTGACCTAAGTACATGACACTTGGTTGACAAATTTGGTATTTTTCTCTCCTGAGTCTCAATCCACTCTGTTGCAATCTCTCTAAAGTATTTTGTAAGCTAAGTAAATGGTCTACTTCCCTCTTGCCTGTGACAATGATGTCATCCAAATAACAAGCAACACCTGGTATATCACCCACCGTTTGCTCAATCACATTTTGTAAAATAGCCAATGCGGAACTAAGGCTAAAACATAACCGTTTGTACTTGTACAGTCCTTGGTGTGTATTAATCACTGCCAATTTCTGAGAGTCTGTATCCAGTTCCACTTGTAGGTATGCATCAGTGAGGTCCAGTTTAGAGAACCTCACACCACCATTCAGTCTGTGAAAAAGTTCCTCAGGTAAGGGTAAAGGAAATACACCTGTGCTAAGTACTGAATTATGTATTACCTTAAAATCTCCACATATTCGAACCTTACCACCTGGTTTAGATACCACCACAATTGGAGTAGCCCTATCTGAACATGAAACCTTTTCTAGCACATCTGCTTTTTCTAGGCTGTCCAATTCTGCCCCAACCACTGGTTTTAAAACAAAAGGAAGTTTCCATGGTTTACAAAAATGTAGGGACTGCATTAGGCTTTGTAACTAGCTTGGCTTTAGCTGTTGTGCAACATCCTAGGCCCTTTCACAACTCTGGAAACATGTCAAAAATCTCCCCAAGCTTGAGCGGGTCGCTGCTTTGTGGTACCTGGACAGCAGCAAGTAGGCCAGAATCTGCTGGATCAACATGAATGTTTAGAAGAACTTGAGCATCTCTGCCCAAAATGTTGACACCCTTTTTTGAAACCAGGAAAGTTAAAGGTGTACTAGGAGAGTCAGTCCTGCGTACCAAAGTGGTAAACGAGCCCAGTGGCTGAATTGGTTGCCCTTCAAATGCATGCAGCAACTTATTACAAGGAGACAATGGTGGCTTATCCAGATCAGACCATGTTTGATGGTTAATAAAAGTAACTGGGGAAGCAGAGTCTATCATTACACGCAACTCACGCTTCAGTTGTGGCAATTGAAGTAACACATAGAAAGGAAGAACATCTTTAGTCTGAATTTGTGGTGCAATAGGAACCACTGAACTGATCACTGCAGTTCTCCTGCTTCTGCAAACTTTAGACATATGACCCTGACGTTTACATGCATGACACTGAACTTCTCTGAATTTGCACTGGTCCCTACTATGCTGAGAAGACCCACATGATGCACATTTTTACTGGTCATGCAGTTTGGATGGAGTGGTTTAATTTTTCTTTGAAAACAGTGGCTTAGACTTAGGTTTGAGCTGTTTCAATTTGGGATTTACTGCAGTTACTTGTACCTAATTTTTAGTGTTCGTCTTAGCATGTGCTTCATTTTCTGCAGCCTCATACATTAGTGCCATCTGTAAAAGTTCATCAGCAGACTTCTTGACACTTACGGAAAGAAATTGCTGAATACGATGTTCACTATTCAACCCCATAACAAACTTATCAGCTAAATTAGATTCAAGATGCTACCTGCTCCACTCTCATGTGAGAGCTAAGCTTTTGATCTCAGCCAAATAAGATTGTAATGACTGACCTGGTTTCCTGCTTGAAACTGTAGAATTTATAATGTTCAGCCTTTGGGAAAGTTGTTAAATTGTATTGTGCACTCAATTTAGCCTTTAGCTCTGATATGACAAATCCTCCGGCCGGTCCGGTGCACACAGACAACATAAACGTTTGAAGGTTTCACTCCCCAAGAAAGCACAAAAAGCAGCTCGAATAAACTCACCCTGTAGCTGATCATTTGCTGATTGTATGGCAGGATTAAGTAATAACCACTTATCAAACATCTGGACCATGTATCCCAGTCCGTTGCTGTAAAAATCTCTAAGCTGGCTGAAGTTGCCATAGTACTGTACAGTTCCAAATTGCTTACTTGCCTCCAATGCAGAAAGTCACAAAATGGTGTCATTCAGTAAGCTGAAGTTATGAAAATTTTCACCATCCTTGTTGCCAGTTTGTTGTATTTGGTGGCCAAAAATAAGTACCTTAAAACACATCAGGGTATTGGTAGAAAGAAAAAATATGCACCACAGAAATCTAGGCCTTCTCTGTTTATTTCTACTCAGCACGGACATAGTGGGGAACAGTCATCTCAACACACACACAGGAAGAGCATTCACAGGAAGTAGATTTCTTAAAGCTGCACTACACATAACAATCCGAGCTGCCTTTTATCTCACCGCTGTGGTGCAATTTCAGAACGCATAACATTTGGCCACCTTCAGCTTTCCTTTCTCTCAACAAAGCTGCTTCTTTAACAAACTTTCTCTTCCTTCTACTTCTCTTGATGGGGCAGGCACTACCTGCCCTGAGGGACAAATTGCTGGCAGCCCCCAGGCAGGCCCATCCTGCAGCCCCATTCTCTCCAGGGGCAAGGGCCCCCCTCCTTCTTGAGGGGCTCCCACCAAACTGAACTCAAACTCCAGCTGTCCTTGGCTTTTGGGAACTCTGTCCTCACTCCTCATTGGCTGGAGCCACTGTCCTTAGGCAAAACTTAATATGCATGAGGCTGCCTCGATGCCTCATTGGTGCAGAAAAAGGTGCCTAAACATTCCCCAGTATTTTCCCCTAACAGTCTTCACACAATCCCAGAGTTCTTGGCAAGAATCCTGGCATTCTGGTTAGTTGACTGGTGTCACATGGCTGCTAAGCATGGTGGCTGGAGTAAACAGTCCAACACAAGTTACACAGTGTCCCAAGTTGTAAGTGTCCCTGCAGTCAAACCCTTTCCTTTTTTTATAATTATTTCCCCACACTCAAGTGGCTACCCCTGTGCCCTGCTAAGTGACTGCACTCATTACATATTTTATTCAGCCCTTTTCCAGTCTGGCTGCTGTTTGTTGTTGTTTTAGTGTCTGCCATTTTCCATGCTTGCTTCACAAGATTTGTGGTGATGGTAGTAAGTGCAATGGGCGGCCTCACTGGTGCTTAGTCAAGGGGAATGCCTCTGGAGTCAAGCTCAGCTCTTGCTTGCTCTGCAGTTTCAAAAGCTTTTTGTCCATCTCCAAAATGAATCACAGTTTTAACTGGGTATGGAATATAACATTTCAGGATCTGTGCATGGAGGGCTTTCATAACCGGGACATAACCTCTCCTTTTTGCTCTGAAGGATAATTGTTATCCAGATAGATCCTGTTGTTTTTATAGTGCACAGTCTTATTTTTCCATGCCCGTGAAAGTATGTCTTATTTCTTATAAAATGTCAAAAATCGGGCTATTATGGAGTGAGGGCGGGCATCTGGCATGGATGGTCATGGACCTAGGGCCTAATGCGCTCTCTCAGTCTCGAGTGTGTGTGACTCAGGAATATCTACAGCCGTTCATAGGAACTGCTGGAGAAATGGGATTATAGCTGTACCTTCCTCATCCTTCAAGAAGCCATAAAGTCAGGGGTTATTCCTCCAGCTCCTGCTCTCTGTATCTTCCATTTTTCTTTTAGTTTCTGTATGGTGGAATGTAATTGGAGCAGGATCATCTTGGTAGTGTCTACCCTGCGATCAGTTAGGGAGAGCTGTGCCTCATGGTTGTCTGCCCATTTCTCTAATTTGGTGATGTCCATTCTAAGGGCTGGAGTGGTGCTGCAGACCTCACGTCAGAAGTCATAGAGCTGAACAAACAGTAGATTGAGTTTTTTATTTACTTGCCGCGTTGGCATGGTTTGCTCTTTTGTTTTCTGAAACTCTTGCACTGTCTGGACCTGGAGGAGGCAACTGAGGCCTGGAAGTATTCATGGAAACATAGAAGTTGATGGCAGATAAGGATCACAAGGCCCATCCAGTTTGCCCATTTTTTCTACCTTATGAATGTGCCATAGGCCTTTACTCTGTCAACGGCCTATTTATTCATACTCATCTGTATTGCTCCCTTATGCCTATCCCATGCCTGTTTGAAACCCTGCACTGTATTCATATCCACCACTTCCTGAGGTAGGCTGTTCCATGCATCCACCACCCTTTCTGTGAAAAAGAACTTTCTCACATTACCCCTTAATCGGCCTCCCTCTAATCTCATGCTGTGTCCTCTTGTCCTGCTATTTTTCTCATATTGAAACATGTTAGACTCTTTCACCTTGTTAAAGCCCTCAAGATATTTGAATGTTTTGATAATATCACTGCTCTCCCTCTTTTGCTCTAGGGTATACATATTGAACTCCGTTAATCTGTCCTCATATGTTTTCTGATGCAGTCCCTGCACCATTTTGGTTGCCCTTCTCTGGACTGCCTCCATTTTGTTAATGTCCTTGAGCAGGTGCAGCCCTCAGTACTGCACATAGTACTCCAGATGGGGCCTAACCAGTGTCTTGTAAAGAGGGATTATTACCTCCCTCTTACGACTTGTGATACCCCTACTAATACATGCCAACATCTCTCTAGCCTTACCTACTGATTTAGTGGTCTGCTTGGATAATTTCAGGTCATCTGTGATGATGATGCCCTTGTCTCTTTCTTCCCCTGTGATTGTCAGCAACTCCCCTCCCAACCTATAGGTAGCTTCAGGGTTTCTCTTCCCTATGTGCATGATCTTGCACTTCTTTGCGTTAAACCTAAGTTGCCACTCTTCCGACCATTTTTCCAGTTTTTTCAGATTGCTTCTCATTCAGCCCACCCCATCTGGATCATCTAGTAGTAGTAGTAATAGTAGTAGTAGTAAAAATATTTATTTTTAGACAGGATATACAAAACTTTAGGTCCTAAGACCTATTTTCAAAGGCATCCTGTACATACAAACATTCAGGTTACGGGGTAAATATCATACATGGATACAGTACTGTACACACAATAACCTTTCATAACTCAATGCATACAATAAGGTCCACAAAGTGTAACAACTGTCTTACCTAATATTAGTAACATTTCAAAAAGTTAATACTTCGTACACTGTTTAAATATTAAACAAATACATCATAAACCCTCCTTACGAAAAACATCACTTCAAACATGTACATTCTAAATAAAATCATCCAGACCAGATTTGAATTGTGATAATTTTGTCAGATTTCTTATTTGAGGGGGACTTTCATTCCTGATTTTTGCCGCCTGAGCCTGCAATGTCATGCTCCTGTATTTTGTGTTAATTTTTGGAAAAGTTAGGCCCCTATGTTTTACTTCCCTTAGGGTGTAATGGTGGGTCTCACAACCAAAATTTATATCCTTATTACCTTTTATCAACCCTTTATTTATCTCATAAATGAATATTGAGTATTGTTTTTTGTACCGTACCAGTAAACTATCCCATTTTAGTTCATTATACATGGTGCAATGATGGGTTGTAAAGTTACATTTAAAGGCAAATCTTGCCAGTCAGTTATATGTTTTGACAAGTTTATCCAAGTCTTTTTGCCCCTCAAAGTTATACACTAAGTTACCATATTCCAATACAGGCAATATTAACTGGATAGCAGTTGTCTTCTGAGTCTGTTGACTTAATATTCCGGAAGACCTGCGCAGTGCCCCAATTCTATTATTAACTTTCTTTGTAATATTATTAATATGATCAGAAAATGTTAAGATACTGTCTATTATAACTCCTAAATATTTATATTGTTTTGTGATTGTTAATTTTTTACCCTCTCTCATTAATAATTCCCTATCATTTATTAATTTTTTTAGTACCTTATTTGATTTATTACCAAAATACATAACCTGTGTTTTCTTTTCACTTAATACAAGTTTTGAGCTGGATAACCAGTCTTGAAAAATATCAAAGTCCAATTGTAACTTTTCCATCATTTCATCATGTGTTTTTGCTGATGCTAATAATACGGTATCATCCGCATAAAGCCTCATATGTGTATTATTTATTTTTGTAGGTAAATCATTTACATATATCAAGAACAGTAGTGGCCCCAGGATTGATTCCTGGGGCACATCTCTTAACAGTCTACCCTCATCAGATAATTGGCTATCTATTTCTATTTGCTGTGTCCTTTCTCCCAGATAGGATTTAAACTACTGTATGGTCCTAGGGGTGATCCCGGTCCTCTCCATCCTCTCATATAGTAAATGGTGGTCCACCAAATCAAAGGCTTTGGACAGGTCAAAGAACACTGCATCCATTGACTCCCCCCTTTCCAGGGCTGCTAGTCTGTTGCAGATCTTGGTGTCATCTGTAAACAGGCAAACTTTACCCTCCAGTCCATCTGCAATGTCACTGGAGTGATCTCTGAGGTACCCCACTTGTGACTTACATCTCTTCTGACTGTATACCATTTACCACCACTCTCTGTTTTCTGCCTGCCAACCAGTTTGCCACCCAGTTGACCAACTTCTGACCCACTCCAAGCCTACCTAGCTTATTAATCAATCAATTCTTCTGCCTTGTAGTGGCCACCACCTCCAGTCCCAATCTGCCTGAATCATCCTAGTCCATGTTGAAAAGAGAATTCCCTCTGATGTTTTGGATCAAAATGGAGCTCATTAAACTCCTGGTTGGAGGGTTTAGTCATCAGTGGGAGCCCTGCTATTCCCTCAAGCTGCCATCTTGAAGGGTGATGTCACTGGAAGCATCCCCAATGTTCCTGCTGCTTCTTTGTGGTCTGTCTCCTTCTCCCTCCACAGTAAAGGCTGAGCAAAAGTACCTATTCAGGATATGTGCTTTTTCCTGATTCTCCTCTGCACAACCCCCCCACCTCGCTTTTCTTAACCTCACAGTCCTTTCCCTTGTCTTCCTTTTTCGCTTATGTATCTGAATAAAGTCTTGTCCCTGTTAGCTACCCCTTAGGCTAACCTTTCCTATATTTGCACCTTTGTGCCCCTCACAACCTTCCCTGCTTCCCTCTGCTTTACCTGACACACCTCCCTTATCCTCTTCCTTCTGCATGTCTTTGTATCTCTTTGTATCTCTTGGATGCCACTCCTTTAGCCTTTACCTTCACAGTCACTACCCTCAAGAAAAATAGTGGTCTCTTGTTCCTCTTGCCTTTGCTCACTTCTTTCTTGCAGAGGTTTGTTGTCTTCACTATGCCTTCGCTCAATTTATCCCCCTGTTCCTCCACCCCACCCTAGCAGCCCCCCCACTAGGTTGCCTCTGATGCATTCGCCCATTTTGTTTTTAAATTCACCCTTCTGAAGACCCTAATTCTTGTGTGGGTTGTTTCTGCTGCTGTTTTTATGTTAAACCACACTGTATGGTGATTGCTGGCCCCCAGCTGTTTAACCTGATATGTCAGACCAAGTTAGATAGTGTTTAACCCGATATGCCAGACTGAGTTTGGCATTTACTGTCTTAGAAACACTGTGGACGTCTTAAGGAGAAATCAGGATGTGGATTGAGTGTAACCCCAAGGTATTTAAAGGATGGTACCACCTTCAGTGGGGTTCATCTGTGCACCTGATGGACCGGGTGGGGGGTAGGACAGGCCCTTAGCTAGGCAGGGGATCCAAGAAGTATGGTTTCAGTCTTCTCTGCATTCACTAACCAGGCTTCCAGTTTATGGAAGTCCACTGTAACATGGGAGTTGATAAGACTCGTATTCTTTGAACTGCAAAGACACACCAGGTCACCAGCATACAGTGTGGCACTACAAGACATGATGACAGTAGGGAGGTTGTTTATAAACAGCGAAAAGGAAACAGGCCTGAGAATCAAGTCTGGGAGACCCTAAGCTTAACAAGGGCTGACTCTAGGATGGATCCATTGAACTTGATTATTTACTGCTGACTTGACAGGTAGTGCTTGAATCAGGTGACAGCATGCATGAACAAGCCCATGGCATGCAGTTTGGAACATACAAGGCTGCTGTTGACCACGTCAAAGGCCTTGGACAGGTCAATAGAAATACCCCAGCTATCTCTGATCCATGGGAGACCTGAAGCCAGTGACCACAATTGTGTATGCAGTGGTGGTGCTATGGGCCTTACGGAAACTGTATTGTTCACGTGTTGAAATACTATGGGAGTAGAGGTGTTCAGTAAGTTACATAGAAACACAGACCATGACGGCAGAAAAAGACCAGAGATCCATCTAGTCTGCCCAAAGTGCCCATATTCCCTATAATCCCTGGAACCTATTGTTCCTCCAGGGTACTAACTATCCCTGTCATATCCCCATTCTCCTTCCTGGTCTTGTCGCCCCAAGCAACCACTATTCTTTTCATTCTATCCCATGATTGCTTAAATACCCCAGCTGTGTTTGCACCCACCACCTCAGCCGGCAGACTGTTCCAAGGTTCCACCACCCTTTCCATGAAGAAGTACTTCCTCATGTCCCTCCCGAGGCCTCATTTGGGGTATGTATAGGGGAAATATTACTACTTTTCTTCTGCTATCAATACCCCTCCCAATACATCCCAGCATCCTGTTAGCCTTGCTATAGGCCTTGTTGCACTGGCTTGTTTGTTTAAGGGAGTTATCGATGATAACTCCTAGATCCTATTCCTCTTCTATAGTACTAAGTCTCATCCCACCCATCTGGTACTCTGTCTTGGGGTTCCTTTTCTCTAATTGCATTACCTTGTAGACATGCCAGACCTGCTGTTCCTAATATGGGCCCCCATGCCATATCATAACAGCGAGAATGGATCATGTTTGCTAATGTAGCTAGGATGCACTGACAGAACTACTATATTACTATTTAGCAAATATTACATTTGTGGCCTTAGTATGCCACCTACTGACAACTGTTATAAGTCGAATAACCTATTTGTGGTCTTAGCGTGCCACCTATGGTACAAAGTCATGATGCTGTAATCTGCAATTAAGAATCATTCAGTTGTTTTATGAGTTAGTCAGCATAATAATATATACTGTGCAACTGCAACATCTTTGAGCCTTGGGTGTGAGATGTCCAATGTATTCACCAATGGGAAGCCAAGCACAATAATTCTATTGCACTCATGAGCCCGTTACTCCGGTAATGTGACTTTCTTATCTTCACTATATAATGTTATGAACAAGGCTCAGCCCTTGGGATTCTTGGGAGCGTTATGCTTCCACACCAGGTGTATGATTGTTCTGGCTTTCCAGTTGGTAAATATTTTTTTATCTAGACTGTCCTCTGTATAGTGTTAGGGTAATAAACTCTTATTCTGCACATCTGTCTCCTGCGTGATGTTTTACCATCAGGTTAGATCCTGCCGACCCTATGTCTTACACTTTTTGGCATTGAATTTTAACTGCCAGACCTTTTATTACCCCTCTAGTTTTTTAACAGTAGGTCCCTCTGCAAGCTGATTTGCTACAGCACACTCAAGTAATGTGCTAAAGGCAGGAAGTATCACAATGGGGCAATAGGTTTCAAAACATTTAGCGTCTCCAGCCTTTGGAACAGGAACAATTCTGACAGGCTTTCTAATGTCAGGAACAGTGCTGTATACAAGCGATAGGTTAAAGGTGTGCTTGATCAAAGCAGCTGATGGTGGCACCAATTTTCAGGAGCTTCCGCTCAAAACCATGACATCCAGCACTCATACAGTATATGGAGAGAGGCTAGTTAGAAGCTTTTTACAATACTGGTCAACACAACCTTAATGTAAAAAGGGGGACGATGTGAGGAGGGATTGGGGGCTTGAGAAGACAGAGGAGTCCACCTTACCAGAGGATGGGAACAGGGATTTGTAAGCTGCAGGATCCGTGAATTGCTGATTAAAAGCATCCGCAATAGTCTGTGTGTTAATGCAGTTTACTCCACCTATCATTATGCCAGTAAGATGCTGTTTAGAGAAACCTCCCACTAACCCTTGTGCTTCTGGTAACTTGTTCCACTTGTTCACTACTCTTTCTGTTAAAAAAAAAAAAGTGTTTAATCTCTATCCCGCTAGTTTAATTTCCTCCTTGTCCCTGCATTTGAGCTCAAAGAAAAAATGACCTTGATATCAAGTCTGTTTATCCCATGCTGGTACTTATACGCTTCTTTCATGTCATCGCTTTCCCTTCTCTTCTGTAGGGTGTACATGTTCAAGTCCTGCAGTCTAGCCTTGTATAGTATGCCCCCCCAAGATCCTGGGCCATTTTGGTTGCCCTGCACTGTATTGCTTTCTCTTTATCACAGTCTTGCAGCACCTTGTGCAGCACTCCAGATGGGGTCTCAGCAATGACATATACAGTGGAAGGATTACCTCCTGACTTATGCTGTTGATCCCATTCTCTATTCATCCCAACATACTGCTTGCCTTTCCCACAGCTTTTTTACAGTGTGCTGTGTATTTTAGGTTCTGATGTTATGATCCCCCTAGGTTTTTTCTTCCATTGTGCAGTCCAGTACCACCACCCTCATTTTGTACTGCACCCTTGAAATTTCTTTTCCCAATGTAAATCACCTTGCAGTAAAGTACAGCTGCTGGACTTCCGGTTCCAGTCTTCCTCCATGCAGTTGTGAGTTGGCTTGGCTCTCTACCCTCGGTGTGTAAATCACAGAAGACTTCTCCCAGACCCACTCTCCTGACCACAAAAGGGATGCAGGACAACCTGCTCACCTGAAAGATGTTGGCAAAAGTGAAAACTAAGGATTCACCAATGATGCCGTCAGTGTGACAGCAGGGACATGAGTTCTTGCAGTCACTCTGCTTCATTTACTTCACAGCAAGCTAGTGCACAAAGCAATGAGGTGAGGGATGATCAATCATTTACAATAACATAGAAACATAGAATATGATGGCAGATAGGCCGGCCCGGTGGCACTGAGGGTTGAGGTGCTAGGCGTCACACCTCATGCCATGCCGGTGATCTGGGTTTGGGAACAGACACAGGCCACTGGGGGTTGGCAGGGGAGGGGAAGGGATTGAGCATCCAGAAGACGGCTCTCCCTTCCCAGGGAGGGATCCTGGGTTAGCACCACTCCTAGGCAGCTCCTGGTGGTAGTCAGGGGTGCATCAGGAACATGTGGCACTGACAGATGTGGGGGTGGAGTGGCAGCAGACGTCGGCATGTCAGTGCCATGGATGTCATTGCACATCCGAGCTCCATGGGGGCACCATCAAAAAGAAAAATCCCCAGTGGACTAGGGCAGCGAAGGGGACTCCGGGACTGAACCCTCATCCCCAGTGCTGGACCATCTCTCCTCCAGGCTCCCCTGATGCCAACCAGGGCCACCCCTCTAATTACAGAAAAGCCACCAGGTAGGTGGGTGGGCCCTCCCCTGGGGGATGATCTGGGGGGCTGGAAGGTCCTGGGTGTGGGACACCTGGGGGAAGAGAGGTATCAGGCGGGGAGTAGAGGCAAGATCAAGCAAGCACCTCTGCAAGATCCCCTGGCCAACCAGAGCAGTAAAATAGAATTTAAAAAAAAATGATGGCAGATAAGGACCAATTGGTCCACCTGGTCTGCCCATTTTCCTACTTGGCTCGGCAATCCCTGCTCTTATCTGGACTGCCATTCCCCCACTCTACAGCACAACAGGGTGCCTTTATGCTTATCCCATGCACTTTTGAATCCCCATACTATTTTTGCTTCAACCACCTCCACTGGTAGGCTGGTTCATGGATCCACCACCCTCTCTGTGAAAAAATACTTCCTAGCATTCCCCTAAAGCCTCCCTCCTTCGAGCCTCATGTCCCCTTGTCCTTGTGCACACTCTTCTCTGAAATATGCTCCTCTCCTGTACCCTTTTTATTCCTCTTAGGTATTTGAAAGTCTCTATCATTTCCCCCCTCTCCATTTTATCTTCCAGTGAGTAGATGTTAAGTTAATTGAGTCTTTCCTCATAAGGCTTGTGGTTCAGTGCTTGTATCATTTTTCTTGCTCTTCTCTGGACTGCTTCTGTTCTGTCTATGTCCTTCCTGAGATGCGTTCTCCAGAATTGGACACAGTATTCCAAATGAGGCCTCACCAGTGATCTATACAGTGGCATCACCACTTCGCTCCTCCTACTGGTTATGCCCCTTCCTATGCACCCCAGCATTCTGTTTGCTTACCCCACTGCTTTTTCATATTGTTTGGATGACTTCAGGTCACCGGATATGATAACCCCCCAGGTCTCTCTCCTAACCTCAAAGAGACTGTTCTGTGAGCTGACAAAGTTAGGTTCATTTGTGGAGAAGATGGAGAGAGCCTTTGGGGACACAGCTGAAGGACTGGTCGTAGTGACAAAATGAATGGCACATTTGGAAGAGGGTCTCACAACTACCACAGCCCTGCAGGAAAAACTTGAGGCTGCTGTATGCTCCCTTTGCTGCCAGCAGTGGGAGCTAGATGACATAGAGCTTCACTCTGGCAGGATAATGTCTGGTTCCATGGGCTCCCTGAAGGCACTGAGATAGTGGAGAGGGGGACCTTACTGAACTTGTTTCTCCATGAGCTACTTTCCTGGTCAGTGGAGGAGACCCTCGACATTGTATGGGCCCATCAAGCCCTAGGGCCCTGTCTGATCAACTCAAAAGTGAGACCATGCTTCATTGTCCTGAAGTTCCTGGTCCAAAAAGAAATAGTATTTGTATCTACTTTGACTAGGACTTTACCACTCTTACCTTGATGTAAAGACAAACACTCTTAGCTATTAGCCAAAGTGGGTCAGAGTGCTCCTTATCCTGGCACAATATTGCATATTGAATACCTGGGTGTCTGGGACTGTCCCTACTATACACCAGTGGCAAAACTTTTCCTTACAAGCTCTAGCAATGGAATGACTTTCACATGTAATGAAAGGAAAAAGGGAACAGTTTTATATGGTGTGGGAGCCCTTTCTCTCCTCCCTAACGTTTGTGGAGAACCAGATCTTGTGTGAAAGATGGTTCTAAAAGGGGGTCTGGGACTATGCCTATCACCTTGTTCTATAGTGTACACTTGCTTAGCTATGTAATAGTATCTTACGTTAGTTGTATTTGCTCTGTTTGTACTGTATCCTCCCGGTTAGTGCCTGAAAATAGTCATTGCTATGGCTAGTGCACTTACCCGGTAAACAAAAACTAAATAAAAAATAAAGGGAGGAATAGGGGAGGTGGGCATGGAGTTTTATTTCCTCTCATGGTATTACCTGGATAGGGAAATATATCAAACACTGGGAGGATGTAGGTGGCTGGAGAGGAGGGAATACGGGCAGATGGAGACACCCAACAGGCAGGTAGACCACAAGAAGGGATTAGATAACTTGACTTTCTTCTTTTAAAAAAAAAAAGAACCCTTGTACATAGTTTTTATTTGTATGTGATGTATGTTGATGTTTGTTTTATGTAAAATTTTCAATAAAAAGATTATGTAGAAAAAAAGAGAGCACAGAGCTTAATATTTGTCATAGAGTTCCAAATAAATCTAGGATCTATGGCCACGTTTCCCCATGCTCCCCAATATATTTCATTTCATTCCATCTCTATCTGATTCTACTTTCAAGATATGGTATTTCAGAGGCTTAAAAGAATTTAGACAATTTACTCAGTCAGACCAATTAATTGATTTTGAATCCCTAAAAATAAAATATGATCACTCCAACTCCCAAATCTATGGGTATTTACAAATCAGAGATTACATATTGAAAAATCAACATAAATAAACTAATATAATCCTAGATTAACTCAAACAAATTTTGACTTCCCCTTCACAGATTAAAATTATGTCACAACTATATAAAATTATACTTTTCAATAACACTTTATCATGCCACACACTAAAACAAACAAAAATGGGAAGAGAAACTTAACCAACTCATCCCTTAAACTGTATGGAAAAGGATAATAAACATTAAATCATGGGGTTTAAAATCCGTTAAATTGCAGCAAATTCAATTTTAATGTACTTCATTGCATATATTATACACCATATTGGTTAAACAAAATGAATCCCTCAATAACTTCTCCATGTCCTAGATGTAGTGATGCCAGTGCCACACTCGAGCACATGCTTATTTTATGTCCAACTCATACGTCATGGTGGCAATCAGTTCTTTCATTTTTGTCACGAGCCTTAGGTAAAACACTCTACAAAAATCCCCTATGGATGTTACTTCGATATGGTGGTCCACGCCACAGCATGCCCTATACAGCACGGTGCCTTGTTAATATAGCTATCATCACTGCGTTTAAACATATATTTATTAAACAGAAAGGTGGTCACCCCCCCAACAATATTTGTGGTTAAATTCCATGACATCCATACATTGCTTAGAACGAGTCCACTATAATTTATTTATTTATTAAATTTTGGTGACCGGATAGGCCCACTGAGCCCCGAAGGTCCCTTTTTCAGGGGCGACCAGGGATAACAATACAAGTTTTGATGCAGTGGAAATACATTTGGTTACAAGATTATTCAGGTTTACATGGAGGTTACAGACATGGTTATCATCATGACACAGTTTTACCTAGTAACTACCTGGCGTGGTTTTATACATGACAACCAATTTGCAGTTTTCAGGTGGAGAGCTACCTCCAATACAGAAGTTATCTATAGGACAATAACTATAATAATTACTATAAAACTCTTAAACTCACAAGAAAATTCAGCCAAATCTGGACTTCGCTTACTAATGAGCTAAGATCCTTGGTAATCCCTTAATATGACCATTATGTATTATATGGCTAGGTAATATGTTGCAGTATGGGATGGCACCAGTAAGATATCTTTACAGTTCTCCCCTCACATTCCTCCAAAGCTATGAATTTATTTGCGAATGGCTCCCTTCACAGCTTTTTTATCAATAAGGCTATAGGCAGAGACTGCAGGATTATTGCAGTCCTGGATATTGTAATTTGCAGCCATTTTGTTTTTATGGTTATATTTGCATCTTAATGATATATCCTTTAAAGTAATGTATAGACATGAATATATATAATGTAACCCTTGAGTATGTTTACATATATGTAAAAATGTTTATGATATTCAATAAAAAAAACAAGAAATTGCTTAGCCCGGAAGGATATTAAAATGCAGTTATTTGCTCCTGCTTTGTTCAAGGTCACATAGCAGAAAGGGCACATTACTTCCACATGCTGGCAGAGACAAAGGCCCTATTGAAGTGACGGGTACCTGCAGATCTGCTTTTGGTGCTAGACCCAGCCCTTCAGACTGCTTCCAGATTCAAAGAAATTGCATAGAGTCTCAAGGAACAGCAAAATGAATCACCAGGCCCAGAGGGGCACTTCTTCACCAACCACTAGACAACTCTGGGACCACTCCCTGAACCGATCTGTGAGCCATCTACCCTGAAGAAAGCAGATGGCTGTGCATCACTGCACTGTCCTGTTTGGCTCTTTAACTAGGGACTGACCCAATTTGCAAGCAGACAGACTCTTGGGAGCAAGTTATATAATTTTGTGACAATATTTCTCCTACAGCTCCCCCACTGGATGCAGTTGTGGTATTGAGGGGTTGGGGCATAACACTATACTTGAGGCCTTGCATTCTCACAGACATGGGTGGCCCCACCACGTGGACCAATTAGGTATTCAAATGTTTATCAGTTACTTACATGTTGGGCTTTTGGTGGTGGGGGCTAGGAAAAGATGCTATTGTCAGCCGAGGTGAGCAGTAAGAGCCTCTCTACCCTATGGGATCACATAGGCCACCAGCTAATTATCCAGCACATGATGCCCCTGTAACACCTGAGGAGGACTGGGTACAATGTGAAATGGGGGGGAAGGGTGACACCAAGGGAACTAAGGGTGGGCCGAGAGATTTGAAACCTGGTGAAGGTTATGGTAACCATTGTATTAACAGATTTATTAAGTGAGGAACTGTCCTAGCTACACGTACCGGCACTGGTTGGTGAATCCTATGCCTAACATGGCCACCCCCAGATTCAGCAGGGAAAGAGGTGCACTAAGGCTTGAAAGATATTGGCAGCTTCTGTGGTGGGGGGCTGGCAGGGGGGAAGGGTCAGAAGGAGGCGCATGACTCTTAAATGTGGGGAGGTGCATGACGGCAAAAAAGCTTGATGACCCCTGTCTGGTGACATTGAAGCTTACAATGATATTCAGTGACAACGACCCTCTGGGCAGACAAGGTAGCACATTCTTCTCTAAGTGACTGGTTGTCCATCCCTAGATGTTATTGCACTGCATGGTAAATCAGGTATCAAGAAGGCCTAAGAGGCACACACACGATTTCAAGTCACTCAACATCACCTACTTGTGCCACTTCGGACAAGCACTATAACAGAGAATCCAATCGGTTACACTAACACAGTGGAGCCAGCAGTCCTCCATTACATTCTGAAGAGAATAGAACATCGCACATTTGAGTGACACACAGCCATAACCCACACACAACATGAAATACAAAGCGTGCTGATACCGGAACACATGTTGTCACCTTATAGCAAGGTGTGGGGTTCAGAACATCAACCATCACCACCACTTATTTATTTATTTATTGAAATGTTTCAACAGGAAAGGCACATTGAACAATAAGTTGCTCATTTCATGGTGCGACCTGGGGAAAAGGGTAGTGGAAATACATACATGCATACAACAGCAAACATTATTACAACAATATTGGCAGCGGTGAATAGCAAATAACAGAAAGAACATATTAAGTGCAGCACATGAGTACAATTGTTTATAGAGGCCACAATGGACAGGTCAAGTGCATTACATTAGGATAACACCTTAAATTCATGGTGATGGTACCATTTAGCCTGAAAAGAAGGGGTAGATAGGGAGTAACAGCAGAGGTGGAAAGGTAGTGAGGCTGGGAGGGGAGCAGATGAATAGGAATCAAGGTTGTAGATATATTGATAGCTGTAGATTGATAGGAATCTAAAGTCATTGTTATATTGGTAGTTATAGATAACCCAAAGGAATGGCCAGGGTAGGGATCTCTGAAGGGGCTGGAAGGGAGCTGTAATTCACAATAGTTACTTAATATATTGACAGAGGTTGGGGAGCAGGTCAGAATACCAGGTAGGTTAATTGCAGGTACAGTCACAAAGAGGAAATGATGTAGGGCTGAAGTTTATAGAGGAGGGGTGAATCTGGTAAGTGAATCCCACAGTTTTGGGAAGTGATACGAGAATGCTGCCTGGCCTACAGTGGTAGACCAGTGAAGGACAATCTAGGAATGGGAGTTGTAATATCTAAATGAGTGGGCAGAGGGAGGGAGGGGACTGATAGAGAGGAAGTGAGATAAGATGGAAGTAATCCAAACCAGAATTGAGAGACAAATTTAGCACAATGATGGAGGTATCTATTTTCTAGTGAGGGAAATGCCAGGGAGTGGTGGAGTTGACAGTGGTGGGTGAGAGGAGGAGAGTCCAGATTGAAGTGACAGAAGGAGTTGAAGAGGGTATCCAATCTAACTAAGGAGGTCTTGGGAGCGGCACTGTAGACTACAACACAGTAGTCGAAAATAGGATGGGTCATCTTCTGGACAAGTTTGTGCCTAGCCCGGAGAGAGAGGCAGTTCCAGTTCCTGTATAGAGCGCCGAGCTTGGGGCGCAGCTTTTTGATGTGGACAGCCAGCTCTGAGTGTTGTAGTATCATTTTTGTAATAGCAAAATGGGTTATGGACTGTCTGTCATGACAGGTTGCTGAAAATCTTTGCTCACCCCCGGTTTCAGCTGAAAAGATGAAAGCTATGAGAAAATGCTGAAACAGCATGTGAGATCACACACACACAGGTTTTAGATACCAGGTGTTACATGGCAGGCCAGAAGCTAATTACAGAAGTTTCTAAATTAGTTTTGTTAAGAGGGAAATCATAAAAAAGTTTGTGACGTTAGAGGGGGAAACCAGGTTTAGCAAACTGGTGCAAAGTTGTAAATGATCCTCTGATGTCTGTGTGAGAGAGGATACCAATTAAGGTCAAAGAACTGTCATTTGAAGAACATGAGTATGCTGAGGTTGCAGAATTTAATACTTGGAAAAGACATCCTGTTTTTATAGATATATGTCTTTTATATATTCTGACAGGGAGGAGCTAGGTGACTTCACGTAAATAGGTGGGGAAAACCAGCTTTTTAATTATTATTCTGTTTTTCTTCAGAGACACTTTTATCTAGGCTCTGACAAAGAAACATCTGTGAGCACTTTTAAACAGGTATTTAGAGACTAAATACTGTAGTAGGAATTGCACTGTTAAAACCTCTTTTGTTTAAGAGATTTGTATGTCTTGTGATATAATAGTTCTGTATTTTATGTGTTACATATTTTTATCTATTTTAGTAAAACTCTTTTTAGAGCATACTTGGTCTGTCTTTGATTTTCGTTCATTTGCAAGAAAAGTATATATGGTTATAGCTGACACTAGGCATAAGCTTGACTGGTGATACCAAACTGGAGAGAGAAGCATTTTAAATCTGAGGTCTTTATTAAAGTTTTTTTTTTAATTTTCTTTTTATTAAAAAGAGAATGGTCATGACCACAGTACATTACAGACAATTACTTTGTTAGTCTGTCTTTTTCTATATTTTCTGTCCACATTTTGATTAAAAACATACATTCCTTTAAACCCCTCATGATTCCCCATAGCCCCCTAAGGGGAGAAAGATTCCAGCCTTAGTCCAGAGTTCTCCGTCCCCTATCTCTTTTCATCTCACCCATCTCCAATCATTCAGGTATAAAATCTGTGTCTCTGCTGGAAATGTAAAATACCCATGATCTCCACAATAGCTCGGCCTGGGGGGTTTTGTTATGTATTTTAGCCATAATAGTCTCCCAATAATAAATGTTAGATACTATCTTGTTCCAGTCCCATATGGTCGGAACTATCTATGACATCCAACGTCTTGTTATGGCCTTTTTGGCAGCTGCTATGTAAATGGGAAGCAAAGTTTTGTGCTAGGCTGGGGTATATGGGGGAAAAATTGCCAAGAGAACCATTTCAGCAGTCAATTCGATTCCTTCTCCCAAACAGTCCGATATTGCCTGCTGAAGATTACACCAATATGGCATTAATAGGGGGCATGACCAAAAGATATGAGCAAGGCCAGCTAACTGGCATCCACAAGATCCCCAGCATCTGCCATAAGAGGGAGGGAGATATTTGATTAGAATAGCTGGGGACCTAAAAAAACGTACTCTGCATTTCCAAGCAAATTCCCTCCAAACACCTGAATGAGTTATCTTACAAGCCATCGGTGAAGCCTGAAGCCAATCCTGTTCGGAGATTTCAAGCTCGATATCTCTACTCCAGCTTCTCATGATAGAAAGTGATGAGTCACCCATTCCCTGGTGTAAGATCTGGTAAATATGGCCTACTAGATGTTCCCAGTTCTGACCAGTTATGACGTTCTCTAGGAGTTTCCAAACTTTTGGAACTGGATTGGGCACCTGTAATGTTATATCTCTTTGTCTTAAAAGATAGTTTTTAACCTGGGTATATCTGTAGATGTCCCCCTCAGGTAAACCATAGTCTCTCTGTAGTGTTTCAAACTGGACAATGCCCTTCTCTGTTATAAATTGTCTATAGAATTGAAGTCCCACCCTCCTCCACCTAATAAAGGTATGATCTAGTGTGGCTGGGATAAAAGAACCATTTTCTGAGATCAAAGTAAATAGAAAAAAAAATCTTTAAAGCCTTTATTTTTCTTTAGATGGTACCATTGTGTTAAGATTTGAGTTGTGAAGGGTGTAAAGTCCCTCAGGTGTGGGGCATTGTCCACCGAGGCCATGGTAATTTTTAAAATGTTATATAAATCATTAATGGCAAACTCCATATCCTTCCAAGGAACCTCTACAGGCAGGGAAAGCCACTGTATTAGGATCTTGATAAAGGATGCCGAAGCATACAGCCTTAAGTTAGGAAGGTTTGCGACTCCCTCTGTCAGTGGAAGCTGCAGCAAGGTCATCCTTACCCGAGGTTTCTGACCATGCCAAATAAAATTAGAAATTATTCTATCTCATGACTTAAAATAAAAATTAGCAGGGAAGGTTGGAATATTTTGGAACAGATATAACAATTTTGGAAGGATGATCATTCTGATGGACTCTATCCTCTGAAAAAAGTTCAAGGGGAGAGATGACCAAGTCATCAATTTTGATTGAATTTGTATCAACCAAGGTTCATAATTTAACAACTCTACATTTTCTAAATTTTTTGGAATTATTATACCCAAGTATTTAATTTGCGTTTTGTACCATATTAAGGGGTATTTGTTTTTTAATGTTTGGGTTGGGGAAAAGTTTAAAGCTAGCAAGTCTGTGTTGGTGATATTTAAAACAAATCCTGATATCTCAGAATAAAGTATCAGGGAGGCCCACAGGGCCGAGAGGGAAGTCTCTGGAGAGAGGGCTGAAACCAAAATATCATCAGCAAATAAAGCCACCTTATATTCCCACTGTCCATGGGAACCCCTCTACATCCACATTCCTCCAGATTAGCTCAGCTAGGGGTTCCACATAAAGGGCAAATAGTAGGGGGAACAAAGGGCACCCCTGTCTCATTCCCCTCTGTATGGGTATTGGTTGGGATAATGAGCCATTAATTCTAATGTAGGCCTTAGGAGATGAATATACGTTCCTTAGGCATGTTGAAAAGGAATCTAGAAATGCAAATTTGGTCAGGACTTCCCATAGAAAATCCCATCCCACCTTGTCAAATGCTTTGTCTGCATTGAGACTAATTATAATAGAGGGAATCTTTCGGGCCTGAAGATATTCCATAATAAGAAATAATCTACGGAGATTATCTGAGGTACTTCATGATTTCACAAAACCCGCCTGATCTTTATGTACTAAATCTTGTAGGATAGGTTCTAGTCTTTTGGCCCAAATGGCCATAAATATTTTATAATCTACATTTAGGATAGAAATTGGTCGATAAGATTTGGGAAGGGTGGGATCTCTTTCCGGTTTAAGTAACGGAGTTAAAATAGCGTTATTACAAGATGGAGGAGGAGTCTCTCCCTCAAAGACTGTCCTGCAGGCTGGAAGGAAGCTAGGCAATAGTTGGGGAATAAACATTTTGTACCACTCTGGACTAAACCTATCCGGCCTGGGCTTTTCTGAGATTTAATTATTTTTACCTGATAAAGTATCTCTTCAGGTCTAATCAGTCTTTGTAATTGAGAAATCTGAGATTCCGAAAGTTTAGGTAAAGGGATTTGATCCCAAAACTCCTGAATTCTATGTTTGTGTTCTGGAGTGGGTGGGGGCTGTATATAAAGATTTATAAAATTGTTTAAAGGTTTGTTTGATTTGGTACTCTTTATATGTAATTGAGCCAGTAGGTTGGGATTTTATTTTTAAGATAGTGGAAGCTTTTTTATTGGCCCTCAGTTTCCTTGCCAAGTTTCTTGCCCCGTTTGCCCCCCCTTCATACTTGTATTGTCTTAGATATGCCAATTGTTGGAAGATTTTATAATCCATAATGTTTTGTATTTCCTGTTTTAAGCCTCTTATCAATTTCTGGAGATTAACATCCCCTTCTCTGTATAAGAACTGATATGAAGACAGGTGATCTTCTAAAAATTATAACCTGCCATTTTGTTTTTTTAATTTCCTGGAGGTATATTCTAAAATCTCCCCTCTCAGTATGGCCTTCAATGTATCTCACTGGATGGCACTAGAGACTTCTGGGGTCAGATTCTCTTGAATAGCCTGGGGAATACATTTCTTCATGGCATCAAGGAACTCCTGATCTTTTAAAAGTGATGTATTAAATCTCCAAGTTTCAAATTTTCACTGTTTCCCTAAATTTATTTTTAGAATCTGGGGATTATGATCAGATAGTATTCTTGGTTCAATTATCATATCCTGAACTAATGTAAGGTGTTCCGCCGAGATAAAGAAACAGTTCAGTCTGTAATATGTTCTATGGCGTGCTAAAAAGAAAGTATATCCTGGGACTGTTGGGAAAGTCATCCTCCAAACATCTTCAAATCCCAAATAAGCAAAATTTGTTTTTAAATATTTTTCTGAATTGGATAATCTATTGGGATTTGGATTAGATGAATCTATATAGGGATCTAGTGTCAGATTGAAGTCCCCTCCCATGATTAAAATTCCTTTATATTTTTCCATTACCTTAAGAAATGATCGAACAACCAGAAGTGGAGTTTGTGGGGGTAAATAAGCATTAACTAAAGTTACAGTCTGTGAATAAATTCTTCCGGTCAGTATCACAAATCTGCCCTGTGAATCTGAATAGGACTCTAAAACTTAAAATGGGGTAGAGACCGGTATCATGATAGCTGTTCCCCTCTTATGTTTTTTTGGGTGAGAGGATGCAAAAACCTTGTATCTGCCCCACCAATGTAGCTTAGAATGTTCTGACTGGGAGAGATGGGACTCCTGTAGGAAAAACAAATCTGCTTTCTGCTTACGTAGATACTGCATAATTCTATACCTTTTAACCAGGGAATGCAATCCATTCACATTTAATGACAGAATATTCACTGGAATGTTAGTCATTTGTTATCTAAGGGGGCTATCACTTTTATGAAGGAAGGGCATTGTCCAGTTTCCAGGGAATATTGTATGCATTTGATTATATTTGGAGTATTCTTTCCTCCATACTCTGGTGGCCCTATATGGCCAAACTCAGCATCTCCAGAGATAAAGGAAATTTCTTTGTCTACTATCTCTCCAGAAACCACAAGTCCAACCTTTTCTAAGGACAGCAGTATCAAATCTAGATTTGAGTCACCCTCTCTCTTCAATTTTAACTTAGTCAAAAAACCCATTAATTTAAATAACAGTTGAAAAATCTTTTGTCCCCTTATCAAGGAAACTATATACATTTGCTCTTCCATTTGTGTGGGAACAAAAAACATCTCCCACTTTGTCCCAGACCAGTACAATCTTTGGTCCAGGGAGTCAGGGCAACACTTCTTCTAAGAGAGTGTGGACCTGTCTGAGGGGGAGCCACCCCCAGAACAGGCACTGGAGTCCCGTACCTATTCCTGTATTGGTTGGTTAATGGGCATCGAAATCTCAGTTAAATCCGAATAAATATTCATTTAAACCTTAAACGATCTCACCTCGATTCTCCTTTTCTAAATCTAATTAAAATGACCATATCCCCCTTATCATTTATTTACTATCTAGTTCTCTCACCCCCTATTATGCAGAGAATCTTTCAGCCTAACTAAATTCAGCTTTTGATGCATGTCTCTCAGTATTTTCCCATCCATAGAAAACCATTTTGATTCCTAATTCAAGTAGTGTGTAGAATCTAAATGAAATTTCCAAGTATTCATCCCCCCCACCCCTCTGAGGAGGAAGAACCACCCTCAGTACACCCCTCCCTTCCCTTCCTTTAAATCAAAAACATTCAATTTCCATTCCTAAGTGCCCCCACCCATCCCCCAGACCACAACCTCCCACAATGTCTCTTCCCCCCCCAGAAGAACAATTGTATCCATGTCCTTTCCCTTAAACGTTATTCTTGTCCTCCAGTAACAGGAATGGAGTCAAATCTGGGTATTATAGTATGGATTTGAGTCCTGTATTTCCTTCTCTGAGTTTATCCATAGGAGATCTTCCATACTGATCCGAGGAACACATGGGGGAGGGGGGCCAATATCCAAAACGAGGGATACCGGGGGAGAGAAAGGCAATCTCCATGTTCTGCTGTCTATTTCGCCCAGTATAGAGGGTCTTTTATTGCTCAGGGTTCTATAAGGAGATGCCCTCCCTCAACCCCATTTGTTCCCAACAGATTCAGAACTCAGGGGTCGCCCTCTGGCATGACAGAGGGGAGGGGGAGAGACAGGCAACCTCCATTTCTCACTAGCCATAGCGCCCTTCACCTATGGGCATTTTAATGCAAAATTCCACTGTGGGACATGCCCTGCCTCAACCCCTCTACCCTCCAAACAGCCCAGAAGTCAGCAGTTCACTTAGGCCTCCTCTATTCCCCCATTTCGATTTGTTCTCCTCCTTTAAGCCTCCATGCTTTCTTACTAGTCTCTGCCATAAGGAAAGTGCAGCCAAAATAGCCCCTTCTATCCTGTTGCTCTCCAAGCCAAATCACGTTTGGACCATGAGAGGACATGTCTACTATTCAATCCTGGGAGGCGGAGAGGGGAGCAAGGCATCCTTGGAAGATGTCCGAGAGATTGCAGTCCCTTCCCCTTCAATGAGCGAAGATTAAATGTGGTTCCAGTCTTGGTTATTAGTCTCCTTTCCTCCTACCCCTTAACACTTTAGTTCTGGGCCACGCTAATCTCTCCTCTCTGGCCGCATCCCTCCATCTCTCAGTTAAACCTGCACAGTCATTCCATCTAAGACTGGAGAGTTGGATTTCTTAAATTTTTTATCTTATCTAGTATTGTCTGTAATCTCTGGTCACCTATTTCCATTCTGGATACTCCTCTATTTCCAGGCCTGGTCAAAGTGTTCTGGTCTCTCGTCGCCATCTTTGGTATCTCTTTCGCATCTAGAATTCCTCTCTGCAAAAGATCCGATCTGGCCTCCGATGCTGACTGATATGTCATGGGTCCTCCTGGAAACTGAACCACCATTTTTGCAGGGTATGGAGTATGACATTTTAAGTTCTTTGCTCAATGGGATGGAAATAGCGATGTGTACTCCCTTCTCATACGTTGTGTAGCTGAGGCATAGTCCTTATCGAACAAGATTTGCTGTTCTCGCCATTGAACTTTGTTTTCACCAGGCCTTCATTAAGAGCTGATCTTTTTGATAAAAGCTAACAAATCGCATCACAAATGATCTGGGGTGAGCATCGGACTTAGAAGGGTGAGGGTCTAGTGCTCTATGTGCCCTTTCTATGTCCAGTTGGTATTCCGGATCCAAATCCAGTGTTTGCCGCAACAGCATATTGGCAAAGGCAACCAGGTCATTGCCCTCCTCTATCTCCGGCAATCTGAACACTCATATATTTTTCCTTCTACCTCTGTTCTCCATATCTTCCAACCTAGTTGATGTGTGTAATTGCTCATCTGCCAATGCATAGACTGCTTTCTGTATGATCAAAATTTTGTTTAAATTAGTTATAGTCTGGGTTTCTGTCTTGGCAATTCTAGACTGCAGCTCTGTCAATTCTGTTCACATGTCTCGAAGGGCCTCTCTCATCTCTGACCGAAATTCAGTTATTGCTGCCAAAATAGTTTCAGAGTTGGGAAGATCTGGATTTTGTTTCTTCTTTTCTCTATCTCTTCTACCCCTTTTAGATTCTGACTGTGGGAGCAGACTGGTTAGGTTCAGAGCTTTATATCTCATTTTCGTCTTCATCTGGTAAATCTCTAAGCTGTTGAAAACGGTTACGATCTATACGAGCCATATCTCCACATTGCCCCGTCACAATAGCTAATTTATTTCTTTGTTTGTTCTTCAATCTCTCTTCTCTATCCCCTTTGCAAGTTGTTATTGTTCGTAAATACTTGAAAATCAGTGTTGTGGGGGGGAGATTCTACTGTAAATGTGAGCACGGGGTAAGAGCTGAGATCTGTTGCGTCCTCACAGCGCCATTTCCCAACCGGAAGTCCCACATCTTTATTAAAGTTTTTAAGGGTTAATTTCTGTACACCTGGTTAGGTGCCCATAGGCAAAGATATCTGGCCCCCCAAAGACAGAATTATCTGAGCTTGTGCTTTGGGTATGCTAGCAAGAGGTTTACAGTTTGAATCCCACCAAGACTGGAGACCAAAGGTTGATTTGAACTCACAAAACAGACAAGAGGGTTATCTTGTTCTGTTAAACTGTTCACAAGACTGCACTCGGAGGTTTGCACTTTGGGAGTAGAGGGCTGACCTGCTGAGTGGGTTTGTGACATCGACCACATGACCAGAGAAGGTAAAATGTTGGTCAAGTCAAACACCCAGATATCTGAATGAGGAGGTGTCCTCAAGGACTGTCCTGTCAAGGGTATGGAAGGAGGGCAGGGAGGGAAGCCTAGAGAGTCTCTGCCTAGTGCCAAAGGTCATGGAGACTGTCATCTTGGCATTTAGAAAAAGTTGATGAGAGCAAAACCAGTGCTGAACATTATTGAAGTCCTGCTGAAGTCTGTTTGCAACATCAGTGGGGGACTGTCCAGAGGTGTAGAGGACCGTGTTATCTGTGTACATATATATTGAGGTTAATGTACAGACAGATGGTAGGTCGTTAAGAAATATGGAGAAAAGTATAGGGCCCAACATGGACCCTTGAGAGACACCACTGTTGATGGGGTGGGGGATGTGGAGTCAGCGATTCTAACTGACTGGGTCCAACTTACAAGGTAGGCTCTGAACCAGTTAGTGGCTGAGTCAGTCAGACCTGCTGAGGAAAGGAAGTTTAGTAGTAGGGTGTGGGAAACCATGTCAAAAGCCTTGGCTAGGTTGACAAAAATGGCAGACATGATTTGACCACTGTCCATCCCTGAGGAGATGGAGTCGGTAAGCCTAATCAGGAAGATGGTGGTGTTTTTTTTTCGAAAACCAGATTCAAAGGGAGTGAAAAAGATGGAGTTAGAGAGATAAGAAGAGAGTTGGGCAAGAACCAAGTGTTCTTGCAGTTTGTCAAGGGTGGGAAGGAGGGATATGAGACGGTAGTTCACCGGTGAGGAAGGATCACGACCCTTATGTAGGGGAAGAACAATGGCATGCTTCCAAACAGGTGCGATGGCTGCCATTTCAAATGAGAGGCTGAAGAGGTCAGACAGTGGGGCAGAGATAGCCGTAGCTGAGAGATACAGCAGCTTGGGGTCCAAGCCATCTGACAAACTGCCTTTGGATGGGTTTAAGGCATGCAAGGCATCCAAGGTGTCAGAAGGGGCAATGTTAGTGAAAGAGAAACAAGCAGACTTGGGCAGTGTGTGTGGTGAGGTAGAGGGGGCACCTGGCCTAGTAGACGGTAAGGAGGATAGGAAAGCAGAGGCACAAGAGGTGAAGCATGAATTAAATTCAGTAGCAACACTGGGGTGATCAGTAGTAAGGGTGTTGTTTATACTAAGGAGGGGGGAGGGATGAATGGAAGGGGGGAAGAGTGAGTGGGTGACTTTCCAGAATTTAGAGGGACTTTTTTTTTAATATTCTCTTTATTGTACATTTCCATTTGTACAGTATCATTACAGAGATATCCATTCTTTTATGCACTATCATTTTTTCCATTTTCTTATGTATTTATACAAACATTAATACGTTAACTCTATCATAACAAATAGAACCAGTATAGAGCTATATAAACTTATGCTTATTTTAACTTTCAGTTTATCCCTCCTTTCTCTCTGGGGTGGGGGATCTCCAGGGAGTCAAGGATATATCTGGCATTCCTTTATCGACTTTTAGTTATGTGTTTTGCAATTTCTACACCTCAGCACTACGGCACTATGACACCGTCTTTCTTTTTTGTATTTGTTGTGTCTCACTCATTTTTCCCCGTCCCTCCTCCATTATTCCTCTAGCTCTGCAATGACCAAATCGTCCATCTCTCTACAAACTTTTCCATCCTTTCCCTTATCAAGTGTGTGATCTCTTCCATCCTCTGTATCTCCTCTACTATCTTCTTTCATTCCCTGGATTCTGATGGGGTGGGTTTAGCCATCTCTTTATGATGGCTTTACTAATTGCCACCATACAGATTGCCCAAACAAATTTTAAATTGGCCCCTCTGATTTCTCTTGGTGGGAGTCCTAATACAATGTGTTGTATGCCTAATATAGTCTGAAGGTGAAATATGTCTTGTAGTACCCTTCTTACCGCTCTCAGAAATGGTTGTAATACTGGACATGTATAAAATATGTGTGTGTATGTGTTCCTCTTTGTTCCCCACAGTTGTGCCAGCACGTTCCTCCCTCTCCTCCCCCCCTCCATTGGACTTTTACTTGGGGGGTAATAAAAATCGATCCTCGTTCTCCATGTGTATTCTCTCCACCCTGGTGAGGATGTCAAGTGAAAGGTGGCTTGCCATATCCTCTCCCAGTCTTTGGGCATGAGATGGACCCCCGACTCTTCTTCCCATTTCCTCTCCACATGTTTTGTGGCTATTGGCCTATGTGAGATTAAGTATTTATATATTTTAGATAGAGGCCCTCTTTGTTGTAGTGATGTCCATCATCTCCTTTATATTGCTTCCTCTTTCTTCTACCCTCTGCTCTGCCCACTTTTTTCTTTTCTGAGTCGCTATGTAGTTCTGCAGCTGGAGATATCTTAATCTATCCATCTCCCCCAACTGAATAATCTCCTACACTCTTCAAATGTGATCGTGTTGTGATCATGTTGTCACCCCTCATGACCTGCTTAGCATACTGAAATCCCCTTGATGTCTGCTGTTTTTACCATGTATCAATCCTACCTGGGTAAAATTCAGGTACGTCTATCAGCCACCTATATTGCCATCCATCTCTTCTGATCCCGGGGTGTTTCTGAAGTTTCTCAATAGCATACAGTGACATTCTTATCGGCGTGGACAAATGCTCCTGCTCTTCTGCCAATATCTACTCCCCAAACATCATTGCCCCTGGATTTCTGGGGACCATCTGTCATTGTTCTGTGTCCTTCCAGTGTGCTTTCACCTGTTTTTTCCCCCATTGTACCACCCATTGTAGTTGTGCTGCCATCCAATATGCTTCTAAGTCTGGTAGTGCCCAACCCCCCCACTCCCTTCCCTCTTGCATTATTTCCTTTCTTATTCTAGGTTTCTTATTTAACCACATATATTTAAATAAGATTCTATGGGTTTCCATGAACCATTTCTTGTTCAGTATCACTGGGGCACATTGAAATAGGTACAAAAAAACGAGGGAGTGTATTCATTTTTATGGTTTGTATTCTAGTGTGTTGTTGCCTAGGTAACAATGTCCATCTCTTAAGATCTTCCTTTATCTGTTTCAATAGGGGTTAGTAGTTGTTCTGATATATAGAATCATTAGTATTTCTCAAATTGATTCCAAGGTATTTTAAATTTGTAAGCGTCCACCTCATTGGGTACCTCTGTGCTAATGCGGGGGTAGGGGAGTAGTTAAAGTTTAAAATTTCTGTTTTATTTTGATTAAGTTTATATCCCAAAAGCCCTTGGAATTCTTTGACTATAGTCATTAGTTTGGGGATAGACCTATTCAGGTTTGCTAGAAACATCAAAATGTCATCTGCATACAGGGCAATTTTATGTTCTCCTGTTCCTATCTGTAGTCCCTCTATTTCGCCTTCTTTCCTGATCTTTTGAGCTAATGGTTCAATATAAAGTGCAAAGAGCAATGGGGACAGCAGGCATCCTTGCCTCGTACCCCGGCCCAGAGCTACTACTGGCGAGACGTGGCCATTTGCCCTTATGTATGCTGTTGGGATCATAAATTTTGCACTATTTTTGGGACTTTCTCCCCAAACCAAAGCTCCTGCAACATTATACAGGAAAGGCTATTGACCTTTCAAAGGCCTTTCTGCATCCATACTTAAAATAGCCCCCTTTTCCCCCACCTTTACCAAGTGATCTATTATGTTGATAGCTCTTCTTACACTATCCGCTGCTTGCCTACCCAAGATGAAGCCTGTTTGATCAGTATTGATTATTTTTGGTAACAATTGTTCCAATCTGTTTGCTATAATTGTAGCCATAAATTTATAATCTACATTAAGGATTGAGATGGGTCTGTAGGAGGCGCAATTAGTTGGGTCTTTACCTGGCTTTGGAATCACTGAAATGATTGCCTGCTTCCAGGATGGTGGTACTTGTCCCCTGTCTCCCACAACTTCCCAAGTGTGGTATCAGAGTTTCCTGGAATTTTTTATAGAATTCAAGTGGAAGACCATCATTCCCTGGACACTTCCCTGTTTTACCCTTTTTTATCGCCCATTTTTTTTCTTCCAGGGTGATAGGGTCTGTTAGGGTACTGTTTTGTGATTCTCCTACTTTAGGGAGATGTAGTTGTTGTATATAGTTTTTGATCCTCTCTTTTTGCATGTCTGGAGCTGGGGAGTACAATTCTGCATAATATTTCCTAAATGATTTTAATATTTCAGATATTTTAGTTGTTGGGTGGCCTTGTCCTGGTGGGGTTATTTTTGTTATTTGTGCTGTTGCGCTCCTCGCTCTAAGCCTACAGGCTAGCATTTTTGTTGCCCTCGGACCTTCTTCGTAATAATGTTGCTTTAGAAATTGGATGTTTCTTTCCACTTTGTAGCCCAAGATCCTATTTAGTTCTGTTTTAAGTTTCGCTAGTTGCCTCCCCCATTGCTTTTCTATTTTATTTTGTTGTTGTGTTTCAAGGATCTGTATTTGTTGTTCTAACTCCTTTTGCTTTTCTCTTCTTTGTTTCACCCTTGCTGTTGCTATAGCAATCAGTTTGCCTCTGATCATTGCTTTGGTCGTATCCCAAAGTATGCTATTGGATACCCCAGATTCCAAATGATCTTGTGTCACTTGTTCTGTCAATTATGGAATCTGTTCTGTTACCTCTTTATCTGTCAGTAATGACAGATTTAGCCTCCAGAAAGTATTCTTGGGCACTTTCCCTATATCAATTTCCAGCTGCAGCGGTGCATGGTCAGAAAGCACAACTGTTCCCACCATGCACTTCACAAGTTTGTGTGTATTTCCTTTGGACACCACAAATAGGTCCAAGCATGAGTACATCCCATGTGCAGCTGAGTAGAAAGTGAACCCCTTGGATTGTCCTTCCACATGATGCCAAACATCAACCAGGCCTAGTTTGTGCATCAGGCTCTTTATCTGTTTTGCAGTCCTGTATCCTGCCTTCAGAATTCTAGAGGTGCTGTCCACATTAGGGTCTAGTACCATGTTCCAATCCCCCCACATATTAAGGTGTCTTCACTTTGTTGAGATAGCTTCATCAATATATTTCTATAACACGAGTATGGGGAGCCTGGGGAGCATACAGCGAGAGCATGGTGGTCATTTACCCATGTATTTTTCCCTTGACCAGAACATATCTTCCCTCCTTGTCTAGTTCTTGGCTTATTAGTTCAAAGGGTGTGGCATTTGGAATCATTATTACTGTTCCCCTTCTTCTCCCTGCTGGATACAAGGAGGCAAACAGATCAGTGTACCCAAAATTTCTTAGTTTTTCATGCTCCTCTTTCTTTAAGTGTGTCTCTTGTAGGAATACCAGTTCAGACTTAGTCTGTTTTATATACGTCAGAATTTTCTTTCTCTTAATAGGATTTGTGAGACCATTTACATTAAAAGACAGTGCCTTGATTGTTTGTGATGCCATCATCTTCTGTTTATAAACATTTTTAGGTTCCCCCGGCTCTGTGGAACCTGCTTTGTCTCTTCTTCCTTAACCTCCCGGGGTATTTACTACACCTTTTTTGCTCTCAAAACCAAAACTGTTGAACTATCATACATTCTAGATGAGTGTCAACTGGGTTTTCCCACCAAAACATTATACATCGTCCCTTACCTCCAAGGTAGGATGAGATTTCTATATCCCATCTGGCTCTGGTTGTCTTCACCCCCAGAGTTGTAGTGGTTTTCTCTCCTCTGTTTCCAGAGATCGCTATTCTGGTCACCTGGCTAAGGAGTCTCCCTTTCCTTTTTTGTCCTTGCCAGAGTAGACCAAGTATCCCAACTTCATGCCACAGCCCATGCCTCCCTGTTCTTTTCATCTGTATTTTCCACCCCTTCTCCCCCCCCTCCCCCCGGAACCTTCATTTGTTATGTCTGATCTGTCTAGGTCTAAATATGTCCTGTCGGGCTTTCCCTCCTCTATTTTATCTGTTTTTGTCCGCCCTCCACTTGAATGTTCGTATACAACTAGGCTCCTTATATAGTTACTTTACTGAGCTGAGGGACATATACCAGCCCCCGGCCCCCCCTTTACTCCCTCTGGTTGGGTTTCCTCTGGGGCGGTAATTGTTGAAGGGTCTGGTAGTCCATTATCTATTCCATGCAATTGAGTCCTGCTAGCATTCTATGGCATGTAGTTCAAGGCTCTTCCCCTCTTCCCCCCCAACTTCCTTTCTCCCTCCCCGTCATTAACCCCCGCCTTGTAGTTTTTGTTTAGCTCTCCATTCCACCCACTTGCCAACCCTTTTTTATTCTTACCAGTGTAGGCATTAGGACTGCTGTCTCCTTGTGTTTGTTTAAATTTTCCCCACCTTCTGGCTCCCCTGAATATTTTCCGGTTTAATGACTTACCTTCCCAGGAGAGCCCTGCACGACACCTGTTCTCCAGAAATCAGCTTGAACGTGTTCCCTCTCCTCTCTCTCTTCATTGGCATCATTAGTCAGCACTTCTGAATGCCCGAAAGTGGTTTGGGTTCCCAGGTTGGATCCAGTGAGGCAGGTTCTCCCCCAGTCCGGCTCGATGTGAAAGCAGGTATGAGAATAAAGAAAAAAGAAAGGGGAAAAAAAAGGAGTAAATATCTTTTATTTGTTCTCTCGGCAGAGTAATAAGCCTGCCTGTGATTTTCTTCTTCTGGTACATTCAAGAGCTTATATTACTTCATCCCTTGTCTCTATCCCTCATTACATTGTATTGTACTAAACTGAATGCACTGGTCTCCCCTCTTTTCCCCTTTCCCTCCTCTTCCCTCCACCTCCTCCTTCCCCCTTTTTTATATTTTAAAATCTCCTTTCTACCCCATAGCATTATCCCTCTCTCTTGTCCGTCCCCCTGCTCCCCCTTCTTCCTTTCCCCAGTGACCATTCCTGCCTCTTGCCCTGCAGTTGTCCCTTTCCTTTTCTTTAGCTTTCACACTGTAACCTATCGTGGTATAGTAATAATAAGTCTTAATGTCAAGATGTTTCTTTCCCCTTTCTTTTTCTCCCCCCTTCCTCCCCCTTCTTTATTTTTCTGTCCTCTGCCCTGTTCATTGCCTGATGTACTTAGCTTAAAAGGGCAGCTTTCCAAATTGTCCCAGTCCTTTAATTTCTCTTAGGTGTACGACCAGCTCCTCTCATTTTCCACCCGCCTCCTGGTCATGTCTTGCTTCCCAGTCCTTGCATTTCAATCGGGCTTGTAGTGCTCCATTTCTCCTCTTGATCTGTTGCTGTTAGTGTGTGCAGTAATGCCCTGATGTTCTGCATTGTTTTGTCTGCTGTCTGCTCACCTATGTTCCATTTTTGGGATCGTCTAGGAGCTGCGCGCTCTTCTGTGGTTCCGTCTTCGTTTGTTTGTCTCCTTGGTTCCCATGCCTTTGCTCCCATCTTTACCACCAGGCCATGCTTCTCCAGTGCTGCTCTGGCCTCCTCCAGATCACCGTATGTCTTTGGACCATCCACTCTGAACAGTCGCATCAACGCCGGGTATGGAGTCTGGAATTTTATCTTTTGCTCCTTGAGTGCTCTGATGCAGGGCAAGTATTTCAAATGCTGCTTCTGAATTTCTTGGGGATAGCAATGATTGAAATAGAGGTGGCTCTTTTGTAGGTCACTACTGCTTTCTGCCATGCTGTCCTGAGCATCATCTCTTTTGTTCGATAGAGCGCAAATTTTATAAAGATTTGTTTGGGTCTGGAACTTGGATCTCTCGACTTTGCTGAAAGGGCTCGATGTGCTCTCTTGATGTTAATTTCTGTGTCCAGCGGTAGGTCCAAGATCTCTCTGAGCAGTCCTTGCATGAAGGGGGGCATATCTGCAGGTTCAGTGTTCTCAGGAAGCCCCGACAGTCTAATGTTATCCTTTCTTGAACGTGCCTCCAGGTTGACACATTTATTTCTCAGTTCGTCATTCTGTGTGGCTAGCATTTTGATCTCTGTGACCAGAGCATTGCTTGTACATTGCATTTCCGCCACTTTCTCTTCTGTTTGCAGCATGCGTCTATCCAGTTTGGTTATATCTTGGTGCAGGTTGGTAAAGTCCTGTTTAGTCTCTCTCCTGGATATTTTGATCTCATTTATTATTGTTTCATATCTATTGCGGGAAAGTTTTTCATCTTCCCGGTCCATATGTGAGTCATGGCCTTTCCCGCTTCTCAGAGACCCACTCCGGCTCTGGTCTAGTACCAAAGGGCGGTATCATGAGCCATCTATTGTCCTTTGTGGAGTTTCTGTCCTTGATTTAGCTTTTCTGGGGTCAGCTTTCTTCCTAACCAACATTTTCCCAGGGTATTTGCTGTTTAAAACTAGTTTTTTTATAGCTTGTATATCCTGAGGGGGAGAGAGTTCTTCCCTCACGCTGTTACCCGGGCCGTGATGTCACTGGAAGTCCCTAGAGGGATTGTTTATGTTAGTTTGAAAGGTTGATCTAAAGTAGTCTGCCTTAGCCAAACGAGTGGCTTTTGTGCACGTGTTGCAAACATAATGATATGCGTCATAGTCTTTAGGGAGCCTTGAGGCTTTATGTAGCTTCCAAGCTTGTTCCCACACTCTTTGACAAGCTATGAGTTCAAGTGAGATCCATGGAAGGTGGCTCCCATGGACTCTGATGCACTGAAGTGGGGTGTGCTGATTCCAAATGTTGAGAAATTTACCTTTAAAGTATTCTGCGGCTTCGTTTATCGAGTTCGCTGAGGCTATGGGGCCCAGTTTGTATGAGCTAGATCATGGAGGAGGGGAGCGAGGTTCAGAGATTTACATGAGTGAGTCGTTAAGGTTTTATGAGGGGCCTTGAGTCTGTGAATTTTACGTACCAGAAAGGTCATGAGGTAGTCACTTAGGGCATCTGATAATACACCAGATTTAATGACCCTATGTAGGTATGAGGTGAGGGCCCAGTCAATTAGGGAGTGGTTACTCATTTTATGGTTCATCTGAGTTGGAGCAAGGATGAGCTGGGATAAGTTATGGGCATCAATTTCATTTTGTACTTTGTTCATGGTGGGGGATAACCAGTTTAAGTTGAAGTCACCTATAATATAATAAAATAATAATATAATAATCTTTATTTATATTACGCCTTTCAAGTACCAAGGCGCATTCCAAAAAGATTAAATACAAACAGAGTATACAAACAATCATATAAAAATATAAAAACTGTTAAAAACAAATACAGACATCAGTCAGAAACACCGTAGGCCCTGTTCCATAAAAAGGATTTGAGAGCCTGTTTAAAGCTCCCACAGTCGTACACTCCCTTATCCGACGGGGTAGAGAATTCCAAAGGGATGGGGCCCCAAACATAAAAGCCCGGGCCCCAGCTGATTTTAATATAACCCTAGGAATCTCTAGCAATCCCTCGTCAGCTCAGCAGAGCGACCTCATAGGGAGATAAGGAATCAGGAGATCTTTTAGGTAATCAGGGCCCAGATCATGTAGGGCTTTAAAAGTCAGTAATCCGACTTTGAAGGTGATCCGCCACTGAACAGGTAGCCAGTGTAGATCCTGCAGCACTGGAGTAATATGAGATGATCTAGGAGTACCTGTAAGTACTCGAGCTGCGGAATTCTGCACCAGCTGGAGGTGGTGGATATCAACCCATGGAAGCCCAAGGTAAAGCGAGTTGCAATAGTCCAGGCATGAGGTCACGAAGGCATGGATCAGAGTTGGCAGGTCGCCGGACGGAATGAGGTGCTTGATTCTGGCGATGTTTCTCAGATGATAAAAAGAAGATTTTACCACTGCTGACACTTGAGATCATAAAAAGTCAGCCCAGCATCTAAGATCACCCCCAGATCTTGCACCCGTTCAGAGACCGGTAACTCAGCATCCCCACAAAGCACCCCAGAGGGGGAGACGGCCACCGGTTCCCCTATCCGGCGATCCAGATCCAAAACCAGCACCTCGGTCTTCCCAGAATTCAACTTCAACCAACTGGACCTCATCCAATCCTGGAGTTCCTCCAGACAGCTATTAAATACTGAGACAGCTCCTTCCTGGTCAGGTGCAAAGGACAGGTACAGTTGGGTATCATCTGCATAACAGTGAAATCCCAATCCGTACCATCTCACAATGTCTCCGAGGGGAAGCATGTACACCGCAAACAAAATGGGGGACAATATAGAGCCATGAGGAACCCCACAAAAAAGAGAGATGGGATCAGAGGTAAAAAACCATGACACCACCCTCTGAGTTCTTCCGGTGAGGTATGATGTGAACCATCTGAGCACAACCCCAGAGAGTCCACAAATACATCTCAGGCGCTCCAAGAGAACCCCATGGTCGACGGTGTCAAATGCTGATGATAGATCCAGTAAAACCAAAATAGACCATTTTGTCTGGTCTCTCGCCATCGGGAGATCATTGAGCACCCGAACCAGCGCAGTCTCTGTACTATGCCTCTTATGGAAATCTGATTGGAGAGATTTGTAGATGCTATGGATGGTCAAGTGGTTCTCCAACTGGGCTGCTACCACCTTCTTGATCATCTTCCCTGCAAAGGGGAGGTTTGAGATAGGTCTGTAGTTAGCCAGACATTCTGGGTCCAGAGATGATTTCTTCAACAAGGGTGTCACCACTGCCTCTTTCAGGGACAGGGGATATTCACCTGAGTCAAGAGAGGACCAGACTATCTGTGCTAGAGCCAGTAGGATAGAATCTCCACACCCTAAAATTAGGGGGGTGGGACCTGGATCTAAACTACAAGAGGTAGGATGCAGCCCCTGGACAATCCACATAACATTCACGATTTCTGGGCGGTCGAAGGTGCTCCAGGAAAACAAAGGGATAGTGACCCGATCCTGGGCACCTGCAACTAGCATAGAACATGTCAAACAGATGTCTGCCCTAATGTCGGCCACTTTATCGGCAAAGAACCGAGCAATCTCATCACACTGTAATTGTGACAATGCTCTACGGAGCTGTAGACAGGCTGGGTTGCACAATCTGTCCACAGTTCTGAAAAGCTGAGCAGGTCGGTTCTGCGCTGCAGAAATTTCCCCGGACAGGAACTCTGCCTTCTTACGGGAGATTTCTGACTGATAGAATTGATAATGTTCTAGCAGTCTAAGGTGGTTGGCATCCAGTCCAGACCTCCACCAGCAACGTTCTAACCTTCGTCCAAGTCGCCGCAACTCCCTCAGGGCCCCATCAAACCATGGGATCCGAGGTCAGATGGAGAGAGGACGCACACAAACTGGAGCAATAGAATCCAGGGCAGAGGTAATGGCAGTGTTGTAAGCCACAACCAATGCCTCTGGATCCCTGCTATGCACAAGAAGTTCTGATAGGTCAAGAACCGCCACAAGGCCAGTAGAGGAAACATTCCGCAAGGGACGGAACTTGACCATCTCCACAGGGGTCGGCCAACAAGGGGGGGCACCAAAATTGAATCTCACAGTGTAGTGATCTGACCAACTGACTGGTTCCACCCCCACATCAGAGGCCTCGATCCCCAGGAGGAAAACCAGGTCAAGAGAATGGCCAGCTTTATGTGTAGCACTGGTAACCACCTGTGTTAGGCCCAGTGAATCCATTAACTGGAGGAAGTGTTGTCCAAATTGTGAGAGTTCATCATCGACCCATGCATTGAAGTCACCCAGGACCATCAGCCTGGGTGTCTCAAATGCCAGGTCGACAATGAAGTCTACTACTTCCTTAAGGAATTGCTTCTCATCTCCTGGTGGATGGTAGATGAGAGCAATTCAATAACCCACACCTGCTACAACAGCACATTCAAAAGAAAAGATCTCCTCAACTGGAACACTAGTGAGTCCAATTGATCTTAAACGGACCATAACCCCGGTCAACCTTGGGCGATGTATCACCAGACACCAGCTGGAATTGCGGCTCATCACCGGTCTCGTGATTATTATCCAGCCAGGTCTCGTGATGCAAGCCAGGTCCATCGAGGCAACAAGATCCGAAATTATAGCAGTCTTGTTCCGGACAGACCTGGCATTGCACAACATCACCCGGGAAGTGTGGGATACTATGGAACTAATGAGGTCTGTAACAACAGAGGAGTGGAGGCCTGGGTGACAATAGGCACCTGCCACAAATATAGGGATGGAGAAAGGGAGGGATGGCTGTAAGATAAGCACCTCATATGCTTTCAGGACAGAGGTGGAAAGAATGGTGGTGAATTGGATAGATGAAGAGACATACATAGCTACTCATCCCTGACAGATCTTGTCGAGATATAGTATAGCCTGGGATGGAGAGAGAAGGGTCACCTATTTTATTGTTAAGCCAGGTTTCAGACAGGATGATAATATCAGGAGGATGATATATCAGCACCATGCCGCCCTGACCAGTGCTTGTAATCCAGAACCCAGTAGCAGAATATAATATGATTAAATCCTTTGTATCTCCACCCAAACAGGAGAAGAGCATCCCATCGGACACTCAACACTCCAATTACCTTCCTGTCAGTAAGACTAACAAACACCAAACAGAAAAGTAAACAAAGCTGCAAGTGGTGGTAAGAAAGTCAAACCAAGACACATAACCAAAGACATAACCAGCAGGTAAATTGTTTTTTTCCCATTAGCCATAGCCCCCCCCCAAAAAAAAAATTGGGAAAAATACCTGACTCCATAGACGTTTCAAATATGCAGTCCTCTTGAAGGATGAATTCAGAACTGACGATGACCTGGATGGGTTGAACATTGAAGGAATGGCTAAAGATTTTAATTTCACCTTTGCATTGTTCCACCCTAGTTCTGCCATTTTTGGGGATCTGTCTCATAGCTGGACTTGTCACAATGCCCAGAACAAATACAGCTGTACTTAGGTGGTACAAAGTGTTGTCATCTGCAGAAGTGATTCCAGGCTATTCTGCCAATGTAATCTTTCGGAAAATGAAAAAAATGCAGACCACAACCTTTATGAGTCTCATTCTTACACCCATAAACTGCGCAATAAGGCATAGCCATCGGACACTGGAATACTTCTTTAATATTTGCAGTAACACTGGTACTGTCTTCAACTGTCTAAAAACAGCAAGATTGAATTTTCCTCAAATGTAATCTCATACAGTCACATGATCATCACAGTGAAAGAAAAAGCTATTACTTTATTACAAATACCAAGTGTAATAACACATTAATTATTAAAAAGGAGTTAAATGAACAAATAATCACACAGACAACATACAGTATTTAAAAAAATAAAATATTTATTGTGAATGATGTCATTATGGTGTCATGACAACAAATTCACAACAGTTCACAGAAATACCTGATTGGTTTTAATCTATAGTTCACAAAATTACAAATAAATATATAACAACTCATTAAAACCAACATTTTCATATTGTCACATCACTACTTTGATTTTTTGGTGCACAGAACACTGTATGTGGGCAGTATGTGGAAGTGGAAAATGGGGCTGGCACACACATAAATGTTTATCCGTCAAACTAGGCACTTTTTATTTTTATTTTTTTGAAATCTCTGTTTGTCTGTCTTCCCAGCCTGCCATCCCCGACCCTTCGGGAGCTCCAAGGCAGACATCCCTCTACCTTCCACCCTGCCTGAGCAACCCCTGGATCCCCATGGAGCTTTGGCTTACCCCCTGAGCGGGGATGGGGCAGAGCCCCTATGCCCCATCAATCATCTTTTGTCGATCTGGGAGCGAAGGCACATCGAGGGCATGTCTCCAGGGCTCTGTCTTCCCGGCGATGGCAGGCTCTTTTTCTTTCTTTCTCCCACCCCTACAGCGTGAGACCCAGATGTAAAGGCATTGAGCGCTGACGTAGCACTGTATAGCGGCCGCCCGTCCCCTATTGTTAGAGGCTTGTAATACTCTGAGCCTCCGCTCAGAGTCATCCAAGAGCGTGGACTAACAGTAAATGGAAGTGAATAAGTTGAATCCTGGCATTGTTTATGTTATCACAACATTAGAAACACATCTCTGACATCTACAGTCATGTGCACACCATGTTACAAGTGCATTAATCCACTCCGAAGGTGGCATCTAATGGGGAATTATTGCATGGTTGGTCTGTTTTAGGTACTCAGCCTGTGGCCTCGTGTCCCAACGGTCCCAACCATGCATTAATTCCCCATTAGATGCCACTTTCGTCGTGGATTAATGCTTACATGTACACTGAGACCTGGTAGGTTTCCATTGCAACATTGTTGCAATCGCATGGTACTGCACAGTGTGAGTCACTCCTCTATCCTACAGTGATGTCATAAGGAGCTAGCAACCCAGCTGTTGAACAGCAAAGGCAAGTGCAGCATGGCTCAAAAACAAATCCAAATTATGGAAGGCAGAATAAACCTTGGCCAGAAATAACAAATGCATACACCTTTTCAGGTCTAGTACTGCATTTAATGACTACAAGCTGTAACTTTTTGGACCATCAGGGAAGGTCCTCTTTAACAAGCTTATGTACAGTCTGCAGGTGTCCCTTGAACTGCAACTTCACCCCAGGAGCTCCTGTAGCCTGGGCTTGTAAATCTAATACAGTTTTTTAGAAGCTTCAATAGCTGATACCTCTCAACTGCTATGAATTTCACATAGCACTATGATTTTTACCCTCAAATTTACCTTTGTTCCACATACAGTAGGTTATTGATGTTCTTAATAATGTTAGAGCCATTTCTGGACACAAACTATTAAATCATTGAACTAAGTTGATAGAAACATTCCTTATCACTAACTATATGGGGCCCACTATTTGTAGATATATTAGTGTTTAAAATAAGAAAGTGCTACACATTCTGACCTTTTGCTATGATTTTTAAAGGCCAGTGCTATGATTTTTAATGCTGAACGGTTCAGAGGTATGCAATAGCTTGTGGAAGTTTTAAAGCTGCTTTGTTTTATTTTTGTTTAGGAGTAACACACTAAGCTGAAAGCTTTTTTACAGGTGCAACCTGGGAGCACAAGGAAGTTAAGTGACTTGCTCAGGGTCACACAGTATACAAGTGGAAGCTGTGGGATTCAAACCCAGGTCTGGTCTGCTGGATATCAGCAGATTTGCAGCTCAGAGCCTTAAACCACTGTGCTACACTGCCTCCTTAAACTGTTAAATCTGGTTCAGACAAGACTTTTTTGTGTTCGATCATCATTAATACCACAAACTAGTCTATGATGCAGCATCTCAGTAACTGTATCTCCATAATTACAGTGTTGTGAAAACTTTCAGATTTCTGCCACATACTCACCCACTGTCTGTCCCTTCTTTGGAGAGCACAACTTAAATTTTAACTGCTGCACAGTTTTACTAGGCTTTGGATTAAAGTCTGAAAAAGGTATATAAGTCTCAGTGAACCTACCCGGTTAACAAAATCCAATAAATAAATAAAAAGACATAAATAAATAAATAAATAAAATAAAGTGGTTCTTTGGTAATGCTGTCAACTCTGGAAATATTTTTCTTCTGGCTTCACTGGGGATAACACATTCCTCATTAAAGAGCTATAGTCAAAAACTGCAAAAATATATGTTGTGCAGTGTTTTGATTTGTGTGCATAGTCTTAGTGTGTTCTTCCCTTTGTTTGCTGTTAGTTTTTTCCAAATGTACTTCTTAGTTTTATGGCCCCTGGTGATCTCTATATTTGAAATTTGTATTACTATTCTTTCTCCTTCAATGCCTTCTGCCCCTTGTGACAATAATGAGTTTGTGATTATTGATTCAGTAAGAGACAGCAGCTACAGCAACAATCTGCTTTTTTTACAGTAGGAGTATGATATTTTGGCCTCAAACTAAATAACTCTTTCTAATCCAATATTTTGTTTTCTAGATATGTGTCTAGGTTTAGCCAGCAGGAGTAATGTTTTGTTTTTAGAGTTTTCATTCCATCAAACTACACACAGGCATAAAAAAACACACTAATTACCCCAAGTCATCAATGCTGCAATTAGTGAAGATGCTAGTTATTTCCTTACAGAACAGTCCACTAAATTACAGTATACCTCAGGTGTTTGTCATCTGTAAATGTTGCCTTTATTGGTGCTCACCGGATAAGGAGAGTTACTTAAAATCACAGCTCTACTGCTATAAACTTTATAATAAACCAATACTTGCTGAATCAGTTGTCATGAACACATGACTGTCACATGGGGCAGGAGGTACTGTAGGAAAAGAAAAGCAATAAAAAATTCAAATATAAGAACATAATAAGTAGCCCGTATGTGATCCATCTAGTCTGCTCAAAAATCTCCCCCCCCATTTTATTACCTCTTCAGGTGCCCACATTGCCTGTCCCATGCTAGTTTGAATTCCCGTACTATCTTCAATGCTACCACCTCTGAGGGCAAGCTGTTCCATGGTTCTGTCACCCTCTCTGTGAAAAAGTATTTCCTTATATTGGTTCTAAATCTGCCTCCCACTAGATACATAGACTTTGACTGCAGATAAGGACCACTTGGCCCACCTAGTCTGTCCATTTCCCAACCCACTGGATAAGTTGCAGATCCTAGTTAACCAACAGTCTGTTTCTTCCTACCCCCCCCACAAGAATTGCCTTATGTCTGTCCCATTAATTATTGAATTCTCCCCCAGTTTTAGACCCCAGAACCTCCTCAGGAAGGCAGTTCGGTGCATCCACCACCCTCTCTGTGAAAAAATACTTCCTCACATTGCCCCTGAGCTGTCCCCTCTCTATCTTCAAATTGTGTCCCCTTGTTCTTGCACATCTCTTTTTCTGAAAGATGCTACCCTCTTGGACTTTGTTGAATCCACTGAGGTACTTAAAAGTTGCAATCATGTCCCCTGTCTCCATCCTTTCCTCAGGGTATACATATTAAGTTCCTTTAGTCTCTTCTCGTATGGCTTCTCTTGCAGACCCTGCACCATTTTAGTTGCCCTCCTCTGGACTGCCTCCATCCTGTCTATGTCCTTGCAGAGATGGGCAGAGATGGACTAGGTGCAGATTGTGCCCCTTTGTATGCATTGTTTTGTTTTCCTGGAATAGGTTTCCCGCCTGGGCTGTGTTTATTCCCTTTATGTATTTGAATGTTTCTATCATGTCCCCCCCCCCATTTCTTTTTTGTTGTAGAGAGCATAAGTTTAATTCACTGAGTCTTGTTTCATACTGTTTTTGATGCAGACTCTACATCATCTTAGTGGCCCTTCTCTGAACCCTTTCTAAGTGGTCAATGTCCTTTTTAGTAGGGGCCTCCAGAACTGCACGGAGTATTCCAGGTGTGGCCTGATCAAAGACCTGTACAGCGGGATGATTACCTCATGCTTCCTGCTCGTAATCCCTCTACCTATGCAGCTGAGAATGTCGCTGGCCTTCTGTGATGCTTTTTAATTGTTTCCCCCACATTTAGATCACCAGTAACAATTAATCTGAGGTCCCGTTCCATCTTTGATTCTTCTAATCAATGTCCATTCAGTGTGTACGTCTTTCTTGGGTTACATTTACCCATGTGCATAACCTTACACTTCTTGGCATTAAATTTTAACTGCCATATTCTTAACCACTCTTCTAATTTCTTCAGATTGGCTTCTATCTCAGAGGCACCTTTGTCTGTGTCTACCCTGTTTCAGAGTTTTGTATCATCTGTGAACAGGCAGACTTTCTCTCAAGTCCATCAGCAATGTTGCTGATGAATATGTTGAAGAGAACTGGGTCAAGTACTGACCCCTGTGGAACGCCGCTGGTTACTCTGCCCTCCTCTGATAATGCGCCGTTGACCAGGACTCTCTGTGCCATGTCCTGAAGCCAGTTCTTATTCCAGCTGACTATTTTGTAGTCTATGCCTGTGTGCTTTAGTTTGTTGGCTAATCTCCTGTAGGGAAGAGTAAATCTAAGTAAATCACATCCACTGTGCCACCTTGGTCCACTGTTCTGGTTACCCAATCAAAGAAGTCCACCATATTCATTAGACATGGGCGCCCAGCCATGAACCCATGCTGCATTGGGTTGAGTCTTCTGTTTTCCCTTAGGTAGTCTACTATCCTCTCCTTAAGCAATACTTCCATAATTTTACCCACTACTGAGGTTAGGCTGACAGGGCGGTAGTTTCCAGGTTCTTCCTGCTTCCAGTCTTGTGCAAGGGCACCACTGTTGCCCTTTTCCAGTCATCTGGTACTATACCACTTTCTAGTGACTTATTGAACAGTTCAGCCAGTGGTGCGGCACTCTCTTCCCTGAATTCTTTCAGGATCATCGGATGGATACCATCTGGACCCATTGCCTTATCCACTTTTAACTTACCCAGCCCCTGCAGGACTCTTTCTTTTGTGAAGGGGCTCATATTGGACACATTATCATTTTGCCCAGTGCCACTTAACATAGGTCCTTTGTTGCTATCTTCTATAGTGAAGACTGAGGAGAAGAAGTCATTCAGTACCTCTGCCTAATTGTTATCCCTCTCCACCAGCTGACCCTCCTTTGATGCTAGACAAACTATCCCCCCCATATTCTTCCTCTTCTCTCTTATGTATTGATAGAAAGTCTTATCACCCTTCTTTACCTCCCATGCTATTCTCTCCTCTGTCTGCACTTTGACAATCCTAATTGCCTTCTCCGCCTCTCTGAGTTTATTTCTGTATTCCTCCCTGTTACTGTCCATCTTTGTTTCCTTGTATTGCTTGGATGCTCTTTTCTTCTCCTTAATCTTAGCTGCTACCTCCCTAGTAAATCAGAGTGGGTTCCTCCTCTTCTTGGATTTGCTGATCTGATTTGTGCAATCCTCCGTTACTGTAGTTAGAGCATGTTTCAAGTTTTTCCAACATTCTTCTACATCTCCCTTGGTACTGGTTTGTAGTAAGGATTTGATCTGGGATTTCATTTCAGGGAAGTTTGCTTTCCTGAAGTCGATTACCTTGATTTTTGCATGGCATCTGGATTCTGTTCTGCTAACTGTTAGCCATACTGATCTGTGGTTGCTGGATCCTAAGTGGCTTCCTATGTGAATGCCTGAGATCCTGGAACTATTGTTAGTACCAGATTTCGGACTGATGTCTCCCTGGTGGGTGAGTCCACTAGCTGAGTTAATCCCGCCTCTAGCAGTGCAAGGAGGAATTCCTTGTTCCTCTCTGAGGATGCTGTGTATCAGGATAAAATCCAAATCAGGCAGATCAAAGTCCCCAACTAGAAGTAGCTCACCCTTGTGAGCCATCATCAGGATGGCTTCCAGGTGCTCCTTGTCAGTGTCAATGTCTTGGGATGGGGGTCTGTAGACAACCCCTACCAGGATAGGGGCTTTGTCTCTAGCTCCTAGGGTAATCCATAGGCATCAGCCTTACAGTGTTTGTCTTGGAGTTCTGTGGCACTGATACCCTCCCTTATGTATATAGCCACCCCTCTCCCTTTTTCCCTTCCAAACATGGAGATCCTCAGCAGCCATAAGAAAGTAGGAACATTTAGGAAAAAAATCTCCTAACAGCAGACAAAAGGAGGGACATATTAGAACTATACTCACAAACCAAAACAATCTGCACATCATATTGTTTTGTAAATGTTGACTGTAGCTCCCTTTTAAACTGTATGTTTGTGCACCCACTCCACTTAACAAAATAGCCTTTTTCTTTCCTTCCTCAGCAGTGCAATTTGCAATTAAGAAATGAGGCAGGATTTCACAGTATTCCTTTCAACTTTGATTTTGAAGACTGAATGGTGAAACTGTTTCATCTGTGCCTACCATATTTACACAAAATAAAGACGGGGGACCTCTGATGCAGCAAAACGTTTAGCTTTTGTCAGAGGTTTTCTAAGCTACTGTTCAGGTCTGTAGTATCACAAGAGAAGTCCAACTTTACTTCCTTACCAAATGTAGTATTGCAGCCCCGAACCCCAAAAAACAGTCTTGATGATCAAATCTGAATCTTTATTCTACAAATATCACAAGTTCTGGGGCAGGGGGCCAGCTACCAGTGCGAACAGACGTGTCTTGTTTGAGCTCCGTAGAGCAAATTACGTAATTGCAGATTGAACTGATAAATCAAAACTTTCATCCAGCTGAAAGATCTACTGCTTGAAGATCGCTAATCTGACTTGCAAATGAAATTTCCAATGGTAGAAATATGGGCAATCTGAGAAAACAGACTGCCGATGGAGGTGGCAAGCGAGGACACCAGGCTACAACTTCTGGGAGTAGTGGGAAAGGAGTCCCATTAACAGATTTGGCTGCAGTGGGCCCAACTCTGCATGATGTTTTGCAAGCATTCAGGGCAGTGGATGGCAAACTTTTGACCCTTGATCAAAAAGTGGTGGACGTACATGGAAAGTTACTCACCTGAGAGCAGCAAGTAACCCAAGCAATCTCAGAAGCCAAAGAGGCTATTAACATGGCTGGGAAATTGATTGTGGCAACCTCAGGACTGATTAAAGAGAACCAGGTTCTGCAATATCGCTTATAGAACGTGGAAAATCAGCTTTGGGCAAATAAACTTCGGATTGTGAGATTACCTGAATCCTTAGAGGGTGCCAATCCTCAGACTTTTATTCAACAATGGCTCACAGATCATTATCAGATTTTCCCTCTGGTGGAGATTGTCACAAACACGCTCAGCAGGTCAGGCCCTCTGCTCCCACAGTGCCAACCTCCACACACAGTAATGTGAACAGGTAACAGACAGGGTAACCCTCCTGTCTGCTTGTGGGTCCGACTCACCTTTGGTCTCAAGTTCTGGGAGGATTCAAACTGTGAACCTTATGCTAGTGTACCCAAATGTACAGGCTTGGGGGACCTAAACTTAAACTGGCTTGTGGCAGCTCTCAGTTCTCTTCAATCTCTGACTCATAGCTACAACCTGAATCAGATGGTAACAGTGCCGACTAGAAGTCTGTCTTCATCACCACTAGGTACACTATTGGATTGGGTGCTGGTAAACCAGATCGAACACATCTCAGCTGCTGGTACTCTTGCTGATGCTTTAACTGACCACTCTCCTACTTTCTGCATCCTGTCCTTGGGGGCACCTCCATCTTCTCCACCATGTCTCATCACTCTCACAAACTTTGCTCACCTAGACCAAGAGGTGTTTCTGTATGACATCTCCAGAATTGATTGGTCAGAGATCTATCTATCACACTGTTCTCAGGACACTCTTAACCTCTTCATCACTAAATTCCTTATGGTTCAATGTAAACATGCCCCAAAGGTCACCCGGAGAGTGAGGGGTAAACAAACAAGATGGCTAAACAAAGACTTGCTTAAAAGTTTGCACCTTAGAGATAAACTCTGGAAATGCTACAAACCATCAGGCCAGCAAACAGATTTCAACACTTACCATACGCTACAGAATTCATGTAAAAGACAAGTCAGAGCTGCTAAGAGCAAGTACTATAAAGACCTACTAATTAACTCGGCCAATGATCCCAGAATATTCTGGTCACACATCAAATCCTTCCTAGTATCCTCACAGTCAACTACCCCTGGTGATATGCTGATAAATGATGTGCATTGCAATGACTCACAAACCATAGCTAATTCTTTCAACCTACATTTCTCTGATCTCTCCCAATATACCTCTTCCTTCAATCCCACTGCAGTGTCCTCCCACTCCTCATCAGGAACCTGTCTGGATAAGCTGAAAGTGTTGTCCCCTGTGCCTCCTTATACTCCTCCATTCTATTTTAAGGCTGTGTCTAGAAAGGAAGTCCTGAAGCTCCTGAGGTCCATCTCTGATCATATCAGCTCTGGCTCAGACTCCCTGGAACCCCACCTCTTGAAACTTGCAGCTCTCCTTATTGCATTACCGCTGGCCAACATTTATACGTTATCACTTTCAGGTGGAATGGTCCCTGACCTCTGGAAAACTGCTCGAATCACACCTGTACTTAAAAAAGGGGATCCTAAGGTTGTCATGAACTATAGACCAATTGCCATACTCTCGGTACTGAGCAAAATCCTGGAGAAAATTGTCGCAACTCAGACAACTATCTACTTAAGCACAGTCTGCTCTCGGATACCCAACATGGCTTCAGGAAAGGACATAGCACAATGACTGCACTCCTTAAATTCACCACAGACACTCTTTCAAAAATGGATATTGGCAAACTGACTGGAGCTGTCTTTATTGACCTCACAAAGGCTTTTGACCTTGTTGATCACACTTTGCTTCTCTCCTCGCTTCGACACCTGCATTTCTCCTCCTCTGTTGTTGACTGGTACGAAAGCTACCTGACAAATAGAACTCAAGTGGTGAAATTTAATTCCTCTCTATCAAACAGTACCACTATTAACATTGGTATACCTCAGGGCTTCATCTTAGGGCCCCCTCCTATTCTCTCTTTATATAAATAACATTGGAGCTGCTCTAAAATTCTGCTCTGCTATTCTATATGCTGATGATCTTGTCATCTATACAAGTTCTACTAATATAGACACTACCAATACAACCTTTCCTCTGACTTTAACAATATTCAAAACTGGCTATATGACCACAAACTGGCTGTCAACACTAGCAAAACTAAAGCCATGCTCCTTGATCGCCCCAAAGTCTGGCTTGCACAACAGCACTGACGGTGCAGGACTTAGAGGTCAATTACTGGAATGTGTGACCTCTTTCAAGTACCTGACATCCTGCTAGATCAATCTCTTGATCTTAATCTTCATGTACAGTCTGTTTGCAGAGCTGTCAACTCCAAACTGGGTGTTGCATATACGACTAGTTATATGCTCATGCCATCAGCTAAAATGGCCATTGCGAGGGGGATTCTGCTCCCAACCCTAACCTATGGGGCTCCCTTATTTGGGGCTGCTCATAAAACTGACCTACTCAGATGGAATATTATGTATAACAACATATGTTGCTATGCCTCTTCTGCTCTGTGGCTTAAACACTACTGTCAACTTTATAATGATCTTGGTTGGCTCTCTCCATTAGCTAGTAGGAAATACTACCTTGGCTGTCTTATTGATTCAATAATTCGAAATCAAACCCCTAGGTGTCTTGCAGCTATGCTTGTTCCTCAGGACACACTCCATGATCTACGATCAGCTGATAAATCCTTTCTGAATTTGCCGAGGTGCCGCACTAGGAAAGGAACTGTTGCATTTGAGCATGTGGCTCCACAGCTGCAGAATTCCCTTCCCCTCGACATTAGACTTTCTAGCTCCCACACATGCTTTAAGAGAAAATTGCGATCAAATCTGCTGATTGCTGATACCTGTTCCTGCTTTCACTCTACCTAATGACTGATGTCTCTTGTCATACAATAGTATTTCCTCACCTCTATATAACCCTCTTACTGCCTCAGCCTGTCCTGGCTCCCTTTCCCTGCCCATATACAATCTTGCACTGCAGGCATCTCCCTTACACTTACATATACTCATTTAATCTAATTTCATGGCTTGCTCCCCTTTTCCTCACTTACCAACCTTTTCCTTAATGACAACCCCTGCTCTCAATGGTTATTTCTTCCTTTTGTATTACCTGTTTTTGTTTTTGTGTACCTTGTTTTGTTTATGTGATATGTCTCCTGATAATTTATTGTCCAAGGTTCTCTCTATTCATTGCATAGGTAGGCACCTATGAACTTATGAATGGTCTACTTTGTATGTCTCTGATATATTTTATCCACTTTAACTCACTATATGTAAAGTGCTTTACTTTGTATGTTCCGATATATTGTATCCTCTTTAACTCATTGTATGTAAAGTGCTTATAAATTGTTATCCTGTTTAGTTTCTGCATGTCTGTACACTCCCGGGTCATGCCTGAAAATAGTCATTTTATGGCTAGTGCACTTATCCCGGTTAACAAAAGCCAAATAAATAAAAATAAAAATAAATCTGCTCTTTGGGGGGATGCCAGATATCTTTCGCCTAAGGGCACCTAACCAGGTATCCAAAATAAACCCTTAAAACTCTATAAAAGACCTTGGGTATATTCTTACCTTTTCCCAGTTTAGTAACATCATCAAGCTCTGAATAGTTTTTGTCAGTCTTAACCCTCTATACATCACATGCAAAAGGAACTTTGAAGACACACCCAGGCAGTCTTTCAAAATAATATTTTTTACTAAAATGGATAAAAATATATAAAATGTAAACACAGAACACTATATCAAAAAGCATACAATCACTTAAAAGAAAACAAAGAAAACTAAAGACAAACTCCTACCAGCATACAGCTAGACTTTTTCTATCAAATATATTACCGCTATAGTGCTTATAGTTAGATCTTGTTTCTTAAGAGCCCAAAAAGATATGTTACTAACATCAGACGCAGGTCCTAGTTTAAACTGTGTCTCTCTCACACACCCCTTCTATGGTGTCATCTAGCTCCTCCTTTTAGAATATAAAAAATATACAAACAATGATCTTCCTGTCAGGAGATATTTTAAATGCTATGACTTCAGCAAAAACTAATTTCCCAAATTATGACAGTCTTTAATCAAGCCTTTCCTTTGATCTTGTGTGGTTTCCTATTCTCAAGGCATCAAAGTTTTTTTTTACAACTTTAGCACCATGGTGGTATACATGTTTTTCCTCTAAGACGTCATAAAAGTTTACAAGCCCTATATCCTGGCAGCTGGGTCAGTTCTAATTACAACAGGAAAACAAGAGACCCTTAATTAAGTCTCTCTAGACTTTTAATTGCCTACTGGTTTCAGGTCACTTGGCACTTCGCTGACCGGGGAAGGGGTTCCATAGCATAGGATTTCTCATAAGAGACACTCACATGCCACATTCTATATTACAAATATCATAGAACAGTCATAACCAGCTGGCCAAGCATCACAGAGATTTCCAAGGCTTACCGGATCACGCCACAAAGAGCACAGATGCGGTTGAAAGGAGCTAGGACCCTCCTGGTCCAGTTTTGACACCCAGTGGACCGAGACCGTTTCTGCAGGCTGCCAGATGGATGGGACCTGTGACACTGGACAAAGGACTGAAGGTCTCCCTGTTCCCAGATCTAAGCTCCGCCACCTGAGCCAGACGTAAAGCCTTCGACAAAGTCAAATCGATCCTCATGGAACTGGGTGTTTTTTTTTTGTTTTGTTTTGTTACTTAAATTTTATTGCTTTTCAAACGAAGAAACAATAAGATACAATCATATCATGTCAGACATCACATTAATAATACAGACCCATCCAATGCATAGGTAATCTTGTAATCTAAACATTCTGGCTTACGGATGTGAGGTATTTCTCTCAAAAAAGGATCTAAATATCAGATAATATAATACATTATAAAATGGGCAAAAAATGTCCTGTTTGCTGATTGGCTGAAACAGGTTTTCAGCCATGTCCTTACCAGGACATAACCTTACAACCGCCACTACTTGTGCTAACTAGAGCCTCACAACAGAAACTTATCACTGCGCCCACCATCCACCTTTTAAAATTAGGTGGAGTGGACTTCTGTAGCTGAGGTGGAGAACTGTCACCCCCTCGTCCCCCCTTCCCTCACACACTCACACAAGGAACTACTGTACACAGCATTAGGTGATTAAATTCATTTGACAGCAAAGTGTTCTAAAACAAAACAGTAAACTATGCTACTGTGGTAAAGAAAACTGACCACAACAAAATCAAGTGATCCGTGTGCTGCCAGGATCTGTATTCAAACAATCCACAGACCCGATTCTCCAGTGGCTATTTTATATGCCACTTTTTAAAAGACCATTAATTTCATGCAACTAGGAAAAATGGTCTTTCTCTAAAGTATTATGATTAACACTTACAGCAAGCTGTAGACCAACTGTCCCGATGAAACTGCACAGAACGGTAAGTCAGTCGCACAAAAAGCGCACAGTAGAAAACGTTCAGTAGGGCAGCTGCTGAGGGACAGGCTCATGGAGACGCTTGCTTCTGTTCCAAGTCAGCGGCTCACTCCCGGACACACAGGATAATCTGTTAATTAAAATACATAACTTATTATATAAACCCCCCCCAGAAAAACCTGACTAAAAGTAGACTATATGACTCTGTTGGAGGGGCTACCTGAAGGAAAATCACAATGCAGAAAACGTCCAGTAGCGTAGCTGTAGAGGGACATGCTCGCTTCTTTTCAAGTCAGCTGCTCACTCCCACACACACAGTATAGTCTGTTAATTAAAATACAGCATTTATTATATAAAAAAACCCAGAAAAACTGATTAAAAGTAGACTGTCTGGCCATGTGGGTGTCAGGATGGGTGTGGGGGGCTGTCTGAAGGAAAATCATGACTGTCTCTCCCTCTCAAGCTCAGTGGCAATCATCTGTCTGTTGGTCCCTGAAAAAGACAACCTCTAAGAAATAGAAATAAAGAAATACTGTGGGGAGAGGGGACATGAGGAGAGACAAACCGATATCACCTTCCCTGATTAGAATCTGAAAAGGAGTTTCAAAACCTTCTCTAAATAGGCATTAATAGGGACTATTTTCTTCAAACTAGAAAAAAGAAATAAAAACATTAATCTCACTTTTCAAACTGTACTAATTTTGTCAGAATCAGTGTTGGAAATTAAGTGCCCATTTTATAAGTGCAATAACACACTCCAAGGTGTGGGTTACGTCCTGATAGAGCATGCCATGGTGCATAAGGCACTCAGCACAAGTGCCTTGTGCCTTATAACACACCTGGACATGCTCTTATCAGGACGTAACTCACACCTTGTCGTACGTTATTTGTTACTTATTTGCTGCACCAAACACCAGCTTGGGATCAGTCCATGTAAAATAGAATTCTCACATCTAGTTAAATTCTAGCCAGTGCTAACATGTGATCCCATTCCAACCATGTGAAGTTTCCTAGATATTTTTAACCCCCCCCAACCGCACTGCACATCAGGTTCCATACACAAGGAAGATTGATATGAACAACAATCTTTTTTTGTTTTGTTTTTATTTATAGATTTTATGATATCACAGATATCTGCATTACATAAAATACATAAAGAGTAAGGTACGCAGACCCTTCAGTCGGATGTACAGGATACCTTACTCGAACAACAATCCTAAAATTCTATAGCAGTTATTATTACAAGGTCATGAAACTGTGCTATATAATATATCCAAGTCTGAATCAAGTTCAGTGGCTCTACAACCCTCTTGTGAAACAATTATCTTTTTTTTTTTTTAGATTTTTTCCACAACTTTTTCTGGGGAGCCGGCAGGCGGCTTCGCCCGCCCTGTCTTGGGGGGTCACATCTAGTCCTGGCCATTAGCCGGGATTGTCATGGAGCCCGCCAACTCTGTTTTTCTCCCTGCCCCTGCTGCGGTCTCACTCGCACATGTGGAGGCATGCATGCTGCAGTCCTGTAGCACCCACCCTTTTTTGTGTCGCTCCTGACCTGCGCTACCCTCAGGCCTCCACCTGGAGGCAGCCATATGGCAGGAGTGGCCAGAATCCTCCCCGTGAGAGGAGAGCAGCCTTGTGGCTGCTCAGTCCAACTCCTCCCCCCTTGCCAACCCAAATGACCAAGGCTTGTTCTGAACCTGGGTCGCCGGCATAGCACAGGGTGTGGCATCCAGTGCCTCAATCCTCAGTGCCACCAGGCTGGCAAAAAATTACCTTTTACAACTATAGTAATTCTTAAAACTCTGTTTAACCCTGAAAAAGGACATAACAGACACAGAAGGCATTTACTGTATATAACTGCATTCCATAACAAAAACAAGGGGCCTTATGGCACGTATTGTTAATCCAAGATGGAAAGTTTTTGCTGTTATAAACAATCTTCTGTGTATCATTCAGCTAAAAATAAAAGAAAGCCAAAAGCCTAACAGGTAAAACTGAGTCTTTTAGCCAACATCAGCTAATTGGAGACTCCATACTCATCTGTCAGAACCTCTGATCAGGTCTCTTCCTTCGAGTCCTCCGTGACTGCTGATACTCTGGCTGCCTCAAACTCACTGGCAATCATCTCCGCATGCTTCCCCACTTCTGAGGTGTCAATGTATTGAAATGTGTGACCACCATAAATGATCCAGAGGCGTGCGGGCATGAGTAGTGAGTGCACTACCCCAAGGGATAGTGGAGCTTTTGTGAGCTCCTGGCAGCCGATAGAAGTTTATCCTGAGCTGTTGCACTGGAGGTGACAAGCAGCACAACATGAGGTCTGTCACATTGTTGATCAGCCTACCTCAGTGATATACGATAAGTCTTTAGGAAATACTCTGTAAAAAGTACATTGTCCAAATTTAAGGCTTGAGGGAGCCAATTTTGGAGAAAGTATAACAAATTGTCCCTTTCGCTCCCCTCAGGAAGCCCTACTAGGTAAATGTGGGAGGCCCTGTTGGAGTTCTCGAGGGCCTCCAATCTGTATTTCAACTGGGCATTTTATTGCGCCATGCGGCTTGTAGCGGATAGTGCTTGCGTAGCCTGAGCTTCCATGGAGTTTGCCATTTTCATTGCCACCTCAATTTTAACATCTTGTTCTGTTAATCACACTGGGTATTCACACTGTAGTCATTTTTAAATAGTTTCTACTTTAACATCTATTGCTTGCATCGAGGTAACTAAGGATTTGCACGGCAGGTCCACTCCACCACTTGCTCCCGTTGGTAATTCCTCCACAGTTATGGCCTGAGAAGGTGCCGCTGGTTGGGTTTCCCTCCTCCTGGTCTGTCTTTGTTGGAGTGGCTCATCTTCACAAAATGTATCAGTCTGATCCTGGTAATGTGTTCTAGGTCATGGTAGCCTTGTTTTACATGCACAGTCTCTACTAAAATGTTTTTTTTTATAGAAATTCAGTGCCAAGTGTGCAGTGCTAGTGGGAGATGCATCGGCTCGGTAAGTGTGCTCAACAGCACCTCTGGAACTGGGTGTTTCACACTCTTTACAATTCCCTGCTAAGTTCAAAGTCACATTGTCGTTGAAGCACAGGTCAGGAAGCATAGGAAAAACCAGGAGCAGTTGTAGAATTCACCAAAACTATTTATTTTACAATTGCAGTAACATAAAAAAAAATAAACTTGTTCAGAATAACTATATACAGAGACAAAATAAAATAAAGTTTTCTTTCAGTCTGTGTCCCTTGTACTATTAATCTATCTTGCAGTAGCAGCTTAGCTCTTTTATAAATCTTTCCAACCCCCATCCTTAGCAAAACATCCTGTCCTTGTATATTTCAGGTAGGCTCAAGGCAGGAACACATTGTGCTTGCTGAGGCTCCCCAGCTTTTGCAAAAGGCTCAACATTTGCACTCAAGTAATCTCTAGAGTTTACAGTCATTTCAAATTATAAATATAAACATTTTAGCAGTAACACTATATATTTTCTAAATAATAGGGATCCCAATATCAGTTAAATTTCCATACAGTGGTTTGCACATATTTTTTTATATTAGCTGATATAGATATGCAAGGGAGGAAAAAGACAGCAAGAGAAAACTGAGAGACAGAGAGAGGCAAAGGACCGGTAGCCTGTGGGGTTGATCAAGTCCGAAGTCTCTCAGGATAATTTGGTTGCGAAACCAGACAGAGAAGAGGCAGAAAAGGACAGATCCTTGCATTTAAACACTTTCTCCAAAACAAATGGGACAGGGTCCTATTCCATCCTGTCACATACATCCCCCTTCTTAATAGGGAACCTGTTTTTTTTAAACAGGTTTCCAAAACTTTCTATTTTCTAGTAACATTTGGTTCTTTCAGACATAAAGCACATGTGCATTCAGGTTTTTTTTTCTTTTTAACAGTACAGCAAACAGTACAGTTCAAACTCATACTTTTTTTTTTCAGCCTTCATAACCCTCAATTCCTGATCCATTTCTTGACAGAAAATCAGCATTGCTATTCTCTTTACCAGATTTGTGAATCACCGTGAATTGAAATGGTTGCAGTGCCAAGTACCACCTTGTGATTTTGGAATTTTTATCTTTCATCTGGTTAAGCCAACCGAGAGGATTGTGATCAGTTACAAGAACAAATTCAGTTCCTAGTAAATAAAATTTAAGGGACTCCATGCACCACTTTGCTGCTAAACACTCCTTTTCAATAGTGGAGTACCTTTTCTCTCTGTCATGCAATTTCCTACTTATATACAGAATAGGATGTTCTGTTCCATCTATATTTGACTTAGGACAGCACCTAGGCCTACCTCAGATGCATTTGTTTGTTGCAAAAATGGTTTCTCAAAGTCTGGGCTTCTTAAAACTAGGGCTGAACATAAGGCAGCCTTTATGGCTTGAAAAGCCTCATCACACGCTGAGGTCCATTTCACACTATTTGGGTACCTTTTTTTTGTGACTTCAGTGAGGGTAGCTAATTCAGCAAAGTTACGAACAAATCTCTGATAATAACCAGCCAGCCCTTAAAATTACCTGATATGTTTCATTGTTTTAGGTACAGGGCTATTAGCAACAGCTTCTATTTTAGAAATTTCTGGCTTAACTTCTCCATTTCCCAACACATAGCCCAAATATCTGGTTTCCTGCATGCCCAATGCACATTTAGTAGGATTAATAGTCAGACCTGCATTTTTGATAGCTTGGATAACTGCTTGTAGGTGTTCTAGGAGACTTTTCCAGTTTGGACTGTACTTTGCTGCTTTGGCCACTGGCAACCTGTATGTCTTTTGCCTAATAGGATGAGCATTCTTTGTCACTATGTTGTGCTCAACCCCTTTTGCTCGACCTAGTACCGTGGTAAAAGTACTGTTAAATGTCTTTAGCATATTACGAATGTCTGCAGTTTGTTCTGAGGTTAAGGAAGCATTCATCTTTACAGCATCAGCATTTACAGTTTGTTGCAGTCTATCATAAGCTACATCAATATCTTCCTTATCAGTTTCTGGTAAAACTAGCAAAGCAGCTTTTGGCATTTTTTCAACCCATTTCTTGAAGAGGTTAGCATGGCATATCTTAGTGGGATTTTTTCTGTCGGGGTCTCAGTCTCGTAGTTAACAGTGCCAGTACATCTAAGAACCTAATAAGGCTCTTGCCGCTTCATTAACAGCTTATTTTCTGTTGCTGGTAACAATAGCAAAACCTTTTCAACTGGCTTGAAAACTTTTTCTTTTACCCCATGGTCATAATATACCTTCTGCTGGTTTTGAGCCTCTTCCTGATTATGATGGGCAATTTCAACATATTTTACCCGCTTCTTTCTTGGGGCATACATATAAGAAGATATAGATTGTTTCTGACTGGGGTTATCTTCCCACATTTCTTTTATCACATCCAGTGGCCTTCTTGGCTGCCTGCCATACAGCATTTCAAATGGTGAAAACCCTGTTGATGCCTGTGGCACTTCTCTGTAAGCAAAAAGTAGGTAAGGCAAGTATTGGTCCCAATCTTTTCCTTCCCCTTTTACAAACCCTTTTAACATGCGTTTTAGGGTTTGGTTAAAATGCTCAACAAGACTGTCTGTCTGAGGGTGATAGGGGGAGGTTATTATGGCTGTGATACCTAGCAGTCTGTACAGCTCTTTAAGAAATGCAGCACCAAACTTACTACCCTGATCAGTAAGAATTTTCTAGGTATGCCCACTCTGCTGAAAAGTTTGGCAAGCTCTGCTGCAACTTTTGGGGCTGTAACAGTACACATTGGAACTGCTTCTGGGTATCGAGTAGCATAGTCGCATACTACCAGGATAAATCTATTACCCTTTTCACCTTTGTCTGAAGGACAAACCACATCTATTGCAATTCTCTCAAAAGGCACATCTATTAACCCTTGCTGTGCCGCAGACTGATATATCAGTCCAAAATTCCTATGCGTTCTAATTCTTTAGGCAGCCTAATGGTTAAGGGTAGGGGCACCAGGGGCACCTTTTAATTTCTAGTAACTGGGGCTACTTTCTGACACTCAGCACAAGAACTGCAATAGGTAGCAACATCTTCATGAATTCCAGGCCAGTAAAATCTACACAGCAATCTGGAAAGGGTGTGATCCCTCCCTGAGTGACCAGCTATAGGACTATCATGTGCTATCTGTAACAACTCTTTAGTTCTGTGGTATAACCAATTGTTCTGTCTGTTTCTGTATCTGAAGTTTAACCCAAACTCTGTACAGTAACCCAATACATTTTTTAAACATTGGTCCACCCTGTTTTGGTTTTCCCCCCAGCTGCTTGAAATAACCCTGGAGAGAAACGTTGTTAGCTTGTTTACAATCAGTTATCAATTTAGTTTCAGCATTTTCATATGTTAACCCTTCATGTCCATCAGTCATTTGTTGCCACAGTTTCTTCAAGCATCTTCTTTCTTCTTGGATTTCTGGATCTTGGAGCTGTGCTCAAGCAAGTCAGAATCAAAATCTTTGACAGGAAAAGTGTCCCCACCATCTGAAATTTTCTTTGCCTGCGATCTTGTCACCACAGCTGCTGCAGAATCCATACCTTCCTCTGTGCTTCCCTGGTACTAGGTCCAGTACCCACACACAAAACTCCTGTCTTAGGGTATGCACAGCGTAAATCCCACTTCTCACACCATCTGTTGTCGAGGCACAGGTCAGGAAGCATAGGGAAATCCAGGAGCAGTTGTAGAATTCACCAAAACTATTTATTTTACAGTTGCAGTAACATAAAAAAATGAACTTGTTCAGAATAACTATATACAGAGACAAAATAAAATAAAGTTTTCTTTCAGTCTGTGTCCCTTGTACTATTAATCTATCTTGTAGTAACAGCTTAGCTCTTTTATAAATCTTTCCAACCCCCATCCTTAGCAAAACATCCTGTCCTTGTATATTTCAGGTAGGCGCAAGGTTGGAACACATTGTGCTTGCTGAGGCCCCCAGCTTTTGCAAAAGGCTCAACATTTGCACTCAAGTAACCTCTAGAGTTTGCAATAATCTCAAATTATAAATATATACATTTCAGCAGTAACACTATGTATTTTCTAAACAATAGGGATCCCAATATCAGTTAAATTTCATACAGTGATTTGCACATATTTTTTTATATTAGCTGATATAGATATGCAAGGGAGGAAAAAGACAGCAAGAGAAAACTGAGAGACAGAGAGAGGCTAAGGACTGTGAGCCTGTCGGGTTGATCAAGTCCGAAGTCTCACAGGAGAATTTGGTTGTGCACCCAGACAGAGAATAGACAGAAAAGGACAGATCCTTGCATTTAAACACTTTCTCCAAAACAAATGGGACAGGGTCCTATTCCACCCTGTCACACACATATTCAAGCAAAGTTTATATCTTCAGTGATCCTACTATAAAGATGTGGGCACTTTGCTGGAGAAGATCAAGAGAGGCTTTGGCCCACCGATGGATGAATCGGATGTTGAGGAAAACTGAGCATGTTTAATTAATACACAGTAATCCAGATATTGGGTAGGGAAGGAGGAGGCAAGCCTGTGGTATGGGAGTTAATATAACAATATCATTCAATGTCTGATTACTTTTGTTCCCGGACTATGTTTAATGTATCTTTAGAAACATAGACTTTGACGGCAGATAAGGACCACTTGGCCCACCCAGTCTGCGCATTTCCCTACCTACTGGATAAGCTACAGATTCTAGTTAACCAACAGCCTACTTCCTGCCACCCCCCACTACAATTGCCTTTTGTCTGTCCCATGCATGTCTGAATTCCCCCACTGTTTTAGACCCAACAACCTCCCCAGGAAGGCAGTTCCATGCATCCACCACTCTCTCTGTGAAAAAACATTTCCTCACATTACCCCTGAGCTGTCCCCCCTCTATCTTTAAATTGTGCCCCCTGGTTCTTACACATCTCTTTTTCTGAAAGATGCTACCCTCCTGGACTTTGTTGATTCCCTTCAGGTACTTGAACGTTTCTATCATGTCCCCCCATCCCTCCTTTCATCAAGGGTATACATATTAAGCTCTCTCAGTCTCTCTTCATATGGTTTCTGATGCATACCCTGCACCATTAGCCATCTATGCTGTTAAGGTTCCCCATTTACAATTGTTCAGGAACTTTGCATTAGTTCATATTGCCAACCTCATGGTCAAGTCTGTCTCCCCTTCCCTCCCTCCTTGGCCTTAATCCAACCAGACACCACACGTTGGAAAATCAGTTTCTCATCTTCATCTCTCCTTTGACAATCTGCACAGATTTTCTGAGCCACACTATATATAATACAGTGAAGATTTTACTTAAATGTTGCTCTCTGTGGGTGAAAGTAATATATTGTGAGTTCTGTTAAACGCATCTTTTCCTCACAGTCCTCAGCAGAAGTGGACTCTAAGTGAAGGACTATAATATAGAGTGATGTTGGTTGAGTGTTATGATTCAGTAAATCTGTAATGTTTTGTTGATGTATACAGTCATTGCAATATAACAAGACACAGACATATTAACCAAGATTTTACTCCATGTAGAGATGGGACCTTTAAAAGTTGTAGCGTTTCTTTACCCTTATCCTGGACACTAAGGTTTTATTACACAGGCCCTGGCTTGCTGGTAGTATGCTGGCTATCTGTTTTACTAATCATTTAAGTTTTTGGTCTGTATTTTTATACCACATTTTGCCATCCTTGATGTAACCAGCTGGGCACACTGGGCATCTATTCCTACTATGATGTATTATGTAAGACATCTTGTTATGCTCTTGTACTGTGGATTAAATTTTGTAAGTCTTGCTTATAAAAACTAATAAACAAAGTTAAAATATCTATCTATAATATATATATATATATATATATATATATATATATATATATATTATCACAAGTTCTTAGCAGAGATCTTACGGGGCATCTTACTCTGTCACCGTGGCTGTGTCCTTATTGTTTACACAGGAAACAACTTCTACAACAGTTATACAGGATTTACTAGGTACCAGCTCCCTCTACTGGCAATGCCGATATTACAGTTACACCATGACATTTCAACTTGGAGCCCATCCAGACTCCCAATACTGGATCATATGTATTTTTTTTTAGTTTATGCATGACAAACATCACTTTCCAAAAGATCAAGATCACAAAATATAAACTGGCAAATCATTATAGTAGTACAGTTAGTTGACTTTTTTTTTTTTAGTTACTTCACTGGGGACGACCAGTTCCTATTAGTGGGAGCACAACAGTATATTTTTAGTTTTGAGCAGTGCATCAATGAAGCTAGGCCCACTATAAAAGTATTTGCAAGAAGGTAACACATGACCCTTCTGTCAGTCTGGCTGTACTGATTAGGATACAGGCAAGAAAATTACACGAGAAAGGGTCCTGAAGGAACTGGAAGTAATAAGAGTTGATAAAGCAATGGGGCCAGATGGGGTGCACCCCAGGGTCCTTAAAGAACTAAGAGAGGTGGTGGCTGAACCTCTGGCTATCCTGTTTAGCTGATCACTGGAAACAGGGGAGGTACCCAAAGACTGGAGGACAGCAGATGTGGTCCCCTTATACAAAAGTGGGAACAAAGAGGAAGCAGGGAACTACAGACCAGTCAGCCTCACCTCGGTAGTGGGAAGATCATGGAAGCACTACTGAAGGAGATTGGTGGAACATCTCGTTGTCAATGGACTACAGGACCCAAGGCAGCATGGTTTCACTAGGGGAGGTCACGTCAGACCAACCTTGTTGAATTTTTGACTGGGTGACTAGGGAGGTGGATCAGGGAGGGCAGTGAACATGGCCTATCTGGACTTCAAGCAAGGCCTTTGACACTGTGCCACATAGAAGACTATTACACAAACTGGGGAATATGGGTGTGGGCAGGACAGTAGTGTGGTGGGTAGGTAACTGGCTGGGTGGCAGGACACAGAGGTGGTGATAAATGGCTGTCACTCCACAGAGGAAAGAGTGACCAGTGGGGTACCACAGGGATCAGTGCTGGGACCGGTCCTATTCAACATCTTCATCAGTGACATTGCTTGGGACTTAGAAGGCAGAATTTCACTGTTCGCTGATGACACAAAGCTCTGTAACAGAGTAGACACACCAGAGGGTGTAGACAGAATGAGAAGCGACCTGCAGAAACTTGAAGAATGGTCAGGGGTTTGGCAGTTGAAATTCAATGCAAAGAAGTGCAAGATAATGCATATGGGGCACAAAAACCCTGGCACAATGTATCAGTTGGGGGTGAGGATATAGCATGCACCAAGCAGGAAAGGGATCTTGGGGTTATCATCTCTGATGACCTCAAGGTAGGGAAACAGTGTGACAAGGCAGCAGGTAAAGCAAATAGGATGCTGGGATGTATAGGCAGGGGCATCACCAGCAGGAAAAGGGAGGTCATAATTCCGCTATACAAGACACTAGTGAGGCCCCACCTGGAATACAGTGTGTACAGTTCTGGAGACCATACCTACATAAGGACATAGACAGGGTAGAGAAGGTTCAGAGGAGGGCAACAAAGATGGTGCATGGATTGCATCACAAGTCCTATGAAGACAGGTTGAAGGAACTGAACATGTACTCCCTGGAGGAGAGGAGGAGAGAGGGATATGATAGAGACATACAAGTATCTTACAGGGAGGAACAGGGTGCAGGAAAACACTATTTTTAAGCAAAAGATGTTCCAGGACTAGAGGGCATGGGATGAAGTTGGAGGGAGGACGATTCAGAGGAAACATGAGAAAGAATTTCTTCACAGAACAGGTGGTGGACAAGTGGAACACCCTGCCAGAGGAAGTGGTGAGGGCTGAAACAATCACGGGATTTAAGAATGCATGGGATAGACATAAAGGAATTCTGGAGGTCAGGGGTAAGGGGCAACAGACTTCTAGGAAAACAAACTGAACTTACAAGCTCAAATGGGCAGACTGGGTGGGCCATAGGCCCTTATCTGCCGACACTGTCTATGTATCTATGTATCTATGTAAGAAAAAAACTTGATCCAAACCTGCCACAACAGATCTCAACCTAGTATAGTTAGGGTGAAAAGTCAGTGCTTACTTTTTAAATAAAAAAAAAAAAAGAGGAACACAGACTTCAGAAATTAAGTAAATTACAATGCTCAGTAGAGTACTTATACATTGATGATAGTGCAACTGCTACCCACTCATGGTGACAGAGGTTATCAAAACTTTAATCCAGAATTCATTCCAGTAGTGAATGGATAGAGATCCAGGGCTTATGCCAGAAGTTAAAAAGAAATAACCACAGTAGTTTAGTTAGAAATGTCTTCCCACACTCCACCAGCCCCCCCCAGTCCCCCCCCAAGCTCTTCACCTGTCTGCCTTAGTGGGAACCACCGCCATTTTAGTACTATAAAGTGACCATTTTACATATCAAATAATGTAAGGGTACATGCAGAATGAGAATTTTATACACACACGAGGTGCGGGATGCCACATAACCCCCCAAAAGCAAAGCTTGAGGAGTTTATAACAGTATCCCACAGTGAGGGTGTGTATTAAATTTGCGTTTTGTACACCTACCCATGTACTGGTATTGTGGTAGCTTCAGTTGCTGAGGTTCTGCTTTGGGGGTTATTTTGCTGCTAAACTTCAGGAGGGTTCTGGGTTTTGTAACAGTTTCAGGTAATTTCTGTGTTATGTAACAGATTTCAGGTAATTTAATTCAGATTGCTGTGTTCTCTTTCACCTGCCTTCGTTTGCTGAGATTCTGCTTTAGGGGTTATTTTGCTGCTGAACTTCAGGAAGGTTCTGGGTTTTGTAACAGTTTCAGGTAATTTCTGTGTTATGTAACAGATTTCAGGTAACTGAGCACAGGTGCAGGGACTAGAAGAAAAACAATGTGGCATGCTAATGAAGGTGGCAGTACAGGGGAAATAGGGCTGCAGGGGAAGGGTTAGTGGCAGGGGACTGGTACAGGGGGCAGGGGGACAGCAGACAAACTAGGATGGGAAAAATAGTGAGTTGCAATGGTTGTGGGGCGGCCATCTGGATGGGCACATTATGGAAACTGGGGGGTATCCCATTTGTCACAGGCTGAGGGGTCTGGAGGCAGAGGTACAATGGCTAGAAAGGGAGTTAGCAAGGATTGGGGGAATAAGGGAGATCAATGGAACAGGAGGGCCACCTCCTTAGGAATCCAGGGGTGCAGAACCAGTGGAAAAGAAGAGGATAGGGAACAGGGTAAAAAATTTGAGAAGCAGTAAGGGGGAACGTCGGGACAGTACGAGAGGAGAAGCATACAGTAGCTTCCAGGGTCAGGTAATAGGTTTGCATGATGCTGCTCCAGTGGTGGATGATGGGGAGGGCTCTCAGAGAGGGCAGGAGAAAGGGGACAGTGAATGCCCAGGGATCAATGGTCAGGCAGAAGGGGGACAGGGTATGGGTAGTAAGGGGAAAAAGACAGGGGAAAGGGAGGCATATGATAAGGCAGAGGAGGCAGAAGGGAAGAATGGGCCCAGCAAGGAAGGAAAGGAGGGTGACGACACTGGCAGAGGACTGGGGGGGGGTAATGGGGAAGGGGCAGGACTAGGGTAGAGGCTGAGGGCATAGCAGAAGGAACAGATCGGCAAGCAGGGGCAGGAGGCATAGCATGTGGGAAGAGGGGTGGGATCCTAGTGCTGGGAGACTCAGTCCTAAAAGAGATCAGATGGGGAAGTAAAGGGGAGTGGCATAGTCGAAATGTGGATGGAATCAGTACCTGGAAAGACAGTGGGTAGGGCGGGACAGTCTACTCTCAAGTGTTTAAGGAGAGGAAGGGAGAAACTGCATGTAGTGATATACTTGGATACAAATGACTTGGGGTAATATGGTTGAGTTGGTAAGGGAGAGGTTTGAGGAACTGGGGAAGTTGTGTGAGGAAGCAGGGAGATCAGTGGCCTTCTTGGAAGTGCTCCCAGTACCCAGGGCAAGCATGGTGAGGAAAGTAAAGATAGAGAAGTTCAACTCTTGGCTGGGAGAATAGTGTCAAACCAAAGGGTATGGGCTAGTGGGAGGCTGGGGTAACATCTGGGACAACAGTGACCTATTCATAGAGGACAGATGACATCTGATTAAGGTGGGACAGGGGTTTTGAAACAGAGGCTGGGGGGAATACATAGCAACTATGGTGGATTTAAACTAGGTGTGGGGGGGAGGCAAGTGTGCAGCAAGTATGCAGGGCCGCTGGAGAGGGGAGCCAAATGAGCTTTCCCCCAAGCTAGCAGGGATGTACCAGGGTAGACTCACGGGGGAGAAGAATGGGGAGAAAAGGGTTAAGAAAGAGAATAAGTTGGAGGGTTGTCTCCCTAAATGCAAGAAGCCTGGGGAATAAATCAGCTGAGTTACAGGCTCTCTTGGCAGTGGGAATGGTGGACATTGTGACCATCACGGACACTTGGGCCACCCAATAACAAGACTGGGATCTGATGATACTGGGGTATAGGACATGCATAAAGGATAGGGGCAAGGGGATAGGGGCAAGGGTGGCAATTTACGTAAGGGAAGGGATAAGGTGTGCAAGGGAAGGGGGGAGGGTAGAACAGAGTCAATATGGATGCAATTCCAAGATTCAAAAAGTAGGACCTGAGGATGGGAGTGGTGTACAGGCCACCAGCTAAAGCAGAGGACTTGGACAGGGAGTTAGCAGAGCAGATTAGGAGGGTCTATAGGAAGGAGAACACCGTGATCGTGGGGGACTTCAATCTATGAGGAGTGGCTTGGAGCACCCCAGCCACCTCGAATGCAAAGGAGCAAGTGCTCCTGGAAGCATTCCAGGACAGCTTCCTGACACAGATGGTTAACGAGCTGACTTAGTTGGATAAAACTCTGGACCTAGTACTTTCTAATGGGGAGACTGTAAGGGAGCTTCGGATGCAAGACCCACTGGCTGAGAGTGACCACCACTCGGTGTGGTTCACGCTCAGCATGGGCAAGGAAGCTGTAAGTACAAGAACCAGGGTGGTTGACTTTAAACATGCTGACTTTGGCAAGATGGGGGGACATTTTAGAAAGGCACCTGGCAGGAATTAATCCATGCTTGGATGCAAGCCAAAAATGGGAATTTATCAAATTAGGGCTGATGTAGGCTACTGGGTTATGCACCAAGACACACAGCAAGAACAGAAAGGCTAAGAAGCCAAGCTGGTTGAATCAGGAGGTCTTGGAAGGGGTGAGAGCAAAAAAAGCAGCATTTAGGAGGTTCAAGAAATTCGGGAGGGGGGAGGACAGGAAAATGTATTTGAAGAAGTCCAAGGAGGTAACCAGACTAGTCAAGGCAGTCAAAGCTTCCAGAGAGTTGAGGTTGGCACAGGGCATCAAGGATGGGGAAAATGACTTCTTCAGGTACATCAAAGAGAGAAGACCTGCAAGGACCAGATAGTGAGGATTAGGAAGGATGGGGATGGGTGGGGGTGGAGAAGGGGCGAAGCAGGAAGAAGCACTAAATGAATACTTCTGTTCTGGTGTTCACAAAGGAGAGGATGGGAAGCTACCTCAGGGGATGGGGAAGGTGGGCGGGGGTGGGGGAGTGGGTGACAGATGAGGTAATTACAGTGGGTAGGGTGTTGGAGGGTCTGAAGGCACTGAGGGTGGATAAGGCACTGGGACCAGATGGCATTCACTCCAAGGTGCTAAAAGAGCTGGCAGAGGTCTTGGCAGGGCCACTGGTGGACCTGTTCAATACTTCCCTGGACACAGGATGTGGACCACAAAATGTTGGGGATGGCTCACATGGTGCCCCTCCACAGGGCTTGGGATAGTCATAGCAGATATCTCATATGGCATCAGGAGTAAGATCAGTCTGTTTGCTGATGATACCATTATGGGGGCGGTGGTGTAATGACATAATAGGGTGGCAGGGGCCACAGGACAACCTGACTAAACTGGAGGAGGGGTTGGAAACATGGCAGCTGAGTTTCAGTGTGAAGAAGTGCAAGGTTCTGCACTTCGGAGCAAGGTACCTGGGGAGGAACTACCAGTTGGGAGAGGTTCAGTTAGGTATCACTGAGGAGGAGAAAGATCTATGGGTGGTTATAACGGGGAATATGAACTACTCAGCTCAGTGCAGGAAGGCAGCAGCTAAAGCCAACAGGATGCTGGGGTGTATTGCGCGAAGAATCTAGAAGTAGGGCGGTGATCCTGCCCCTATTCAGGTCACTAGTCAGGCCACACTTGGAGTACTGCGTGCAGTACTGACGTCCATTTCTGAAGAAGGATATCAGATTACTGGAGGGGGGTACAGCACAGGGCAACAAAGATGATCCAGGGATTGGAGGACAAACCCTATGAGGACAGGCTGAGTGAGTTAAGTATGTACACCGTGGAGGAGAGGAGGGATCGGGGGGATATGATCGAGATCTTTAAATACTTGAAGGAGATAAACAAGACAGGTACAGAAGGAGTCTTTAAGTTGAGAAGGGGGAGGGACACGAGAGGGCATGGTCTCAGATTGAAGGGGGGAAGATATAGGAGAGAGGTGAGGAGACATTTTTTTCACGGAGAGGGTTGTGGCTAAATGGAACACTGCCTGAGGAGGTGGTATCCTGTAAGACAGTGGGAAATTTTAAAAGGGGATGGGACAGGGTGGAGGGGTTAACTGTGAGGGGGGAAGCTGCAATGTAAGGTGCTAGCTGCACATTTGAGCAGACCTGATAGATCATGAGACCTGTTTCTGCTAGCACATTTGTATGTTCGTATTGTTTTATACAATTGCTGTACTTTATTTTTTTGTCTCATAGGTGAAAAACAGAACTGGTTTAGAACTGGTTAGGGAAAATGAGTAAAATACAATGGGTCTCTTGATATAAAGTAACTATTTTTTGAAACGTAACAGGTTAACTTATTTTGCTTGGATAAATTAATTTTGCTTGGATAAACTGAATCTTTCACACTTAAAACATTTAACTTGAAACTACAGAACTAACTGAAACAGCACGAGTAGCGCTGAAGTACTTGACAAGCAGAGTCACATTTTTTGGGTCAGAGATAAAAGTTTAGAACTATTAGCAACATTTAACTAATAAAAAGAGATTTAAGAGCGTCTTTTTTTTTTTTTTTTGCCGTAGTTTTTAAGTTGAATTGTGAAAGCAGATAAACCTGTTTTTTATGGCAACCACAGTACTTGCTTATTTATCGTGATGTGGTGGTGGGGGGAGGGGGACAGGGTGGAAGAAAGTGCAGTTTGTGGGTCTTTTTATTTTTTTAATAGATGTAGTCCCAGTCCTGAAATGTGAACTGAAGAACCATCTCTGAGGAGGGTGAAGTGTGCGTTGTGAATGTGCTGAGGGGTTTCACTGTTCTGAAGACGTGACAGTGTGCTCAAGGACAGGGACCGCTCACAGGTTTCTCATTTGTGTTTGTATTATAACCAGCTGGTCATAATGTCAAATTATAATTGGCTTTCTTTTATGAAAAAACAGAACCCAGTTATTATGGTTCTGTGCATCCAACCTGGAAAGATATTACACCAAACATGGTGATTTAGAATAATAAGATCATAGAATTGCAGCCGTCAGCTTTAACGGTAACATAGCAGAGAAAGTAAAAGTTTACTTATAAATTCCAAAATGCATTTTTAGTCCAGTACTCATAGCGAAATACGGCCATTGAGAACGGGACTGGAAGGTCATGTCAAACTAATCCCATGAGGTGGGTGCATAGGGAAGGGTGCCGTCCATAACGGTGACTCCTTCCCGGCGCAGTCCCTCACTGCGATGGGAGGGTGGGCAACCTGATGAGGGAGGCGGGCAGGCGACAGGATGTCGCTATGGTATGTGCTTGGGGAGAGTGTGGAAAGCGTGGGCTGGAGGGAGCGGAGGAGTTGTAGGGGTGCACTGCGGTGGATTGCCGAGCTGCGCCATGGCATCGTGGGTTGGCTAGTGGTTGGAGTGGGTGAGATACTGGGTTCGGGTCTGGGCGCTGGTGTGATTTTATTGCACCCGGCCCAAACCTTTGTTTTTTAATGCTTTCGTCCCTCCCGACATGCACCCCTGGAGTTGAGAATCCTTTAGTAGGGGGTGCTGGGGCAAAGCCCCCACAAGGGGGAGGTGGGGGCGCCTGTACGCTGGGGTTGTCAGAGTGATGAAAATGTTTTCGGCACTCTGACTGTGCAATAAAGGTGATCGCCTTTAGGCATTCACCGTTATCACATAGAACCCTCTCATAGATTTCTTTGACTGGGTAACCAGAGTGGTGGACCAAGGGGGTGCAGTTGATGTCACCTACTTTGACTTCAGCAAAGCTTTCGATACTGTTCCACATAGAAGATTGATTAATAAGCTGGGTAGGCTCAGGGTGGGTCAGAAGTTGGTCAACTGGGTGGCAAACTGATTGGCGGGCAGAAAACAGAGAGTGGTGGTAAATGATATACAGTCAGAAGAGATGCAAGTCACAAGTGGGGTACCTCAGGGATCAGTCCTGGGGCCAGTCCTCTTCAATATCTTCATCAGTGACACTGCAGATGGACTGGAGGGTAAGGATTGTCTGTTTGTAGATGACACCAAGATCTGCAACAGAGTAGATGATCCAGATGGGTTGGGCAGAATGAGAAGAGATCTGGATAAACTGGTGAAAATGGTCTGACAGCAGGTTAGCAAAAAGTGCAAGATCATGCACATAGGAAGAGAAACCCTGAAGCCAGCTATAGGTTGGGAGGAGTTGCTGGCAATCACGAGGGAAGAAAGAGACTTGGGCATCATCATCATCACAGATGACCTGAAATCATCCAAGCAGACCACTAAAGCAGTAGGTAAGGCTAGAGGGATGTTGGGGTGTATTAGTAGGGGTATTGCGAGTTGTAAGAGGGAGATAATAATCCCCTTTTTACAAGACACTGGTTAGGTCCCATCTGGAGTACTGTGTGCAGTACTGAAGGCCACACCTGCACAAGGACATTAACAGAATGGAGGCAGTCCAGAGAAGGGCAACCAAAATGGTACAGGGACTGTATCAGAAAACATATGAGGACAGATTAACGGAGCTCAATATGTATACCCTAGAGCAAAGGAGGGACAGAGGTGATATGATTGAAACATTCAAACATCTTAAGGGCATTAACAAGGTGAAAGAATCTAACATGTTTAAATATAAGAAAAATAGCAGGACAAGAGGATACAGCATGAGTTTAGAGGGAGGCCATATGAACATACAAATGTGCCAGCAGAAACAGACCACCCTGTCTATCTAAGCCTGCTCGAGTGTGCAGCTTGCACCCCTAGTTTGCAGCTGCCTCACCCTCCCATTTGTCATCCCACTGCCACCCCCACCTCCCCTAACCTCACTCTCCCCTGTTCCCTGGCCCATGCCCTTTTGAAGCTGTTCACAGATTTATATGATACCACCCATTCTGGTAGGGCATTCCATTTTGCTACCACCCTCTCTGTGAAATAGTGTCTCCTCATGTCCTTCCTAAATCTTCCCCTCCTATTCTTAGTGCATGCCCCCTGGTGACCCTCCCCCTCCTTAACGTAAAGACCCCATCTGCCCCATCCTTATTGATTCCCCTCAGATACTTGAATGTCTCTATCATGTCTCCCCCGTCCCTTCTATCTTCCAGGGTGTACATATTCAGGTCTCTCAGCCTGCTGTCATAGTCGGTCCCTTCTATTCCACTTATCATCTTTGTTGCCCTCCTCTGCACCCCCTTCCAGTAGCCTGATATCACGCTGTAGGTATGGCCTCCAAAACTGCACACAATACTCTATAAGTGTGGCCTTACCAGCGACCTATAGAAGGGCAAGATCACCTCTCTTCGCCTAGATGAAAAACCCCTCGCTATGCACGCCAGCATTTTGTTCACTTTTGCAGATGCTCTCCTGCACTGGGCAGTGTTGTCCATGGTCCCTGTTATCATTACCCCAAGGTCCTTCTCCTCCTCAGTGATCCCCAGCTTAACCTTTCCCAGCCAGTATTCTCTCCTTGGATTCTTCACCCTAAAGTGCATAACCTTACACTTCTTTACATTGAACCCCAGCTGCCACCTCTCTGACCACTCCTCTAGCTTGCTTAGGTCTCCCTGCAGCTGCTTCCATCCCTCCTCTCCATTCACCACTGCTCCAATTTTGGTGTTGTCAGTGAACAGACTTATCTTGCTCACCACCCAATGTGTAATGTCTGATATGAAGTACACGAACAATGCTGGCCCCAACAGAGTCGTGTGGCAGCCCACTCGTCACCGGCCTTGGAGTTGAGAGCTCCCCTCTCACCACCACCCATTGCAGCCACCCACTCAGCCAGCTTGTAATCCAGTTCATCATATTTGCCCCTACCCCTACACCAGTTAGCTTCTCCCCAAGCCACCCATGAGGCACAGAATTGAAGGCCTTGCTTAAGTCCAAGTAAAGAACATCCCCATGACCCTTATCCAGCTCACCTGTCACCCAGTCATAATATTGTTTCAGGTTGGTTTGACAAGACTTCCCTGAAACAAACCCATGCTGCCTCACATCCTGGAGGCCATTGTCCTCCAGGTACAACACCAGTCTTTCCTTTAGTATTGTCTCCATGAGTTTGCACACTATGGAGGTGAGACTTACTGGGCGATAATTACCTGGTTCATCCCTTGGTCTGCTCTTGTGTAATGGTACTACATGTGCCATCCTCCAGTCTAGTGGCACACATCCTGACTGCAGTGAGGTCCTGTACAGATCCGCCAACACCTCCACCATCTCCCTCAGCACCCTGGGGTGGATACCATCCGGCCCTGTGCCTTGTCTACCTTCAGTGCCCTCAGTCCCTCTAGGACTCTACTTACCTCAATTCTTCCATCTGTTGCCTCCTGTCCCCCTGTCTCCACCCTCCTAGTCTCTGGTGGTAGCGGTCCCCCCTTTTCTTCCATGAACACTGAGCACAAGTATTCATTCAGTGCTTCTGCCTGCTCCTCACCCTTTTCCGTCCACTCCCCACCCCTTTTTATCCTCACTATTGTCTCCTTGCACTTCCTTTTCTCCCTGATGTATCTGAAAAAGTCTTTCTCCCTCCTGTTAAATCCCTGTGCTAATCTCAGCTCCCTCTGGGCCTTGGCTTCTCTCACTTTCCTGGTCACCTCCCTGGACCGTCTCGCATACTCCTCCATGTCCACTTCCTTCCCTGTGCTTCTATACCTCTGGTGCGCCTCTCATTTTGTTCTCACCACCTCCACTACCTCGCTGTTCAACCAGCATGGTTTTCTTGCTCTGCTTCTCTTACCCTGTGTCTTGGTGCAGGCTTCTGTTACCTCTGTAATCCCCCTTTCAATAATATCTCATTTCTTCTCTGCATCCATCTCCTGTCTTATGCCCTCTAATTTCCCTTTCAGTACTTCCTGCATCCTCCCAAAGTCTTCCCCCCTGAAGTTAACTACCTGAGTAACTGATTTTTCTGGCTCCCCGCACATCGTGATATTAAACCACAACGTTTGGTGATCGCTTTCGGCTAGTGGGTCCTCCACCTTTTATTCCCTTACTGCCTCCCCATTCGACAACACCAGATCTAAAGTGTTCTTTAGCCTTGCAGGTACACTAACCAACTGTGTCAGGAGACCCTCCTGGATTGCGTCCAGGAGCACTTGCTCCCTAGCACTGGAGGTGACTGGAATGCTCCAGTCAACCCCCGGCAAGTTGAAATCCCCCATGATGACCACTTTCCCTTTTCTACATACCTTTCTGATTTGTCCTGCTAATTCCCTGTCAAGATCCTCAGACTGGGACGGTGGCCTGTATACCACCCCAAACCTCAGTTTCCTACCCCTTGAGTCTAGGAGCTGCAGCCAGATTGCCTCTGTGAGTAAGTTCTTTTTCACAAAAAGGGTGGTGGATGCATGGAACAGCTTACCTCAGGAAGTGGTGGAAATGAATATGGTGCAGGGCTTCCGACAGGCATGGGATAGGCATAAGGGAGCAATACAGATGGGTATGAATAGATAGGCCATTGACAGAGTAAAGGCCTATGGCACATTCATAAGGTAGAAAAAATGGGCAGACTGGATGGGCCATGAGGTCCTTATCTGCCGTCAGCTTATATGTTTCTATGACTGAACCATGCAGAAAAATGTAATAACAGTTAAACATTTAAACCTTTTGAACTAGCATAATGCACAATGTTCCACACTGACCACTCCAAGCAGTCCTGTACAGATTCTGGGTACTACATCAATGGCACGGTAAGCAAAGAAAAAGTCTAAGGTGTCCATTTCTGAGTCTGAGCATTCCAATTCTTCTCAAATACGCTCTGCTTGAACTTTGTCTATGAACTTAAGCACATCTTTTTGGTTCAGTAAAGATGTACGTGTGATTCTCTTGCTGCACTCGGAGCTTGGTTAGATGGCATTGACTGGTATTTCCAGGTCATGCAAATGTCTTTACAGGCCATCAGACCCTTTTTGTCTGTGCTGGGTTGTAAAGCTAAGATCCTGAAAAAACATAGCCTGATTCCTGTCCACTTCCATTGCTTTCACCCTCTTAGCTGCTCGCAGCACCATGTCCCACTGAACCATCCAGCCAAGCTTCATCAACAATATTTGGGAACCAGAGTCCAATTTCTTCTGTGGGGTGATTTGATAAAGTCTGTCCACATGCAGCACTGTGGTATCCAAACGCAGCACTTCTCCCAGCCAACTTGGTGTCCACTGGTGCATCCGACCCCTCAAAGCCTTTGTGGAGATCATTGATTTTGAGGAGTCGATTTTCAAAATTCTCCAGTCTAATTTTAAGCGGGGCACTTTCTTTAATAATCTCAGCCATGGCAGAGAGTGCCCAGCCAGCCGAGTTCACAGCCTCCACCCAGTTAGCCTCGACCCTCTGTTCCTTTAAATCTACCAGCCAGTAACTGCAGGGAGGCATTCATGGAACACATTGTAGGAACAAAAGAACAGTGCACACATGTGAGAGAGAGTGCAGCTGGTGCTCCCTGATGGCTAATCCAGGTTTACAGAAGAAACAGAAGAGAAACACTCACTGGACACTCTGGAGATATGTTGAAAAATACATTTATTTAAGCAAAAGTAGGACACTAATGAGCAGCCCCAGTGCTCTGACCAAAGGGTCTTCATCAGGGGCATCTCAGATGGGGTATTGCATAGCTCTTTTAAATGGCAGATTTAAAGTAACAGCGTCATATTCTTAAAAAGTTTTAGAAAATTTCATAGCAAGAAATTCAAAACAGACAAAAAGCAAGAGCAAAACATGTGGAGGGAGAATCAGCATAGTATAGGAACAGATCCTCGGTAGTAAGGCTAAATAGTCTTTCCTTTATACACAGTGGTGACCAGGATCATGTTTCCATGCAACAGACCACAAGAACAAAAATCATCAAAATACAGCAATCAAAACACTTTAAGTTGTAAGAGGAAGCTGATAGTTATTATCATAACCATATATTCCACTTCATGATATGTTTCACAGCACTCAGAGCCAAAGAAAAATATTAAAGTAAATAATTAACAAACATTTAAATAATGTTTACTAGATTCATTTGAGGAAAATGGTAGGTGCTAATGGGATGATACAGAGTGGAACAGAGATGCTAAAGCACATTCCACGATGCCGTACCACACAGGGGCAAAGATCCTTCGCTTACAGAGCTCCCAGCTGTTCAATGGCCTTACCAACGACATCTCCTTCCTGCCTAATCTAGGCCCCTTCAAATATAACCTCCGCCTCCTCCTCTGTGCCACCAGCTCCTGTGATTGTCTAGCTTAATCTGCTCCATCTAATAATGCTCTTACTTAACCCCCATTCACCTCCTCTACCTCACCCCCTCCTCCTAAACCTCTCCCCCCTTCCCCTTTTGCACTTTCTTGTTCCTGACAATTGCCACTGGCTGCACTGTGTACCACAGTACTGTATGTATGTACTGTAGCTGCTTGGAACTGACTGTAATCTGTTTTGCACTCTGCCTTCTCAAATTGCATTGCTCTTTCCAGTTGGCCTGTTTCTAATTGTCGTGTCTGCTATTTGTCCTTCATCTGACGTGGAACCTTTGTAAAAGAGCCTTTGGCCCAAAGGTACTTGTAATCCTAGATTCAAATAAAATAAATAAAAATAAAGCCAGACACATCTGGTGAACTTCGAGCACTGTTCTGTAAAGACTAGTAAACTGTAAAAGATAATATCAGAGGGACCATTTCATTGATGATTTTATCTGCGTCTGGTGTGTCACAGTGTAAGAAATCCACAGTTTCATGGACCACCTAAGTCACAGAAATTCCACCTTAATATTCATGAGGTTGGCAGACACCAGCTTAATTTTCTGGATGTCACACTTTGTGCCACAGCAGTCAATGCCCTACTGCACTGAAACAGTGCACATTACAAAAAAACCCACAACTAATCGGCTCCATCCCCTGTTCCCTATACATGATACACAAAACGGAAGTACACTGATACAATTACATTCAATCAGCAGGCACAGAATTTGACTAAGATGTTTTTGGACAGGGGCTATTCACAAGAAGCTTTAAATACAGGCACAAACATTGAACAGGGATGATTTACTGGTACACAAGGCTCACAACAAAAATGTATCTCAACCTCGTACTTTTGTGACAGGTCTTCAGTCTTATGTCTAGCCAAACTGGCAACTTTTTTTTTTCCAACTCTTTTTCCCTCCTGACACAGCTCGGGAGAATTCTCTCAGGCATCTTCTCCTTTCTGCCTGCCTGAGATCCGCTGTGGTCTAGTGCCCTTCTCTCTCTCTCCCCCCTCCCCCACTGCCAGCACCCCTGGTTTAACCCACCCGGGGTGGGTAGCCTGACCACTTAGTTGGGCTCCTAGAAATACAGACTCTGGTAGACGGGCGGGGCCCAGGTAGAGGAGTGATGAGGCTTGGCCCAGTCAGATCTGGCGCTGGGCATGGTGGAGATGTGCCGTCACCTATCCCCACAAACCGGATTTTCCATTTTTCTGTCCTTTTCCCTACCCTCCCTTGCGTGTGCACCCACCAATGCTTAGCTCATGGCAACCCTGCCAGCATCAGGCACACTGTAACATGCTGTCCGAGCTAGTGCAGCATCCATCCGGTCTCCACCAGGGGTCGCCGGAGCTCCGCACGTCCAAGTGCCCTCCCCCCCCGGGACAGGAGAGCAGACCACCGGGCACTCGATCTGATCCCTCCCCTGGTGACCCCCGGCACCCGAGCTCGCTCCCGAACTCGGGTCGCCGGCATGACGTAAGGTGTGTAGCCCAGCGCCTCAACCTCAGTGCCACCGGGCCGGTCCCAAATTGGCAACTTGATTCACAAATACTGACCAGTTTTATAAATGGATACATCTATGTGAGCCAGCATGGGAGAAAAAACAAGAGTCACATTCAGAAAAAAACAGAACCATGGGGATCTGTTACCATCCACTTACTATGTTTCCACTGTTGTCTCCAGAAGCACACTGACATGGCTACCACAACACCCGTAAGGCTTTTACAGGTGTGGTTTTTGTAATGTCTGCAAGGAGGCAGTTGAGGGAAACACATTTGTTAGTCCTACATATATGTACAAGAAAGTGGAAATTAGACAACTGATTACCTGTAGGACCCCTTTCATTGTCTGTGAGGCATGGTGCCCTTGTGGCCTCCATTATGTGGTGAGGAGCATTGGTATCTTGAAGCAGTGAATTCAAGAATGTGTTAGAGCTATTTGTAATGGAAAATAACATTATGCTGTAGGAGCACACTTCAATTTAAGACACAATTTGGATCCCTAGACACTTAAATTGATGGCCTTGGAACATGGCCCTGTGCCTCTAGGGGGTGGTGACAGAATGAATATTCTGTCAAAAAAGGAAAGTAAGTGGATTTTCGCCCTTAAACACCTTAAATTCAAGCTGGCCATTGAATGCCTTACCTCATGCTGTGCCAGCAACCCATGTTCAGGAAAGAGAATGGGTTGCAGGGCGTTGGTGGGCTTGGAGAGGATTAAGCATCCAGGTACTAGGGGTGGCGCTGTGGAGCCCAAGCAAAGAAGTTGTGTTAAGATTGGCTGCTCAAAGCCATCCCAGTGGCGCTGAGGGTTAAGGTGCTGGATGCCACACCTTGCACCACGCCGGCAACCCAGGTTTGGGAGCAGACTTGGGCTGCCAGGGGTCGGCCGTGGGGAGATAGGCTGGAGTGTCCGATGACAGCTCACCTTTTCGGGGGACGGATGGGTTTCAACCTGGCATGTGCTGACATATCAGTGCCTCTGGGGTTTGATTGTCCACAGGTGAAGGTCTGTGGACCTATCAGATCTGGGGCTTGCACCATTGGGGATGGACGCTGTGGATGTCGGCGTTCACGCATTGACGTCTGGGCACACAGTGTCTACACAGGAAAAAGGGAAAATCACCCTCCAGAGCTGGGAAGATGAAGCACCAAGCCCAGTCCTGATGTGCTGCCATCTGCTGCTGTCTCGGAGACCTGATGAGACACTAAAGTACAGGGGTGTCGTGCCCCACCCTGCCCCCGCCCGGGGTGGGCAATCTATGGCAGGATGGAGGGACCCGAACAGTAGATAAGATGGTGGCAGGGATGGGTTTCATTGGCGACTCCTGATGGGGCGACTCTGGTAGGGATGTAGGTGGGATAAAAAGAAATAAAATAAAAAAAAAGATTGACTCCTTGGACAAACTACACTAACAAACTTTTAAAACATGAAAACTTTACATTTTTCTGTACAAAAGCTCTTCTGCAGATAGCTGATTGAGCGCAGACCAGAATGGGCAAGACAAATTGTATCCAACAGCAAGGAGAAGGAGAAAAGATGGAGGAAAGGGGCAGGCAGTAGGCTCCAGCACTTGATTGACAGCGCATGATTCATTTGAGAATGAAGGTGCCAAGGAGACTCTCCAGTAGTTGGGCCGCAAGATGCAACAAATACTGGCTTCATCGACTACGGTAAGCCAAAAACTAAACTTAATTACTGGACGACTAGCCACAGTGCAGAAATCAGTGGATGTAATGCAAAGGGAAATGGAGGAGGTCCATTGATACTCAGAAACATGCAAGAGTGCCATGTCCCAGCATGCCAAGGAGACCCAACACAAACAACCAATTAGAGAGCCTGGAAAACCAGGTTAGAAGCCAAAATGTCTGATTAGTAGGGTTGCCAGAGGGAGCTGAAGGAGACCATATGGCCTTATTCATTAAGGACTGACTAAGAGAACAGTTTAGAGACCATGCTCCTGACCTACAGCTGAAAATTATTAAGGCCTACAGAATACAAAATTGAGCAACAACTACATCGGACCTACACAGAGTGGTTATGGTAGAGCTGGACAATATGGGATCCAGAGACCGATTGCTGAACTTGGCTAAATGATACGGACCGCTCAGCGCTGAAGGTGCAACAGTGCACATGTTTCCAGACATTGCGTATGCTACGTGTCTAAGGCGCAAAACGATTCTATAGAGTTTGGGGACACTAAGAGAACTTAACATTTCACACAGCATCCAGTTTCCTGTGAAGTTGCAGGTAGTACACGACAGTAAAATATATAATAATAATAATGCTTTATTTATAACACGTCTTTCTAAAAATCAAGGTGCCTTACAATAAGATAAAATAAAATAAAACAGGATGCAATAAAAACAGTTAAATGCAGGATTCCATAAAGTTTAAAATATAAATAAAGTCATACAGAGTAGGCTCGGTGCCACAAATGGGTCTTTAGATGATCCTCCTTACTTTTTCCTATTAATCTGGAATCAACATTTTTGTGCATACTGTCACCTACCCTGGCTCTTTATTCTCTCCTCTCTTTCCCTTACACAGCTGCTTCTTGCATTTCCTACTCTGTCTATTAACAGAGGTGGTTATTGAGGATTATTAACTTTTTATATGTTCTTATACTCGAATTGTTTAGCTTGTAATATGGACAGGTGAGCGGTTGCTGACCATTTGCGCACATCCTGTAAAATTACTGTATTCGTCTATGCCTATGTACATATTGTATTGTATGTAATGTTTTTTGTTTCATGTCCAGGACCACTTTGAAAATGAGCTTGCTCAATGGTGTTTATGCCTGGTAAAATAAAGTTATTGATTGATTGATTAAGGCCCGTTTAAATCCCTCCACGGTCACGCACTCCCTAAGCTGATGGGGTCGAGAATTCCAAATGGCTGGGGCCATGTACATAAATACACCAGGGCCCTAAAGACTTTAAAGAAACCCTTGGAGCGGAGCGATTGCCTGGGGCAGTACGGAACCAGAAGCTCTTTCAGGTAGTCTGGACCCAGTCCGTGCAGGGCTTTGTAAGTCAGAAGTCTGACTTTATTATTTTTTTTTTGTAATACTTGTTTATTGATTTTCAAAGATAATGTATTGCACATCACAAATGTATCATTCTGTAAGAACAAAATTCAGTTCATAAACATTTCATAACTGAAACACATTAAAATATACATTTTTTATAATTATAGTTAATAATTAAACTTTCAAAAATAAACAACTAGTTACCCATTCATAACTCATTATTTAATCCAATTAATGGAAAGGCTTGCCTGGTGTTATGTGGGGGAAGAGCTCCTGCCCCACAGCCTATTTAAGGCATCCAGCTGACTTCCACTCTGCTTAGAGCGAGTCGCACTCACTGTCCTCTCGTGCTGGACTGTGGCTGCTCCTTTGTTTCCCCTCTCCTTTCTTTTGCCTTCGTTGTTTGCTCTCCCCCCGTCCCATCCCTTTCCCTGTGCTTTCATTCATTGCTTTTTTTTCTTTTGGGGAAGGTCTCACTCGCTATCTGAGCGCTGCTCTTTCTCCCTGCTCTATCGCTCGCTCCGAGTGTTTACTTCTCTCTCTCCGTTCTTTTTCTTCGAGCAGCCGGGCCCCACTCCAGTTCATTGCTGCTCCACTCTCCTTCATGTGCCTGCCTTCAAGCTTCATCCCTGCTGCCTGCGAGGCTTCTGCCATTCTACTGCTGCACGTACCAGCTTGCCTTGACTCCAGCTTCCTGTCTACACTGTCTCCTGCCTCGTCTGTGCACAGTTTGTCCGCTGGCTTGGCCTGCTCTTTGGAGAACCACGCATCGTCTCGGTGCAAGAGCCAAATCAGCAATCCTTCCCTTCTGCTACTGCTTCTCTGGAACGGGTCATTACACAGCTAAACTCGGCACTGCCTGCTGGTTGTACTTCGAGCTGATCCTCTATACTCAGTCTTCACTCAGACCGTGGATCCTGCACTGCAGAGTTATGGAACTAGCTAAAGCTGAGGCCAGTTTTAACTCTGTAAGTGGATTATGGCAGTTTAAGCTCAAAAGATCCTAATATGGCCTCCTAGGGGAAGTTTTTTGTGCTAATTCTGCTTTATCTATGACTTGGTATGTCTAGTTGGCTCCACCACTGCCTTTCCGCGATTTACCCTTCAGTCATGGTTTCATCTGTGCCTCCTTACCTTTCCACCCTGCCTCATGTATTAAGGACACAACATCCGCATTCCGGGATGAGGGATCATACTCGGGGACTTACTACCTGCGTGCTATCCATTTAGCAGGCGGATTGTCTCTGCTGCTTAGCATGCAATCCATTCATTGTGGACCGGCTATGTAGCCTTATATTAGCACTATTTGCTTGCATTCCCACACTTTTCCTGTGGACACATCCGATTTCGGACGGTCACGGCGCCCTTGGGTAGCACAGTTTCGCAGTCCCTGATCACCAAGGACAATTGTGTGGTGTGCCTGCTTCTCCCCCTTTCCTGTGCTCAGCGCTCTGTATTGGCTCGATGTTTCCTTCCCTTGCTCGTTTACTGGTTATTCCTTATGCTTCATTTATGGACTGTTTTCGTTTCATTTTGGCCTTTCCTAGGAATTGCAGGCTTCGTTCAGGCTCAATGCTGTGGTCTCGAGAAGGGGATTCGTCCCTGACTTGCTGTTCAGGTGCCCTATGGCCCTCAGCTCCTGCACCACTCCTTCCTGCTTCAGCCTCCATCTGTTCCCTAATTGGCTTCTGCATGACTTCTATGGTTCCTCAGACCTTATCCTTAAGTGAGTTTCTGGATTTCTATTCGACACCTCGACCATGCCTGCTGCGCTGCCTTCGTGATTGCACCTTTGTCTCCATCATCAGCTACCAGATTCTAAATGTTCATTGCCTTGGCAGGATGCCTACTCTTTTGGCTGGATCTTTGCTGCACTCCCTACCATCCTCGATCTACAGGAGTCCTTGGTCTTCAACAGCGTTTTGCTTTATCAGTCCGCTTCCAGTTTCATTGCTACTTCGCACTTCATTGGCTCAAGCTCCTACCTCCAGTGCATTTCCTCCTTCTCCTTCACCTATTTCACTCAGTTCGGGGCCGGGAGATTCCTAGCCTATACGACTTGCCTTGCCCTCGGGCTGGGAGGTTTTCCTATTGCTACTTTGCCTGCTTCCTCAGCTCAGGCCTGGAAATTCACAGCTTTTACGATCTGCCTTCACCCTTCGGGCTGGGAGATTTACTTACTTCTCTATGCCGGCCTCGTTCAGCTTGGGGCATGAAGAGTCTCAACTCTACTACCTGCCTTCACCCTTCGGGCTGGGAGGTTGCCTACTAATCTACTACTTCTTCACCCTTCGGGCTGGGGGGTTTCCTCATTCTGCTCTACTTATGCCTAGCCAGCTTGGGGTCTGGCGTTTTACACATTCTACTATACACCTACCTGCTGCCTATCACCAGCCTGCGGCTCTCTCTGTATTGCATTTGGACGTTTCTTCATCATCATCTATTCTTAGATGTTGCCCTGCTGCCTCAGCCACAGCGTAACTGCTGCTTCCATTTCTAAGACACTTAGTTGACGTCTCCTGCTGACTTTCATTGTCATGCTTGTGCTATTCCAAATTCAGACCTGTGACAATGATACTTCATTTGAATCAGCCTCTTCGGTTATCTGCATCTAGGATTCTTGGTCTCATCTGGGTTTTCATACCTCGAACTTTGCATACCTTCAGATTTGGATGTTATTCCTCCCGTCCAGCTGCCGTATCTCTGCCTCAGTCTCTTCGGTACTGCCTTCCTTGATCTGGATACATAGGTCCTCAGCATCATTACATTCTCTAGATCTACCTCAAGCTGCAGTTCTGCTGTGCTCAAGAATGATTCAGGATGCATCTCATGGAAACCCTATGTTACATTTATTCTATTAGCTGACCTTCGCACGTATAGCTGCATTCCTGTTACCTGGGGTTCCTTGCCTCACTACGTTCCTCTCCAGCTGATGGCTGCTGCGCCTCTCATCAAGGGACTTTCTACCACGCTTGATTTCTGCCAGCAGACATTCCTGGGTCTGGCTGCACTTCCCATACTGGAATCAGCTGACTCTCTCCTATCTCTCCAGCTGTCAGTTCAGCTGCACTTCTGCAGGGGCTGATTGCCACGTCCTGTTCCTTCTCGTATGCTTTCGTTGGTGCACTCCTGCTCCTTCTGCCTCTCACTTCGGTTTAGCAGTCCAACTGACTTGCTTACTTTTGGGCTCACTATATTCTACTACTACTTGGATGCTTCATACCCTGCACCAGTGTCTTCGATTATCCTATACAGCTCGCCATTCCAGCTCAACTCTTCAGATGTGCATTCATATCAATTCCTAAGACTATACTTCATTTATCAGAACTGGATTCATCAGTCAGTAGCTTGGCTACAAGCCTTCTCTCATTCCACGTACTATACAAGCTCTTTATTAGAAATCAGGAAGTCATACTATTTCTATTCATCCTGACTCATTGACGTCAAACTTGGATGCAACTATCTGCGTCTGGTCTCCTGTATTGAATTTGTCAGTCATCAACTTCATCTCCACCATCATAAATTTCCTGAATTATGCCTTCTAAAAACTGAAGTCCAGAAGAAGGTTCTTCATATATCCACTCTCCATCATTCCGAATTGTACATGGATTCTCGGACTTATTAAGAGGAAATTACGTCACTGGACATTTATAATTCAGTTCTTTCTTAAGCTCTATTTATCTGGATTGAATTCTACAAATTAGAATTCAGATTTAGCTGATTAATTTAGTTTAATTAGGATCTCTCTTCTTTAGTATGCCCAGAAGGACAGGCAGGTCAGTAGCCATGGGTCCTCAGAGGTTTCCCCCCAAAGGGGTTTTTCCTCTCCTGAGTGCTACTGGTCACACTCTCCGGAGTTGGAGGAGGTGATCGTCTATTCATATCATTAAGTTGTTATGCACGATTCTTCAGCATTCAGTTACAGAGCAATCATTGATATTTATTCTTTTTGGGGCTTTCATAATTCTAAACCAAGCTTCCTTCCTACAGGTGGGATACAGAGAAAGGCCAAAACCATCAAATATTATTAAACGACTCATTTCAAGCATCCAAGTACCTAAGCACAAACATTCTATACTACTACCTAATGAACATTGTCCTCTTAATGCTGGCCTCTGTATCCAACAACCATATTCATCATGTACTATGTTACATAAGCACTGTGCTATGAGCCACACATAAAGGGCATGTGGGCTTCTAAAACTTACAAACACCATTTAAACCCATTATCCAGTGTCTCTTCCTTTGATCTGTTCCGTCAAACTAAGGGAAAAGAGTGTGTGTATATGGGGGGGGGGGCACCGGATGTACTGAGTCTCTATATGAGTCCCAATTATTCCATCTGTTCCTTAATGCTTCCTCTCTATGATTCACCGAGAAAGTGAGTATTTCCATGTTTTGGATACAATCTATTACACTTAGCCAGCTTACCATGTCTGGTGGGTTTTGTTGTAGCCAGTTGATTGTTATTGCTTTAATCGCTGCTATGGTCAAAGCTAACCATATATATTTGCTTTCCTTCCCTTTGACTACATTGGGAAAAATGCCTAGGATGATATGTTCTGGGCCAATATTGTTTTGGATGCCAAAAAGTGCCATCAGGTGTTGTTTTACCTGATTCCAGTAATTAAACAACTGAGGGCAAAACCAAATAATAGGGGCTTGATGAGCCTCTTTGTCTCCACATCCTCTCCAACATACAGAGCTGCTTGCTAGTCCCATCCTCTTCAGTCAGTCTGGCGTGAGCAAATATCTAATTCTAACCTTCCAGGCATATTCCTGCCAACCTGGTGAAGATGTGGTCTGCCAGCTTCCTGAGAAGATTCCTTCCCATTGCTTTGTATTAATAGGTATCCCCAATTCCTGCTACCATTTACCCTGTATTCTCTGTGCATTGTGCCCTTTATCTATTACTAAATTCCTATATAACATGGTAATAGATCCAAAATTAGCTCAAAAATCTCTGGGAAAGGTCGGAGGTCAACTAGGGTAGCCTCCTGTCTAAATCTGTCATTCACATAGTCCCTTATTTGGTAGCAGTACAAAAGAGCTGCACTGGACCAGCCATATTTAGCCTTTGCTGTTTCAAAGAGGATTATGGTTTTACCTTGAATCATTTGCCAGGAGGCCATTATGCCTCTGTTAGCTTGTTTCTGGTACCATGAACACTGTTGTGCTGGCCTAAAATCTTTATCCTGTCACCACCAAATATATTTCCTTCTAGTTTTTGCTGTTATACCTCTCCTGATTCCCCTATACCATCCAGACAGTGTAGCTGAAACTCCTGAAAGCGGAGAGGGAAATTCTTGGGGGGCCCTGACTTGAAATAAGGCAGCCTGCAGCTGTTGCATATTATATTGTTGCAACCTTTTAAGAGACAACTCCGACTTCATCTCATTTCAACTAGTCATTGTGACTGCCTCACCCAATCAGGGGCCCACCGCTCACTGCCCTCCACTTCAGTCTTGACAGCTACCTCTCCCCGCCTTGCCCCCTTCTACCTACCTACCCCCTTGCTCCCTCTCCCTTTTCTCCCCCCGGGCATTTTCTGACTTTATCCTCCCTCCTCCCCTTTAGAGCTTTGCCCTCACACTCTACCCTCTGACAATGGCCTTCCTGCCTGCATACCCCCTTCCCTCTCACCTGCAGTGCTTATTTCTAAGATTGCCCTTGGCTGGTATGTCATGCTACCTAACATCTGGCACATTTTGAATTACTGGAATTTCCTAAGCCTCAGACTCTTACTTCTTTTTATTGTGTAACTATGTATTATTATGTTAACCTTTGTATGTATGTATAACCCCCATTCCTTCGACGTGGAACCTTTGTAAATGAACAATTCCTGCTCAAAGGTATTTGTAATCCTAGATTTCAATAAATAAATACAAAAATAAATAAGCTCTATTTGGCACCAATGTGTCCTATATGTTGGGTGACTCCATAGAAATGCCATTTTCATCTGGGTCACCAGTCAGTAGTCCCCTCTTTTTTGGGGAGGACCAGAATCTTTTTGGCTACTTGGGGCCTGCCCTTAAACCAGATGAATGACATGATCATTTTCTGCCACAAGTCTAAATCCTTTTGTGGGACTACACCTGGGATACTCTGGAATAAGTATAGCAATCTGGGAAGGATGTTAATTTGTGTTATTTGGATCCCTAAGTAAAAGGAGAAGGTGGTCAAGGACCACCTCTGTATGTCTGATTGTATCTGGTGTACAAACGGAGGACAGTTGTCTTGGTATAAGGTCATGGCATTAGTTCCCAGTTTCACACCTAAATACTTAATAGTGTCATTTTTCCATTTCATGGGATGTTTTACTATTACCTCCTGGGATGGCTGGGTCCCTACTGGTAAAACCTCTGTTTGAGTCCAGTTTAGAGTATAGCCTGATAAAGCTGAGAATTCTTGTTATCTGGGAGAATACCTCTGCAGGGAAGTGTCCGGGTCAGTCAAGTATACAGGTAGGAGCACATCATCTGCGTACAGAGCCATTTTTTTTTGCTTTATTTCTTTATTCTCCTTCCTGTCCCCGGTGTCCCCCTCCTTCCGACTGCACATATCCCCGAAGCCCCCCTTTCAGGATCTGCCCCTAGAGTGCCATTACCTCTCCTTCTCCTGCACAGCGGGGTCTGTCCTGGGTGGACTCTCTGAATGGGGCAGTCTTCATCTAGGGACACCGAGGACTACCATTTCGCTTTTCTCCCACTTCCCCCACCCCTGGGATGCTGGCACACAGGCGCATGTCTCCTAGAGGCGCGACATGCTGGCCACGCCTCCCTCAAGCGCTAACAACGCCCCCTCTCCCAGACTGCAACGAGAGCCTCACCTCTCGAGTGCCGGTGCTCCCACCGGCATACTCAGGGGTTGAGATCCCGAGGGAGGAGAGCATCCATTGGACGCTCAATCCTCCCTCCCCGGCCGACCCCCGGCGACCCGAGTCGTTCCCAAAACCGGGTCGCGGTGTGAATACAGTGTGGCGTCTAGCGCCTCAACCCTCAGCGCCACCGGGCCGGCACAGAGCCATTTTATGATGTTGATCTCCTTGTATTTTTGGGTTCTGTCTAATACTCTGAGCCAGGGGTTCTATGTATATTGCAAACAGGTAGGGAGAAAGGAGGCTGCCCTGTCTTGTCCCTCTATGCAAGTTAAAGGATTGTGATGGCCGTTGGCCCGAATGTATCCTTTTGGGGATGTATATAGTTTTGTGATTACTTCCAGAAACAATGGAGGGAAACCAAAGCCAGCCAGGGAGCCATGAAGGAAGGGACATAAGACCTGGTCAAATGCTTTCTCTGCGTCAAGACTCATGATATATGCAGATTGACCATTCCTTTGTAAATGCTCTAATATGTTGACCAATCTTCTGATGTTATCCACTGTCTGTCTGCCTGGCACAAATCCAGTTTGATATGGGTTTATTAATGTGGGAAATATTTTCTCTAATCTCCTGGCCAATATGCTAGTTAGGATCTTGTAATCTGTGTTCAAGATAGATATTGTTCTATAGGAAGAGAAGACTGTAGGGTCCCTGGCTGGCTTTGGGATCACAGAAATAATAGCTTGCTCCCATGATGGGGCCAGAACCCCCTCCTTACACAAAATCTGGTTATAGGCTCTAAGCAGTAAGGGGAGGAAACATCTTCTTGAAACTTTTTAAAAAATTAATTGGGGAGACCATCCGTACCCAGACACTTCCCGGCTTAAGGCACTTTCTCTGTGTGAGAATCTCCTTCATTTGGAATGGAGCTGTCACCGTCTCCTGTTGTTGTTCTGTCATCTTAGGTAGGTCCAAGGGAGTCAAAAATTGCTCTGTTCTCTCCTGAGTGGGTACTCCCTCCTCCCTATATAATTTCTCATAAAATTTCCGAAAGGTTTCTGCTATCCCCTCAATTGTGTACTGCCATACTTTAGTCTGTGGATCCCTAATTTCTGGAATAGTTGCTTTATCTCTGTTTTGATGCAATCTATAAGCTAACAATTTGAGGGCCCTGGGACCACCCTCATAGAACCTCTGTCTGAGATACGACAACTTCTGTTCTACGTGATAATCTATCAATTTTAACATTTCTTTCTTTAATTTTGCCACCTTTTTTTCCTCTTTCCCTGTCCCTTTTCTGTTGTTGTTGTTGTAACTCCAATGTTTCTATCTGCTCCTGGAGGTGTAGCCTTCTAGCCTCTCTCTGTTTTTTCCATCTAGATGCTATTTCTATTATTCTACCCCTGACTATGGCCTTTATGGTATCCCATAATATCTCAGGCGAAATGTCTGAGCTTTTGTTTTTCCTAATTGCTTGTTCAATGGTCTCCTGTATCTTCTTTTTGTTTTCTTCCTTCTGGATTAAGGATATGTTCAATCTCCAAAAAGTTTTTCACCTGTTGGGTCCCAGCGCTAATTTTATATATATAAGGGAGTGATCAGAAACGGTTATATTCCCCATCCAGGATTCTCTACACAGCCCAGAGAGCTCCTTGGAGACCAAAAAATGGTCCAAGCACGAGTATGTCTGGTGAGCTTGTGAGAAATAGGTATATTGTCTGGCTCCTTTATTCAAAAACCTCCAAACATCTACCAGCCCCATTTTGCTCATCAGCTTACCTACCCTCCTAGCCACCCCATTCTCCTGTCTTGTAGTCTGCACAGAGGCATCCATGCTGGGGTTAAATCGGAGATTAAACCCCCCCCTCACAACCGGATGACCCTCTGCTCAACACATCCATTAAAATCTTCTCATAAAGAGAGAAGTCTGAGCCAGGGGGAGCGTAAACTGAAAGTAAAGTTACTATAGAGCCATTGTACCTTCCCTTTAATCCCACATATCTACCCTCTTTATTGCTCATTGTAGCCATTACTTCAAAAACTGTCTTATGAGGGACCAAAATGGCAATGCCCTTTCCTATACCATTGGTATACTCTGATGATATTACCTTCTGATATCCAAATGTACCTAGTTTGTCATGCTCCCCCTTGCTCATATGAGTCTCCTGTAACATTATGAATGCAGCATTTGATTTTTTTGGAAAATACATAATTCGGCTGCGCTTTATAGGATTTGACATTCCGTTTACGTAATGTGATACAATTGTTATTTCATTCTGATACATTATATTGCCCTATTATTATTTCAGCTTGTCTCCTCCTTGTTGTTTTCCTTCTAGTTCTTGAACTAGACCCCCCTCATTGAATTCTACGTATTGTGAGCCAGCATGTTCCAAGCCCTTTAAACCTGTATGGGTAAGAAACAAAGAAAATAATAATAGTCAACCATAACTGTGACAGGCTCCCCTTACATTGAGGAGTCCATCTCAAACAAGTAACTCTAGTACTTCGGTGTACCATGATAGTGGGTACTCTGTATCCAGCTTTTTGAGGCTGTGTATTAAATTTATCCCACCAAAATGACTTCCAACTGTGGAGACCCCTTAACCAAGTGGAATCTCTATATCTGGCCTCTTCCCCGTAAAAAAGGAAAAGGGGTACTAGATTAGGGAGATGGAATGATAAAAAAAAAACCTTCTTGCCACACTATCTATGGCTCTCCCCAGGAGCCTTAGGTGGAAACTATAGCTCTCTTAGCTGTATTAACAACTAGTTCTGACGTCTCCAAGTCCCAAAAGAAACTCGCCCGCAAAGGCCACTAATGAGCTCTCTTGTGCAAGTAAGAAACCTCTGCACTTAAGGTTCCCCCCACTCCCCAGGAGCTCAGTCCCATCAAATATCATTCTTGTAAATGAAAACTGCACAATAATCCGCTTCAAAGTCATGAAGGCAGTAAAGATATAACTTTTAAAGAAAAACACCCAGTTTTAGTTTTAGAGTTCCAATGCATACTAAGTCCCTGGACCTGTTATTAACGGGAAGCAAATCAACAACATGCCCCGAGCGTTTAGATGTACAAAACAAATTAAAGTTGGCTTTCTTTCACTTTAGTTATTACTTCTATTATCTTTTAAACTGCCTTCCAAGTCTGTGTTTTTAGTGGGTTTAAACAGACCTGCATGTCCCAATGCATGAAAGTGTTTCAATGGGAAGGGCGCTCATTCGATCTCCGTGGACCGTGAACAACGAAAACTGATCTTTCGGAGAAGCCGTTGAGATAAATCAGAAATAGACTAGGCAGTAAATGCTTTCAGTCCTGCATGTCTTTGCTGTTATCCCTCTTATTTTCTTGCACCTTCCGCATGAGTGCTTGAAATGCCTGGATCGGGGCCAGTGATGATGTATTAGCTCTGTAACCTCTTCTCCTCTTGTTGATTGCCACCGACCAATCAGAGATGGTGCCCAAGTCCTGCTGGGTATTGGAGTTCTGCTGAGCATATTCCTGAGCCTCCATCAGGCCTTTCTCCATGAGGGCCGTCTGATATCTTCAGGCTAGTCGTACATCTTCACTCCCTCCGACCAAAATATCCTCATCCTGGCAGGGTACGGTGTATGGAAGCGAATTCCCTTTGCTGTAAGGATTTCATGATGTCCACATATTTGAGCCTCTGAAGTTGTATTTTGGGAGGGAAGTTGTAGTCAAAAAAAGGACGACTAGTCAAGTAGGTCACTTCTTTTTGCTTCCAGGCTGTAGCTAGCACATCCTCCTTTGTTTTACAGCTATTAAATTTTATGGTGATAGAGTGTGGTCTGAGATTTGACGTCGGAGGATTTGGTTAGAGGGCTCTATAGGCTCGTTCAATGCCCAACTGATAGCCTCGGGGAAGCTGTAATACATCTGCCAACAAGTCTGACATAAAATCCGTCATATCTCCTGTCTCAGAATCTTCTGGAAGCTCATAAACTCTAATATTGTCCCATCTTGAGAGACTCTCCCAAGTCGATAAATTTTTCCGGTAGTTGCTCTGTGTGGCTGATTAGTGCTTGCAATATGAGGCCCATTTGGATAGCTCCATCCTCTGTTGCAGACACCCTATTTTCTACTGTTTCCACTCTCTGCTCGAGCCCAGATGATTTTTAGTCAAGCTGTTTAAATTCAAGTTTAGTTTCCGCTCTCATCTCCTTAATTTCTTTCAATAATTGCTCAAATCTAAAGCATGAAAGATGTGCAGTTTCTTCCTTTGTGTCCGCCATGCTCACAGGGGATGGGCTCCGAGTGCTATCTCTCCTGTTAGGACATGATCCGATTGCATTCTTCTTGCCAGCAATAGTTTTTAACTGTATTTTACATTGGTGATCTTTTATACGCTCATGTCCTGCCATATCCATTGTTTTGGTTGCAGTTTTTTGGTAAAATTAGCTTTTTAAAGGCCCCTGGGATGGGAGCTGTTCTCAGCAAGTTGCAGATGGTTCTGTGATGACACCAGAAGTCCAGAAGAAGTCTGACTTTAAAGGTGATCCGCCACTGCACTGGCAGCCAATGCAGTTCACGCAGCACTGGAGAGATGTTACAGTTCCAAGGAGTTCCCATTAATAGCTGGGCTGCAGCATTCTACACTATCAAAAACATGAAACCAGGCACTCACCACCACAAATTACTTAGCCCAGAAGGGAAACATTTTAAAAAGGTTTATTAAATCGCCTGACGCGTTTCTGGTCCCACTGGACCCTTTATCAAAGGCTAAATGAAGCAAAAGAAACACATACATATATATAACCCTATAATAGAACACTTGACAAATTACATCAGTTAAAAAACACCAATAAGATGTATCTAACAATGAAGCAGTACTAAATTCCTACATGGAATTCAATATATCTAACAGGCAGAACACTATTACTTTAAAATCCAATAAATAAAGATAAACAGTAGTACTAATTTAATAATTATACATCAATGAAAAACAGATTTAGATCAAATACATCTAATAATGTTATCATTTATAATAAAAATCCAGAAGCAGAGGGAAGGAAAAAGAGAGGGGGGTACAAAAAGAAAAAAAGGGATCCAACTTCATTCTCTCAATAAACTAACGTCTTAAAAAAGAATGTATCTTTTGATTTCAGAACGGATATTAGTGAAGCAGAAAGTGAAGAAAATACTTCTGACAATCGTGGTCCTTTTTTAGAGGAGAAAATAGAACACCAGCATATTCTGGGACAACAAGAATTTTTTCCACTTCATTGGGACCCTCCTCCTCCTATTTTGGATCATTACCCCCCCAATCAACAGAACTTCCAGCCGCGACGGAGTCCCAGGTTAACTTTCCAGAGAGGAGATGGAAGAGAAAGAGAACACGATGGGGGAGATGGGGGAAAAAACAACACTTACTACCAAGGATACAGACAGAGATACCCGAATCGGAGACCATTCCGGAGGGGGAGGAGGTAAACCCCAATCTTTCTGTTGGAGAGACTATTGTACCAGATATGAAAATTATTAATCTTTCAATTTATAATCTATCTGAATCTGAAAGGACCTTATTTTGTAAAGGTTTAAATTTTGTTCCTACAACACCAATTGATAAAATACAGACACTGATTGATGTTAGCCTGTTATGCAGAAAACTGAATTTACGTGCTTTTTATGGTGATAATTGGAACTCTATATTTGATTTGTCTCTAGATGCTTGTCAACCAAATTCCACTTTCTGTCCCCCCATGTTCAGCAGTTAACATTTTTCGCCAGTTAGTAGAACAAGATTTGAATAATTTGTTTGATAATTTACCTCATAATGGATTTGATAATTTAACTGTAAATGAAAGAAATGCTATAAAAGTTTTACAACAAGAATCCTCTATTATTATTAAACAGGCAGATAAGAGTGGATCCATTGTTATTATAGATAAACAAGATTACTTAAGAGAAGTTTTGAGACAACTTGGGGATAATAATTTTTATATTAAATTAGACTATAATCCAACATGGGAATTTAAAAGCATTATTGATGAAAGAATAAATAATGTATATATGGAAGGGGACACTGCTAAATATGTCAGGGATTTTTTAATTAAAGACCATCCTGTTATGACTATGTTTTATTTATTACCGAAAGTACATAAAACTTTGATAGATCCTCCTGTACGTCCGATTATTAGTGGGGTGGGGTCCCTGACTGAGCCTCTTTCTCGTTATTTGGATTCTTTTTTACGAATGTATGTGGAAAAGTTGCCCTCTTATTTGAAAGATACTAGGGATGTTTTAAATCTCTTGAGCACGTTACTTGTGGAGAGTGACATTTTGATAATTTCTTTGGCTATAGAATCTTTGTATTCTAATGTTCCTCATAATGGTGCTCTAGATGCTATGGCATTCTTTTTAAATAATGACCCATGTTATAACGGACCACCTATGGATTTTCTTCTGAAATTAATGGAATATGTTTTAACATTTAATGTATTTTTGCTCAATCAAGCTGTATACAAGCAAATAAAAGGGACAGCTATGGGAGCTACCTGTGCACCTTCAGTAGCTAATTTATATGTTGGACTGTGGGAAAGAGAGTTCATTTACTCAGCAATTAATCCATTCTTCAATAAAATTGTTTTATGGAAGCGCTTTATAGATGATATAATTCTGCTATGGAAGGGAACTCAATCAGAATTTCAAGAATTTATTAGGTTTTTACATTCTACAAATGATCATTTGCGTTTCATTTTTAATATAGCCAATGACTGACTTCCATATTTGGATATTTCTATAATGAAAACGGCGAATGGTAGTTTTGAAACGGAGATTTTTCGAAAAAATGTTGATGTTAATACTGTTTTGATGCCTTCCAGCTGTCATCCAGTCCATACGATTAAGAACATCCCTAAAGGTGAATTTTTAAGAGTTAAAAGAAACTGCAGTACGGATAATAGTTTTGCAGTAAATGCAGATGTAATGGAAGCAAGGTTTAAGGAGAGGGGTTATGGTAGCACTAATATCTCAGAAGCAAGAGAAATGGCAATGAATACAGATAGAATTACATTATTACGGCCATTAAGTGTTAATAATATACATAATCACACATGCCCACACAATGCAAAGCATCATGGGCTGCATATGCAAATCACCACAGAATGTTATGCTGGTCCAACTTTAAGCAGAATTGCATGGTGCCGAAAGGCCTCTCACACAGTTTGCAAAGGGTGCTAACAGAAGACATAGACACGTGTTTCGTCCTACCAGGACTCATAAGTATGCCTCGTCTGTTTGACACCCCAATAGTTTTTTATAAATAATATACATGATACACGATTTAACGTCGTTACAACTTTTTCATCACATGCTAAGATTTTTTCTGAGGTTATAAGCAAACATTGGAGGGTTTTGTCAGCCGAAAAAAACCTTGAGAATATAGCCGAACAGTCACCAAGAATTACATTTAGAAAGGCAGCAAGTTTAAAAGATAGTCTTGTACATAGCCATTTTGTAGATAAACAAACAAATACATGGCTAACACAACCCTTAGGTTGTTTTAAATGTAAGAATTGTATTTATTGTGATGTTGTGAATAATGGCAAAACTTTTTCAACTATTAATAATACAGGGGAGTTTGTTATTAGACAATTTACATCATGTAACACGAGTGGTGTGATTTATTTGGCAACTTGCTCGTGTAATGCCTTTTATGTAGGGAAAACTGAAAGGAATTTTAAGATTAGAGTTGGTGAGCATCAACGGGCTATAGCAAGGGAGGATTTATTATATGCTATGGCAGCACATACAGTATTTTAGGATGTAAAAATGATAAGTGTATTCATTTTTTTAAGTACATGGTCATTGATAAAGTGTCTCGGAAGCCTGGGGGGGTAATTATAGAAATCCGATCCTCAAAAGAGAAGCCTTTTGGATTTTGCAGCTGAAAGCAACTATCAGCCCAGGTTTAAATGGTAATTTCGATTTAAAACCATTTTTAGAAGAAAGACGTTAGTTTATTGAGAGAATGAAGTTGGATCCCTTTTTTTTCCTTTTGTACCCCCCCCCCCTCCTTCCCTCTGCTTCTGGATTTGTATTATAAATATATCATTATTACATGTATTTGATCTAAATCTGTTTTTCATTGATGTATAATTATTAAATTAGTACTGCTGTTTATCTTTATTTATTGGATTGTAAAGTAATAGTGTTCTGCCTGTTAGATATATTGAATTCCATGTAGGAATTTAGTACTGCTTCATTGTTAGATACATCTTATTGGTGTTTTTTAATTGATGTAATTTGTCATGTGTTCTATTATAGGGTTATATATATGTATGTGTTTCTTTTGCTTCGTTTAGCCTTTGATAAAGGGTCCAGTGGGACCAGAAACACGTCAGGTGATTTAATAAACCTTTTTAAAATGTTTCCCTTCTGGGCTAAGTTCTTTTGTGGTGGTGAGTGCCTGGATTCATGTTTTTGATTCAAAGTTTTCCATGGCACCCCATCCTAGTGCAAACTCCTTTGTGGTTTTAGCGTTCTACGCTAGTTGCAAGCAGCGGATATCAACCCCAGGTAGCCCTAAATAAAGGGAGTTGCAATAATCAAGGTGCGAGGTCACAAAGGCATGGACCAACGTAGGCAGATCACTGGATGGAACTAGGTGCTTAATCCTGGAGATGTTCCTCAGGTCATAAAAGGAAGCTTTGATGACTGCCAAAACCTGCTATCGCAGTGTCAGCCCATCGTCAAAAATTACCCCCAGGTTTCGCACCTATTCAGAGGTAAGGAGCTGGGAGCCTCCAAGAAAAAGTCCCAAAGGCAAACTCGCTCCCAACCCCTCTATCCGATGACCAGAGTCCACAAGCAGCACCTCAGTCTTCTCAGAGTTCAACCTCAGCCAACTCAAATTCATCCAACTCTGTATTTCAGTGAGGCAGTTGTTAAATACCAAGACAGCTCTATCCTGGTCAGGTGCAAAAGATAGGTAGAGCTGGGTATCATCAGCATAGCAGTGAAACCTCAGCCTATACCTTCTTACAATGTCTCAGAGGGGTAGCATGTACACTGCGACCAACATGGGGGACAACACCGAACCCTGAGGTACCCCACATGACAGAGAGACTGGGTCAGAGGAATAAATCCCCGACACCACCCTCTGAGTTCTGCCAGTGAGGAAGGATTAAAACCACCTGAGGATTTTGCCAGACGGGCCACAGATGAACCTCTAGCATTCGAGAAGAACCCCATGGTCCACAGTGTCAAACGCTGATGAGAGATCCAGAAGAACCAAGATGGAGCGGCTCTTCTGATCTCTCGCCATCAGGAGATCATTGAGCACCCGAACCAGTGCAGTCTCGGTACTATGCCTCTTTTGGAAACTGGATTGGAGAGGTTCATAGATGTCATGGATGGTCAAATGGTTCTCCAGCTGTAGGGTCACTACTTTCTCAATCACCTTCCCTACAAAGGGAAGGTTAGAGATTGGTCTGTAGTTGGCAGGGCAGTCTGGGTCCAGAGAAGCTTTCTTCAGGAGGGGTGTTATCACTGCCTCCTTCAGGGAGATAAGAAACTCACCCATCTCAAGTGAGCACCAGACTATCCGTGCTAGGACTGTTTCGATGGTATCACAACAGCCCATAATCAGGGTAGTTGGGCCCAGATCCAAACTACAGCACATAGGGTGCATGCCCTGGACAATCTGCATGACATCGATGAACTCCGGCTGACTGGAGGTACTCCAGGAGAACAGAGGGACAGTGACCGAGCGCCAAGCTGGTTGGAGCTCTGCCCTAATGTCAGCCACCTTAGCCGCAAAGAATCGAGCGAGCTCATCACACTCCATTTGTGAAAAAGCTCTTTGAACCTGCAGGCAGGCTGGGTTGCACATGTCTAAAGTTCCAAAGAGTTGAGCCGGTCGGTTCTGTGCAGCCGCAATCTCCCAGGACAGGAACTCTGCCTTCTTTCGGGTGATTGCAGATTGATAGAGTTGATAATGTTCCATCAGTCTAAAGTGGTTGGCTTCAAAGGTGGATTTCCACCAGCAATGCTCTAATCTTCGTGCTTGTCACCGCATTTCCCCTCAAGATCCCATCAAATCAGGGTGGGCCGAGGGCGAAGGGAGAGAGGACAAACACGGATGGGAGTAATGGCATCCAGAGCTGTAGAAATTGCCTTATTTTGAGCCAGAACCAAAGTATCAGGGTCACTGCTTCCTCCAGGAAGCACCGATAGGTCAAGGACTGCTACCAGGCCTTCAGAACTTACTTCTCGCAAAGGGTGGTACCTGACCATCTCCACAGGGGTGGATCTACAAAGGGAGGCATGAAAACTGAACCCCAAGGTATAATGATCAGACCGTCTGACAGGTTCCACCCCCAAATCGAAGGCTTCAATCCCCAGGAGGAAGACTAGGTCAAGTGAGTGACCATGTTTGTGGGTGGCAGAAGTAACAACTTGTGTAAGGCCCAGAGATGTCATCAACTGGAGGAAGTGTTGTGCAGATTGCAAGAGCTCATCATCAACCCAGGTGCTGAAGTTGCCCAGAACAATCAGCCTGAGCAGCTCAAATGCCATATTGATCACAAACAGGGACAGTGTGATGGGGCTAACAGTGGGGGAGCACCTGGGGAACAGTGACCACCGGTCATTGTGGTTTGAAATCACAGAAGGAGCAGAACCAAACCACACAAAAACACGTGTCCTGGGTTTTGGGGGGGGGCAGACTTTGGGAAAATGGGGAAATGCTTAAAAAAGGTATTAAGGGGAATGGGGTGGGAATCAGGGACTGAGGAACAGTGGGCAGTATTTAAAACGGGGATTACAAGAGGAACAGAATTATGCATTAAGCGTGTTAGCAAGGGGAAAAGGAAGAGGAGACCATTATGGTTATCCAAGGAGGTAGAGGAGAAAGTGAAAGCCAAAAAGATTGCATTCAGGCAATGAAAAAAGACACAGGCAGAAGGGGATAGGGGAAAAGCACCAGGAGAAGCAAAGGGAGGCACAGAGGCCAGTAAGGGAAACCAAAGCTCAGACAGGAGAACACATTTCAAAATCAGTGAGTAGAGGAAACACAACTTTTTACAGGTACATGAGGGAAAAAAGCAACGCAAAGGGAGGGATAGTGAGACTGAAGGGGGAGGATGGGGCCCACGTGGAGGATGACAACAGTAAAGCCGACATATTGAACAGGTATTTCTGCTCAGTCTTTACTGAGGAAGAGGAGGGTGGTGGGCCTAAAGGGAGTACAAGGGGTTGGAATGATGCAAAAATGGACACAGGTCCCTTCACACAAGAAAGGGTCCTGAAGGAACTGGAAGGAATAAGAGTTGATAAAGCAATGGGACCAGATGGGGTGCACCCCAAGGTCCTTAGAGAACTAAGAGAGGTGGTGGCTGAACCTCTGGTAATTTTAACCAATCACTGGAAACAGGGGAGGTACCAAAAGATTGGAGGACAGCAGATGTAGTCCCCTTATACAAAAGTGGGAACAAAGAGGAAGCGGGGAACTACAGACCAGCCAGCCTCGCCTTGGTAGTGGGGAAGATCATGGAAGCACTACTGAAGGAGAGATTGGTGGAACATCTGGTTGTCAACGGACTACAGGACCCAAGACAGCATGATTTCACCAGGAGGAGGTCATGTCAGACCAACTTCGTTGAATTTTTCAACTGGGTGACTAGGGAGGTGGATCAGAGGAGGGTAGTGGACATGGCCTATCTGGACTTCAGCAAGGCCTTTGACACTGTGCCACATAGAAGGCTATTATGCAAACTGGGGAATATGGATGTGGGCAGGACAGTAGTGTGGTGGGTAGGTAACTGGCCTTGGAGGCAGGACACAGAGGGTGGTGGTAAATGGCTGTCACTCCACAGAGGGAAGAGTGACCAGTGGGGTGCCACAGGGATCAGTGTTGGGACTGGTCCTATTCAACATCTTCATCAGTGACATTGCGCAGGATCTAGAAGGCAGAATTTACCTGTTCGCTGATGACACAAAGCTCTGTAACAGAGTGGACACACCAGAGGGTGTAGACAGAATGAGAAGGGGAATGCAGAAACTTGAAGAATGGTCGGGGGTTTGGCAGTTGAAATTCAATGCAAAGAAGTGCAAGATAATGCATATGAGGCACAAAAGCCCTGGTACAATATATCAGTTGGGGGAGGGTTAGGTATAGCATGCACCAAGCAGAAAAGGGATCTTGGGGTTATCATCTCTGATGACCTCAAGGTAGGGAAACAGTGTGACAAGGCAGCAGGTAAAGCAAATAGGATGCTGGGATGTATAGGCAGGGGCATCACCAGCAGGAAAAGGGAGGTCATAATTCCGCTATACAAGACACTAGTGAGGCCCCACCTGGAATACAGTGTACAGTTCTGAAGACCTTACTTATGTAAGGACATAGACAGGGTAGAGAAGGTTCAGAGGAGGGCAACAAAGGTGGTACATGGATTGCATCACAAGTCCTATGAGGACAGATTGAAGGACTTGAATATGTACTCCCTGGAGGACAGGAGGGAGAAAAGGGATATGATACAATCAAGTATCTTACAGGGAGGAACAGCGTGCAGGAATACACTATTTTTAAGTGAAAAAGATGTTCCAGGACTAGAGGGCATGGAATGAAGTTGGAGGGAGGACGATTCAGAGGAAACATGAGGAAGAATTTCTTCACAGAACGAGTTGTGGACAAGTGGAATACCCTGCCAGATGAAGTGGTGGGGGCTGAAACAATCACGGGATTTAAGAATGCATGGGATAGACATAAAGGAGTTCTGGAGGTCAGGGATGAGGGGGCAACAGACTTCTAGGAAAACATAAAGTGAACTTACAAGCTCAAATGGGCAGACTAGGTGGGCCGTAGGCCCTTATCTGCCGACACGGTCTATGTATCTATGTACTGTATCATGAAATTGGCTACTTCCTGAAGGAAACGCTTCTCATCCCCTGGTGGATGGTAGATGAGAGCGATCCTGCAACCTACACCTGCCACTACAGTACACTCAAATGACCCAGCCTCCTCAACTTGTATATCTGTGAGGCCCAGTTTGGTCTTGAAACAGACCACAACCAACCCCGCGATCCAATCTCGAGTGGTGTAACACCGAGTACCCAGCTGGAATAGCGGCCTCTAATATGGGGCTGGTATTCTCATCCAGCCAGGTCTTGGTGATGCATGCCAGATCCACTAACCCGACAAGATCTGCAATAATTACAGTCTTACTTTTGATGGACCTGGCGTTGCATAGCACTGCTTGAGTTGGACTGGCTTCCAGAGCCACCCGAACTGCCTGCCCACCAATATTGGTGGTGCACATTGGTATGGAAACTAGGCATGGTGGGCCATGGTCCATGCCTATGTTTTTACGGATCCTCAAGATGCAGGGAAATGGGCAGCTAAAATGGTGGCAGCAAAAAAATTGCCAAGACCAGACCTTCTGATGAGGAAACCTGAGGACAATGCAGCAAGTTTTTTACAACTTATAATCTTTGTTTGTTCTGGTAACTAGAAAGGAGATTGACTAAATTTGCCTCCAGCTGACCGGTGCATGTTTAGTTTCTGCTTGTAAAGGGTTGTAGGAGGGGAAAAAAAGTGTTCTAGTTTTAAGATTAAAATCTCTTGTCAGGGCAAGGAGCATGCATGGGAAGGATCCCACATAGCAAAAGAAAATAATCTCGAATGACAGTTAGCTACTTTTTTCGGTGGCGATGTTGCCCTTAAGCACCTGTTGTAAAATGTTAAGTAACATAAATATAATACTGCCAAATTTATGTTCCATTCAGACAGGAGTAAATAAAATCAGTAAGTGGTTGATCAAAATATCATTTAGGTGGAATCATAGGATTATTAAGGTGTGACTGTACCTTAGGCTAATTGATCTAAAGGGGAATTTTTGTCAGAGGAGAGATTAAAAGCATGACTAATAGAATATTGATGAACGTTTTATATAATGATACTGCATGATACTTGCGGCCCTGTGGGGCATAGGATAAATGTAAACTTTTAAGTAATGAACCAAGTAAGGGGATTATCATGTGCTCATGGGCTACAGTTCCACAGTTAATAGTACTGCTGGGCCGGCCCCGTGGCGCAGAGGGTTCAGGCACTGGCGCCTTACCTCAAACCACACCGGCGACCCAGGTTCAGGAATGGACTCGGTTCGTCGGGGGTCAGCAGGGGCAGGAGAAGATTGAGCATCCAAAGGACGGCTCTCCTCTCCTGTGGTGGGAGGAGTAGGAGGCTTCGCTCAGCAGCGGCCCCTAGTGGAGACTGGGGGCGCAGCCGAAGCATCGTGATGCGGGAACCAGAAAACCGGAAAAAGCAGCTCAGGTGTCCACCTGATGACGGCTCTCTGACTCCCGACACCTTCGGAACCTCCAAGGAGCCTCCTTGTCCTCAGCAGCATCCCTGGGCATTAGTATGAGTGTGCTGGGGAAATGCCAGCCCCCCCGGTGCCTTCCCCCTTGGAGGAGGGGGACCCGCCCGGTAAAGGGTTACGTCCAGGATATCCCAGGAACCGGCTTCGATAGAGGTCAGATGGAGAAGCTCAAAGAGAGGTTGGTGGAGGTAGTTGGTGAGCTTGTAGAACCCGAAGGAGTGGGGGTCACCAGAGCTAGGGGAAGGGGAGTAAACTGATGATACAAAAAAAATAGTATTGCTATTGTATTATTAGAAGGAAAAGCATGTTTAAGGTTACCCCCTAAACAGGGTATAAGTGTGAGATACAGGCATCCTGTTTAAATAGCGGTCTTGTGCCCTAAATGGAATTTTTGCACAGGAATGTACTTGTAATGTAATGTTCATTTTAAAATGAATAAAAGGTAAATAAAAAATAAAAAAAAGCATCCAGGGACTGCTTTTCTCTCCCGGGGAGGGATGGCCAGTTATCTTGGCCCATGACTACCACCAGGTGGAGGCCCGGTGGTAGTGCAGGCTTGAGCAACTTGAAGGGAGGGGCAGTGGCAGCATAGGATGTGTACACCTCCATGTGCACATCCTGGCTCTGCAGCAGGGGAAGAGGGACCAGAAAAGTAGAAAAATAGGAGACTAGGGCTTTGTGAAGCCTCTACCATGGCACTACGACTCACCAGGTGACTCCAGTTGGTAGTGAATTCTGAATGAGAGTGCACAGGGTGGGGGGATTCAGTAGGGGAACCCAGCCTCTGACCAGGAGAGAGGCAAGGGACAGTTAGCGGCACCCCAGAATGAGGTTGAATAGCCAGCTGGTCAGTCCCAGAGAGGTAAAAACATTTATTTATTTTTTTATGGTATTTATATTCCTGCTCCACGGCCCTTGCATTCTGGGGGAGTCCCAGCTCCATCACACCAATGTCTACCATCTGGCATTGGCTATTACCTCCAAGGCATGACCCTCCTGGTGGGGTCGGCAGGGAGGCCTACCCACACTGAGAATGGATCCAGTGTGCCTGCGCCGTGGCTGGTTGGGGGCGGAGCCTGCGAACTCCCCTTCATCGCCATGAGCGATTTTTCTTTTCCCTTTCCGGGGCAGGCGTAATGACTCCTGCAATGGCAATGCACAAACTCCCATGCGCCGCCGTCTTGCACTGCCCGGGCTTCCTGACTCCACGTAGCTGTAGCTTCAGTGCACCATCCCCCAGCCACCGCAAGGGGCCAGGCAAGCACCGACTGCTGGTCTCCCCCCCTTCCTGGAGAAGATTCGCTGTCCACTCCTGCCAACCCCTAGCAGCCTTTGCTCGTTCTCGAACACGGATCGCCGGCATGATGCGAAGTGTGGCACCCAGGGCCTCAACCCTCCGCACCACTGGGCCGGCCTGATAAAAACATTTATTTTTAAAAAAAACTTAAATGCAAATGGTCTGGCATGTTGGTGCAGTGGTAGGGTTTCTGCTTGTGATGCCGGTGACCCACGTTCAGTAATGAGCTTGGGTTATCAGAGGGCCGGCTGGGGAAGGGGAGGATGATCGAGCATCTCACAGACTTCTCTCCTCCTCCTCTGGGGGTGAGGTATGGGTGGGAAAGCTGCCGGAGTTCGACTGAAAACTGGTGGAGGCCAACAGCTGGAGGGAAAAAAAATCCAAATGGTCTAAATGAAGAAATAGATTTTTTACCTTTTAAAAAATGAACTGGGTTGTTATTATATTTCAGAAATATTTTGCATGAATCATGTATTGACATTTGACCCATATAATACTTTTTCTTTTCAGGAGCCAGACACTGATGTTTTTTGAATGAGTTAAGGACTTGTTCTGAGCCAGAATAAGGAATTGTCACTCTACTGGACCCCACCTGCTCTCTTTTTAGTGTCCAGTCTCAATGGACATGATGTGAGATTTATTTTTCTTTCTTAATACTTCTCTCTGGTATTATCTACTACAGTTTTACTAGTCTAGGGATCGTTGGGCAGGGGGAGCACTGGACACTAGGGAACTATTTTATTCTACCGGGGCTGGTGATCCAAGGGTTGGGGGATCATTGGACACCAGGGAATTATTCTATTGGGGCCAGTGACTGGAGGGTGGAGGGGGACCACTGGACACCAGGGACTATTGCAATTTTACCAGGGCCAAGGGTTTGAGGGTAGGGTGCCACTGGGCACCAGGGCATATTCCAATTTCACAGGAACTGGGGATCAGAGGATGGAGGGGACCACTAAGCACCAGGGACATTTTCACTTTTACAGGGTATGGGGATTGAAGGACAGGAGGGGGGACCACTAGGCACCAGGGACATTTTCACTTTTACCAGGGACTGGAATTGAAGGGTGGTGGTGGGGGGACCACTAGGCACCAGGGACATTTTTACTTTTACCAGGAACAGGGATTGAAGGGTGGAGGGGACCACTAGGCACCAGGGACAGTTTTACTTTTACCAGGGACAGGGATTGAAGGGTGGAGGGGACCACTAGGCATCAGGGACAGTTTTACTTTTACCAGGGACAGGGATTGAAGGGTAGAGGGGACCACTAGGCACCAGGGACATTTTTACTTTTACCAGGGACAGGGATTGAAGAGTGGAGGGGACCACTAGGCACCAGGGACATTTTTACTTTTACCAGGGACAGGGATTGAAGGGTGGAGGGACCACTAGGCACCAGGGACAGTTTACTTTAACCAGGGACTGGGATTGAAGGGTGGGGGGGGCACTAAACACTAGGGACATTTTTACTTTTACTGAGTATGGGGATTGAAGGACGGGGTTGGGGAGACCACTAGGCACCAGGGACATTTTTACTTTTACCAGGGCCTGTGATTGAAGGGTGGAGGGGACCACTAAGCACCAGGGACATTTTTACTTTTACCAGGGACAGGGATCAGAGGACAGGGGGACCAATGGCCACCAGGGCAGTGGGTAATTCTAATGGGGATGGGGTTTGGAGGGTGGGGGTGCCACTAGCCACCAAGGAGCAGGTATACTCCCTTAACCACCAACATGGTTGCTGGCTGCCATGGCTCTATTGGCCACAAGGGTTGCCCAGAGAAAGTCAGGATTTTTCTCAGTGGTAACTGTTGTGCAGTGCTACCACACTAAATATTGCACTGCACTGGGTTTCATGTCCCCTCCCCACCTATGCCCACCGCTTACGTTATTTTTTTGCAAATGCGCTAACTCTTTTAGTACGCACCACAGCCCTCTTTGAATATTACGCTTTGACGCAAACCCAAGCAAAGAGGGTGCAATCTCTTCACTCACGGGGCAACGTTTTGAATATCTGGCCTCTGATGCTTTTTGTTGCAGACCTCTGGACCCTGTCTAACTGAACAATGTTTGTTTTCCTGTATGGGTTCCAAAATTGGCTTGCATAGTCAAGGTGTGATATGACATATGCAGTGTATAGTGGGAAAGCTGCCTTTTAACCTCTAGATCTTATGTTTTATTTTATGGTTCATAAAACTTTATTTGTCTTCTTTATTATTTGATTACATTGTTTTTGATGTTTAAGATCAGATGCAAACAAAACACATTGGTCTCTTTCCAGTGGAGTTTCAGTTAATCATGAGCTGCATAGGCAGTAATTAGCTTTATTGTTAGTTTTTCTCCAGTGCATTATTTTATACTTGTCGAGGCTGAGCTGCAATCCCCAGTGAACTGCCCACCTGGTGATTTTGTTTACATCCTGCTGAATTTATTCTACTTGGTCAGCTGTTCCACACAGACCGACCAATTGTGAGGCATATTTTGATGAGCAGTTATGTATATGTTTTGTTAGGTCTGAGATTAAAATGCAAAAAATGACTGGATCAAGGTTCAACCCTTGGGGACCTCCACTTGCGAATGGACCTAGGCTGGATGAATGACACCTTAATTTTTTTCTTTCTGTGTTCTGATTGTAAGACAGTTTTTTGTCCATTGTATTATGGATTTATTTGATTTTTTTTTGCATTTTCTTAACAGTTACCCAGAGAGGCACCAGGTTGAACACTTTGTTTGAATTCTAAGAATATGACATTGCATGGAATTTTTTAATCTAGGTGGGTGCTAATTTTCTCATAGAAGGCCAGCAAATTCGTTGTACTGTACATGATCACCTCACAGTGAAACCATGTTGTTTTGGATCTACACCTGTTATTACTGTTTGACTATTATCCTTTATTATATGTTTTAATATTTTACCAGGGACAGAGGTTAAACTGATCAGTCTGTAGTGTGACATTTCAGGTTTGCTTCCCTTTTTTTATGACTCGAATTGACATCTGCTGTTTTTCCATTCCTCTGGAATTTGACCTGTGATGACAGATGCTTGAAAAATGGTCTGTGATGGATTTACAATATTGTTGATAATTCATTTTAACATAATTGATAATGTATTGTCTGGGCCTGGTGAAGAACTATTTCTAAGATTTTTAATTTTTTCTCCGATACTGTTTTCACTAATATTGATTTTTGGAGAATTTGTTGGACCTACCTCTCTCAGAGTTGTGTGACTTGTGTTAAAATGGAACAGAACAGAAATTATTTATTTATTTATTAACATCTCGGAGTAATACTGTACCTTTGAGCTGAGCGCTGATTTACAAAGGTTCCATGTCGAAAGCAGAATGCATTACACAGATAATAGGGTCCAGTACAAAGGTTCAGCTTAGCGAACAGAGTACTTTACAGCTGGTAACAAGGTACAAGACAGATATTGACATTTTGTTTTTAATTTAAAGTTATTAAATTCTCAGATTGCAGGTCAATGAGCCGGAGACTCATTTGCAACTGTTCCGTGTCAAATATAACATTACAGTAAGTACAGAGAGGATGAGGAGTCAGATGCTCAAATTAACCAGGTAACACAACATCATTTATAACAATGAATATATCGGTATGACAGTAACTATGAGCCTTCTCTTATAACTTACAGTGTTTTGATTGCTGTCAATTGTGTAACCATGCATACTTCCCGTGCGCACGTGAATACAGAAAATTCAGAGTGACATCAAAAATATCAGTAATCACAGTCCACTAGCTTAAAAAAAATGATTCTGCATCATTTGGAGGGGGAAACCACCCCAGGGTGAGATAAACCATTCTGCAGCTCCCTCGAGAGAAAGGAGACCTTAACCTCCCGGACCTGTGGAAGTATGCCATGGCCGCCCAGTTGAGAACCCTTTTGTGTTGTGTCAACCCACAGTACAAGGCCCATTGGAAAAATACAGAGCTCACCTGGGGGACTTAATTGAATTCCCTGAACACATGTTTAGCAACCACACAAGGTGTACTCCGCTCTCAAAATACCCGAGGTATACCAGAGAACCTCTATGACAGTGGCTCCGGATATGTTGCAAGCACTTGGCCCCTGCAGAGGCTTTATATTTAAGAGCATTTGCTTGTGACTCTGACTTCCTACCTATCCAAATTGACAGAAGCTTTGCAGGTGGTTAGGGTATGGGGTCAAATATGTATCCCAACTTGTAGGAACAACGGGTCTTCTCCGTTTGTCTCCCTGCAGACGAGCTATCAGCTACCTCAAAAATACTTCCACAGCTACCTGCAGTTAAAATTATATCTACAATAATCTGAAGAAGCTTTGTCCTCAATAGTGGAAAAACCTTCACCTTTGTTTTTGGTTTTATTCAATCACATGTTGGGGGGGGGTGCCAACGGAACACTTAATCAGTCAGGCATATAGGGTGCTTAGGGAGAGCCTGGGAGACACAGCCGAATTGATGTGGGTGAGGTGGTCCGAAGAACTACAGGAAGACGTACCCGTCCAGAGTTGGCTGGCGTATGCATTGCCTGCTTTTAAGGCCTCTACCTCTCCATACTGGAGAGAATATGTATGGAAGCTCCAGACTAGATTCTTCTGCACCCCTGTGGTATTAGCAAAATATTCAGGGTAGACACTAGGTGAGTGTTGGAGGGGACATGGGTGCAAGCGGGCAGATCAGAGACATGTCTTGTGGAGGTGTGAGCACCTGGGCACCTATTGGGAGGAGGTAATAAGGGAATTGACAGAAATTTACAAATGCCTGGATTTATTTCAGCCGACCTACATCCTGACCTTCATGGTGCCGGATGGTGTTCAGATAGACAGAACCACTTACAGGCAGGTCACGGTATTCATAATGGCTGCCCTCAGGGCTATCACATGAATGTGGTGTACTAAAATGATCCCTACCAAGGATGCCTGGTGGGTACTGTCTAAAGAAATATATGAGCTTGATCGACTTTCAGATAGATTGTCCAACCGAGTAGAGAAATTTGACATCCGTTGGCATAAATGGGTGATGTATCAACTGTATCACTACTTGGAATTCATTCCACGAGAGGGAGGGATTAGGAACCAGAGGTGGATCAGATCGGAAAAGATTGGCATTCCTTGCTATCAACCCGGAGGGGGTGGAACACTGGCGGGGGCCATATAGCTGGACAGAGTCCCCCTCTTTTGTTTCTTCCCCCTTTGATGTCACCTGAGTACCAGTTTAGCTGACCTCTTTCGGAAGGAGACCATTTAAAAACGTAAGAAAATCCAACATAATTTGCCTGACAAATAAATGGGCGGTTATACATATTAAGACAGAGATCAATTGGGGGCAGTGGAGCTCCAACATGGCAGCAGCTTTTCTATGAAGCTCACATTCTGTATCCTACATTTGTTTAAAATCTCTATTTCAATCGACTGAGAAGATTTAAACATAGGATTACTCGACATCGGAACTTATCCTCAGCAAGGTAAGTCCAAAAAAGAACCTGAAAAGAGCATCGCAGAGCCTTGACGTTTATTTATCGGCTCCAGGAGCCACGTCTGGATCAGGGCCTACTTCTGTCAGAGAATCAGCTCCTGAACTGCCTACAATGCAGATCCTAGCGATATTGACAAAACTTCAGGCTACGGGCAATGAGACGAATAAACGTCTAGCCGCAGTTGAGGCGAAACTGCAAGAAAATGACCGTATCATACAAGAAAATGCCTCTGCCATTAGAGAAATTAAAGTGGACTCTGAAAAGCAAAAGGAGTGCAATGCTGCCTTTGTAAGAGATATCCATCTAATTAAATCAAAAATAGAAACTCTAGAAAATTTACAATGGCAGGCGAATGTAAGAATAGTCGGCTTCCCCTCCAAATATGCCGGCTCAAGTGACATACTAACAAAACTAATTTTTCAGGATCTTAAACTTTTGCCTCCGGATGCTGGTTCAAAAATAATAAAAGTATTCACCATACCTCAGAGGCCTAGGCAGCGTGGAGGAGCGGAGTACCAGCCACTCACGCAGTAGCCACGCTCTCCCTGTCGGAAGCCCGAATTGCACTGCTTCAAGCGGCACGCTCTCGAGGAGAGAGAGTGTGGGAAGGACATAGGCTTTCTTTCTGGATCTTGCTTCCCAGACGCAGACATGAAAAAAAGAACTTCATCAGATTAAAAAACAACTCCTACTGAATGGTATAGAAGTGAGGCTCAACTTCCCAGCGAGGCTTTTAATCAAACACGCTGCCAAGTCACATGTGTTCGTAGACCCTGAAGCAGCGTCAAATTTTGCAGAGAAGCTGATCACCACCCTACACCCTGCACCCAGTTCCTCAGATGAAGAAGACTGAAGGTTATTTTATATTTACACAGGATCTGTTCCAAAAGGGGTTGTGCCCCTTTATGCCTAAGTGATCGTTCTCAAAGTTGCCCAGTATTCCAAACTGTTCTTGTTTGAGATGGTTCATGTCATCAAGGGACTATATATAAATCACTGTGTATATGTTAGTAAAACACAGCTTGTTGATGGGCATTAATAATTATGCTGCCATGTTTGTTGCTCTTAGCAATACGTGTTATTAAAATGCCCTTCTTGGGCTATAGCTGCGAATGTTACTTTGGTGCAAATGGTGCCTCTCAGTTTGTGAACTGAATTAAAACCTGTTGTTATTTCTGAGTCCATAGGTAAGGTGAAGTGTCTTGCTGATACCTGTGGATATTTAATTCATCTTAATTGAGACCAGACTATCTGTTCAAATATCCTGACACGACTATAGTGGTCTGTAATTACTAGCTTCCTCCCTCTGTTATGTAGAGAGATCATACCAGCCTATCTCCAGTCCACTGGAACCACTGCTGTTTCTAGTTAGGACCACTGGATGTACAGACTTTGCTGACAGAGAGGGGCGTGTAAGCACCTATTTATTTACATTTCTCTCCATACCGAAAGAAGCAGGCTAAGTGGGGAGAAAAAACAAGAGTTTTATGCAGTGTTTGGGACACTTTGAGATTTATATTTGAAACTGTAACAGGCAGTGTGGGGGAAACTAGCTCAGGAGATTAATCTTGGGGCTGCGAAGATTTGGGAAGCCCTGTGAATCTGATGTGAAATGGGGTGGGGGACTGGCAGAGGCTTACTGCCTTCTAACACGTGCAAGACTCCCTTGTTCAGCATGTTCCAGTGGGGTGAGTGGAAGAGGAACTAGTATCTTAGGCATCAGAAGGTGTCCACAGGAGGCCACAGGGAAGCAGGGGGCTCTGTTAGTCAGCTGGGGGTAAGGTACCTGGTCTCTTCTGTTGTTACACTCACTGCAGGGAAAGGGTAATGAGTAGAAGGCCTGCCACTAGTGGGGATAGGTGGGACACCCTATCTAGTGTAAGGTGAAATAAGGTTTCTAGTAGGGCACAAAGGGTAAAGATCTAAATGTAGTAAAGAGGCGGGGGGGAAGGGAAGAATTTAAAGAAGATAATAAACAGGAAAACAAGAGAAGGAGATAGCCAGGATACACCCTATTGGGATAGGGTGACATAGGAAAGACTGCTAGAAAGTTTCATGGGGGGTAGAACCAAACCGAGGGACAAGGTACAGTAAGGAACAGGAGGAAGAACAAATAGCCAGAAATGGGAATGGTGTAATGTAATGGGTGCAGAGCAGCAGTCTTCAGGGAGACATTCTGGAAACTAAGCTGCTGTCCCATATGTATGCACCTCTCTGGGTTGGGGGAGGAGGTCGCTGCACTCTGGGCTGAGCCGACCAGGATCTAGATGGCTCTCCCTTACTCAGGGGCCACTAAGTCCATCACTGCTGCCCCTGAGGATGTCAAGGGGGAAGGAGGGCCAGAGGGACAGTGGTGGGCTCCAGGAGGATGGGGTAGCAGGGCAGGGGCACATTCCTCCATCAGTGCCACTACACAACTCCTTCACTGTTTTGACAAGACAGGACTGCCGGGAGGTGGAACCTGTAGTAATGTCAGGGGAGGATGTGGGGATCCGCCGAAGGGAAGACCTCAAGGTAGGTGGCAGAGGATCTCAGTAGAAGAAGAAGCAGCTTCTAGTGGGGGACTCAGTCATTAGGGGGATAGATCTGGGAACAGGGTGGAGGAGGATAGGGAGGTAAGGTGCTTATATGGCACTATGGCTTAGAAGGATGGTCAGTGGATCCTAAGGATTGCTGGGACAGTGGGGGGAACTGGATGCCATTGTCCACTGGGGAACCAATGACCTAGCTAGGGATGCAGCTGGGATTGTTCAGGGGGAGTTCAGGGATCTGGGGATGGGCCTAAAACAGGTAGCGTGCACAGTGGCCTTCACTGATGTGCTACCTGTATACAGCCAAGGGAAGAGCAGGGAACTCCACATCAGTAGCTTCAACTTGTGGTTGAAGGAATGGTGCAGAGGGGAGAGGTTTGGCTATATTGGGGGCTGGGCTGTGGACTAACTTGGGAGGATTTGGGCCTGTGCAAAGGTGATGGTCTGCATCCATCTAGGAGAAGAACTGCAGTCCTCAATGGATGGTTTAAATGTTACTTTGATGAACATTTAAACAAGCTGGGGGGGGGGGCAGAAGGACAGAGGAAGGCATATACTGCCACCCCACACCAGAAAATGTAGCAGGAGGGAAGAAGAACCTGAATGAGAAAAAAATCCACTATGGAACAGGTTCATGGCAAAACAAGGAGGACTGAACACAAAAGGAGCAAGGAACAAGCATAGTAATACAAGAGGGGAAAATAAGGCAAGGCCAAAAGAAGGAAGGAGGGGAGGTTGCAAGCAGGGTTGAAGAAAGATGAGGAAAGTCATGTGTGCAAATGCAGGAAGTCTTGGAAATAAAATTCCAGATCTTGAGGCTGCTATGGCAGAGGCAGACCTGGACATAGTGGCCAGCACTGAGTCATGGGGCACAGGAAACCATGACTGGGACATGGCTATACCAGGATACACACCATTCAGAAAGGTTAGGGAGGGGGGGAAAGGTGGAAGGTTGTGTTATATGTCAGGAAAGATATCAAAGCAACAGAAATTCATGGGGGTAATAAGGGGCTAGAGGTACCATGGGTCACCCTGGAGACAGCAGCAGCAGCCTCCATTCACACTGGGGTGATTTACAGACCTCCGACACAGGGTGAGGATCTAAACAAGGAAATGGGGAAAGCCATTAGCAAGATGGCAGATTGGGGGGGGGGGGATACTGCTGATGGGGGACTTCATTCTACCAGATATTGACTAGAGCCTCCTGGCAGCTGCCTTGGCTAGAAGCAGCAGCATCCTGGACTCCATGCATGGGGCAATTTCTTAGGCAACTATTCTAGTCAAGGAGCCCACTCGTGATGGGGCAATACTGGACCTGGTGCTTACAAACAGAGACAGTGTTGTGGATGTGAGTGTGGGATGCCACCTGGGGACCAGCAATCACCGGGGAGTGTGGTTTAACAACTCAGCAACTCAGAAAGGACACAGACAGGGTAGAGGCAATCCAAAGAAGTACAACAAAAATGGTATAGGGGCTGCACCAAACGTCCTATGAGGAGAGACTGAGGGATCTAAACATGTACACCCTGGAAGAGAGAAGGGAGGGGAAGACATGGTAGAGACCTATAAATACCACACAGAGGTGAATAAGGTACAGGAATGGAGCATTTCTCAGAAAAGAAAGGTGTACAAGAATTAGGAGGCATGAAATGAAGCTGGATGGGGGAGGTTTAGGATGGATGTGAGGAAGTATTTCTTTTTTTTTTTTTAACATGTCACTGTTTTTCAGCTGCCAGCATGCCCCATTCAGCCCGACTGGACCCCCCAGCTCCGACTCCTGGAATTACCAGGGCTTACCTTATGCCCGGCCCTGGAGCGGTGCTTGTGGAGGGTCGGGCATCATCCTGCCTGCTGGGTGTTTTTCTCCTCCATTTTCTCCCCATTACCTGGGGCCCCAGGAGTAGAGACGCATGCGAGTGGAGGCGCGCATGCGCTGTACGGCCCCGACAACAGCCTCTTCTGCTCACCCATTGGCCTAGCGCCATTGCACCTCTCTGGCTGCCTGCAGCTTGGCCTCACCAGGAGGCAGACAATGGCCGAGGATGCAACCCCACCCTGGAGGACAGTTGCCTTCGGCTGCTCCTACTACACGCCCTCCCCTCTGGCCTCCCCGCAGCCTGTGCTCATACCCGAACACAGGTCGCCGACGTGGCATGAGGTAAGGCGTCCAGTGCCTCAACTCTCAGCGCCACCGGTCCGGCAGAAGTATTTCTTTACTGAGAGGGTGGTGGATGCCTGGAACAATCTTCCAGCAGGGATGGTGGGGCAAAAACAATGATGGGCTTCAAGCTTTCATGGGATAGGTAGGAAAACTGGTATGGGGGGGGGGACACATGGCCAGAGGCCAGGTAGGGTCTGTGGTGACAGAGGAAAAGAGAGGCAGACTCAGTGGGCCAAGCCGTCATTATCTGGTGACAAAGTCTATATTTCTATGAGCTGGTCAACTGCCTAATCACTTCTTAATCAGCCTTCTGTGTGGCACAGTGTTGAAGACCTTGAGGGAACCACAGAAGCCCTGGAGAAAGAAGTCCCCAGGATAATCCTTTGGAAAATAAAACTACTGCTACATCTGTTGGCCAGGGAGGACTCAAACCGATGCAACATTAACCCACCGAGTCCTCCATAGTAGCTGAGGCAATCTATCAAATCCCTATGGTCCAAGGTGTCAAATGCTGATGAACGATGAAGAACAATAATGGAGTATTCCTCCGATCCTTCACCAAGAAAAAAGATCATTCAGCACATTCACTAACACGGTTTCTGTGCTGTGTCGAGATTTGAGACCAGACTGGAACATCTTGAAAATATTCTATTGCAGCAGAGTTACCTATTGTTACACAACCACCTTCTCAATTACCTTCCCTAAGAATGGGAGGCTTGAGACAGGTCTGTAGTTAATGAAAATCTCAGGGTTCAGAGATGGTAATCACCACCACATTCTGTAATGTGGAGGGAAAAACTCCTTTGTTCAGGACAATCTCAGTGACCAAAGGAGCCTCGGCTTCTGACTGTCTACCATCAGTATACTAGGAGACGGATCCAGATGAGAGTATGTAGGTTGCAACAGGGCTATCACTTGCAATACTGTCTGTTCTAAAACTACCTGAATCTCATTCCACAGAATTAGAGTGCCTCTGCCTAGACCATCCTCTTCTCTGCCAGGGAACATATCCTACTTGGAGACTGCTGCTCTAATGGAAGACACCCTGTCAAGAAAAGAAGACCAAAACCTATCTGCAGAATCTACTCCCTCAGACTGCAGACAGGTCAGATGTAACAGTCTGTTGACAGTCTGGAAGAGTTGAGCTGTTCTGTTCTTCCCTGTTGCAATCACCTCTGATAGGAACTCTGTCTTCTCTGTGAGACCGTCCTCCGATACACCCATAATGGGTTCTCAGAGACAGTCTTTCCTCCACAGAGTACGTCCTCAACCAGGAACACGCTAATCTCAGCCCAACAGTCTTCAATCCTCTCAGTTTATCATTATCCCAAGGTAAATTTTTGATGGTAGACCAGCAGGCATACAATGAGAGAGTGAGGGTATTGACCACTGAAGAGAAATTATAGCCCTCTACAGCAGCATCAACATTTCTAACACAGGCATCCAACATATTAAATGAATGATATTTTTCTTTTGGCTAACCATATCTATGCTATGCCAACAACAAAAAAAAGAACAGTTAAGAAAGAACTTACCATAACAGTAAATCTTCAAGAGGATCTCAGTTATCAGGTCTCACATATGGAACTTCACCGTCGGTGAAGCAGGATCCACATGGAAGATTTTCAGTAGTACCACTGGGGCCGCCCACGCTGACATCACCTGCTGATGTCACCAACTCCATAAAGCCATGAGCGGTCCTGCTCCCTCCTCAGTTCTTTCCCCCGGAGACTAAAGGAGTAAACCCATGCCATGGGGAACCGAGGAGAGAGAAAGGTGCCCAGGCCAAAATAAAAGGTAGCATACACCAAAAATCCAGTTCTGAGAGGGAACCACCATAAGAGGGGAATGGTGGAAGGGAAGGCAGACTGGATGACTGAGATCCCCTCGAAGATCTGCTGTTAAGGTCTAAGTTCTTATGTAACTGTTCTGTCTTAATCAAGGTATCTCAGTCATCAGGTCACACATATTGAAGGAGTCCCAGTTACAGATGCAACAGAACAGTCTGGGAAGAAGGACAGCCAAAGCTTAGGACAAGAGGCCCTGCAGGATAGCCCTGCCAAAACCTGCTCTAGAAGCAATGTCCAGATTGTAGTGTTTGCTGAAAGTATGGACAGTACTCCAGGTGACAGCAGCGCAAATGTCAGTGGCTAAGACCCCTTTGAAACAGGCCACAGAGGTAGCCATGCCCCTTGTGGTATGGACCTTCACTGCCCCTGGCAACTCTTTGCCATGCTTGTTGTAGCAGAACACAATACAATGTGCCAACCATTTGGACATTGTTTGGAAACCTGAACACCCTCTCTGCCTGAGCTGAAAGAAACAAAAAGGTACTTCGACTTTCTGCATTCCTTGGTTTGGAGCAGGTAATGCTTCAAAATTTTGCACATGTCTAACATATGGAGCAGTGTTTCTCCTGGATTGGCACACTCAGGAAAATAAACCTGTAGGTGAATAGACTGATTCAGGGAAAACTCAGACACCACCTTAGGGAGAAACTTAGGATTCATGCGCAAAGACACCCTTTGTGAAAAATTAAATAAGGCTCCTCACACCAGAGCCCGAAGCTTGGAAATCCTTCAAGCAGAGGTAATAGCAACCAAAAATAGTGCTTTCCAAGAGAGAAAGCATAGCTCACAAGTCGTGGCTGGCTCAAACAGAGACAGGGTCAACTTCTCCAAAACAAAATTCAGAACCCAAGCTGGGACAGGGGAACAGACTGGAGGTTTCAGATGCAGGATGCCCCTGAGAAGAGTACGGGATACGTCCAATTGAGTCACAGTGCGGCCATCCACGGGCTCAAGAAAGGTAGAGATAGCTGAATGGTGCACCTTGATGGAGGAATACTGGAGGCCTCAGTCCGACAGTCCGATATGAGGTAGTCCAGAATTTGGTTCACCAGACAAGTAAAAGGGTCCAGGTGATGCTTGGCAGACCTGATGGCAAATCTGTTCCACTTCATGGCATATGTGGCCCTAGTGGAGGGCTTTCGAACTACCATGAGGACACCCACCACACTCTGGGACACTCCAAACCGGGTGATGGCTATGTCCTCAGGAGTCAGGCATGCAGACGAAGGGATTTGAGATTAGGATGGACCAGGGTCCCCTGAGCCTGTGTCGGCAGATCCCTGCATGGGGCAGAGGGGCTGGAGGCTCCTCTGCCAACTGTTGCAGTAATGAAAACTTTATCTGCCATGGCCAGAATGGTGCTACCAAGATCATGCTGGCCTCCTCAATTTGCAGCTTGATTAGCACCCTCTGAATCAGAGGAAAGGGAGGAAAGGCAGAAAGGAACCTCCCACTCCAGGAGAGGGACAATGCGTCTCATCAGAAAACTCCAGGCCCTGGATCTAGTGAGTAAAAACTGAACAGTTTTGCATTGCATGGGGACACAAAAAGGTCAAACTCTGGACGACCCTATCTGGCGAACAGATCTTCGACGATGGATGAGAGAAGTTCTCACTCATGCATGCTGGACTGAGTCCTGCTAAGGCTGTTGGCCAGTGTGCTTTGCATGCCGGGGACATGGACTGCCGAGAGGATCAGTCTGTGGTCTATGGCCTAGTACCAAACTCTCATGGCCTCCCTGCACAAGGGGTATGAGTGTGTCCCCCCCTTGCTTGTTGATATAATAGACCAAACTAAGACTGTCCAACTGGATCAACAGCTGACCCATAAGGAGATGGTTCTGAAAGGTCTGCATAGCATACAAGACCACCTGCATCTCCAGGACATTGATATGTAGAGAGGATTCCATCTGGGACCAGGACCCCTGAATCTGGAAGAGACCCAGATGTGCTCCCCAGACAGAACCAGAGGCATCCATGGTGAGAATCTGCTGGGGAGAGAAAATCTAGAATGGAACTCCTTTTGAGAGGTTCTGAAGGTCCACCCACCACTGGAGCACCTTGCGGACTGGGAAGGAGACCAGCATTAAGTGTTCTAATTCATCCATGCATTGATCGCATTTCATTCTGAGGGTCCACTGAAGGACTTGCATGTGCAACCTGGCTAAGGAAACTGTGGAAATGGCACAGCCATCAAACCCAATAGCCTCAGATATGCCCTGGCCAAGATATAATGGCTCTGTGTTATTTCCTGAGCTTGGGAAATTAGGCACTCTGCTCTATTTTGAGGTAGGAAGGCCTTGCCCTGCACTGAGTTCAGAAACACCCCTATATATTGCAGTCTCTAGGATGGGTCAATACAGACTTGGGCAGGTTGACAGTGATGCACAGGGAGGAAAACATCTGAAGGGTTCTTTCGAGAGTCTGAAGGAGCTGCTCCCTGGACAGAGCCTTTAGGAGCCTGTCATCCAGACAGGGAAAAACATACAGTCCCTCCCTTCTGAGAGCTGCAGTTACTGCGGCTAAACACTTTGTAAAGACCCGTGGCACAGAGGATAAGCCAAAGGGCAATACCTTGAATTGGTAATGGTCGCCCTGAAAGAGAAAATGGAGGAATCTCCTGTGCAGTGGAAACACAGAGATATGCAGGCACATGTCATGCATGACCAGGGAGCACAGCCAGTCAATCCTGCTTGGGTAGAGGCATCAGACCTGGCAGGGCGACTATGTAGAATTTTTTGTACTGGACATACAGATTGAGGTCCTTGAGATCTAGAATGGGCCTCAGATCTCCAGTTCATTTGGGGACCAGGAAGAACCTGGAATAAAATCCCCTGTTCCTTTGGCACCCAAGCACTGGCTTAATGGCCTTTTTCCGCAGAAGAGACTGCACCTCCACCTGGAAGATGGACAGATGGACAGTGGTATAAGTGGAGGATACTGGAGGAGTCTTTTGGGGCATCCCTAGGAGTTTCAGAGTGTGATTCCTCTCTATAATCTAAAGAATCCAGGCATCTGAAGTGATGGTTCTCCACTGACTGAGATGGAGGGAGAACTGACATCCGACTACCACTTCTTGGTTGGGGACTTGAAGTGTGGGGAGGTCTAGCAAGGAATCAAGTGGAGGTGGATCCAGCTGCTTGGGCTGATCCATCACCCCTGAGGCACTTTGCTGCAGCACAGGAGGAGGAGGAGGAGGAGGAGGAGGGGTAGACAAGGCAGAGGAGACCTTTCTCTTGCCCTGGGTATTGGAGGCTGCTCCAAACTTGTAGGACACCTTGCGAAGGGGAGGGAGCTGTCTGCACCTGGGCTGCATATGACAGAGTGAGTGGACAGACTTAATAGCCCTGCCAGATGCCTGTAGGTCATTGATGATGTCCTGAACATCTGGCCCGAATGGTTTAGAGCCTCTGAAAGGGGCGTTAAGCACCTTTTGCTGGACATCGGCCACAAAGCCTGAGACCCTCAGCCAGGAGTGCCTATGAAGGCAAATGCCTGTGGCAGAAGCATTGGCAACAGTAACAGAGATATCGTAGAGGGCCCTAAGGAGGTGCTTGCTGATATTCTCTGCACTTTGCAAACATTTAAGAACCTCTTGTTTCTGGGTACATACCAGAAAGGCCTGGGCAGCAGCCTTGCCCTTCTTCCAGATGATATTCTGGTATTTGACCATGTGAGAGAGAGAGATAGTTAGCAATCCTCAGCCCCAAGGTAGAGGAGGCATATACTCCTTTACCCCAAAGGTCAGTCCTGTGGGATTCCCCATTGGGGGGAGGTAACTGAGGTGATATGCACCTTTGACCTGTCATGAGCTGCCTTGATGACCACGGAGTCAGTCTCGGGTTGGGCAGCATAGTAAGGAAGGCCCTGGGAGACATGATATAACTTATCTGCCCTGCAGGGCATGGCTGGAACTATATCAGGTCTGTGCCAAGCAGCAGTAGAGGCATTCCTCAGGGCTGGGAGGATAGGAGGAATGATCTTAGGAGGGGATTCAGGAATATCCAGAAAGTCCACCAGATCCCATCTGGTGGCATCCTCTTCCTCAGTATGGAAGCCCATGGCTGAGGACAGCTGATTCATAACATTGAAGAAAGTAGGGTCCTCTGGAGTGTCATCAAGGCACAGGTCAGGAAGCACAGAAAAACCAGGAGCAGTTTCAAAATTAGCAAATAGCATTTTATTTTTCTCAATAACAGCAAAATAAAAAATACAAATTATTCAGAATAACTATTTACAAAGGCGGTACAAACAGAGAAGACTAAGTCCTTCTTCTGAGGATATCTCTTAATTCCAAGTTTCAGTCTCTCAGTCTCTCACTCTCCTTGTCTCTCTAGCAAAAACATTGCTTCTCTTTTTATGAGTCTGTGTCTGGGAACTCGTTAAGAGAGCCTGCTTCTCACAGAATGTTCTTGTAAGTTTACAGAATGTTCTTGTAAGTTTTATTCCTTGCAGGTGCAGCAAAACAGAACATAGTGACCCAGAACTGACCTCTTGTTTACAGCTCTGCAAAAGGCTTAAAAACTGCATCTCAGGTTAACCCTTTGAGTTCCAAACACCTTTTTGCAATCATTTCAACAGTATAACTATATACAGTTTTAAACAAAGGGATACAGTTTCAAACAAAGGTTCACATATGCTTTTATAACTGAGATATGCAAGGGGGAAGAAAAGATGGAAATAGCAAAGGAAGGCAGAGAGCTAGCAAGAGGCGAAGAACTGCGAAACCGTCGTAGTGATCAGTTTCTAGGTCTCACAAGAAAATCTGGTTGCACAACCAGACAGAGAAGAGACATAAAAGAAGAGGATAGAACAGACCCTTGCATTTAAACTCTTTCTGCATAACAAATAAGGCAGGGCCTTATTCAACCCTGTCACATGGAGAAGACCTGGGAGCATGCTTGACAGTCCTCACTCACTGAGGAAAGAGGTTCTTCCTCTTATCCCTCTTCCTCAGACAAGATGAGGCCAGGATGATACGCCTCGTTGATGTCGACCTGCTCCATCTTGAGGTCCGATGAATGAGGGACCGATGACAGCTCACGGTGGACAGTCCAAGGGGGCTGAAGTGGCATCAACAACAATGGGGCTATCGATGATGCAGGGGACTCAGGACAATAAGTGCCCAGCTGATGGACCAAGACCGAAGTACAGTAAACTTGACCAGGATATCATTGATGTAGATGACGGTGGACTGCTGCATCGATGGAGGAGGGGTTGATGGCACAGGGCGTGATGACCCATCTATCGGGTCTTGGGAGCTGAGCCTGAACAGCCTGATGCCTGTGGGTCTGCAGAAGCTTCAGGCCTTGATGGCAGGGCTGTCGTCGATGAGCCAGGTGTTGATGAACTGAGGGCAGACGACCCAAGGATCAATGACCAGCTGCTGTGAGAGGCGAGCGGTGGCACTGTCATTATGGGTCTGGTAGGAACAGAGACCTGGACAGTGACAGGCGTTGGTGCAGCCACAGCCAATGGAGTACCCCTGGAGGAAGAAGAAGAAGCCATCAGGAAGCGGGACCACCACCACCGGGGGAGCGATCCCAATCTTTTTTGAGACTTTTCCCTGAGGACTTATCTCGGGCCTTAGAGGCCTGGGAGCTTGACGAACCTGCCATGATTGGGAAGGAGGGACCCCCGAGGACCCCTGCCCAGAATAGAGTTGGAAGAGAGAAGTGGAAGGAATGCCTCATGACATAAGGTAATCTCTTGTAAAAAAGAGATTCAAAAAAACTAAGTAAAATAGAGTAATGGGCAAAAATGGTGCAAAACTGCATCGGAGCTTCCACAGAGATCCATGTGAACAGAGATGACGGTGGGAAAGAACTGAGGAGGGAGCCAAGCCTCTCATGCCTTTATAGGGTTGGTGACATAGGCAGGTGATGTCGTCGTGGGCGGCCCCAGTGGTGCTGCTGAAAATCTTACGCGTGGCTCCTGTTTCACCGACTATAAAGTTCCATATGTATAACCTAATGACTGAGATACCCCAATGAAGATCAATGATATATCCTGTAATGGCATGTTGATTTAATATACACCATGACTGTATCTCTGTGGACATGGTTGCATTTTACAGAGTGTAAAATCAATAAAATACAAGTTTAAAAAAACGGTGTAACTATTCTGACTTTTTAAATTAGTTTCTTTAAATCCAAATCCAGCTATTTCTGAGAACTAAGAAAAAACTCGAACCCTGATGTCTGGTACTCCCAAAATAGTAAAATCAAACCAGTCACTATTAGAGGTACCTACATGCGACAACACATCTCAAAATGTGATCCAGGGGTTGTGGCTAGCATCTGGAGGGAGTAAACATATTCTGCAAAGTTCCTGTCACTGAATGGGCTACAATATATTAAAAATTCAACCTTCAGTAAAGTATATTAACCTGCAACTTACCAAACTGTTGGACAATTCATATCATGGTGTCCAGATGAACTTTGGGTGGAAGGTGTCATTTAGGAGTGCAGATTTCAACCAAGTATTCTGGTATAGGGTAACCACATGGTGCAGCCGGAGGGCCACAAGACTTTTTCAAGCTTAGAAAGGGCTCTAAACAGATATCAAATGAGTCAGATTCGACAGTCACAGGGAGCAGCAAAGTAACTCTGCAGACTTTCAATACTACGTGTTGCATAAGAAACAGAAGAGAAGCACTTGCAGGACATTCTGGAGATATGCTGAAAGAAAAATTTATTGGTGCAGAGGTAGAATGCCTGCTAACAGCTCCAGTGCTTCAACCAAAGGCTCTCCATCAGCGGGTATGTCAAACAGATTATTGCATAGCTCTTCTGAATGGCAGATTTAAAGCAATAGTTCTATAGTCAAGGAAAGTTTTAGAAAATGTCATAAGAAGTTAAAAACAAACAAAAAGCAAAAGCAAAACATGTGGTGGTAAAAAGGCAGCATAGCATGGAACAAATCCTCAATAGAGAGGCTAAATAGTCTTTCTTTTATACACAGTGGTAACCAGGATCATATTTTAATGCAATAGACCCCCAGAACAAAAAGCATCAAAATACATCATTCAGGGGAGTTACCATCCTTTAAAAAACGGTATGCACACTTAAACACTATAACCAATAGGCTAGGGGTCGACCCCCCAAAAAGTTTGGATTTTTGAAACATTCTACTGTATTTTGGGGTCAATTGAGGAAGTATTCAGTGCCCTACTACCATGTCCCTCAGTTGTGATGGCAGCAGCACTACAGCTCCCATCCCTCAGGTGTGATGGCAGCAGTAGCAGCACTACAGCTCCCTTCCCTCAGGTGTGGCGATGGCAGCAGCACTACAGCAACCATCCCTCAGGTATGATGGCAGCAGTAGCAGCACTACAGCAACCATCCCTCAGGTGTGATGGCAGCAGTAGCAGCACTACAGCAACCATCCCTCAGGTGTGATGGCAGCAGCAGCACAGCTCCCATCCCTCAGGTGTGATGGTGGCAGCAGCACTACAGCCCCCATCCCTCAGGTGTGATGGCAGCAGCACTACAGCAACCATCCCTCAGGTGTGATGGTGGCAGCAGCACTATAGCCTCCATCCTTCAGATGTGATGGCAGCAGCACTACAGCCCCCATCCCGCAGGTGTGATGGCAGCAGCAGCAGTGACAACACTATAGCTCCCATTCCTCAGGTGTGATGGCTGCAGCAGCACTACAGCCCCCACCACTCAGGTGTGATGGCAGCAGCAGGACTACAGCCCCCATTCCTCAGGTGTGATGGCAGAAGCAGGACTACAGCCCCCATTCCTCAGGTGTGATGGTGACAACAGCACTACAGCGCCCATCCCTCAGGTGTGATGGCAGCAGCAGCACAGCTCCCATCCCTCAGGTGTGATGGTGACAGCAGCACTACAGCCTCCATCCTTCAGATGTGATGGCAGCAACACTACAGCCCCCATCCCACAGGTGTGATAGTGACAGCAGCACTACAGCCTTCATCCTTCAGATGTGATGGCAGCAACACTACAACCCCCATCCCTCAGGTGTGATGGCAGCAGCAGCAGTGACAACATTATAGCTCCCATCCCTCAGGTGTGATGGCTGCAGCAGCAGCTGCAATACAGCGCCCATTCCTCAGGTGTGATGGCAGCAGCAGGACTATAGCCCCCATTCCTCAGGTGTGATGGCAGCAGCAGGACTGCAGCCCCCATTCCTCAGGTGTGATGGCAGAAGCAGGACTACAGCCCCCATTCCTCAGGTGTGATGGTGACAACAGCACTACAGCGCCCTTCCCTCAGGTGTGATGGCAGCAGCAGCACAGCTCCCATCCCTCAGGTGTGATGATGACAGCAGCACTACAGCCTCCATCCTTCAGATGTGATGGCAGCAACACTACAGCCCCCATCCCACAGGTGTGATGGCAGCAGCACTACAGCACCCATCCTTCCATGCTTATGTCCCAAATGTTCAGGTCACACATTTCCGGGTCTTGTTTGTCAGAGCTCAGACATGAATTAAACTGAACCACCAGATAGATGTTAAGATGGACTCCCTTGGTTCAATCCTAACATTAAACTGCCTGAGCTGACTTCTTTAAAATAGCATGCCTCCATTTGCTAATGGAGAGCCACACATATCCCAAACATTAAACAAATATAGAAATCCGTCTCTTGCTCTGAAACAAAGTTCCAGTCACAGTTCTCAGGGGTGCTACTGGATTCAGTCCTGATGGCAAGACTGCTTGGGTGTTAAGACTCCCAACAGATGCCACTCCCATTTCAGGTGCACTACTTTTTAAAATAAATAAACTTTATATTCTTGGAAATATAACTGTAACCAGGTTGAATGGACAGGGGAGATTATTCAGATGCCAACTGCAAGCTGCAGGAAGTCAGCAGTTTGCATTTTAGCTTTATGTTTTTTTTTTTTAACAGGGAGCAAGTGAACTGTGTAAAACTGAGCTTTCTTTGGCTCGGCAGCAGCCGGCAGCATCAATCCAGATGGTAAGGGGTTGGGGTTTTTACTATTGGCGAGCACTGCATGTTTGCATATTTCAGCAGATTAAAACAAAAAATACTGGCACCAGATTTCGGGATTTACTCCATACTTTACTTAATTCATAAAAAGCATACAAACAAGGTAAATACTGTACGTTATGCTATGGGAGGGCAAAACCGATCAGGGTTACTACTGGTCGTCAACCACCACAGCATAAGGTATTTACCTTGTCTGTATGCTTTGTATGAATTAAGTAAAGTATGGAGAAAATCCTGAAGTGTGGTGCCGGTATGTTTTGTTTTGTTCGCAATTACTGTGGTGGGGCACAGGCGATTAGTGTGGAGCAGTGTCCTTTGTTGCTTCTTCTATTTCACAACAGTATCTTGCAAACTGGTACCTGCTGAAGACTTTGGGGTCCCAACAAACTTCCAGTTGCACGAGCGCTTCCTCCACAACAGAAAGATCACTTGTGGGTTCTTAATGAAACAAAAGCTTTTATTTGATAAATCCACCAAAGTGCAAGTTGAAGTGAAGTGCATAAAACGCTCCCTCAATACAACTCCTCGCCAGTTAGACGTTACTAGTCAGCTGACATGTTTCGTACATCTTGTGCTTTCTCAAAGCTTTAAGGAAGCACTCATGCAAATTGGAAGCCCGTTGGGACTCCAAAGCCTTCAGCAGGTGCTGGTTTGCAAGGTACTGCTGTGTTAATTTAAATTTGTGTTTCTGACACTGCTGCATTCCTATGTGCGGTCACACCATGTGTTTTCTTGCTCTTATATTTTAGCAGATTCCCTCTCAGCCCAACGACCAGTTTTAGACTCTGACCCTCCCCCAATTTCAGGTGCAGGCTTGGCAGTATCGCAAACCTCAGTGATTTTCTTTTTAAGTAGCAGTATTAGACAACTTACTGTTTCAGGATAGAATGGCAAAAGGAAGAAGCAGGTCCCAATAGCAAGATTCATTTGGCATTTCTGTAGTAGGCAGCAAAGACTGTGAGACACTCACAACAGTGCAGAGTGCAGGCTGGCCCGGTGGCACTGGAGGTTGAGGTGCTGGTTGCTACACCTCGTGCCACATCAGCAACCTGGGTTCGGGAATGAGCCCGGGTCACTGGGGGTTGGCAGGGGCGAGAGAGGATCGAGCATCTGGAGGACTGCTCTCATTTCTTGGGGAGGGAGGGTTTGTCGTCCCACCCGCTGACTGTCCTCTGGCAATGGCTGAGGGGCAGTATGGGTCAGGAGGCACGTACTGACACCCTTGCATCAGTAAGGGAGGTGGGCGGGGAGAAACTGGCGGAAAAAAGAGCCTGGCAGGCTCCATGATGGTCCGCAGGGTCCCGAGGGCCTTCCCCGGCTTCAAGATTGGGTCTTGGGAAGGGGGAGAAGCCAGCAACCTCTTCCCTTGGTCCCACCATGGGGGCAAGCCATGGGGGAATTTCCGGGGATCAGCAGGAGCAGGAGCGGTGGGATCAGAGAGTGATTCCCTTCTAAAGGAGGGCTGTAGCTGCCTGCCAGGGCTCCAGGCAGAAAAAAAAAACAATAATTAAAAAAAAAAAAACGCAATGCAAAGTGCCAGCAACAAAAGCTTGTTCCCTTTTGCGTCAGAAATTCTGTCTAGTCAATCAAGATTCCATAAGTCTCTTGGAATTCCATCAGCTAATCAGGATTCCACAATTCCACCTGTTTTTCAATGTATTTGGAAAGCCAGTGTCCCTTGTGATCGAGTCATTTTTTTTTTTATATTCAGAGACCAGTCAGCCCAACTTTAGTGACAGGGAACTAATTGAAACCCTACTGAAAAAGAGGCTGTTTGAGCATCTAGAATCGAGTGGGCAGGACCACAGGTAGCACAGATTCACAGGGGGAAGGTCATGACAAACTAATCTGATTTCTTTTTGAACTTTTTATTTAAAATTTAAAAACACGAAACACAGACAGAACCAATCACTTACTGTACGTCATTTGTAATCCACATCTCTTATCCTAGGATACCTTACACAGCTTTCCCAGGGTGATACAACATTCTGGAGGGAGAAAGGAACTTATTATACTATAATGAAGTATCAGATTCGTTGGGGCTGCTGCTGAGCATGCCTGTCCACAGTATGCACTTTGGGGCTGCTTTGTACATTGAGGAGCATAAAACTAATAAAATATAGAATTATTTTTATTATAAAAGTGGGAAACCAACCGGTCCGGTGGTGTAGAGGGCTGAGGCCCTAGCGCCTTACCTCGCACTATGCCGGTGACCCGGGTTCGGGAAAGGCCTCGGATCACTGGGGAGCTGGATGGGGGGGTGGGTTGGAGCCGGATTGTGCTTTCTCTCCCCTCCAAGGGGTGGCTGCCCGCTTGTCCGTAGTCCCACTCCCACTGGGTGGATGTCCGGTGGGCACGTAGGTGGTACGGAGCAACAACGCAAGTCAGGGGACGGGCGGAAGGGGCCACTGGATCATGACATGTGTGTGCGCCTCCACGCACACACATGCATGGGTACGCTGTGTCCTCGGGGGGAGGGAAGGGAGAAAAGAAAAAGGAAATAAAAGTATGTATGGAAAAAATAAAAGCGGAAACCAATGACAGCAGTGATTAACTTACAATGCAGTTACACACCACTTATGACAATGGTGCACCCCAGAAAGGAGGAGGAAGCGGTCCTAAAAATCGGCCTAGACCAGAGAATAGATAGTGGCCAGCATGGCACAATCAACAAGATCTGATCACCCATAGAAGGCCATCCAGACATCAGTACAAGCCATACATTTATTTATTTGCTTCAGTTTCAGATTAATGTCTTTGAGCTATGGAGCTAATTAACAAAGGTCCCAAGTCATAGGTAACACAGGACAAGACATCGGATACAAGCAAAAGCATAAAGAAATCATAACAAAGTAAAGTACAATAGAACATATGTTGCATTTGCTAATTACAATAGTGCTGCTCAATAAACAATAACCACAGATTGAATGGGGAATTGAGCAAGCAGAAGAAATAGGAGTGGAGGTGGGGTGAGGTAGGGATAGGGAGTAAATGGGTTGAGGGAAGGGTGAACACATTAGGGATGAAGAAGAGCGTTTCAAAATAGAGAGGTAGCAGCCTGGAGAGGCTTAGTCAGAGAGTTGGGGGAGGGGGGAGTTGAAAGTTAGGGAGTAGGATGGGTGGAAGCTGCCAGAAGGGCACTAGGAGGATGATCATAAGCCTGAGCGCATCTATGAGGGACAGCTACAGAGATTGCCTCAAGCCAGCAAATGGTGGAGCTCCCATTTAAAGGGACCAATTTTCTCACAGTCAATTAGGGAAACTAGCAGATCATTGAAGTAATGAGGCCCTCGATAGGACAGAACATGCTGGGCAAGTGAGGTTCGCCAAAATGGGATGAGGAGTGCACCTTTAGCAGCACTTCTCATTGATTTGATTTGATAGGTTGGGTGCATTGAAATATGCCTAGCAAAGATGAAGGGGTGAGGCCAAGCAGGGCCTTTTTACCAAGCAGGCAGGCCTGGTATTTTAGCTTAAGATGTAGCGGGAGTCACCCTGTTGCAGTGTATAGGCTGCAGGAATGTGTCAGTTGATCCACCCCCAGGACCAGCCTACAGGCCTTATTTAGGAGTGTTTTATCCATTTCAGAGCTGTGTCAGTTCCGGCACAATAGATTACCAGCCCGTAGTCAGTAATGGATAGTACTGAGCTCCTGGTAACAAGGTTCAGAGCCTCAGGAGACAGCCTGCCTATGGCGGTAGAGGATTCCAAGTTTGATATTTGCTGTTTTCGCTACATGGTCAATGTGGGTGGAGAACATGCCAAAGCTGAGTCACATTGTGATTGGACCAGCACTCCAGTCTATCCTTAATGAAAATACCATGAAACAAATCATGCAGTAAACTTAACTATGTTTATTCAGTTTAGACATTGCAACAAGGTGGGTGCCTCTTACCCCAGCACTTCGGCGTAAAGCCATTGTCAGGGGGTGTGGCTACATTCTGTTACATATCACCTTATAAACCCCTTCTTTCATTGTTAAAGGAAAACTCCACCCTCATATCTTCTTTTTTTTAAACTTTAGTTTATTTTCAGACAGACTTGATAAGTAATATACATATTTACATTTCCATATGTTGTCATCCAACTTCTGGAAAATAGGTTTTAGTCTATTACAAACTCCGGCATTCTAAGAATAACCAATTTGATGTCAGTTTTTTAGACATAGATATAAAAGTTATTAAAACTTTAAAAACCTTTAACAGTTAAAACTTTAACTATAAACATTAAAATATAAAGCTGCTGTCTTCTGCCATCACCTCACTAACATAAATTACTTTTTCTTGTTACACTACATTCCCTATTTCTGCCATTCAGTCTTTGCTCAGTTAGCTCATTCACTTAAACATCCTGTTTTTAAGGCTGGCTCTAATTCTCACCCACAAAACCATTTATTAAGTCTCTAAGTCATCTCTCTTCATTTTCATCTTCTATTAACTGAATTGGGATTCAGCTGGATTTTAACCCGTTTTCTTTTCCCCTATTATAAGTCGATGGTCCCCTACCACCATTATGTCTCTCCTCCAGAAGTTTAATTTGACTTGGATGGCAGGACTGTTATCCTTATCCTATTTCTATGTTTGTAACGTACATTTCCCATCTGGCCCACCTGTTAATAAATTGGGCCTTCCTGTGTTGGATTGCAGAAGTTAGCCTCTCCATCTCCTTTGTTGTTGTAACAATATTTACCCATTCTTTTATTGTTGGGCTTTCCTTCTGCAGCCAGTGTCTTGTAAGTGCCTTTAACGCAGCTGCACGAAGCGTATGCCAGAGGTATTTAGCCTCTTTACCTCTTAAGGACTCAGGTTCAACTCCCAGTACCATGTGTATTGAACCCAGTTTGTTCACCCCATCAAAGATAGCTTTTAGATGCCTGATAATCTCTTCCCAGAAGGCACTTATTTCAGAGCATTGCCATAGGATGTGGAGATGCCCTGCTGAGGACTCCCCACATCCCCTCCAACAAGTAGGACTACTGCCCTCCTTAAATTTAGCTTGGGTTTTGGGGACCAGGAAGTATCGAATCCTAGCTTTCCATACAAATTCTCTCCATGTTGGGGAGGAGGTAGTGTTCCACAGTAGTCCCCAACTTTTCTCCCATATGTCTTTCTCTATTATTTCCCCAATCTCTTCCTCCCACCTTGTTTTAATGCTGAGTGTACTGTGGCCCTGATCTGTTATATAATTAGTATATAGTACAGTGAGCATTCCTCTCCTGGGGGGGACCATATTTTTTCAAATGGTGGGGAGAGCAGACTTTGATTCCTCACCACCTTTGGATTATTTAGGTTGGCATGGATCCAATTACTAATTTGATAGTAGTTAAATCTGTCATTTGGTTTCAGGTCAAATAGGACCACAGCTGCCTCAAAGGAGACCAGCGCTTCTCCACTTAGGACCTGCCATGGTGAATGGAGTCCTTTATATGCTTGGTTTTTAAACCAATGATCTTGTGATGCTGGAACGAATTGTTCCTCCCAGGCCCACCACCTGTATTTCCACATATGTTGCGCTGTCCCTCCCTTGTTAATACCCCTTCTCCAACCCTCCAAGACTGCCAAACCCCCTGTTGGGAGTTGTACATCTGTTAACTGCTGCAGGTGGCGGTTAAAAAGTATAGCCTGCATGGGGGGGTCTCGGACTTGTTGTAGTTCCATCAATTTTCAATGGGAGGTGTATTGGGGGTGCTGCCACATCAGTGCGATTTTCGTCTGTGAAGCCGTCCAATATCCTGGAAGGTATGGGACTGCTAAGCCTCCCGCTCCCTTTGGCAAGTATAGTACATGCCTAGCCACCCTTGGCCTACCCTTACACCACACAAAGGACAACAGTTGTTTTTGACAACATAAGAGAGTTTTTTGTGGGATGACGCAAGGAACACTTTGGAACAGATGCAAGAGTTGAGGGAGTATGTTCATTTTGGTAGGTTGAACTTGTGAATGCATAGGCAGTGGTAAAAGTGCCCATCTCTTATAATCTTGCGTTATCTCGCACATTAAGCTGGGGTAATTGTCCTGAAAGAGGGTTGATGGGTTCACCCCCAAAAATACACCCAAATATTTTAGTTTATCTAATCCCCATCTCATTGGATCTCTCCTCCGAGTACCTGGAGGGACCTGATAGGAACTGGTCAGGACCTATGTTTTGGCCGTATTTAGGGAGTACCCAGATATTTCCGTAAATTGTTGTATCTGTTTGAAAACTTCTGGGAGGGAGGAATCCGGGTCACCCAGAAACAGCAGGACATCATCCATGTATAGCCTAATTTATGTACATTTCCCCCTAGTTCTAGTCCCCGTATAGCCACCCTCATATTTTCTAAATGTTATTTGTTTTCATGTCAATACACAGCTCTTTTCATGTAGCTGTTAAGGATGTATGCAAATGTTTTAGTCTGTTTTTACAGTTCATACTAGGCCCTGTGACTGCCCTGGGAGTCTCCATTTCATGGTTGTTGAACTCTCACTGCCCCTGAGAGCTACATTAGCATATGAGAACATGATGCATAATCACCCTTTAAACTCCCCAGTATACCTGCCTGCTCAATTCGTCTTAAAAGAAACAAGCTGCAAAAAGGTGTGGAATACCACATTTACCTTCAGTGAGCTTTGCAAGCTGTCCGAGTTATAATGCAGATTTTTTTCCATTGAAACTTTCCGCAGTTTATGAGTTTCCAGGGAGTTTTTGCAGTGTATTTGTTCTTTCAGCATAAAGATACATGGTATAAATGGGTGATCTGACATCATGTTCTCATATGCTAATGCAGCTCTCAGGGACAATGCGATTTCAACAACCATGAAATGAAGATGCCCAGGGCAGTTACAGGGCCTAGTATGAACTGTAAAAACAGACTAAAACATTTGCATACATCCTTAACAGCTACATGAAAAGAGTTTTCTGTTGACATGGAAACAAATAACATTTAGAAAATATGAGGGTGGAGTTTTCCTTTAACAGGTGAATTCAATCCATCAGTTATTTTTGTATATACAAGATTAGTGTTTTATTAGTTCCACATTTAGTGACATATTACACAAATGAATTTTAATACAAACTCAATTACAAACTCAACATTCACAGTCACAGAATGAAGAAATTGAACATATTTTGAATAGAAAGAGTGGACAAAGTGGAAGGAATTTAACCGCTGAAGAACAAACTGCTTTAAAGGAACTTGCATGAAAACAGGACAGAGGCCCCCATAATCAAAAGTCCCCTTGAAAATGGCTTATGTGCCTGCACTGCATATCTGAGATGCGCCAGCCCAAAATAATGAGATATTCAAAAGATGTGCCATGAGATGCACCCGCGCATGCCCGGCTGAATATCCTTAAGATGCGCGATCACGCAGTGGGGGATACGCGGTGCAGCAGGTGACCTGAGCCCTATGCAAAGCATGGGGAAATGCATGATGCAAAGCCACTTGCGCAGTGTGCAAAGGTGCAATATTCAGCTGGGATATGCAAATAACCTCATTGCACATTCTAAGCATATCTCCCACATGTGCAGCTCATTACTGGAATGTATACAAGCCATTTGCATACCCCAGGCATGCTCAGTTCCAGTTTTGCAGGGCTGCCCCACCACTCCTCAAAGATGAACAGGAGGTACTGCAGTCTATCAGGCAGGTGTGATGGACTGTTTGTGTGTGGGTGAGTGGACTGCATTGGCCTGGGTACAGTGCTATTACCTATAGCAACGTACAGGGTTGGACTGGGGTACAGGGGGCCCACCTGCACAGTGGCCACAGGGGCCCACCTGGACATGCAACAGGAGAGGGCATGATGACACAGTCTGATCAGTATACCACATGCATGTGATACACCAGTTCCATATGCAGCATACAGTCACCTGCAGTGCACCCCCCCATATGAGAGGAACATGGTGATGACTGTAAGGAATGGCAGTGTGCAAAGGGTGACCAGGTACCTGAGTGGGTAGGTCCCACTTGTGTGCACCTATGGTGTACCACCGTGGGTGTATGCCACAGATCAGTCTCTGGCCTATGCCAGACTGTCACCCATCCACCAGGCTACCTGGGCACCGTTGCCCCAGACAGCACCCTGGGTGCATGCCACAGCCAAGTGACATGCTGCAGGCCACATGGGTGTAGGCCATGGCCCCTGGTACATTTACTGCATTGTGGCTGTCTGCTCCGTTGGTGTGTCTGGGGGGCACCTGACAGCACTGGCATGTGGCTGTTGGGTGTCTACAACCAGGGTGAGATGTGGGGTGTTGCTCCCTGGATGGTGCTGGTGGTAACACAGCACCTGTGGCTCTGGGTATGTCCATCCCTGCATGACAGCTGTGTGTGGGCAACTGGAGCATATTCTGGTGCACCTTCGAGAGCTGTCTCCGGATGGCCTGCCTGCAGTTCTGCGGCTTGCCTGTGGGTGGCTGGCTGATTTAGGTCATATTTTTGTATGCCTAACTTTGGGTGGCTCATTTCTGAGATGCACAGAAGATGCGCCAGACATTCTGGCTGAATATAGGGATACGTGGCATATTCATGGGAACGCCCCCTTTATTTGTACTGCATATATTATTTCTGCACGACGGCACATCCGGAGATGCGCGACGCATCTCTCCCTTGTGAATATCATGGTTCCGCTCATTTTCTGGGATGCATGGTGCATCTCTTCTTTGTGCCATGCATCTCCTTTGAAAATGTGGGCCATTATTATTAAACTCTCAGATAAAGGGGGTAACGTTGTGTTATTCAGCAGGGAAAAGTATATGAGTATGGTTTTAAAGGAGAAGACGCCTGTGTATGTATGATTTGGATATATCTGTTGTATTTATTATACATTACATCAAGTACTGTACTTATGTCAATAAGAGATCAGCCATTTCTTCTGTTGCAACAAATATCTAGAGTTTGAGGCTCTGACACAAGGTAGTAAAATGTCAAGCAAGCCTCCATTTACATGCAAATGAGTCACTTGTAATACAGCCCCTCCCATTCCCTGATGTCACTGCAGCAACAGTGCAGAACAAAACATAAGGGTATCAATGCTGTCTATCCTGATTTTAGTTTAAGTTTGCAATGGCTTAATACAGTTATGTCATGTAACTCATACAGGGAGTGGTACTTGTAGCTTTAATACTGTATGTGTAGAGCAAATAATACATCCAATAGTATTTCATTCACAGGAAACAAAAGCTGCTTCTCTGTACTGCTCATTTCTCTCTGTGAGACAGTTGTAACATGTTGTGGAAAGCAGTAGACTGAATCAATCAACCAATCAACCAACCAACAAATCGAGCAGTCAGTCAGTCACTCTGTATTGAACCAGGTGAGCACCCTTGAGAAGATTTGTTACAAGATGAGCCTGGGCAGTTTACCAAAGGATCACACAACACTGACTTATACACATCCCCTTTCAGCAGCCTGAAAGTGGAGAGCTAGATCATTTACTTTATAAAGTGTATTGTTTTACATTTCAAATGCTTCTTAAATCTGAGTTTATGACTGGAAATACCAAGACACAGAATGCATATGACATGGGAGGAGTGAGCTAAGCAAATACAGAGCACTACAAATAGAGACTGATTAGTTTCTTTACAACAGCTGAGGTGTAGCATCTGATTTGTGAGGGACATCCTACTTCAAATGCTGGCATTACAGGGTGGGGGGCTGCCACAGCTTATCCTTAGTACCTTGAAAGTGAAATGCTGTAGCTCTCACATCACTGCTAATGATTTATAATGGGAATGGGGGCACTTTTAAAGTAATGGACCTGAGGGGTCATCACAGTTTCTAAGGAGGTTAGGGGAACATCTTAAGGGTTAGAGAGTAAGGGACTCAAGTAGGATTTGAACCAGAATCATTCATTGCCTGTGCTTTCCTGATAACCTATTCCTTTCCAAAGCTGAACTCTTTATTGCCTTACAGCAGCTATCCAATCACTGACTGCCTAGTTACAAAGGGAAAGGGGCCTATTTGCAAGATTGTTTCTCACTGCTGGTGTCAATCAAAACAGAGAATGTTAACACACACACACCATAATACAACAGCTGCATAATACCACTTAAAACTCTTGTACCCAGAGTCATTTATTGGGTAAACTGTTTTTGCTAACAGAAACAGTAACACAACACATACAGGCACTTCCTTATATGAATACTGTATATACCTCAAATCAGTGCTGCATCACACTCACATGGTCCTAGTCCCTATTAGACCTGCACTTTAGGATGTGCACAACACTTAAAAGGTTCCTCCATTACTCAAGTGGGGAACCAAACATTGTGGGTTTGGTCTACTGGTGGAACTGCATTTAGTGCAGAACCTTTATCTGTTGCTCTGATGACATCATCCTCCAGCAACATTGATGGTAAAATGGAGGACAAACACATTGATAACTTTTGGGGGCTGTATATTTTTATTTATAATCTAGATCTGGACAGCAATAGGACTGCTGGCAACTGGAGGAGGCACACAACAGTTACACATAAGGAGTTGGGAAAATATGGGTGTGGAACTATGAGAGACTTCTCCTTTAAAGCTTCTGAATGTGGAACAGAACTATAAAAATTTACCATGTAACCCCATGTTGGTTTTTAAAAAAAGAGTTATTTAAACTATTGAAAGATGCGGAGACAAAATGGTTTATTGCAGAAAAAGAATTTGAATACCCGTGGGAAGAAAACCCAGTGGTCCCATGCCTATATGCCCGCCCCAAAGTTCATAAAAACAAAAATGATCCCCTGAGGAGGCCAGTTGTTTCAGGGGTCCATTCAATAACCCAAAAGTTAGGGAAATTCTTAGATTTTTTTCCTGCAACAATGTGTTGTCAGACTACTATTCTTCATCAAAGATACCACAGACATTTTGAATAAAATGCAGGAAATTCAGTGGCAGGATAGTGTGTTACGGCTCACAATTGACGTACAGGCTTTGTACTCATCAATACAGCATAACCTGGGTATCATGGCTTGCAAGTACTATCTAGAAAAACACCCAAACAAAAATGAAATGCCAATTGAATTCATATTAGAATCACTATTGTTCATTTTGACACACAATAGTTTTGAGATCGATGGCACACATTACAGGGACTTTCCTCCCCCCTTGCCCTGCTACCCCCGACACCCTCTCCTCGTGTCCTACTTCCTAAGTTTCCTCTTCCTACCTATTTTTCCTCCCCATTCCTTATTTCCATCCTAACTCCACCCTGCCCAGGAGCTCCATATCCCTTCCCTACACTCAGCCCCCCTCCTGCATCATTTCCCTGCTCTGTTGCCCTTCACTTCTCCCCTTCATAATGTCCTCATACCACCCTCTGTGTATTGGATGGGCTCAGTATTGCACTTAACTCTCCATGGACTTAAGGTTTCCCCTGTGGTCCTCTTATGGAAGCACTTGTGATACTAGAACTGTTTCCTTCAGCATGTTCTGGCTGCCTAATTTTGGGCTTAACTATTTACTTTGTTGTTACTCTTTATGTCTTAAATTGTAAGTTCCTGGATTCATTTGTATATCTTTACCAAGTAATCTAAATTTTGTATCCAGCACCGTGTATTCCTCACTTTGTATGTAACCTGTATCCGTTCACGGTTTTCTGTGTCATTGCTGATTGTTATGACGTGGAACCTCTGTAAAAGAGCCTCTGGCTCAAAGGTACTTTCCGAGATTTCAAATAAATAAATACGTGGCATGGCAATGGGGGCCTCGATGGCCTCAGCCTATGCCAGTCTCTCTTTAGGGCTGTGTGAAGACACACAGGTGTTCACAGAAGAAAACCCATACAGGCAAAATATTTGAGGGTGGTGCCATTATATAGACAACATTATATTTATTTATTTAAAAGTTGATAACTGGGAAAAGCAGCCTGAGTCGAAGCTTGTTTCCAGGTGCAACCCAGGGGAAGGGGAACAAAAGGAGAAAGGCACAAAAGCCAGCATAAAAACACATAGCACGAAAAAATAAGTCATGGGTCAGGTTTACAAGACCCAGTTATAAGTGTAGAAGCAACACAACAACTACAACAAGACACTGCACAGTCAAGGGTCGAGTAACTACGGTTAACTCTAAGTGGGGGCTAGGTTATACAAGCTCCCCAAAAACAGGTACAGTAGCACAATCTAGTATAGCAGCTCAAGCAGTGCAACACATAATTAAGGAGGTAAAGGTTGGGGACATTGGGAACATGACTGATAGGGAAGATGTCTTAGGAGCCTTTTGAGTGAGAAGAGGGGGGAACATGAGCAGAGGTCAGAGGGTAGTTTGTTCCAGAGAGAAGGGTAGTGGAAGGAAAAGGCAGATTGTCCAGAAACAGTGGGGGTGAGGGATGGAGAAGGTGCGAGAGTCTCTGTGACAAAGGGAGTAATTAGAGGAGGCAGCTTGGGAGAGCTGAGAGGAGAGATGGGGGGGTGAGGGAACCAAACCAGAATTTAGCAATGAAAGTAGCACAGTGTACCAATCTCCTATGGTGCAGGGGAGTAAGGGATAAGGGAGGATAGAGGAGACAGTGGTGGGGGAGAGGCTGTGGTAAAACAGCAGAAGGAGTTTAGGGAAATGTCAAGTTTGCCTAGGGAAGTCTGAGAGGCAGTGCCATATACCATGTCAGCGTAGTCGAATGTCGGTAGTGTCATTTTGAATACCAGCTCATGATGGGGAGGGAGGCTGGCTTTGTGTTGGAAATGGGCACCTCATTTGGGGGGTGAAGCTTGGCGCATATGGCATCGACATGGGTAGAGAAATACAGGTTTTCATCCAACCACACCCCTAAGTACTTAAAAGCCGAGATATTCTCAAGGATACAAACATACCAATTTGCCATCAGATAAAGGCCTTATGGTCTATCGAGTCTGCTTGAGTGTGTAGCTAGCAACCCTTATACTGCAGCTGTCCCTCCCTCCCTCCCTCCCTCCCTCCCTCTACCCCTATCCCATCCCCTTTGAAGCAGTCCACTGTTCTACAGGATACCATTTCCACAGGCAATGTGTTCCCCAGACACCACTCTCTCCGTAAAAAGTGTCTTCTCATTTCCCTCCTGAACCTTCCCTCCTCCAATCTGAGATCGTGACCTCGAGTGTGCTCTACCCCCTTAACTTGAATAGTCCCTCCGTGCCTGTCTTGTTTATTCCCTTCATGTACTTGAAGGTTTCAGTTATATCCCCCCGTCTCTCCTCTCCTCTCCTCTGGTGAGTACATGTTCAACTCCCTCAGCCTGCTCACGTAGAGTATATCCCCTAGTCCCTGGATCATCCTTGTTGCCCTGTGCTGCACCCCCTCCAGTAACTTAATATCCCTCTTCAGGTATGGGCACCAGTACTGAAGGTAGTACTCCAGGTGTGGCCTAACCAGTGACCTATACAATAGTAGGACCACCTCCCCTCTCCTTGAGGATATACCCCAAGCAATACAACCCAGCATTTTGTTGGCCTTTGCAGCTGCCTTCCTGCATTGTTATGAGTTGTTAATTGAGCCTGTTATAATCACCCTCAGATCCTTCTCCTCCTCTGTCATGGCTAGCTGAACCCCCCCCCCCAAGCTGGTAGCTCCTTCCTGTTTTTTTTTGCCCCAAAATGTAGCACCTTGCACTTTTTGGCATTGAACCCCAACTGCCAGGTGTCCGACCAGGTCTCCAATTTTGACAGATCATCCTGCACACCATGCCACCATCCTAGGTCATCCACTACTGCTCCCATCTTGGTGTCATCTGCAAACAAACTGATCTTGCTCTTGATGCCCAATGAGATGTCTGATATGAACAACCCAAACAACACCGGTCCCAGCACTGAGCCCAGTGGTACTCCGCTTGTCACTGCCCTCAGAGATGAGAGCTCCCCTCCCACCACCACCCTCTGCTGCTTTCTCTGTAACCAGTTTACTACCCATCCCACCATTTTCGCCCCTGCACCTGTACCTGCCAGCTTACTACCCAGCCTCCCATACGGCATGAGTCAAACGCCTTGTTGAAGTCCAGAAACAGGACATTCTCTGCATGGCCCTTGTCCAACTGTCTAGTTACCCAGTCATAGTAATCTACCAGGTTGGTCTGACAGGATCTGCCCGTGACAAACCTATGCTGCCTAACATCCTGCAGCCCATTGGTCTCCAGAAGGAACACCAGCCTCTCCTTCAAGACTGTCTCTATCAGTTTTCCACCGATGGATGTGAGGCTTACTAGTCTGTAGTTTCCCAGTTCATCTTTGGGACCATTCTTATGGAGGGGTACCATGTGAGCCATCCTCCAGTTCTGAGGTACACTTCCTGAGACCAGGGAGGCACTGAACAAGTCTGTCCAAGGGCCTTGCCAGGATTTCTGTCAGCTCTCTCAGTACCCTGGGGTGAATACCATCCGGCCCTGGTGCCTTGTCCACCCTCAGTGCCCTAAGCCCCTCCAGTACCCTGCCCTTTGTGATTTCCCCATCTGTCACCTCCTCCCCCCTGTGCCTGACCTCCCACACCCCCTTGATAGCACCTCTCCTTTCTCCTTAGTAAACACCGAGTAGAAGTATTCATTAAGCTCTTCTGCCTGCTCTGCCCCTGTTTCTACCCACCCTATCCCTCTTAATCCTTACTATTTTGTTCCTACAACTCATTTTCTCCCTGATGTACCTGAAGAATTTCTTCTCCCCGTTCTTGATGCCTTGTGCCAGCCTGAGCTCCTTAAACACCTTGGCTCCCCTTATTGCCTTCATCACCTCCTTCGATTCCTTCAGGTAATCCTTTCTGTCCTCCCCTCTCCGTGTTTTTTTGAACCTCCTAAAGGTGGCTCATTTATTTCTTACCTTCTCCATGACCCCCTTACTCAACCAGCTGGGTTTCTAGGCCCTAGCTTTCTTACTCTGGACCCTGATACAGGTTTTGATTGCCTCTTCAATCCCCAGTTTTATGACCTCCCACCTCTGATTAGTGTCCGTATTAGTTTTGATTCTGGCTAGATACCCTTTAACTACCTCCACATCCTCCCGAAGTTGGTCCTCCTGAAGTCCAACACTCTTGTACCTGTTTCTACTCCCTCCTTACCCATTTTCAACGTGAACCACACTGAGTGGTGGTCACTCCCTGCCAGCGGTTCTTGCACCCCCAGGTCCCTCACAAACTTCCCATTTGCCAGCATGAGGTCTAGGATGTTCCCTAACCTGGTTGGCTCACTGACCATTTCCATTAGGAAGCTATCCTGGAACGTGTCCAGAAGTATCTGCTCCCTTCTATTTGTGGTGGCTGGGGTACTCCAGTCCACTCCCAGCAGGTGGAAGTCCCCACAATCACCATGCTGCCCTTTCTGCAGGCCCTTCTGATGTGTCCTGCTAGTTCCCTGTCTAACTCCTCTGTCTGAGATGGTGGCCTGTACACTACTCCCATCCCGAGAGTCCTATTCTTGGAATTCTGGATTTGCATCCATAACGACTCTGTACTACCCTCCTCCCCCTCCTCACGAACACACTTCAGTCCTTCTCTCACATACAGTGCCACCCCCCCACCCTTCTTATTTATCCAGTCTCTGCGGAATATTAACTACCCTGGTACTGCCAGGTCCCAGTCCTGGTAATGGGTGGCCCATGTTTCAGTGATGGCTGCCATGTCCACCTCCCCTTCTGCCATGAGAGCATGTAGCTCTGCTGTTTTGTTCCCTAGGCTCCTAGCATTCAAGGTGACCACCCTCCACCCTCCCCCTTCCCTCCCTGCTCTCCCTTCCTAGCATCCCTCTAGTACTCCTTTTTTCCATTGCTTCTAGCATGGGGGGTAAGCTCATTCGGCTTCCCTTCCTGTGGATTCTGCATGCCTCCTTCCCACTTGCCACCCCCTGCTCCTAGTTTAAATGCCCTTCTTTTGCTATGTAGTCCACCATCCTCTGCTTCAAAGGATCCATCCAAAGCAGAAAAAGTGGGGGTTTCTGTAGGGTGGCCAGCTTTTATCTGGTTCCGACGGTCATGGCCACTGTTTTTTTTTTTTATGGTGAGTTTGAGTGTATTGTCTTTGAACCAGAACTGGACTCTGTTAAAAATCATCCTGAAGGGGTGACTGTATGCTAGTGACAGAGGGCCCTTGAGAGGAAAAGAATAGTATCATCAGCATACATGTGAATTTCAGCTGACCTACAGACTGAGGGGAGGTTATTTATAAATAGAGAGAAGAGGATAGAGCCAAGGATGGAACCTTGGGGGACACCAGAGAGGATAGGGAGTGGGGAAGATAAAACAACAGCAATTAGAACCGATTGTTCTCTGTTGAGAAGATAGGGGCAGAACCAGTTTACGGCAGGCTCTGTGAGACTAACAGAGCCAAGAGTTTGTAGTAGGAGTGAGTGGGAGATGGAATCGAAGGCTGTTGCAAGATCAATGAAAATGGTGGCTGTAATATGGCTCCTGTCCATCACAGTGAGTATAGAGTCAGTGACACGCAATAGAGAAGATATTGTTGAGTGATCCTTCCTAAAGCCAGACTGGACGGGGGAGAGAGTGTTGGATCTAGCAAGGACGTTAGACAGCCTTGAATGAAGAAGTGATTCTTGTAGTTTAGCTAAGGATGGGAGGAGGGAGATGGGCCTGTAATTTCCAGGGGAGGAGGGGGAGGATTCTAATTGATTTCCAGGCCTTGGAAACAGTGGAGGAGGACAGAGAAAGGTTTAGAATATGGGTAAGTGGGGCTGCAATAGCAAAAGCAGAGAAGTGGAGAAGCCTGGGGTGCAGACTGTCGGGGCTTGACTTGGAGGGGTTTAGAGCAAGAAGGGCAGAATAGACTTCAAGAGAAGTGAACGGGGGGAAATTGTAATCATATGCGTCTGGAATGGGGACCCCTCTGAAACTGAGATGTTCACGACATGGCTAAACGAACTGAACCTGTGCTTCACCCACACGTTTAGTACTACTAGCATAGATTTCCTGGACATTACTTTCTCCAAACCCACACCAGTGAAAGATAATGTCAGTACCAAATGCTACCATAAACAAACGGCTACAAATTTTGTTTTGTTGGCAAGTAGCGTCCACCCCCAGAAACTCAAAAACTCTATTCCGTATAGACAGTTCTTGAGATTAAGGAATTGTTCCAACGATGAAGTATTTCTTGAACAGGCGATGGAATTGGAGAATAGGTTTCTGAGACAGGGATATCAAAAGGAATGGTTGGATAAGACAAAACTAGCATTTTTTAAAGACAGAACCAGTCTCCTCACTAATAATGAGGATATGAATAAAACAGCACGCAGGTAGGGTAGGTGATGTATTTAAGAACTGGCATATACTGTCTTTGGCTGTGGGGGAGAAACCTAGAGTAACATTCAGCCGTGCTGCTAACTTGAGAGATAAACTTGTTCACAGTTGATTAACTAGTGATCAGAAGAAAGATAACAGCTGGCTGACCCAGAAACCTGAAGGCATATTTAAGTGCAAGAAATGTAATATTTGTGAACACTGGGTCCAGGATAAAGAGTTTAAACACGGCCGGCCTGTTGGCACAGTTGTTGGATTTCCATCTACGATGCTGGCAACCTGGGTTTGGGAATGTACCCTGGTCACTGGAGGCCAGCCGGGGAGAAGGGTGGAGCGTCCAGCGACAGCTTGCCTCTCTCGGGGAGGGTGAGGATGCGGCTCAGCATTTGCTGGCCCCTGGTGGAGGCCAGGGACATAGCAGGACATCTGGCCCTAGATGTCTGGGGAATGGCGGACATTGGCACTTGCCATAATATCTGTGGCACGCCACTTCCCCGGGAGAAAAGCGGAAACGGTGCCCTGGTTGATCAAGTGATGGCCTCCCAAACTCCTTGTCACTGGACTCCCAGACCTCCATCTGCTGCCTCAACAGCACCCAGGGTCATGACGCACAGCCGAAAAAGGCTCATCCCCTATGCATGTAAGGGACCCTCCCGATGAAGGGATACATCGGGGATACCTGGGGCCGGCTGCGATATGGGGCAGTGGGGTCGGGAGTGGCCAGGATGGGTTGGTCCATGTGGGGCCTGAAGGAGTGATCGGCCAGGGTGCAGGGTGGGAGCACAAAAAAAAAAGTGTTTAAGCACCCCAGAGATCCCATGTTAAGTGTCAACATAAGGGAGTTCGTAATATGTGATGCTCCTTTCGTGGTTTATGTGTTATGGTACACTTGTAAAATGCTCTACATTGTCGTACCATGAGGAATTTAAAAACACAGATTCAGGAGTACGTAAGGTCCATTGTAAACAAATGCACTGATAAACCAGTGGGGCTGCATTTTCTGGAGGGATATGGGTCAGATCCTAAATGTTTGCGCTTTATGGGTGTAGATCATGTACCCATAACAAAGTTTGGAGGACACAGAGTAAATATGCTACTCCAATGAGAGAATCAATGGATTTATAAATTTAGGAGCTTAGGATCTGTGGGCTTAAGTGATGAGTTGGATCTTAAATAATTTCTGAACAAGAAATAATTTGATAGAAATTTAAGTGCACCTGCCTGTGGCCATTGTCAGAAGTGTTCTGATACAGCAGCAGCACAGTAAAATAAGCAATGCTTTCTGATCGTGTTCCTTTTATGTTTCAGATTTCCTGGACTGTAACTTACAGTATGTGGATCAACTGGAGAATAAGGTGCACTGCAGAGTTCGCTGTGGGTGATCACTGAGTGGAGTCATGCCTTCCATCTCATCTGTTGTGTCTCTTTCCATATTTCACCATGTAAATAACCGTGGATCCCCAAGTATAAAAGATTAATTGTTGGTGATCACGCAACATGGCGTCTTCTCTTACTTGTTTTGTATTTTCTATTTTATTTGTAATATTTTATTTTATTTTCACCAGACTAAGGATACATTTGCAGTGAACTATAAAGGCTATTTTAGCATAGTTAAAAAATGTAATTATTGCATTTTCTGCCCAAACTTGGTCAGTTAAAAATGACTGTGGATGTTGAGTTTGTATTAAAATTAATTTGTGTAATATGTCACTGAATGTGGAACTAATGAAACACTAATCTTGCACATACAGAGGTAATTGATGGATTGAATTTACCTGTTAACAATGAAAGAAGGGGTTTGTAAGGTGACATGTAACAGAATGTAGTCATGCCCCCAGATGAAGGCTTTATGCCAAAGCGCTGGTGTAAGAGGCACCCACCTCAGCCAGTGTTGGAACCGAATAAACGTAATTAAGTTTACTACATGATTTGTATCATGGTATTTCCATTGAGAATAGACTGGAGTGCTGGTGCCATCTGAATTTGGTTTGTGTTAGGCTGGCTGCCTTGGACCAGTACACTTTCACCTTGCAGTTCATAGTGGTTCCCTGTGTCCATTCAAAGTTGAGTCAGTACTGAAAAGACTTACTGACCAAGATGTTCAAATACAAATTGCAACTAAAACTGCGACATCAGCAGAGACACAAGCTACTCAGGCTTTGGCTGCGATGAACAAGGTGGTCCAAAAAAAACACACAGCTGAAGTACAGAATAGACACCCTTTAAAACGGAAGTAAAGCCTCCTGTATTCATATAGTGGAACTGCTAGAGGGATGTGAGAGAGATCTCCTGGGGTTTTACAGGTATGGTCACCGGGGCATGGAACTTAAAGAGCAGCTCTGTACTATAATAAGAGCTTAATAACACTAAATTTGCACCAATTATGTTTTAACTTGTTTTTTCACTTTTCCCTGTTGGTCTACTAAATAGTGGAATAATGCAGCACTTATTTCACTGAGTCTTTTAAAATGTATCTGACTTTCCCCTCCTAACCACACAATCGCTGTTTGTGACGTCAGAGTCTATTGTAATGGTGAGAACTGTTATGTCATAAACAAGGGCACTGTGAGGTTAACAGGGGAGAGCCAAATGCTTTTTATATAGATGTTTTAGACACATTATCAAGATGTACTGTAAACCTTGGCAAGGAACACTGAAACTGAAAAAAAATGGATTACCTAGTAAACTGTAATAGCTGAAATATCTTATTTATGAAAGTGCATGCTGGAGTATAGAGTTGCTCTTTAAATCTAGACACCAATCCAGAGCTTCTTTAAGGCTTACAGAATCCCCCCCCACCCCAGACTGTCGAAAACAAATGGGAGCTCAAACAGGAGCTGCCATAGATGGCCCTTCTGGTGTGGGCTAATGCCATGGTGACAGATTGTCTCTCAAAGGCCTTAAGGGACATGAAATCTTTGAACTCTCGTAGCACGACCATCGATGTAGTTTCTGACCTCTCATATGCAGTGACAGCCCACAGAAAAAAACATTAGATTCAGTTCATGACTGGCTTAGGAGTTTGGGATTTGTTCACTCTGTACTAATGCCAGCTCATCTAAGCATCCAGTATGGAGGGCACATCTATCAGTTTTCTGACCCGGTGAAAGTGGGCATAACAGTCGAAGCCATAGCTTGTGAATTCAAAGCAACCAGGAGTCAGGAGGAGCTGCAGGAGTCTGATGAAAAGACTTGATTTGTGAAACTCATTAACAAGTACTTTGTACCATGTGAGCACCAGTTTCAGAGTAACTTAACTGTACTGTGGTTAACTGTTAAATGTTTACTGCCTGATACCAATTTATTTATTTATTTTGTTTATTTATTGAAAGTATCAGAATTACAACCCTTTGAGTCAGAGACTCTTTTGCAAAGGCTCCATGTCATCAACAAGTGAAAGAATACAATAGACAGGAAAATAGTATACAATAAAAGATTTATGTGCTAACAGCGATTGCAGAATAGTGATCGCCATTACGGTGAACTGCACATACGCGAAAAAATTTTCAGTGATGTACTCCCGACGACAGCAAAGGGAGGGCCAGGGACCTGATTTTACATGTAGCACGGGGTTCAAGAGACTCTACTTTGAACTTTCTCAACCCAGGGGGGTGCATGTCGGGGCTGAAACATAAAGAAAACAGTTCTGGCCAGGCGCAACAAGGTACCTGCACCCAGCTCCGAACCCAGTATCCTATGCAGCCCAGCCTTGTGCCGCCCACCACACCATGAGACAGCTGTCAGCTTGCTGCAGCACCACCCTCACACTCCTCCCTGCGCCTCCCTCTCACCTTGCTCAGCATGCCTCCTCCCCCGGTGTGTAGACTTGTAGCAATGGATGTCACTATTTTCACGAACCCCCATCTGGTCACCTCCTTCCCTGGTAGCTCTGATCATAGGCGCCATGATTGAGTCGCCATTTTTGTAGGTGTCCAATTGCGGTCGCCGAAGTCACAGGATACCTACAATAAATGGTAAAATGCCAAGGTACAGCATACAGTAAATAATAAAATGCAACGGTACAGTCAAGCAATGATAACAGTAAGGTGATTGTATGAGGACAGGCCAAAATTAGGTAACTAGAGGAATAATGTATGCCCGGAACTGGTGAACACAGACCACACAGGATCAGGCATACGTTACTGATACAGAGCCCTATTTGGGCAGGCAGTCCAAGACAGACCTTGTCAAGAGGGGGGAAGGACACAAACCACACAAGGTCAGGCAGAACTTACTGATACAGAGCCCCAATGGGATGGTAGACAGTCCAAGATAGACTTTGTCGGGGGGGGGGCAGGTGGTGAGGAGGTAATTCAGATACAGTTACACCTGCCAAGAGAGAGAAGGTGTTCCCTTCGGAGGCAATATAGCACAGTGGGTTAAGGCTCTGAGCTGTAGATCTGGAGACCTGGGTTTGAATCCCCCAGCCACCTAGGTGCATACTGTGTGATCCTGAGCAAGTCACTTAACTTCCTTGTGCTCCCAGGTCGCATCTGGAAACAAGCTTCAGCTTGGTGTGCTACTCCTGGTTAAACAATGTTCCCTTTCCCCCTTTTTCTTCCCTTAGTGAACATTTGTAGGAGCCCAGGTAGGCACAGGAGGAAATCTAAGACGGAAGAGAGTTGAGTCAAAAGTGGGCCCGGTAAAGGAAGGCCCTCTGGCAATGGTAAGTTTTGCAGTAAGGTATAGAGTAAGTAGGATTGCTGGAATTCCTAGTGGACCTGAGGGTGCGTGTGTGTGGTGGGGGAGGGGGTAACGAGATGTAGGAGGCCGGGGCAAGGCCAGCAATGATCTTCTTGACCAGGAGACAGGTGTGATATTTTAGTCTGCCCTTAAAATTCAGCCAATTGGGGAGGTCGTACAGGTCGCAGGTGTGGATGAACCTGTCACAGCCAGTCACCAGACGACAGGCTTTATTAAGGGACACCTTTAGTCTATGGAGTGTGGTATCAGTTGCTGAGCCATAAATGACTATGCCATAGTCGATTAGGGAGAGAATGGAACTGGTAACTGCCAAGTGGAGGGCTTCAGGGTGCAGGCAATGGTGGAGCCGGTATAGGAGGCCAATTCTACTATTCATGGCCATGCAGACTAGGTTCATATGAGGCTGAAAGGAGAGGGAGGGGTCTAGGGTGATACCTAAGTATTTGAAGCTGGGGACTTGGTCAAGGGCAGAGAGAGACGGTTGTTGAGGATGGTGAGGGAGGCATCCCTCGATTTATTTTGTGGATGAGAGAAAACCATGACTTTAGTTTTCTTGTAGTTTAAAATAAGCTTGTGCTCAATAAACCACTCCTCAATGAGAAAAGACATTGAAGGTTCTGTTGGAGTGGGTTAGGCTCAGGGTGGCTACTGAAAATTACTGCATCATCTGCATACAGTAACATGTGATCCGGGCAGGCCTTGGGAAGTGAGTTTAGAAAAAGAGAAAAGAAGAAAGAAGAGGGGCCCCAAGATGGAGCCCTGGGGTACGCCTGACCAGACAGAGAGGCAAGGGGAGAGGGTGCTGCCTTGCTGAGAGACAGTGGGAAAACCAGGCAGTGGATTCCAAGGACAGGCCTAGAGAGGGGAGGGTCTGAGCAAGGAGGGCATGACTAACTGTGTTGAATGCCTTGGTAAGGTCAATGGATGACCTCGGTCCAAGGCTTTGTATAATTGGTGAAGTCCAGAGGAGCTTTGGTTGTGCTATGACCATTCCAGAATCTGTGTTGTTCAGGGCAAAATAGATTATACTTGTCAAGGTAGTAGGAGAGCTGGTCAGACACAATTCTTTCCAATGCCTTAGAAAGGGGCAGGAGAATGGAAATGGGGCAATAGTTACTAGGCAGGGACTGGTCACCACTCTCTTGAGGATAGAAGTAAATACTGCAGTCTTCCACTGGGACAGGAACTGCCCCAAGCTGAGGGAGAGGTTGAAGATCTTAGTTAGAGGGGGGAGGACTACGTCAAGCCCGATGTTTAGGATCTTTAGATCGAGCAAGTCACTACTGAAGGGAGTTTTCCCCAGTACCCGAGTGAGGTAGGTTTTTGCTTCTCTGGGTGTAATGGCTTTAAAGCAAAAAGGGGAATACCTAATTGAGGACATGGAGGAGGGAAGGGTGGCGATGGGGAGAAAAAGTCTGGGGAGGACACTGCCGAGGTCAGTAAAGGCGGTGTTAAAAATTTATGAGATTGAGGAAGGGTCCTGAATGAGGGTGCCTTTGACATTTAACATTGAGGGTGGAGGGGATGGTGATTTACCATTAAGCTCCTTTATATTGTTCCAAAATCTGAGGCCATAGCCCCAGGCGGACACAGGCTTGTCTTGGTAGTAGGAGGCCATAGCCCTACAGATATCCCTAGTGCACTGATTTCTGGCTTCACAATATCGCTGTCTGTCAGCATGTAGGCTGGATGCTATGGCCCAATGGCAGAGGTTATCACATGCATGCATCTGGTCAAGAAGGGTCTGGTTGACCCAGGGGGTGTCAGCACCTTTGACATTTTTCTTAGTGAGGGGTGTAAGGCGGTCACAGGCTGCATTAAAGGTGGTGATGAAATGGGCAAGGGCAGAATCTGTGTCAAGGACTTGATAGATATGGGAAGAGTCACTGTTTGAGAGGAAGTCCCTAAGGCGGCAAAGGGCACCTTTCTTTTGTATTTACAGGATGATGACCTTTGGGGGTGGATTTTGAGCTGTTAGTCCTGCGACATTGAATAGGTGAGTGGTCACTGAGTACATCTGGGAGCACCTGGACGTCAGAGAGGCGACTAGGGTGGGTGGTGAAGATAAGGTCAATCATACTGCCTTTGAGAAAGGATATATTATCTGAAATGCATCAGGCTCATGCCTCCTAGCATATAAATAAATTTTACTTTTTCAGAGACAGATGTCCTTGCAAATTTTTGGGTTTTGTGTGCTGTGCTTTTAGAGTTGATGTATTTGCCTTTTTGAGCATTGAAGCACTATATTCCACGTGCTTGCGCTGTGAGTATTTGTCAATCATACTGGCCCTGCCAGTTTGGGGGTTAAATCATGTAGGGAACATAACAGCCTGAGTGAGGTTACAGGCAGCAGCGATGTTCCTAAGGGAGGCAGTAGTAGGGGACTGCCAGTTTATATTAAAGTCGCCCAGTGCGATCACTTCCGCCTTACGCGGGAGGTGAGAAATACAATCCAGGATGGAATTGAAAGCTGTTTTTTGGTTCAATGTGCTTACACAACTGGATGAGATGATATGAGATGATGCTTGTGTAACTTGATTTGCTTTGTGGCTTTCTGCCTCTCTATCCATGGGATATACCACCCTGTAGGGGTACGATGCAAGGAGCCCTAGAGGAGGGTTTCCCCCTCTTCAGGTGCCACAGGAATGAATGCATTGGCTAAAGGTAGGTTAAGAAGAAGCCCTCGGGTAAGAGAGACGAGCCACTGGAGGAGGAGGGGTGGATGGTGGGCAACAAAAAATGAATCCTGGCGAGGCCCAGGATGTGTGACCTTTTAAGCCCAATGGGGGAGTGATGTTGTTGCTTCGCCCATTGAACCTCGGCTTAAAGCCCTCCCATTCAATGTGCTTACGCAACTGGATGAGATGATACAAGATGGTGCTTGTGTAACTTGATTTGCTTTGTGGCTTTCCGCCTCTCTATCCATGGGATATACCACCCTGACGGGGTACAACGCAAGGAAACTTAGAGGAGGGTCCCCCCCCACAGGTGTCGCAGGAATGAATGTATCGGCTAAGGGTAGGTCAGGAAGAAGCCCAAAAAGAATACCCAAAGATGTCGAGCTTCCAAGAGCTGAGGATGATGAATGAATTCTGAGAAGATTATAAGGGCTGACTTCCTAAGGAGAGAGGGGAAAACCGTGGCACCATCTGCCTCCATCCAACAGCGGAACCTAACTAACTAACTGAAGAAAGCACTAACTCTTAACTAATATTTTGACTGTTGGCAAGGAGGAGAGGAAAAAAACCCTTTCAGGAGGAAACCTCTGGGGATCCAAGGCCTAGGTCGCCTTCCCTCCAGGCTGATGAGGTTTGATTTGAGGACTTATGTCGGTAAAGAGAATGGTTCATTAACAATGGATAGGAGTACGGAGGATGACGACAGGATAAGGAAAAAACTCCAGGGAAGCACAGATTAAAGAAGGAACATGCGGCAGCAGGGACCCGAGAGTTGGGTATGCTCGAGTAGTCGATGGGAGGGAGTAGATCCATGTAGAAGTCAGAGGAGCAAGGGGTGTCCAGATGTGCTCATGAGGAGATTCCAAATGTGTGCTCATGAGGAGACCGAGGATAATGCAGACTGACTTGATTGAGCAATGCAAGTGAGCAGACACTGAGGCTGATGAGGCATGCTTGATTATGCGATGTGAATGATTACACCCTGAGGTTGTAGTCAATGAGGTAGCATAGGATTCAATGATAGAAATGCTTGAGTAAATGTTGTTAATAGATAAACCCTGAGGTAAGGCTGAGTAAATGGTGACTGGAGTTATGAACCCAATACACGCGGCAGGATGGCTGCGGGTTGATAAGGTGGCATAGGAGAATATCAATTGCAGGTCTCGAGTGCAGTGAATCCTGGAGGGCCGGTATGGAATCGGAAGAGAAGGAGACAGGAATGAGCTTTAAAATTAATTTTTTACAAAGGTAACATAGAAGTTGACGGCAGATGAAGACTGCAAGGCCCATCCGGTCTGCTCATTTCTTTTTCTACTTTATGAATGTGCCATTGGCCTTTGCTCTGTCAATGGCCTATCTATTCATACTCATTTGTATTGCTCCCTTATGCCTATCCCATGCCTGTTTGAAGCCCTGCACTGTATTCATATCCACCACTTCCTGAGGTAGGCCGTTCCATGCATCCACCACCCTTTCTGTGGAAAAGAACTTCCTCACATTACCCCTTAATCAGTCTCCCTCTAATCTCATACTGTGTCCTCTTGTCCTGCTGTTTTTCTTATATTGAAACATGTTAGACTCTTTCACCTTGTTAATGCCCTTAAGGTGTTTGAATGTTTCAATCATATCACCTCTCTCCCTCCTTTGCTCTAGGATATACATATTGAGCTCCGTTAATCTGTCCTCATATGTTTTCTGATGCAGTCCCTGCACCATTTTGGTTGCCTTCTCTGGACTGCCTCAGTTTGGTTAATGTCCTTGTGAAGGTGTGGCCTCCAGTACTGCATGCACTACTCCAGATGGGGCTCTAACCAGTGTCTTGTAAGAGGATTATTACCTCCTCTTCCGACTTGTGATACCCCTACTAATACACCCCAACATCCCTCTAGCCTTACCTACTGCTTTAGTAGTCTGCTTGGATGATTTCAGGTCATCAGTGATGATGACGCCCAAGTCTCTTTCTTCCCTTGTGACTGCCAGCAACTCCCCTCCCAGCCTATAGGTGGCTTCAGGGTTTCTCTTCCCTATGTGCACAATCTTGCACTTTTTTGCGTTAAAGCCCAGTTGCCACTCTTCTGACCATTTTGCTAGTTTATCCAGATCTCTTCTCATTCTGCCCACCCCATCTTGATCATCTACTCTGTTGCAGATCTTGGTGATGTCTGCAAACAGACAAACCTTACCCTCCAGTCCATCTGCAATGTCGCTGAAGATATTGAAGAGAACTGGCCCCAGGATGGATCCCTGAGGTACCCCACTTGTGACTTGCATCTCTTCTGACTGTATACCATTTACCACCACTCTCTCTTTTCTGCCTGTCAACCAGTTTGCCACCCAGTTGACCAACGTCTGACCCACCCCAAGCCTACCCAACTTATTAATCAATCTTCTATGTGGAACAGTATTGAAAGCTTTGCTGAAGTCAAGGTAGGTGACATCAGTTGCTTCCCCTTGGTCCACCACTCTGGTTACCCAGTCAAAGAAATCTATGAGATTAGTTTGACAGGACCTTCCTTTTGTAAACCCATACTGTCTTGGATCCTGTGCTCCTATGTATTCCAGGTGTTGCACTATCCTTTCCTTAAAGAGTGTCTCCATAATCTTGTCCACTAATGAGGTAAGACTGACTGGTCTGTAGTTCCCTGCCTCCTCCCTGCTACTACTCTTGTGGAACGGGATCACATGAGCCCTTCTCCAATCTTCTGGGACCTCTCCTGTGCTCAGAGAATAACTAAACAGTTCTGATAATGGCTCTGCTAGTTCCACCCTTATTTCCTTTAGTACCCTGGGATGTATGCTATCAGGTCCCATTGCCTTGTCCACCCTGAGCTTATCGAGCTCTTGTAGGACCCTTTCTTTTGTAAAGGGACTTGTGCACACCTCCCTTCCCCCTGTATCCATGGTGCTGAGCTGTGGGCCCTGCCCTACCTTCTCTTCAGTAAATACTGAGCAGAAATACAGTATCTATTTAGGATAGATGCTGTTACATGGTCCTCTTCCTCACACACACCCTTATCCCCTTTGATCTTAGCAATACCCCTTCTGGACTTTCTCCTTTCACTAATGTATCTATAGAAAGACTTGTCACCTTCTTTTACTGTTCGTGCTAGTGTTTCCTCGGTTTGGGCCTTTGTCTGCCTTACTGCCTTCCCTGCTTCCCTTAGGGAAGTTTGGTATGCCTCCCTATCTTCATCCTGCTGCATTCCCTTATATTTCCTGAAGGCCAGCCTTTTGGCTCTGACCTTTTCTGCTACTGTGCTTGAGAACCAAAGTGGTTTCCTTCTTCTTTTGCACTTCCTTTTCTCACTAACACAATAGGATGTTGCTTCAAGTATTGCATCTTTAATACTTGCCCACTTTGCCTGTACCCCCTCACCTGTATTTCTTTTTGCCAGGGCTAGCTTAACTCTGTTGGCCATCTTATCAAAGTTAGCTCCTCTGAAGTCCCATATTTTTGCCTTGGAATGGGATGATTTTGTTCTAGTGGCCAAGCTGAACCATACCATGTGATGGTCACTGGCACCCAGGTGACCTTCTACCTGAAGATCTGTGATCCTTTCCCTGTTAGTCAGTACTAGATCTAGGATAGCCCTGTCTCTTGTGGGTTGTTGTACCAGTTGTTTGAGGCCTTCCCCCTGCAGGGAATCCACCATGTGTCTAGTTCTGGTAGATGTACCTGCTGGTATTGACCAAACTGTATCTGGCATGTTGAAGTCTCCTATTATTAGAACCTCCCCTTTAGCTGTCATGTTTTGGATATCTTCTAACAGTAATGTGTCTATGTCCTCCCCCTGGTCTGGAGGCCTGTACACAACCCCAGTTCATATGGCTGTCCCATTTCCTGTTTCCAGGGTTACCCACAGTTCTTCTGGCTCCTTATGTATATTCTGAATTTCTGTAGCTTTGATATTTTCATTGACATAATGGGCCACTCCACCTCCCTTTTTGCACCTCGGTCTCTTCTGAACAGTACATAGCCAGGTACTGAAGTCTCCCAAGTGTGGTTACTGGTAAACCATGTCTCACTAATGGCTACTATGTCCAGTTTAGCCTCTGTCATTATTGCCTGCAAGTCTAGGATCTTGTTAATCAGACTGCGATTATTTGTGTCCATGATTTTCCATTGGCCAGATTTCGGTGTGTTAGTTGTTGGGCGAGGTCCGGCGTTTCCCCTGTGCACTGTATGGGGAGAGGGACCTTTTTCTTTACCTGGTGATGCAAATGAACTATCAACATGCTGAACTCCTGTTTGACCACTAGCTGAGGGGGGAAGGGTGTTCTTCCCATTCGACGTATGGGGTGCTGCATACTTAGTATGAGTAAGTAAGCTCCTCGAAAGGAGGTAGACTCCGAGCCCAAGAAGGCACGTCCAGAACCAGAGGCAACTCAGGTAGAGTGATCGAAGAGCAAAATTGGATGATGTATGAGGAAGAGTGAAACTAAGAGTGGAGTGAAGCCATGATGGCTGGTACTAGAAAGGCACGTAAGGAATCAAGGCACATTACAAGTCATGGCGAAGGGTGGTCGAATCTGTTCCACGAAATGCTGAATGGAAACCTATCCGAGTCGCGGAAAGAGTGGTGGATTACTGGATGGGGCGGTGAGACAAAAACAGTAGTGAGGTTCAAGAATGTATGGGAGAATCACAAGGGAATCATCCTGGAAAGGAAGGAGAAGAGCTATAGATCAAGTAAGGTCCGTAGTGATAATGGAGGTAGGGAAAAAACGGGCAGACTACAGGAGCCAAGCAGACCAGAATCACCATCTAAGGCTGTGATTCTGTCAGCAGTCCGGTAGTGGTTCAGCTACTGAATGGGGACTGGCATATGAGTCGTAATAGATATGCCCAAAAGAAATATCGATTGCAGGGCATGAAATGTATAAAGCATATCAGATATGGCTTACAGTGCCACCTACTGGTCAGGAAGAGAACTAGCCTGAGACAGAGTAGGCATCCCCCTTAGTAAATATTGATTGAATTGTGCCAGACTGGTAGACAGATTAGCGAGGTAGGGCTGTGCAAGTATACACATAATGTAAGGTCTACACCGAGCATTAGTCCATGTAAATAAAAAGAATATCAGATCAGCGGGCATACTGTCCCTTGGCTGGTGATGCTAGACATGTATTATGGTCCATCCCTGGTGCTCCAAGATTAGAAACAAATACCTTGATTTCCAACCGAAGTTGAAAAAACTGAAAATGGCATCATGGCATGCATGCTGTAAAAAGAAATATGAGCCATAGGTAACCGAAAGGATGCCCACAGAGCAATAAATAGGAGAGGAGGAAATACTCAAATTAGGGGGAAGATACACCACTAGAACTGAATTCAGAAGTCTCCCAATCTGCACACATACAGTCAGCAAACAAAAATTATAGTAGTTGAAGTTATATATCATAGAACAGTACAAATCAAAATAACGTGGGGAATGGAGCCCATAGGTAAAAATGGTGGATAGCACATAAATGGCCCCATACTGCATAACGCTGAGGTAATCAATAAATGGAAAAAGCACAGACAGCTAGAAATTTGGTGCAGTAGGAAGACAACCTGAAAGAGAAGGGAGATGTGAAACACAGAACCAGCAATGCAGCAGGCAAGCAGCCGCCAAAATTGGGAGAAGAGGGCCGGCCCGGTGGTGCTGAGGGTTTAGGCGCTGGACACCACACCTTGCTCCATGCCGGCGACCTGGGTTCGGGAGTGGACTTGGGTTGTTGGTGGGTTGGCCAGGGGGAGATAGGCTTGAGCATCTGATGACAGCTCGCCTTCTCCGGGGAGAGTTGCGGCTTTAGCCCGAGCACTGGTCTGACCCTGAGTGGAGACTCAGAGTACTACAAGCCCCAACTGCAGGGGAAGGGCAGCTGCTTTACAGTGTGGATGTTGGCGCTTCCCATCTTGACGTCAGGGGGTTGCACACTGTAGGGGAGGGAGAAAAGGAGGAAAGACACCTGCGGGCTCCGGGAAGACGGACTTCCCAGAGCGTGCCTCCAATGTGCCCCACTCACAGGATCACCATCTTGGCCTGACGAGATTAGATTACGGGGTGTTGGACTCCACCTCGTCCCCGCTTGGGGGGGAAAACCAAAGCTCCATGGAGGAGCAAGAGGTGAGTCCTGGTGGGTGTGTGGTAGGAGGATGACTCGTTGGATGTCCCGAAGGGTCGGGGCTAGCAGGTAGTAAGGAGAAGATAAAGAGTAATTTAAAAAAAAAATCAGGAGAAGGCACACCCAGAAGATTTGATGAGGAAACGGGGCAGCGATCGGAGGAGCGAGCAGCCCTTAGCCCAATGTGGACCTCTAAGAGGAGCAAACGTGACAATAGAATGAGGTATGGGGAAGGAGGGGGGAGAGGAAAGTGGAATGGGCTAGGGAGAAAGAGCTGGCAGCCCAAGGTGGCTGAGGATACACGGGGAAAAACCCAAAAGAGAAGAAGGGAGGGGAGCAAGGAAGGATGGCACTACCGGCTGCAATGAAAGCCATGGAGACTGTGCCTGTGGGGGGGCTCCCTAGCTTCGGTTCAGGTTAGAAGTGAGATCAAGGAAGGCAGTAGCATGGTGGGTGATGTACTCCCAGAAGCACTGGGAAGTATACAGAACCGTGGTTGGAAGGGCTGAGAAAATGCCCAAAAGAAAGCAGAAGAAGGAGAACAAATGGAAAGAGAGCAGAAAGGTACGGGGTGAGGGAAATGAACTGAAGGTAGGGAACCGGCGGTGAGAGGCAGAGTGGAAAGGTAACAACAGCCAAGATCAAAGGAGTGTGGCACCTCTGGCTGGCAACGAAAATTGAATCCTGGCGAGGCTCAGGATGTGTGAACTTTTAAGCCCAATGGGGGAGTGACATTGTTGCTCCGCCCATCGAACCTCGGGCTTAAAGCCCTCCTATTGCGGGAAGGAATATAAATGGCCATAATCAGAATGGATTTGCCTGAATGGCCTATTGTCAGTTTGACAGTGAGATCTTGGGTGTCAGAGTCAGTGGTGCTGGCTTGGAAAACATGGCAACGGAGAGAGCCTCTGATATACAGGGTACACCCAACGCCTCTTTTCCCTACTCTGTCTAAGTGGAAGATGGAATAACCAGGTACCACCACAGAAGAGTCATTTGTTTTGGGAGAGAGCCAGGTCTCTATGACAGCGAGGACATCAGGCTTGTGGAGTGCTAGCCAGCCTTGTAGTAGATTGTGTTTTTTGAGTAGGCTGCATATGTTAATAGAAGCTGAAGAAGTCCACCCGTCTTCTTGGTGATAGGGTTAGGCCCAGTTTCAGTTTTTCCATTAGTTTATGCTGTAAGTGAATGCAACCATATTTACTGTTACAATTAATCTCTGATAAGAGTTTGCAGAAGGGATCCTATAATGAGAGGTTGAAGAAGTCTGCCTCCGACTAATGGCAGCCTCCATACTTACAAGGCCCTATGCAGCCTAGGTCCGGGCTGTCTGAAAGACCTCCCGATTCCTTACGCTCCTGCTCATACCTTCTGGTCAGTGGAGGCAGACCTCCTCTTTGTTACCCATTCATGACTGAAATTCTTGGGGGATAGGGCATTTGGGGAAGCTGCGATGAATTTTGTGAAGCTCCCTTCCACATGAAGTAAGGTGGGCTCCCTCGCTGACTGTTTTTAAATCCCTACTGAAAACACATTATTTAAATTTATGTTTTGGACTCACCTCGTGACTCTTTTATGCTAATTTTAACTTGTTGCTTAAATTATTTTGCCTGTTGATTGTAAGGTGCTAGGAGCCATCTTGATTGAGCGTCATATAAATAAAATTGACTTGCCGTGACGGTAGGGAAGCAGGAATATGAACGCCTTTAGAGTCGGGGAGGTAAGTTTAATACTATACTAGGGTCTTAACATCTATCTCCTAGACCCACTACTTGTTGGATTTACAAGTTTGATATGCCGAGAAGGCAATTCTCATTATTTTTATTTCCTTACTGTATGGTTGTTATACTGCTAGTATTACTACATAATTGTCAAGCAGGGAAACTATTGTCATCTTATGCTAAAGTTGGGTTCAATACTTAAGTGGATGCACTTAGGATTCATATGAATTTACAACCCTTGGAGGCAGTTTACTCATTACTGGCTTACCATTTTTAATGGTTATATCCCAAATTATGTTCCTAAAGCAGAAACTATCCAAAGCCTCCTTGAAGTTGTCTAAGCTTTTACTTTCAATGATAAGTCTAGGGAGGTAATTCCATATGGACACAACTCTTTGGTTCATCCACATTCCTCTCCATTTTGTTTTATACATTTCCCCTTTTAATTGACACTCATGAGTTCTGGTACCATATGGATTCTGTTCAGTTTCAGTCCCAGACAGTGCCATAAGTCTGTATCCTGAAATCTTTTATAGATAAGGCACAGGTCACCCTCATCCTTCTGTACTCTAAAGTGTACATATATGGACTACTGTACTCAACCTCTCCTCATACGTTAGATCCCTTAGACCTGTTACAATTTTTGCCGCCCTTCTCTGCACACCCCCCACAGCAACTTTATCTCTCTCTCTTAGTATGTGGAGCACAGAACTGGCCACAGTACTTCAAGTGGGGCTTCACCAGTGCACCATAAAGGGGCATCGGTACTCTTTTATCCCTGCTTTCAATGTTCCTTTGTATGCTACCCAATATCCTATGGCACTTCTTGGACATCTCCCTGATACGTCCCTTGAAGCTTAAATCTTTATTTACCAGCACACCTAAATCCTTTTCTTCTATGGTTTCCTTTATTGCTTGCTCAAGTAATTCATACTTAGCCCAGGTGTTTCTGTTACCAAGGTGCAAAACAGCACATTTTTTCCACAATAATTTCTAGTTTATTACTAGGTGCCTATTTCTCTAAACTTTTTAGTTCCTGCCTTATTTTTGAATTGCATCCTCTTATTGACATCTGTTGTATTCTGTCAGTAAGCCATAAGTCTATCCAACTAACTAACCAACCTATTTTCTGCAATTTCAGAATAAGTTCCCTGTGACAGACAGTGTCGAAAGCTTTAGAAAAATCCAGAAAGAAATCACGTCAACTGGAAAACCATTATCCAGTGCTCTACTCATAGTTTCAAAAAACTGTATCAAGTTCATTTGGTATTATCTCCCTTTCTGAACCCATGTTGAATTTGGTCTGTCAGGCCATGTGCCATAATAAAGTTAACAATCTCGTCCTTAATTATTCCTTCCAAAGTTTTTCCCACAAAAGAGGTGACACTCATTGGTCTATAATTTCTAAACATCAGATCTTGCCCTCCCTTTTTTTTTTGTTAATCTATTTCTGCTCCTTCTCTCGACTGGCCCTCTTCCACTGGCCCCCCCAGCCCGTCACCCCGGCATCCACTGGACTCACCTCTTGGATCTTCTTAGCGAGGTGCCAACTATCCGGGTGCGGCGCCTGCTAGGGGCAGGTATCATCTAGCTGGCTAGAATGTTTTTCCTTCACTTTTTCTCCCATTCCCCAAGTGTGGTGCGGAGGCATGCAATGATGCCAATGGCCAAGCTGTGCATGCTTCCATACGCAGCACGCTGGGTGTCTGCCCTGCATCCACCCCCTATGTCTTGGGTCCATTGTGCCATCCTTCAGCCACTGCTAGGAGACAGGCAAGCAGCAGACCACATACCCACCCCTCCCCGGAGAGGAAAACCTTCCTTCAGACACTCGATCTTCTCCATCCCCTGCCGACCCCCGGTGGCCCACTTGCACCGCGAACTCCGGTCACCGGCATGGAAGGAGGTAAGGCACAGATACCTCAGCCCTCCATGCCACTGGGCCAGCAGATTTTGCCTCTTTTTTAAATAATAGACTCATGTTAGCCCTTCGCCAGGCTTTATCCACTTCACCTTGGTCTAGTGATTTCTGAAATCTATATGTACGCAGCCCTGATATCTCTTCTGCCAGTTCCTTAATTAATCTTGGATGTATGCCATCCAGTCCCAGTGCCTTGTTGGGATATATAGATAGAACCCTTTTCTTGAGCTCGTCTTTATGTAACATAATTTTCAGACGCCTGCCATCACTGATGGCTACTTTGTTTCCAGTTTCCTTTCTTACTGAAAACACCACAAAAGTACGTGTTTAATATAGTCACCATCTCCTTTTCATCATTTACTGTCTTATCTTCCATTATAAAAGGGCCAACCTGGGTATTTGTATTTTTTTGTATTTACTTAATTGTAAAATATCTTATAGTTATCCTTTACTTTGGTTGCTAGGAGGATTTCTTGATCTCTTTCACCTTTCCTTATTTCCTTCTTACACTCCATAGCTGATTGACGATAGGATTGCCATAAATGAATTTTTAACAACAGTTATTATTGAATTGCATAAATACAACTGTTTTATGAAAGTTTTTTTTTTTTGTGAACTCTTTTTATGCACCTGACTTGTGGAACTCTCTCAGGCGAGCTCCAGTGCCCCCAACTCTACCTCCATGCCTGAGAGGCCTCCCGCTTCCTGGCACCAGCCCAACTATTCCCTCTGCTCTGAGCCCCCCAAGTTAGGGCTGCCCTATCCGCCCAGGGCACTCTATCTGAAATTTGGGTCGGGCTGGGCTCGGCCCAGGGGAGGAGTGCAACGGCGGTGGAGTATAGTCGGGTGGATGTAGGTGCCTTTGCCTATCCACAAGCCGAGGGTTTTCTATTTTGTTGCTTCCCTCGTCCCTGCCCCCTCAGAGTTCGGTAGTGCAATGACATCACGACGTTCGCCGCAACTCCGCCTCCCTCTACTGTAGTGCCCATACATGTGCACATCCTCTGGTCTCCACCGGGTGATGCTGTTGCACTGGGCATTCCCTGGATCCCTCCCCAGAGAGAGGAGAGCAGTCTACAGACGCTCAATCCTCTCTCTCCCCCGCCGACCCCCAATGTCCCGGGCTCGCTCCCGAACCCAGGCTGCAGGCGAGACACGAGGTGTGGCGTCCAGCGCCTCAACCCTCTGCGGCACGCGGGCCAGCTATGAAAGTATTTTTTTTTCTATATTAAATGCTATTTATCAATATTGTAACAGCATAACTTGTGAAACAATAAAAAGATATTCATGCATTCAATTTCTTCTCTTTTAGCTTACATTTAATTTTTTTTTGTTAAACCAGCCTGGTATTTTTCCCGCTTTGTTATATTTTGTTCTTTAAGGGACACATTTTGCTGGCAGTTCTGCTAATTTATTGTATACAATCTACCATATTTATTTCAATGTTTTACCTCTAAATAATTCTTCCCCTTTCCATTCCTTTAAATTTTATCTCATATCACCTAATTTTGCTTCATTAAAGCATTTTATCTTGGTGTTTCCAGTGACCCTAGTATTGCACCTAATCAGTGTAAAGGTTACCATATTATGGTCACTGCCTCCTAGTGGTTCTATCACAAGCCCACTCCGGTGGAGCAGGATTCCCTGGGCTACAGTGAATCCCCTTGTGATCTGGGTCAGGAATACTCCCCCACCTGTCCTTTTAGAACTCTCGCTGTTTCACAACTGACATCCGCCAAGGAGGTCCTTGGACTTCCTTTCTCTGTGTGAAGGGTGCAAATACAGTCTCGAGTCTGTGTTCCTGGGAGAGAACCCTCTTGGCCATTGTATAATGAACCAGAAAAACCGCAGGCATGTATAGGCCTTTGGGGATGCACTATACACCTGTAATCGCACAAATGTTGCAAGGTACCGTGCACCACACATCACTGCATGGTAGCAATATACATGTTATTAAATGGGTAACAGGCTTGTGCATCACTTGATATACCGCGCTACCATGCAACATTTGCATGATTACCACTGTATGTGTCTTTTCCCAGAAAAAAATGCAGCGACCGGTTTATCTCCATAGATGCCTTTTGAGAGATCTTCTGTATTCCCCCTCCTTTCATTAACGGAGTCCCTTTTTTGATTCTAATTTCGGTAGCGTCTGGCCCTTTAGTGTTAGACAGGTGTAGATTAGTTTGAACAAACTTTCCCAAAACCAACACGCACTAGATGCTGACAGAATTAGATAGAGTAAGCCAAAAGCTTTATTAATTGGTAAATAAGTACTGTAAATAACATACAAGAAAATGATATGCTGTTCTTAATATTGGTTACAGCGTATGAAAAGAAATTTGGAAACATACAAAAAAAACAGATATACTGTTTAAATTCTAGCAAATATAGTTCTACCTTGAAAAGGCCTCAGTGTTGGAAATGAATAAAGTTCTTAGTAGGTTTCTGATTCTCCCATCTGTTTGGTGGAAATACAGACAGGGGTCCAAAGTCTTTTGCTATTCCTTCCAGGACAGTCTTTGAAAGAGAGGTTATGTCTGTCTCTCTGGCAAGTTCTGCAGGCTCTTTTAATAAAGTTTAAAAGTCCCGTCTCTGGTGTTGCTCGCTGGGATTGGCTGGCTGGCCTCGTCACATGCTGAGAAAGGACCAACCAGCACCCAAGTTCAAGCTTTAAAAGTCTAACTGTAAGTTTTCTAGCTTGGGGGGCTTCTTCCTTCCGGTCTTCTCCCAGGTTGGAAAAAAAAACACACACGTGCACTCAGGGCTGGTTTCTGGAGTCAGCATGTCTCCCTCCTGCTGGTTTTGCTAGTCCAATATCTCTTGTTTCCATTAAGCTGCTTAGCCCTTAAGTGGCATCACTCAAGTTATAATTTCTCCATTCCAGATGCAAAAGTCTTAAAATGATAGGATCCTAGACTCCATGGCACCTGCAAGCTGAATTTTAAGCCGGGGCCCTTTGGTTAAGGTGAAATAGTTCCAGTAACCCATGCTTGCTTATCGGCCCTGCTGTTTGCCTTAGCTACCCTCCCATTTAACAAAGAAGCTCTGTAGGTTTAAATCCTTTTACAGTTTATAGCAATATTGTTTGAATGGAAAAGACAGGCCACCTAGTGAGCTACAGAACTGTCTACCCAAAACACAGAGGGCTTGATTCACAGAAGGTTTAGACCAGCACAAACCCCGTGTGCACCAAACACAGAGTGTATGAGGTTTGTGGCGGTCCCTGGCCGAAGGTCGGGATTCACAGCTGGTGCACCCCTGCTGATGTTAGACCAGCTTTTCGCTGGTCTACCACTGCTGCCCTTAATACGAGGTTTGTGCCACATGTCTGGTGCATGCCACCATAAAAGGGATGAAGTGTCACAAAGGCCCGTGACCTTTGTGAATTGGGTGCGTGGTGAGCTGAGGTGGTAGGAACAGCACTGGGGTGGATACAGGTTTGGCGCAAGCCATGCATCCACCTTTGTTAATCGGGCCCCGAGACTTGTACCACTCTAGTAAACCAAATCTGAAATCAGGTTTATGCAATTGGGCCTTTTTATGAGTTACATAAATAACTAATATACATGGGAACACAGCAATGGGACATGGCATGATCCCACCACAGGTTCCATAACACTACATTTTCCTATCTCCTTGGCAAAATTGCTTAGGACTTGGTCCAAGATGTTGTCTCCTCTGGTGACTTGATCTATCATCTGCTCTAGATTTACTGACATTATTGTTGCCAAAAAAATATTTTCCAATGATGTGCTCCCACTTTTAGTGTGCCAGTTTATCCCTGACTAATTAAAATCCCCCATCATAATTATTTTATAGTGTATGATGGAACGCTGTTATGGATAAAAATCCATAACTCCAATAAAGTTGTTATGCTGTAGTAGCTACGTCATCGTAGCTGTCATACTGCACTAGCTACGTAGCTACTGCAGCATAACAACATGGAACACGCTCGCACATGTGGTCCCTACCACCACTAATCTGCAAGCGTCCGTGGCAGTGATAGCGATAGCAGAGGAGAGCTGCCTTCATTAAAAAAGTAACAGTTTTCTAATACTTGTTATGCCTGTAATGTTGCCAGCTTCGTTTACTGCCATTTCTTTATTAATTTGTATTTTGAAGCGTTTTGCATGTGACACACACGGCCTGTAATTTTGACATCTCTGTGGCCGTAAGTGAAAAAAAAGTTCTTTCATTCAAAAGCCTGGTTGTCTCAGTGTCTACTTCTTTTTTCTTACTTTGAACCAAAGCTAGCCCATCCTATACTATAAAAGACAATGCATACTTAAATGTTTATAACAAGCATGCAGACTTATCTCGTGGTTGGCATGGCAACCCACCCTCTCAAGCTTCACTCTTGAAGTTCCAGCGGTCGCCATGGCAGCCACTTGATGACTCCACAAGCGTGTTATAAATATTTAGGTATACATTATCCCCGCTATGTCTTTAATCTCCAGCTTATTAGTGAAAGCTATTAATTTATTATTCTGTTAAATGGTTTGTGCCATAGACTATATACTACTCCCAGAATCATTCTTTTACCTTCCACATTGGGATGATTTTAACCCACACTTGTTCTAGGTTGGAACCTTCCTCTCCGTTTACCTCTACAACATCTGTTTTAATAAAAATGGGGGGGGAGGTATTAACAACAACAACAATGGAAAGGGACCTGGGGGTAGTCATATCAGATGACATAAAGGTCGGCAAGCAATGTGAGAAGGCAGTAAGGATGGCTGTGAGGATACAGGGATGCATAGGGAGAGGCATCAGCAGTAGAAAACAGGAAGTTGTTATCCCACTGTACAGACAGTTGGTGAGACCCCATCTGGAGTACTTTGTGCAGTTCTGGATACCCCATCTCCACAAGGACATAGACAGGATGGAGGCAGTCCAAAGTAGGGCAACTAAAATGGTGCAGGGTCTGCAACAGAAACCATATGAAGAGATACTAAAGGAGATTAATATGTATATCCTCGAGGAAAGGAGGGAGAGAGGGGACATGATATAAACTTTCAAGTACCTCAACGGAATCAACAAAGTCCAAGAGGGTAGCATCTTTCAGAAAAAGAGGTGCAAGAACAAGGGGCACAATTTGAAGATAGAGGGGGGGGGTGGCTCAGAGGTAATGTAAGGAAGTATTTTTTCACAGAGAGGGTTGTGGATGCATGGAATGGCCTTCCTGAGGAGATCGTGTGGTCAAAAACAGTGGGGGAATCAAGAATACATGGGACAGACATAAGGCAATTCTGGTGGGTGGTAGAAAAAAGTAGGCTGTGGGTTAACTAGGATCTGCAGCTTATCCAATGGGTAGGGACATGGGCAGACTAGGTGGGCCAAGCGGTCCTTATCTGCCATCAAAGTCTATGTTTCAATGTTTCTAAAAGAGGTTAAAGTCATGTTTACTTGCCCCAAGCCTCATCCTCCTACCAAAAGGTCTCAATATTTGTTCCTTATTTATAATATATTCCAGCTCTTCCTTTTTATGTCCCAGACTTCTGGCATTGAAATGTCAAATCTTCTAAGCTCTGTTTCTACCATTTTTGTTTACCCTTAATGTGTTCTTCTGTACCTTTCTGACTTCAATATATTTCTCTCCAACCTTTTTTTTTTTTTGCACATTCTTTTTCTTGCACTGGGGACCAAGGCATCTCTCAGAAGTATTTTCACAGCCATGGCCTCTACTCCCTGCCTGAAACCACCTTCCTCTGGGAGCATGATTGCTGAGCACCCCCTTCCCTAACCCGCAGACCCATCCAGCCCCCCAGATCACCACCCGGGGGAGGGCCTGCCTCACCTACCTGGTGGTCTTTCTGGAATTAGAGGGATGGTCCTGGTTCACCGAGGCACTCGGGAGAATCGGTGGAAGGCTGGTCTGGCATTGAGATGTGGGCTTTGGCTCCTGGGGTCTCGGTCGCCTCCCTGAATCCTCCAAGGATTTTTTGCTTGTGTTTCCCCTGGAGTGCGGATGTGCATTGATGTCTGTGAACTTGCATGCTGATGTCTGCCACTGCTCCACCCCCCAACCCATTGCAGTGCCCCTCACTGTGGGACCTCTGATCTCCATCGGGAGCCACTAGGGAGTGACGCAAACCCACTACCCACCCTGGGAGGGGAGAGCAGTCCTCCAGACGCTCAATTCCCCGCCGTCCCGAGTCTGTTCCTGAACCCAGGTCACCAGCATGGCGTGAGGTTTGGCGTACAGCACCTCAACCCTCTGTGCCACCAGGCTGGCCATTTCTCTCTAACCTTGATCCCCCTATTTCTTAGTTTAAACATTGTTTAATGCTAAAATTTATTCTGTCCCACAGCACTCTTGATCCATTTCTATTTAGATGTAGTCCATATGGGCAATATAATTGCCCATCTCTTTCAAACCTGTCCCAATTATATTGAAAACTGTATCCTTTTCAACTACCCTTTCAGTTGTTTAATCTCAACTGTCCTCCTCCGACCTAATCTTGGGACTGGCAATATTTCAGAAATTATTATATCACAGCCTTTCTTTTTCAGCAAATGGCCTAAATTTTCAAAGTCCTTCTGGATCTCAAGATCCTTCCTTTTCCCCATGTCATGTGTGCTTGCATGCAAAACCACTGTAGGTTTATTAGTGCCTTTTAGAAATCTTTCCAGATTTGACTTTATATCTACAGTTTTGGCATCCGATAAACAGCTCACCATAGTGTGTGTTCCTTCTGACCCCTGCAAATAGTGTTTTCAGTATATTTAATTGTCACGTCACCAATGACTGCTACTGTATATCTCCTTTCTCAAATGGTCAGGTCCGGGAACCGATTGTTCTACTGTAACGTGCTGGTTTGTACCTTGCTGCTCATTTATTTGACTATTTGTAGAACGTATGTTATTTGTTCAACCGGGCTTGCTTCCACTTGGGTTTCACTATCAATAGTTACTTTTCTGCTGTCATGTTTAAAAATCTTTACTAAAGCCACCCTCCCCCCACCTGCTCCTGTCCCTGTCCCCAACCCCTCCCTGTCCCCTCCCTTTTCTCCCTCCTCCCTACTGCCCTACTCCTTCTCCTTCTGCTACCCTACCCCTCCTATCTCCCCACTTCTGTCCTTCTCTTTTACCCACTTGCTCTCTCACACTCCCCTCTCCCTCTTCCTCATCCGAGGGCCTTGCCTCATTACATTAACCATCCTGATCTCACCCCTCTTGAGAACCCCTAGTAAATCTTTATTTGACATTGTTTATAATATTGCTCCTTTTTACCTCTGGGTATTTATTTCTATGTTTATTTATTTTTTTGTCTACAATGTACTTTGCACCTTATAACTGCTGACGTTCTTTCATTTCATTGTAACTGCCACTGTTTTGTTCCATTTTACCCCTCCTCCGGGTCGCATCTGGAAATAAGCTCTGGCTCGGTGTGCCTCTCCCGGTTACCAAACTTTTGAATAAATGAATGTTCATTTTCTACCTCTGGTCTGTTTTCAGCAGCCTCATCTTTACTACTTCCCTCGCTACTTCCTCAAATTTAAAACCTATTTTTCAACTGTATATACTTGGGTGGCCCCCATGCCTCCTTTTTATTTTTGGGCCCCTTTCACCATGCACCATTCTTCCTCCCTTAGCCCTTCCTCTCCTTCTGAGTCTTTAGTTATGTTATGTTTCCTTTTGTCTCACATTTTTTGCTTGCCTCAAGTTTCTCATCCTGTTCTTTAGTTGATAAAGCACTTTCCCCTTCCTGAATTAATATATCAGTATTCTTTATTATTTGTTCAGGTTTACTCATTTCAGTTTGCATTTCTATACGTTTTCTGAGATTTTTGATCTCTTCTTCTAATTTGGGTATATAACTACATTTCCAAAAAACAAAATCTTGTAGTGGCTTCCTCCATTCTAACATCTTATAGCCACTACTTTGCACAACATCTTTTTCAGAAATCATTGTTGCTACTCCCTCAAGAGTAGATACCTTCAGTTTATTTCGTAACTCTGAACTTAATCAGCTGCACAGAAATAAAATTATTTCACCACTGGCTTTAACACCATTACTAATACTAAGAGACTTCAATTTCTATCAACCTCAACTTATCAAAAGCTTTTCTCCTATATCTTTTCCAATGATGTCCATCCCTAGATTCAAACAGAACAGTGGTGTCGATTTAAGTATTTCATTCTTCCACAATGGCTGCCTCTGTTTCTTTTAGTGTCTGGCAATGCAATAAAAATAATAGTTTCACTATAGGTAACAAGGTCCCACCATATGCTACATACTAGGCTAATCATTATTCATAATGTTTAAAAGGGATGGCAGTTCTCCAGACAAACTCACATCAGCACATAAAGTAACTATAATCTTCCTATCAGTAAAACCCTATATTTAAATGCAGTTAAAACATTTTTGTGTGTGTTATCTATTTTTTCCTCCTCCTATTGGCACCCCTGCTGGCATCTGCTTCGGAGCACCAATGCCCCACACTTCCATTCAACCCCACATCACCATTCTCCCGATTCGCCATGGAGCCTTACTGTTGGGTAACCCGACCTATCCCTGTGTTGGGAGGGTCCCTCTCCTTTGAGGGGGAAGTGCCTGTAGGTGAACTCCGTATCTCTGGTAAGCTGCTGCAGTGTCATTCCAGGCTAGTCCGGGGCTTTGTGGCAGTGCAGGCTGAGCGCTCATCATCCGGTCGGCAGGGAGCCGGTATTTCTGCTTTTCTCCCCCCTCCCAAGTTTTAGCCATGAAGAGACAGCATCCTTGAGGTGGGGACATGCAGGAGGGCATGCCCAGACAAGCTCTCCAAGCTCGTCCACCAATCACCTCGCAGGCACCATGGCTCGTCCCACCCTCCCGGGAGGGAAGCGTCCAATGGACACTTGTGAATCACCTCCTGCTGGTTTCCTACCCTGGTACCTGGGCTTGGGGTGCGAACCCGGGTCGCCAGCGTGCCGAGTGAACCCCTTCACTTGGTGCCACAGAGTCAGCTCAGTTAAAATTAAAAAGGAGTAAAAATGTAAAAACAATGAATTTATTCTGATACCAGGGTGTGCTATATTTCTCTCATTGCTTATACAGAAGGGGTACTAGCACTAGCATAGACCTCTTACATTTCAGTTTAGTGTTAAGTTCTAAGCCATTTTCATTCAAACATAAGAAAAAAATTGCTTGTATATGGCTCCTAGCTCAACCCTGATTTTATTTGGCATCAAATGTATTGCTACAATGTAACCAATCTCACTTTTGGCTAGAAGTATAATGTGCTATCAGTCTGTTGCTGGGATATATCCTTATATACTGCAAGTCAATGCATATGACCTCACAATGGAAAAAGGCAAAATTATCAAACTAATTTTACAATACAAGAGGCAAAAATGGTATGTGAGACAAAAAATTTAAAACTAAAAAAGATTCTTCAGTTAGTTACCCATAAATCTATCAAGGAAGGAAATCATTTTAAAATAATTTATACCCCTCTGGTCAGTGATTACTAATATAAAAAAAGATCCTAAGCCTGATACAGTGGGTTGCATATCTCTAGTATCTTTGAATCCTAGGAGTCCATAGTCTCTACTCAGTTTTTTTTCCCATTGTTCATTGTTTGCACAAAAAAATTCTCTGGATCAGAAAAAGTTATCCTGTTCTGAAGTGTTCCGTAGCTCTGCTGCTCTGTCCTCAGTGCCGTCTCTAGGCCACTGCCTCTTCACACTCTTCTGATTTCTCTGCTCTTCCTCACCACTCTCCTTCCTGTGTTCCACTGGCCTAGTTACCCATGAATCTATCTAGGAAGGAAATACTTTTAAAATAATGTATATCCCTCTGGTCACTGGTTTTTAATATAAAAAAAATCCTAAGCCTGATACAGTGGGTTGCTTATCTCTAGGACCTAGAATCCTAGGAGTCTGTGATTTCTAGTCAGTTTTTTTTTTCATTTGTTCATTATTTGCACTAAAATATTCTCTGGATCAGAAAAGGTTATCCTGTTCTGAAGTGCTCTGAAGCTCTGCAGCTCTGACCTCAGTGCCGTCTCCAGACCACCGCCTCCTCACAATCTCCTGTTGCCTCTGCTCTTCCACTCTACTCCCTCCATTCTCCTTCCCATGCTCCACTGCCTCCAGCAGCGCTCTTCAGCTCCTCGGCTGGCTCCATACCGAAATCTCCTTTACCACCAATGGCTCTGCCCATACCGAAATCTCCTTTACCACCAATGGCTCTGCTAATAGTTGGACATCAGTGCACAAAGTGACAGATGCACACTTCTCCTCATTTTCCTATTGTTTCAGTGTCTGTGGCAGCAAAGGTTTTCTGATAGCTTCCACGCCGATGTTAAGTGATGAGTTTTCACTTCAACATGGACAGAGAGCATACTGTCAGCATCCTCTTTCCTGATGGCCTGTCACTCCAGGAACTTCCTTGCAGCCCTGATGTCCACACTGAGTACAGAAGCCCAGCTTTCCATAAGATTCAAGAATCACAGCATTCGTGCAACAGTGGTACAGCTCCTCTCCATTGTGGGACTCTCAAACCATGAGATTACAGAAGCAACAGGATACTGCTCAGAACTGAGTCACTTAAACTACTGGGCAGCACCTACGGGAGACAGACTAGCCCGAAGTTTACTAAGTGCTGCAATGTTAAGAAATAAGTCAGTCCTACTTATGGCATCAATTAGCTAACGTGATACTTTTTAATTATATTTTATTGTTTTATTAAAAAAACAGTATCATACAGTCACCACATGAAAGACCCCACAGTTCGTAAAAATACAGTCAATGTAGCAAAATAGGACCGCCTACAGAGTCTTGTTTTTTTTAATTATCTTTTTACCTCCTCCCTACGTGCTCCATTTCAGCCTCTCCTTCAGGCTTGCCAATGCTTGCTCTGGTCCATCTGCCCTCTGATCCTCCAGTCCCATATAGCAGCCAACCCCAGGGTAACCCAGAGGAACCCTTCTCTGGATGGGTCCCCCTCCTCTGAGGGGGAATGCACTAGCTGGGGGGGGGCAAGCCAGCACTACATTTGGACCTGGGGTGCTGCTGGGATGGAGGAATCGGTAGGGACATGAATGGCACCTGTGAGCCGGGCAGCTGTAATCCAGCTTAGAGTGGGGCAGTATTTCTGCTTTTCTGGTACGTTCCCTACATGCGTCTGTTGTGCTCCTGGTCTCTACCAGGGGCTGCCACAGTGCAACATCAACCCACTACCCACCCCAGAAGAGGAGAGCAGTCCTACAGATGCGCAATCCTCTCCTTCCCCTGCCAAGTCTGTTCCCGAACCTGGGTCGCCGGCGTGGGTTGAGGTAAGGTGCCAGCACCTCAGCCCTCTATGCCACCAGGACGGCTTTGTTTGTTTTTTTATTTTATATTTTGTGCGGTTCCCCCCTCCTGGTTTTTGCCCTTGCTCTGCCCTGGTTGCACGTGCGTGAGGGCACGCACATACTGCAGCTCTGGGGCACCATCCTGATACTTTGCCACCCCTGCCCACCTGCGCTACACGTCGGACCTTCACCCAACAGAAATGAAACTATGTGGAGGGGGGCGACAGATATCTTCCCCAGGAGATGAGAGCTGCCAGTGTGGCTGCGCAATCCTGCTCCCCCCCCGCTGACCTGTTCCTATTCCCAAACCTGGGTCACCGGTGCAGTGCGAGGTGTGACGTTCAGTGCCTCAGCCCTCAGCACCACTGGGCCGGCCCTACACAATCTTGTTTATGAACATGGAGGTAGCTCCAAAGTTCGTGTCCAGTCCAACATAAGTCTATTATATGCTACACCCCACAAGATGTTTAGGTGGTCTGATGAAAAAGGTAAGGCCAAACATGGCAAGATTAAACATCCCATGTTGATATGATCCCAGCTCCAGACAAGTTTAAACCATAGCATGGAAACATTTTGAGAAAATTAGCATATCTGAGGGTTATTTAATAGCATCACAGGCTACTAATTTGCAGTCATTTGGTCACATATAGGATATAGTCAGACCGTGGTAAAAGCACCATAGATTGTACATTCCATGGGCAACTTCTGTCTAATATCAATGAAGAGCTAAACCATTTTTTAAACATGTGAGAATCTGATAAAAAGTCCCAAACTGTACACAGATGTGTGTGCTTGAAGAAAATAATGTCCCACAGAAAAATAGAATTTGTTAGCAGGTAAGGACCACTTGGTTCACCCGTCTGATCATTTTGTTCCTGCCTATACTGTCACCGCAGATCTTACCTGATCCCCCAGCTACTTTCCCCTCCCACCACTTTTGAGTCCTTTGTGCCTCTCCCATGCATGCTTGAAGGCCATCACTGTTTTTGTCCCCACCAGCTCCACTGTAAGACTGTTCCAGGTGTCCACCACTCTTTCAGTGAAAAGGTACTTCCTCACATCCCTTCTAAATTCCCCCATTCCAGCTTCATTGCATACCCCATTATTCTCATGCATCTTCTCTTCTGAAAATACCCCTCTCCTGTACCTTATTCACCCCCATGAGGTACTTTTATGTTTCTATTATGTCTCCTCTCCTCCCTCCTCCATTCTAGAGTTTACGTACTAAAATCCCTCGGTCTCTCCGCATAGGACTTATGATGTAGCCCCTGCACTTTTTTGTTGCCCTCCTTTGGACAGCCCCTACACTGTCTATGTCTTTCCTAAGATGTGGTCTCCAGAACTTGACTTAGTACTCCAGATGGGGTCACACAATCGATTCAATGGTACAGTGGTAACATCAATTACCTCTCTCCATCTGCTGGTGATTCCCCTCCTTATGTACCCCAGCATCCCACTGGCCCTGCCTACTGCCTTGTCGCACTGCCCTGCCACATTGAGGTCATCAGATATGATAACCCTAAGGTCCCTTTACTGTTTAGTAACTGTCAATACCTCTTCCCCCATTTTATATACTGCCCCTGGGTTTCTGTGCTTTAGGTGCATGATTTGGCACTTTTTTTTGCATTGAAACCCAGTTGCCATACCCTTGACCACTTGTTGAGTTTTCTTAGCTCTCTACTCAGCCTCTTCACCCCATCTGGAATATCTACCCTATTGCAGATTTTGGTGTCATCTGCAAAGAGGCATGCTTTCCTTTTTAGCTCTTCTGCAATGCTGCTCATGAAGACATTAAAGAGGACCTGTCCCAGTATTAAGCCCAGGGGTGCCCCACTGGTCACTCTCCCCCTGATTAGAGTGAATGCTGTTTACCACCTCCCTCGGTCACCTATCCATCAACCAGCTGTGCACCCAGTTTACCACCTTGGGTCCAATCCCCAAACTGCCAAGTGCCCTTATAAGACAAAATGCTGCTTAAAATCTCAGCTGCTCACTCCAGACTCATAAATCTTCCCCACGATCTTGTAGTAATTAAAGTGCTTTATTTGCAGATCACATGCATATCCTGACCATGGTAGCACCCCCATGTGCTACCACGGTCAATATACTGTATATATGTTTTCTGCAAATAAATCATTTTAACTACTACAAGATCGTGGGGAAGATTTATGAGTCAGGAGTGAGCAGCTGAGATTTTAAGCAGCATTTTTTTCCATTTAGTTGTATTTTGTCTTCGTTCTGCAGTGACTTGAGCTACAGTGGTTTCCACAGCGGTTTTCTTATAGGCCTCATAGGTGATACAGTGTAGAAGGCCTTGCTGAAATCTGAATAAGCCACGTTTACCATCCCATCCCGATCTATTTTCCTGGTCACCCAGTCAAAGAAATTGATCAGGTTCATCAGACATGACCTCTCCCCCAAGGTGAATCAGGTCTGTAACCCATTGGATTCAAGATACAGTGTGCACTAACCTTTCTTTTCAGTGTCTCCATTAACTTCCCCACTACTGATGTTAGACTGACTGACCTATAGTTGGCAGACTCTTCCCTGCTCCTGCTTTTATGAAGTGTGACTACATTTGCCCTCCTCCAGTCCTCTGGAACAACTCATGTTTCCTGTGAGTTGTTGAATAGGGCTATCAGTGGTGCAGCCTGTACCTCCCTCAGCACCCTTGGGTGTACACTATACCATTGTGTAGCCTTATGCACTTTCAGATTTGCAAGTCCCCTCAGGACGTTGTCCTCTGTGGATGGTCTTGTGTCCATCCCCTTCCCCTAGTATTAGTGCTGCTTTTATGTGATCCATCTCACTCTCCCTCCACTGTGAAGACTAAGCAGAAGTACCTGTTCAGAATGTCTACTTTTACTTGATCCTTATCTGGATAGTCTCCCTGCCCTTCTTAACCCCACAATCCCTCCCCTTGTCTTCCTCTTTTTGTTTAGGTTAGGAAAAGGAAGAGGAGACCATTATGGTTTTCCAAAGAGGTAGCAAAGAAAGTGAAAGCCAAAAAGATTGCATTCAGGCAATACAAAAAGACACAGGCAGAAGGGGATAGGGAGAAGTACCAGGAGAAACAAAGGGAGGCAGGGAAGTCAGTAAGGGAAGCCAAAGCCTGGACAGAAGAACACATTGCAAAATCAGTGGGTAAGGGGACAAAACCTTTACAGGTACATAAGAAAAAAGAAAGACAAAGGAGAGATAGTGAGACTGAAGGGAGGATGGGAGTCAGTGGGAGGGATGACAACAGTAAAGCTGACATATTGAACAGGTATTTCTGCTCAGTCTTACCAAGGAAGAGGGGGTAATGGGTCTGAAGGAGTACAAGGGGAGAGAATGGTGCAGAAATGGACACAAGTCCCTTTACTACAGAAAGGGTCCTGAAGGAACTGGAAGTAATAAGAGCTGATAAAGCAATGGGGCCAGATGGGTGCACCCCAGGTCCTTAAAGAACTAAGAGAGGTGGTGGCTGAACCTCTGGCTATCCTGTTCAGCCAATCATTGGAAACAGGAGGTACCCAAAGACTGGAGGACAGCAGATGTAGTCCCCTTATACAAAAGTGGGAACAAAGAGGAAGCAGGGAACTACAGACCAGTCAGCCTCACCTCGGTAGTGGGAAAGATCATGGAAGCACTACTGAAGGAGAGATTGTGTGGAACATCTGGTTGTCAATGGACTACAGGACCCAAGGCATGGTTTCACCCAGGAGGAGGTCAGTGTCAGACCAACCTCATTGAATTTTTGACTGGGTGACTAGGAGGTGGATCAGGGAGGGCAGTGGACATGGCCTATCTGGACTTCAGCAAGGCCTTGACACTGTGCCACATAGAAGACTATTACACAAACTGGGAATATGGGTGTGGGCAGGACAGTAGTGTGGTGGGTAGGTAACTGGCTGGGTGGCAGGACACAGAGGGTGGTGGTAAATGGCTGTCACTCCACAGAGGGAAGAGTGACCAGTGGGGTACCACAGGGATCAGTGCTGGGACCGGTCCTATTCAACATCTTCATCAGCGACATTGCACAGGATCTAGAAGGCAGAATTTCACTGTTCGCTGATGACACAAAAGCTCTGTAACAGAGTAGACACACCAGAGGGTGTAGACAGAATGAGAAGGGACCTGCAGAAACTTGAAGAATGGTCAAGGGTTTGGCAGTTGAAATTCAATGCAAAGAAGTGCAAGATAATGCATATGGGGCACAAAAACCCTGGCACAATATATCAGTTGGGGGGTGAGGATATAGCATGCACCAAGCAGGAAAGGGATCTTGGGGTTGTCATCTCTGATGACCTCAAGGTAGGGAAACAGTGTGACAAGGCATCAGGTAAAGCAAATAGGATGCTGGGATGTATAGGCAGAGGCATCACCAGCAGGAAAAGGGAGGTCATAATTCCGCTATACAAGACACTAGTGAGGCCCCACCTGGAGTACAGTGTACAGTTCTGGAGACCATACCTACGTAAGGACATAGACAGGGTAGAGAAGGTTCAGAGGAGGGCAACAAAGATGGTGCATGGGTTGCATCACAAGTCCTATGAAGACAGGTTGAAGGAACTGAACATGTACTCCCTGGAGGAGAGGAGGAGAGAGGGATATGATAGAGACATGCAAGTATCTTACAGGGAGGAACAGGGTGCAGGAAAACACTATTTTAAGCGAAAAAGATGTTTCAGGACTAGAGGCATGGGATGAAGTTGGAGGAGGATGATTCAGAGGAAACATGAGAAAGAATTTCTTCACAGAACGGGTGGTGGACAAGTGAACACCCTGCCAGAGGAAGTGGTGGGGCTGAAACAATCACGGGATTTAAGAATGCATGGAATAGACATAAAGGAATTCTAGAGGTCAGGGGTAAGGGGAAATAGACTTCTAGGAAAACAAACTGAACTTACAAGCTCAAATGGGCAGACTAGGTGGGCCATAGGCCCTTATCTGCCGACACTGTCTATGTATCTATATGAAAATGGTCTTTTCCCCTTTAGCTACCCCTTTGGCTATCCTTTCCTCTGTTTGCACCTTTGTACCCCTCACTGCCTTACCTCCTTCATTCTGCTGTTGCTGGTACACCTCCATCTCCTCTTCCCACTGTGTCTCCTTGTACCTCCTGGTTAGCCTTTACCTTTGCAGCCACTTCCCTCAAGAACCATAGTGGTCTCTTGTTTTCCTCCTGTTTTTGCTTACTTCTTTCATGCAGAGGTTTGCTGCCTTCACTGTGCCATCCCTTAATTTGGTCCACTGCTGCTCCACCCCACCTAGGCAACCCCCCGCTAGCTCGTCTCTGAGGCTTTCACCCATTTTTTTTTAACTCTGCCTTTCCGAAGTCCAGCAACCTGTTCCTTGTGTGGCTTGTCTCTGCCACTGTCCTTATGTTAAACAACACTGTACGGTGATCACTGATCCCCAGGTGGCATCCCACCCTGACATCTGCAATAGTGTCTCAGTTTGTGAGCACCAAGTCCAGTATTGCCCCATCTCGAGTGGGCTTGGTGACCAGTTGCCTGAGAAACACCCTGTGACCAGGTTGGGTAAGACCCTGTCCCATTTGTTATGCAGAGTTAAAAAACAATGCCTATCGGATTGCACAATCAAATCTTTCTTGTGGCACCTAGGAAATGTCCACTCCAAAGGTTCAGTAATTTCCCTGTTATCTCCCTTCCTTCACTGTTTTGATTGTTTCTCCCTTTGCTTCTTTGTGGTTAAAAAATACATGTGGGGGGCGCTAATGAGCAGCTAAAGAAGTAAGATGCATTCTCCTCGAGCTCCGCACCCCGGAGACCTAAATATATTATTTTCTTAATAAAATCAAAGTAAATAGAAGCCCTGTGCTGCATTATGATGGACAACTACCTCGCTAACGCAACTGGGAAGCCCGCTAGAAGTGCTGGAAAGAACCTGAAGAAACAGACGGCTGGGCCCACAACAGAAGGTACAGGCTCAATATCCTTCTCGGCGGCAGAACTTACTGTGTTGGGGCGAGAGGTGACAACACAGGTGCTGGTGGCATTGAATCCCCATTTGAAAAGCTGGAGAACCAGATAGAAGCAAAGCTGCAGGAAATTGCAGAGAGAACTGCAGCACACGGGGAAAGATTAACGGAGGTGGAGGACCGTACAGCTAGGGTTGAGGATCTGGTGCAGCCCTTGCCGGAGAAAATTACCGTCATGGAGAAAGAGTTGGAGGATTTGAGAGAGGCCCTAGACTATCAAGAGAACTATTTTAGGCGCACCAACTTGCGTTTACAGGGGCTTCCTGAGGGGAGGGAGGGGCCGGACATATTGAAATTTTGTGCCGAAAAACTTCCGAAAATACTGAAATTGCAGCCTAAGGGGGGAAGGTATAAAACTGAAAGGGTGCACAGAGCTGTATTGCCAAAGCCAGGTCCGGGTCAGCCTCCTAGAAGCATTGTTATCTGGTACCATAACTTCCAGGACAGAGAATCAGTGATTAAAGCCTTTAAAACAAATCAGCCTGTTGAAATAGATGGGGTGAGAATTCATGTCACACCAGATACTCGAATAGGCTTTTCAAGAAAAGGTGAGTGTTTACCGCAGTGATGACCCAGTTGAGAGAGAGATGCAAGTGGAGCACTACATGATATATCCAGCGACTCTTAAGATAAAACATGAAGGTGCAGTATACTCATTCTGGGAGGTGGAGAAGGCGAATACTTTTATAAAGGAGCTCAAGAAGAAAATAGGTTGAAGTTGGTGGCGACAAGATTGAAGGGGTGAGAGAGACTTGAGACACTGACTTTATTTCTGGTTGGGAATATAACTCCCTGTTCAAGTTGTGTTGTTCACATTTAGTATTACAAGTTCATGAACTCAGGAGAACTACAGCTTAACCGATTGGGAATGTGGGCTGAACGGGAACGCTTCTGGAAGAATGTGTGTTGGAGCTTTGGAGGTACAGAGGTGAATGGTGGAAGAAACAAGAGAAGGCATCGGAACAGCCCCGTGTGGAAGGTAGGCTGGAATGAGTGGTGGTTCGGGCCTGGCGTGTATGGTTATTTGAAATCACGTGGCCTACCCCACCGGCCTCCAACCGGACCAGCTGCTGAATGGAAACTTCACAAATGACTGAGTCTGTGGACTTTGATAACGGTTGGGAGGGGGGACTGATATGGCCATGGGCAAGATTCGAAGGGGGCCATAACGAGTTGATGGGGGGCATAATTATGCAGTTGGAGAAGGCTATTTTACATCTCATACATAGCATGCTATTATGATACAAATTAGATGGGCCGAAATAGGCCATAGCTGTCGTGGTCTCTAAGGGGGTGGGGGGAGGTAGCTGCTCAATCAGCATCGTTTAGGAGGTGCCGTCATGATGGCAGAGGAAATTACTGGTGAGCGAAGGCTCAAGAGGTCAATGGGGTGTAGTGGGGAGATAGGGTATGGTATAGGGAACTTAGTGGTAGTAGGATTAACATGGGAAAGGGGGATGGAAGGGGGAATATAATAGTAGGGGGTTAAAGTTAAGAATAATCGATATTCACGTACAGGTGATAAAAGTAGAAAGGTGTGTGAGGATAGTGAAGCTTCTGGAATGGCTGCTGGAACGGTTAAGTTTGGACTTGGGTGGAATATGGTGGGAATCGAAGAGAGGTTAAGAGGAAGGGTGAGTGTTGGAAGGGCTTGGAGAGGAATAGGAAAATAAATAAGGAAGGGAGACAATGGTGGGAAGTGATTTGGTGGCGCAATCCAGGAATGTCCGTGGTCTCTCCTCCCCAGTTAAACAGAGTTCTGTGCTAACAGCGTTAAGGAGGGCACAAGTGCAAGTGTCTCTGCTGCAAGAGACACATTTGACACCGGTGGAGCATGGAAAACTCAAAAGGGGATGGGTGGGTGTGTGCTATGCAGCCTCTTTCAGCCCTTGTAAACAGGGAGTGACAGTCTTGGTGCATAAGACTTGGTTTGCTGGCCAAGGCACCTAGCTTCACCTGAGCTCTTTCCTTCTAAGACTGCTTGAAAGGCAGAGTAGAGAAACTTACCAGAGCAAGGGAGAAGGATTAAGACTTAGTTTGGCTAAGCAGATTTACTGTGTGGTGGTGTTTTTATTTTCTACTCACAGGGATTGCTACTGTTTGTTGCTAACATTTCATTGCTTTATTTTTTCTCTGATTCAAATTGTTGTTGCTGGTATACCTTCTTCTGCATTATTACAAGGTGTGCCTACAGGTGTGTGCTAACAGATTACTGCTGTAATCTTCTGATTCAAATTGTCTTTTGCAAGGTATATCTTCTGTTACTGCTTTATTTTTCTCTGGAGCAAAGTGTATCTTACAGGGTATATCTTCTCTAAAATTATTACAGGGGTGCTTTACAGGTTTTACAGTTTTATCTAACATTAGGATAAGCTTTCAGGGTTACTGCATTTGTTGTTGACTGATTGTTTCTGCTCTTACCTCCTTGTTCTTTCATCGTGGTTCTTCTTTTAGGCAGGGAAGGCCAGCCACCCCCCATCCCCAACCACCCACGCTACACTCCTTTTATAGGGTACCACAGTTGTGACATTTCCTGTGGCAGAGCAGGAAGAGGCGGATCAGTGGGGCCTCCACAAGGTGATCTCATTTACAGGGGCACTAGTAATTTAACTTGTTATAACAAGTTAAACAAAGCACAATTAAACCATTACTTGCATTTTTTTCCTTTTTTTCCTTCTAATTACTCTGACTAGGTTACAAACCCAGCAACTTATTTGGAATGGATTTCATTAACTGCAGGTAATGTGGAACAATTTTCAGAAGGACAGTCTTACAGGATTTAGGACACTGTCCTACATGCTGGGCCTTTGGAGATCTTAGGGCTCAGCTCCGGCAGCATGGGCAGAGATTGCACGCCTCAAATTTCTATATTGAAGAGGAAATACATTATAAGAACCACCCGCCATTTCCCCAGCATCCAACAGAAAAACCTCAACCGCAGAGGGTAGTTGGTCCAGGAGGTTGGCAGGTGGTTAGGAGGAGCAAATCAGGTGCCCCATCACCTCTCTGCTCTCCATCACATTGCCTCCAAAACCATATAAACACTACAAACAGGTATCTGCCTCTATCTCTGAAATCAAATAAAGAGGCAGAAGACACTGCAGAGCAGGACACTGCAAGCAGGAGCTAGCACAACAAAACTCACCCAAATCAGGAACCAAAACTAAAACAAGCACAAAGGAAATCCAAAAACTTCTGATCATAGCAGACTCCATGATTCGGGGAGTTGATACCCATCTCCAACCAGGGTGATGGTCAGATGTCTCCCAGGTACATCAGCATGGAGAGACACTGACCGCATTACTAAAATTGTTCACAAAGCAGGAGAAAACATTGATGTCCTAGTACACATAGGGACTAATGATCTCGCAACCCGGTCAGTTGTGGAGACCGAAGGAACACCTGACTAGGCTGGGTGACAAACTATCATCTATTCGTCCAGCATCTCCTTCTCTGAGATCCTGCCAGTCTGGGAGAGGGAGCAGATGGACGGAAGGTCAGAGAAGGGAGATAGGGGAGCTAAACACGTGGCTCAAGGACTGGTACCAGGAAAAAGGACACAGATTTGTAGGAACTGGCAACAGTTCTAGAATTAAAGTTCTTTAAATTTGTTGGACTGCATCTGACTAAAGAGGGAGTCAGTGCATTGGGGCAGAAGTTTGACATCTTTGCAGAATATTTAAACTAGCAAATGGGGAGAGGGGTGCAGCACCCCATACGTCGAATGGGAAGAACACCCCTCCCCCCTCAACTAGTGGTCAAACAGGAATTCAGCGTGTTTGCCGTTCATTTGCCTCACCAGGTAAGAAAAAAAGTTTGTCTCCCCATACGATGCACAGGGGTATGCCAAACTTCACCCAACAACTAAATACACACCAAAATCTGGCTAATGGAAAATCATGTACACAATGCTCACAGCCTGGGAAATAAGATCCCAGACTTGCAGGCAATAATGTCAGAGGCTAAACTGGACATAGTAGCAATTAGTGAGACGTGGTTTACCAGTAACCACACTTGGGAGACTTCAGTACCTGGCTATATATTGTTCAGAAGAGACCGAGGTGCAAAAGGGAGGAGTGGCCTGTATGTTAAATGAAAAATCAAAGCTACAGAAATTCAGAATACACATAAGGAGCCAGAAGAACTGTGGTCACCCTGGAAACAGGAAATGGGACAGCCATAAGAACTGGGGTTGTCTACAGGCCCCAGACCAGAGGGAGGACATAGACACATTACTGTTAGAAGATATACAAAACATGACAGCTAAAGGGAAGTTCTGATAATGGGAGACTTCAACATGCCAGATACAGATTGGTCAATACCAGCAGGAACATCTTCCAGAACTAGACTCATAGTGGATTCCCTGCAGGGGAGGGCCTCAAACAACTGGTACAGCAACCCACAAGAGACAGGGCTATCCTAGATCTAGTACTGACTAACAAAGAAGGGATCACAGATCTCCAGGTAGAAGGTCACCTGGGGCCAGTGACCATCACATGGTATGGTTCAATTTGGCTACTACATCTAAATCATCCCATTCAAAGAAAAATATGGGACTTCAGAGGAGCTGACTTTGATAAGTATGCCAGCAGAGTTAAGCTAGCCCTGGCAAAAAGAAACACAGGTGAGGGGGTACAGGCAAAGTGGGCAAGCATTAAGGATGCAATACTTGAAGCAACATCCCATTGTGTTAGACAGAAAAGGAAGTACAAAAGAAGAAGGAAACCACTTTGGTTCTCAAATACAGTAGCAGAAAGGTCAGAGCCAAAGGCTGGCTTCAGGAAATATAAAGGGAACACAGCGGGATGAAGATAGGAGGCATACCAAACTGCCCGAGGGAGGCAGAGTCAGGCAGTAAGGCAGGCAAAGTCCCAAACTGAGGAAACACTTGCACGAACAGTAAAGAAGGTGACAAGACTTTCTATAGATACATTAGTGAAGGAGAAAGTCCAGAGGGATGCTAAGCTTAATGGAAAAGGGAGCATGTGAGGAGGACCCTGTAAAGGCATCTATCCTAAATAGATACTTTGCTCAGTATTTACTGAAGAGAAGGAGGGCAGGGCCCACAGCTCAGCATCATGGACACAGGGGAGGGAGGTGAGCACTACTCCCTTCACAAAGAAAGGGTCCTACAAGAGCTTGCTAAGCTCAGAGTGATAAGGCAATGGGACCTGATGGCATACATCCCAGGGTACTTAAGGAGCTAAAGGAGGAACTAGCAGAGCCATTAGCAGAATTGTTTAGTGAGTCTCTGAGCACAGGAGAGGTCCCAGAAGACTGGAGAAGGGCTCATGTGATCCCGCCCACAAGAGTGGAGCAGAGGAGGTGGGAACTACAGACCGGTCAGTCTTACCTCAGTAGTGGGCAAGATTATGGAGGCACTCATTAGGAAAGGATAGTGCAACACCTGGAATCCATAGGGCACAGGATCCAAGACAGCATGGGTTTACAAAAAAGAAGGTCCCACAAACTAATCTCATAGATTTCTTTGACTGGGTAACCAGAGTGGTGGACCAAGGGGGAGCAGTTGATGTCGCCTACCTTGACTTCAGCAAAGCTTTTGACACTGTTCCACATAGAAGATTGATAAATAAGCTGGGTAGGCTCTGGTGGGTCAGAAGTTGGTCAACTGGGTGGCAAACTGGTTGACTGGCGAAGAACAAGAGAGTGGTGGTAAATGGTATACAGTCAGAAGAGATGCAAGTCACAAGTGGTACCTCAGGGATCAGTCCTGGGGCCAGTCCTATTCAACATCTTCATTAGTGACCTTGCAGATGGACTAGAGGGGAAGCTTGTCTGTTTGCAGATGACACCAAGATCTGCAACAGAGTAGATGAGCCAGATGGGGTGGGCAGAATGAGAAGAGATCTGGATAAACTAGCAGAATGGTCAGAAGAGTGGCAGCTGGGATTTAATGCAAAAGTGCAAAATCATGCACATAGGGAAGAGAAACCCTCAAGCCACTTATAGGCTGGGAGGAGTTGCTAGCAGTCACAAAGGAAGAAAGAGACTTGGGCATCATCATCACTGATGACCTAAAATCATCAAGCAGACCTCTAAAGCAGTGATATGAGCTAGAGGGGTGTTAGGGTGTATTAGTAGGGGTATCACAAGTCGTAGAGGGAGGTAATAATCCTTCTGTACAAGACACTGGTTAGGCCCCATCTGGAGTACTGCATGCAGTATTGGAGGCCACACCTTCACAAGGACATTAACCAAATTGAGGCAGTCCAGAGAAGGGCAACCAAATGGTGCAGGGACTGCATCAGAAGACATCTGAGGACAGATTAACGGAGCTCAATATGTATACCCTTGAGCAAGGAGGAGAGAGTGATATGATCGAGGCATTCAAACACCTTAAGGGCATAAACAAGGTGAAAGAGTCTAACATGTTTAAATATAAGAAAAATAGCAGGACAAGAGGACACAGCATGAAGATTAGAGGAGGCCGATTAAGGGGAATGGAGGAAATTCTTTTCACAGAAAGGGTGGTGGATGCATGGAATGGCTTACCACAAGAAGTGGTGGCTATGAATACAGTGCAGGGCTTCAAACAGGCATGGGATAGGCATAAGGGAGCAATACAAATGACTATGAATAGATAGGTCACTGACAGAGCAAAGGCCGATGGCACATTTATAAGGTAGAAAAAGAAATGGGCAGACTGGATGGGCCTTGAGGTCCTTATCTGCCGTCAACTTCTATGTTTCTATGTTTCTATGTTTCATAAAAACCTGCCATTACAGATCACAAAAGTCCTTGCAGATTCGAGGGAAGGCAGATACGTTTTTGTTACGGGGGTTCTCCATGGCACAAAAGTCACGTTCGGGAGTGTATATGCACCAACTAACTTAGACCCGGGGTTCTATAACAACATAATGTCCATATTGATGAGAGAACAATTTGAGAACCTGATTATGGGAGGGGACTTCAACTGCATCCCTGATGCTATCCTTGAGCACTTGGAGGGGAAGGGACGCAGAGATCCATGCATTAGGAAATGGAGGGAGGGATTGGCAGAATTGAATCTGGTGGATGCCTGGAGGACTGCATACCCTCAGGATAGAGAATATACATTCTATTCTAATCCACACAAAACATGGTCGAGGATTGATCACGTTTATGTAACACTGGGTTGGTAAGGAAGCCTCAGGAAGGTAGCACATGAGCCCAACAAATTTCAGACCATGCTGAGTGGGTGGTGTCCTTTCAGTCTCCGAAAGTGAAAGGAGAGATGACATGGAGATTCCTACTTATATGCTAGGTTCGTAGGAATTCCAGGACTATGAAGGAGCAATTTAAATTTTATATGGATGTGAATGCACCGACTGCCACCTCAAACAAATGTTAAGGGATGCGGCAAGGCGATACATGAGGGAGCAATAATAGGCTACATGGCAAAATACAAAAACTAGACTGGAATGACAGAAAGCTCTTCAGCAGAAGTTGAGGATATTAGAGGGAGGGTAGCAAGGGGAAGAGGCGAACAAGCAAGACAGGAGTTGGTAACAACCAGACAGACAATAAATACCCTGTTGATGGATGAGGCCAGGAAAAATTATTTTATTTGAAGTACAGAATATATGAGGCAACACAGGACGCTTTGTTGGTAAACCAGAGGGGTAGAGAATGCTGTGCACATTCTCGGCATCAGAAATAAAAAAGGGCGGACTGTCACTAAGTATGTGGAGATAAGAGAGACATTTAAGAAATATTACGAAGAATTATATAGAACAAGTGGGGAGGGAGGTGAAAAAGAAATGCATGAATTTCTGGTCAAATATAAATTGCCCCAAGTAACAAGACACCAACGAGAGTTGTTAGACAAGGAGATTACCAAAGAGGAAATCATTCGAGCCATCAATGCAATGAAACTGGGGAAAGCTTGTGGCCCAGATGGCCTGCCTGCAGAGTATTACAGATTGTTGAGGGAGGAGGTAAAAGAGGTTATGAGGGAGGTATTCAGAGAAGGAAAAGAGTGTGGAAAACTACCCGACACATGTGGGGGTGCTTTAGTATGTGTGAATCTGATTCCTAAACCAAACAAGGACCTAATGGAATGCTCATCATATAGACCTATATCCCTTTTAAATTGTGATGCCAAGGTGTTTGCTAAAATTTTGGCTGGCAGATTGGAAGGTATACTTCCAGAGCTGATCCACCTGGATCAAACTGGATTTATAAAAGGCAGGCATTCTTATCATAATATTAGGAAGGTTCTTAATGTGTTGGAGCAAGCCAAAAAAGTGGGGGGACGGGCAGCTGTACTGTCAATGGACGCCGAAAAAGCGTTCAATAGGATTGAATGGCCATATCTGTTTACAATTCTAGAACGCTTTGGGCTAGGGGAAAGCTTTAATAAAATGGTAAGGGCGTTGTACCGGACCCCCAAGGCTGCTGTACTGATTAATGGGAACTTAACAGAGCAATTTACGCTGTACAGAGGGACAAGGCAAGGATGCCCTCTTTCCCCCTTGCTATTTGCAATGGCGGTAGAGCCACTGGCTATTGCCATTAGAGAGGATTAAGAATACAAGGATACAAGGAAAGGGGAGACAGCATAAAATTACACTATATGCTGACGACATGATGTTATATGTGATGAGCCTTCCACAGTCTATGCCTGCCCTGTTGGAAATCATAGCACAATTTGCTGTATTCCCTGGATACAAACTGAATCTGGGAAAATCTGAAATTATGTTCCTGGGTGAAGGGGGGAAGGGGCGGTACATGGGGCCTACGGAGGGTGGGTACACACTTTACCTGTTTGGGGATCAAGATAGGAAGAGATCTGAGATCACTATACAGACTGAACTATAACTCACTATTGAGATTAGTAAGAGAGGACTTAGGCAGATGGAGGAACTTGCCTATATCATGGCTAGGATGTATTAATTTACTTAAGATGGACATTCTTCCTAGAGTTTTATACCCACTACAGATGTTGCCCATAGGGCTGACAGGGAAAGATATAAAGGCATTTGGAAAGGATTGTTCTAGGTTCATATGGCAAGGGAAGAAGCCCAGGGCTAGCCTGAATAAGTTGAAAACTGACCAGGCTATGGGAGGGTTAAACTACTCAGATATGAAGTTATATTTTTGGGCAGCACAAATGAGGATCATCAAGGACTGGGTGTATAGGCCGAAAGAGGCCAGCTGGATGGCCCTGAAGGAGAAGGGATATGGGGTTCGGATCTCTTCCCTGCTAGCAGAAGGAGGTAGAAGGGTACTGCAAGAAAAGAGAGACTCGAGTATTTTAGTGAATGGTGTAATAGATAGCTGGGACCAAATTAAGAAGGTGATGGGGCACCAAAAAGGGGAATCTTTTATTTTACCATTGGTTGGGAATCCATTCTTCACTCCGGGGGTAGGAGATCCCTCATTTCAGATTTGGGAAGAGAGGGGGATATTGTGTCTTAATGATATAAGGAAAAGGGGAGTGGTTTGCCCATTTAATGAACTTAGAGAAGCATTGGGTTTCCAGCCATCATCTGTTTAGATACTTTCAGGCGAGGAAATATGTCCAAGGTATTGAGAAACAGAGGGTTCCAGGAGCTAAGATCCAAGTTCTGAAGGAAATGCTGCAACAAATTAGGCAGAAACCAGTAGGTATTATTAGGAAGGCTACATCTCTTCTGCCTCTTCAGTGGCCAGATATGACAACTAAAACTAAGCACCTGTGGGAGAGGGACCTGGGAGGCACATTGTCTGAGGAACAGTGGACCTTAATGAAAGGGACACACCAGGGACTTTTACTTTGCAACAAATATAAGGAGGCAGCATATAAATTCATGCATAGGCTGTATATTCCACCAGTTGCAGTGAACAGATATAACCCAACAATATCGGCTATGTGTCAGAGGTGTGGGTCATCCCTGGGTACCTATATACATTCATTTTGGACATGCCCGATACTCCAAGTTTTTTGGGAGGAGGTGGCAAAAGAGCTGACAAATATGAAGGGGCAGCAGATCAGAGCGGAGCCACTCTTAATGTTATTTGGCATAGATGACATGCATCAGGAGGAGTGGGGGGTGCTGGAGAGATGGGTGAGAATACTTTTGGCATTGGCAAAGCAATGTTTCTTAAACACATGGGTTTCTGGTGACAAACCCACAATTAGACAATGGAGGAACCTTGCATGGGATGCACTGCAACTTGAAAGTTTGACATATAAAGCTAAGGGGCGGGAAGACCAGTTTATGAATATGTGGGCACCCTACTGGCACACTATGAACCCCATGGAACAGGAAGTGTTAAGATGAGGGTAAAATAAGATATAAGGAACAGAAGTGGAGAGATTAATAGCAAAATGCTGAAATGTAGTAGAAGGGAACCCGTGTAGTGATGGATGGGCTCCTCTGTTAGGAGATGCTGGGCCCGAGGAGAAATAAAAACAAAGAAAAGGATATTGTTGGAGCAATGTATCAGATGCTATAGATGAAGGCACTGATGTTTATAGTGGATGGGTGAATTCTCGATTACCGGGGTGGGGGAGGGATGGGGAAGGGAGGGTGACATATAAGGGAGGGAGGTTTGGGAAGGAAGGGTAGGTTCCCCTTTTTTTCTCTTCTCTTCTCGCTTTTTCCCTGGGGGTCTATTTTCTGAGTCTGTTTTTGGTTTTCTCTTCTGTTGGTTCTTTTTTTAGGATGTAATATATAAAGATCAAATAGTTGAGGCAAGTATCTAATCTGAAAAGGTTGTACAAGGTCTGTAATAATGATACTCAAATTAATTGGCAGAATATACTGTATGTTAAAAATGAGGCCTGTAAGATCTGAGAAAAGAATGCTATGTGTCTGCTGAGATGTGAATCATTGTTTTTGATTTGGTATGGAAAAGATAAATTAATAAAAAGATTATGCAAAAAAAAATACATGTGACCCTTTATATGAAACTAGGATCCCTTGGTTCGCAAAAGTATATACTTGTATAGTTGAAAGGATTGCAGAAAGCTAGCTGGGTTTCTTAAAAAAAAATCTGCATTTTGACCTCCTCAAACTTGTTTACAGAACTGTCAACAGGAAACCAACTCTTGGACAAAATGTATTATTTTGTTGCACTTGTTGGGGACTGGATTTGCTCATCAAGCTGGTCTAAGGAAAAAAACTGACAAAGTTCTGGTACATATTGTGAGAAACAGGAGACGCAGCTTGCAACAATCAGGATGCAGAGTTTAGACTGCCAGGAAAAAACATCTTATCAAAAGAGAGCAATGTTTTGTTTAGAAAGAGATAAAGAGATTGAGATTTAAATTGAAAAAGAGTCTCTCAGATGTGGGACTTTCTTTGTACTGTCTGTATAAAGAGCTATCCTGTACAATTGTAATTTTTTTAATTTTAATCGTTAATAATAATAAAACGCTGCTTGTGAATTTTTATATTTTTTCTTGGTTTGCCTATACTTCCTGACCGATGCCTCTACTACATGCCCCCTGCAGGAAGTCGAGGCTGTGGCTGGGAGGCTCCAATCAACATCCAGCAGACTGAAGTTCCCCATCAGCAGCACCTCCCTTTTTTTGCCATCATGCTGATTGCATCTCCCAGTGCTTTATCCAGTTTTTCTGTCTGTGTTTGAGGTCTGTATATTACCCCAGTGTGAATAAAGGCTATGGCTCCTGTCTACAGGGTGACTCACTACATCTCCAACCCATCTTTTACTCCATGATTCCTTTGCATTTCTATCACTCTGATACCCTCCCTCACATACAGCACAACCCCTCCACCCTACCTCCCCTTCCTTCTTGAAATGAGTGTAGCCTGGTATGGTCATGTCCTAGTCATGGCTTCTTGTGCACCACAACTCAGTAATGGCCACAAGAGCCAGGTCTGCCTCTGCTTTGATGGCCTCCAGATCTGGAATTTTATTTCCAAGACTCTTTGCGTTGGCACACATGGCTCTCCACACCTTGCTTCCACTCTTCCTGCAACCCTCTTCCTGCCTGTCATAGGTGCTGGAACCAGGGGGGCGAAAGGGGCGGTAGCCACTCCACTTTTTATTTCTGTATGGCAAAAACTAGTAAGAAAAAGTGCCCTTTGTACCCTCATAAGTGCCCTTTTGATTCTCAGCCCCCTCAGCTTTTACCATCTTCTGGCACCCTTGCTGCCTTTGTTAACACTTGAAACTTCCCTCTCTCCCCCCCTCGCTCCTCACTACCATCTTCATGCCTTGCCTCAATACCTTCCTTTCTGCCTCTTCTGTTCTTGTCTTAAGCTGTGTTTCTGCTTCCTTTAATTTGAGCTCTGAGGGAGTTTCCTCTCCTTGGGCCCTCTCTTGCTGTTTCTTCAATCTGTGTGTGTGTGGGGCAGGGGGCAGTTTATGCCTCCCTTTATATTTCTGTCTTCCCCCATCAGCTAGTTTAAATATCCATAAAAGTAACATCTAAACCTTCCACTGAGGACTGCAGTCCTCTTCCCAGAAGGATGCAGGCCATCACCTCTGAACAGACATATATCCTTCCAGGTCGGTCCCAATCCCCAATGAAGCAGAACCCCTTCTTCCTGCACCATTCTTTCAACCAAGTGTTGACCCTTCTGTTGCAGAGTACTCTATCCTCCTCATGGCCATAGACAGATAGCATCTCGGTAAATGTCACTGTGCATGCTACTTGCTTTAGGCCCCTCCCTAGTTCCCTGAACTCTCCCTGTACTACCCCAGCCCTATCCCTCAATGGATCATTTGTCCCTAGATAGACGATGACATCCAGCTCCCCACACTGTTCTGCTGTCCTTGCAATCCTTAGTTCTGCCGTCCATCCTTCTGAGCTGAGGCACCAGGTAGGCACCTGACCTCCTTCTCTCCACCCCTTTGCGCTCCTAGATCTATCCCCCTAACAATTGAGTCCCCCACCAGAAGCTTTTTTCTCCTCTGCTGATATTCTCTACCTCCTACCTTGGGACCTCCCCTTCAGAGGACCCCCATATCCACCCCGCCACCGCTATTGGTCCCTCCTCACAGCAGTTCCATCCCACCAGAATGGAAAAGGAATTCTGTAGTGGCACAAGCTGAGGAATATGCCCATGACCCACTGCCCTCAACCTCCTGGAGCCCACCAAGCTCCTGCTGGTCCTCCTCTGTCTAGGCATCTTCTGAGGAAACAATAGCAAACTCGGTTGCTTCTGGGTGGGGCAAGAGGTCCTCTGAATACTAGCTAGTTAAGCACAGAGACCAGGGACATCAGTCCTCAACCCAGGGAGATGCGTGTAGATGGGGCAGCACCTCGGTCTCCCAGAATGTCTCCCAGAAAACTGGAACTCCACAACCATTTGACTACACCACTCCCGAGTCTGCTAATATCAGTCACTGTCTTCTGTTTTCTAAATGTAACTTGCCACTAGTGTCTTTTTCTTTTATTTGCTCCTTCCCAGCTATCCTCTCTCTGGATTGCTTTAACACTTTGCCCTAGAAGGGTGTCACCTGCTTTCCCTTTAAACGGTTACTGTTTCAAGATAAAGCTCTCCCTGTACTCCCCTGCCTTTTTACTCCTCCCTTTTGCTATCATTCCCCATTGTCCTTCCTGAACTACTACTTTACCAGAGATAGGGTCCTCTTATACCCCCAACTGTAGCTGATTTCTGCCTCCTTTTTTCTCCCTGTAATCACCCACTACCCCACCACCTGTAGCTACCCATGTAGTTTAATAGTAAGTAACAATAAGCTTTAGAGTACTTTAACTTTTCTCTTGTCTGTCTGGCAGAACCCCCTGCATACCTGCAGATGCATGCTGATACCTAAGACACAATTAAATTGTTCCACTCCTGCTTTGTTCCCCTTATGCTCTGGGACATCAGCATGATGGGACACACTAGGAAGGAATCATTTTATCCTCTTTGGGGAAGTTTCTTTTTGCTCCCAGTAGGTCCGTATGCCATTGACCTGCTCTCTTTCTCCATTCTGCCTCTGACCCCTGACCTTCACATTCCATCCTTCCTGGACAGAACAGCTAAAACAGCAAGAATTTTTTTTTAATCCAAGAGCCCTTACAGACGCTGATCTTGCTGGCATTGCTGTGTTTTCAAATGCACACCTAATCATCAAAACAGAGCCATATTATCCTTGTTCCTGCTTTCTGTTTGCCCCAATTGGTCTGTGTGCCTCACATGACTTCCGATCCCTTTCGGTCTGCCAGATGTGGAGTGGAACCTTCTGACTGCAGCTTCAGCAAGAAGAAGGGCCATTCTTGACTCCCTACAGGGAGCTTTTCTCAGGCAGCTAGTAAAATAACCTATTAGGAACAGGGCAGTAGTGGACCGAGTGCTAACAAACCGGGACAGCATTGCAGATGTCTCGGTGAGGAGTGCCGTAAGTACCAGTAATCACAATACAATGTGGGTTAACATAAGGAAAGGAGCAGAGTGAACCACAAAAGGATGAGGGTCCTGAACTTCAGGAAGGTGGATTTTAAATGGGAGACAGCCTCAGAAAATGCCTCAAATGAGGGTAATAGCCAAGAAGGAGTAGAGACTTAATGGGAAAGAATAAGGAAGGGTATATTTGGGACAACAAACCTCTGTGTAACAGAGGTAAACAAAAACAAAATGAAAAGGAAACCATTAAGGTTCTCCACACAAGTGGCAAGGTTGGTGAAATAAAAAAGGGTGACATTCAAAAGGTTCAAAGAAGCACAAAAGGAGGAGGACAGGGGTGGGGGGGGAGGTTACCAAGTCATGCAGAAGGAAGGAAGTAAGGCTGTTAGGGAAGCAAAGGCACAGACAGAGTAAAAGATTGCAATAAGGGTGTATAAAGAGGACAATATTTTACAGATGCATAAGCAAGAAGAGAAAAGCAAAGGAAGGAATACTGAGGATCAGAATTGCAGAAGGGGAGACTTCCGGTTCTGGGTATGCCGTTGTGAAGACGTGTGCTGTTCGACTCTCCCCTCAAATTATTAAAAAGAGCACATTTTACTTACCTAAACAACTATATACTATGATACAACCATTGTGCTCTGTATACTGAAAACACTATGACTAAACAATCACGGAACAGATTCCAGCCTATTGCGGAAAATGCAGAAACCGATGACCCGCCATCGGATGAAGGACAGGCCCGGCCCGGGATATTAGTAAGCTCGGGGAGAAAATCCCTTAAGTCTAAAGCACACAAAAAACATCAGGAACCGAACGGCGAAACCATACTTCAGGCAATTACAGATTTTCGAAGAGAGGTTCGTGAATCATTTAAAGACATCAGGCACGAGATTACCCTCCTACAAACCAGAGCAAAAGAAGTGGACCAACAGATCTCCCTGAACACCATGCGACTGGACGACCTAGAGGAATCAGTCAGATCTCTAGCGGCTGAACAGCTCGCCATATCAGCTCATCAAGAAGACGCTGAAAATAGGAGCAGGAGATGAAACATCTGTACCTTTGGTCTCCTGGAAGGCGAGGAGGGCAACGACCCTCGCACTTTTGCCGATTATGTTCTCTGCTTATCACTAGCCCTGGATCCAGATTTTCAATTAAACGTCGAAAGAGCCCACCGTGCACTTGGGCCAAAACCCACGAGCCAAGATGCCAGACCCCGCTCCTTTCTAGTTCGTCTACTCAGCCACCAGACCAAGGAGTCCCTCCTTAAAAGAGCTTGGCAAAAAGGTAGAATTATGTGGGGCCAATCCAGATTATTATTCAATTACGATTATGCCCCTTACATGCATAGGCAGCGTAGAGATTGCAGCCCATTGTTCCCAGTATTACGCTCACAAAAACTATGCTTCAAAACCCCTTACCTGGCTAGGTTGGTGGTTCATTTGCCCTCTGGCCAGCAGTCCTACTCATCAGCTTCCGAAGCCACGAACTATCTTCTCACCAAGGGTATAATTATGGAGAAGACCATGGAGGCAGTGAAGCAATGCCAGAAGCTGTGGGCCCAGTCGACATGTGTCAAAGCTACCCAAGCAACACCACCAATCTCTGGCTTACAATAACGACTGCAGCAATACCGTAACCCAACCCTTCCTACCTGAGACTTTTACCCCCCCCTTTGGAAGCACGTATCATCTGGTGGTGAGTTGAGAAGAGGGATCCGATTTTTCTTTAACTTAGGGCTTGGGGGATAGTGGCGGGGGGGCCATGGGGGAGCCCAGATGTGAAGAGAGTGAGTGCTTTCCCTCAGGGCCAGGCTTTCAAATCATATTTATGATCCACATTTGACCTCGGATTGCTGCCGGGACATCCACGGTCTTCCTGAGGGTGAATCTCCTGCCATACTGGGGGGCCTGGTCCCTGCCGGTGCGCGGCCTCTTTTGCATTGCTCTGTCTGGGCTCCTCTCGGTTGCACACCCTCTCGTTCTTGTCCTGGCTCCTTAGGTGATGGATCCTCACCTCCTCACTCGGAATTTACCTCAAAAATGAATGGGTGTCTATTGTGGGGGCGGGACAACTTAAATCATAAAAACTCTGGACATATTTACCCAATATTGCACTTTTTTGGTCATATATGGGACTACTATTTTAAACTGAACTGCCAAAGTTCTTCACTTCATTGTTCGTTCTAGGGTTTTCTCAGTGTGGGGGGTGGGTTGGGATGACGGGGAAGGGGTGGGATAAAAGAGATAGATTTCAAAATATATTGGTTTACAAAGTAGTATGTATAGTATGCATTATGATACCAACCCTGCTATGACGATAAGGAGCCTAGCCCCAAACTAGCACTGCTAAGAGGATGGGGTCCCTGAGGGAGTTGGCAATGCTTTGCACTGTAGTTGGGGCTCGATCTGACCCTCCCTCATAAAAAGCTATTCTCTCTTGGAGGGATCCTTCCCCTCACAACCTGCTGGGGGGGGGTGAGAACAAAATGATCAGGAATTTTTTCATTCACAACAGATTTTACTCAGTTGTATATTAGAGTCCCTTGAACCCTTCTCCTCTGATCACTCAATAACAGAGCCATAACATGTGTTTAGGAGGTAGAAGGGCTCCTACATGGTAAACCCTGGAAGGTGCCTTAGGCGGCTGTCTGGACTTTTATGGTCCCCCTGACAGCGGAATCCCATCATATTGAGGAGCTTTGTTTTTAGTGGAGCATTACCTCCATAATTTAGTCCAGCTTGGCTCCCTTACAGTCGCATGCACGCCCCTCCACGATTTGGCTCTTTTGGTGGCGGTCCCTGTCCCCCTCACTTGGAGTTTGCTTTTACAACCCCTGAGTGTCACTTGGAGTGAGAGGGCTGGATCACTCAATCCTGGTGTTTGTTCAGGGGTTTATTTAACAGGAGTGACTGGACTGGATGAAGGGGGGGGGGTTGCTATGGATAGAGGTTAGAACATCTTGGTAACAATGCTATTTCTATAATACTGGGATAGCAATAGTTTCCTAGCTCTAAACCAGCCTTCCCAAGAGACCAAGTCCTCCGAGGGAGTTGATAGCGCCTCGCACTGGAGCTAGGGTTAGACCTGACTTTCCTACTTCCTCTCATATAATGCAGAAATCCTTGAGGGGCTGGAAAGAAAGGTTAGAACAAATAGATTGGGATCACTTTTGGATGACAGATCCCACCTGTCTAAAATATTGAGGCTCTGGATCCCTCCTCTCCCGATATCTGATCAACAGAGCCATAGCACCCATTTAGGAGGCGGAGAGACTACAATAAGGCTAAAACAGGTATTTGCCACAGCGATACTGGCACCACCCTGGAATGATTCACTAATCACTCCCGTAGGGGCTCTGATGGTAACCCTGAGTATCTCCTTACTTGGGGCTAACCTAAGAGTCCCTCATCCCTTTCCTCTTCCTTATGGAATGCAGGACAGGATGATCTTGGAGGAGCTCAATGAAAGCACCTCCCCAATGGAGGTCAATTTGTATATAGTTTGGAACTATAGGGTGTGTACAGAGTTCACCCTTTACGGTTTCGAAACATGCTACCTAGGCTGTGTCATAGTTTTCTTAAAATGGCAAAAACAAACTCTGCCCAAGGTTCAAGGTTTTGGCAATGGCCTTAGTTGTTCAAGTTTATTAAAGATGATAATTATAATTCTGGTTATAGCTGTAGACTATATGGGGGGTTGTTAAAAAACCACACATACTGCAAAATGGTATTGTAAAAAATGTTTTTATTGCATCATTTCTGGAATAGAATCAGGCTGACGACCTCGCTGCAGAAAAAGACTAAGGGTACTGGGATAGTGTGATCTGTTGAATGTTCCTCATGCTCCTCCTGGAAAAGGAAAAAAAGAAAGGTTAGTCCCACATACAAAACTAAAATATGGAGACATTAAATCCGGTAAAAATAATTTTTCACAACATTAATGGGGTACATGATCCGATCAAAAGAGCAAGGCTCATGCAGCATCTTGCCAAAAACACTTGTAACCTGATATTCCTTCAGGAAACTCATCTTTCAGATTCTGAACATCTCAAACTGAACTGGGGGAGATACGGGTTGTGGCCTCGTCCCATCCGAGAGGTAGAAGGGGGGGAGTGGCAATTCTAATCCCACGCAACATGTCCTTGGAGATAAATCAAACTCTCATAGATGCTCAAGGCCGCTATGTAATTGTCCAGGTCATGCTGTATGGCAAACCAGTTACACTGCCTAACGTATATTTCCCTCCTCAATCCAATTTCCCACCATATAGGAGTTTCATCAACATGCTTCTCACCCTTCTCCAGGGTCAATTGAACATGGGAGGCGACCTCAACCTGACCTTGACCCCAAACATCGACAGTTCCAACCCCCAGAAACATAGAAATAGTGCGACCAATAAACAATTTAAGAGCACTGTAGATTACTTGGGCCTGGTGGATGTGTGGCAGAAGTTACTCCCCATGACCCCCGGCTTCACTTATTACTCCCCAAGGTTTAAAACTTATTCCAGATTGGATTACATAATAACAACATGCAAACACCTAACCACAGTGCAGGACATTAGTATTGGTCCTAAACTACTATCAGGCCAACATCCATTGATCCTCAAATTGGACATGGGTAGAGTAAAGAAGAAATCTCAGTGGAGAATTAATCCCTCCATATTAGCGGATAAGGAATACATGGAAACTCTCTCCTCCAGAATTCCCCTCTTTTTTTCAGAAAATGCCGACCCAGATATTTCAGAGGCAATGCAATGGGACGCAATGAAGGCTACCATCCGGGGGGAGATTATATCATATTCATCTAGAAAGTACAAAGAGAGAGAAATTGAATATCAAAGACTCTCTAACCTACTGTTAAACTATCAAATGCTTTATCAGGAGGGTGATGTCGATCCCCAAATACTAATAAGAAACACAAAGGCAGCCCTGCAGTGAATTAGTGATAACAAGATACAACAATCCTTATATTACCTTCGTCAGGCAGTTCATGAAGGGGGTCTCAAGTGTATTAAGAACCTGGCCCATAAATTACGGGCTCGAAAAAAAGTCATCTACCATTATAAAACTTAGAAACCCAATCTCAGGTAAAACACATTAGTCTAATGAATGCATTCAGTGGGCCTTCCAAGACTACTATAACAAGTTGTACTGTCCCCCTCCCTCTTTTCTAATGGAGGAAACAAAACAATTCCTTAAACAGGCCAACCTCCCAACACTTTCCCCTTCTCAAATTAAAAAACTAAATTCCCCTATTTCAGCCCTGGAGATCGAGGAGGCAATCACAAAACTTCACTCTGGGCGATGCCCCGGTTCAGATGGCTTCACAGCCGAGTGGTAAAAAAAACTTACTAAAGAACTGATTTCTAAACTACAGCTACTATTCGTTGACATTTCCAGGGGTGGTCTGTCCCCCCCCCATCCTGGGATTATGCAACAATAGCCCCCATCATTAAACCAAACAAGGACCCCTCAGACCCGGGATCCTACCGCCAATCTCAGTACTAAATGTGGATTATAAAATTTACATAGCCATATTGGCCTCTAGATTAGAACCCATTATTCCCCAGATCATTCACCCGGACCAATCAGGCTTCATCAAAAATAGAAATACCTCTGATAATGTTCGTAGGGCCTTGATCCTACAAGAATATGTTCGTACCAGATGTATTCCATCTGTTTTCATCAGTCTGGATGCTGAAAAAGCATTCAATCGTGTTTCATGGCCCTTTTTATGGGAACCTTTAAAAGCATTTAATTTCCCCCCCTGGTTTATAACTTTTCTAATCGACCTATACAAGTAACCAAGGGCATTCATCCGAATAAACAGGTCACTGTCCCCCCAATCTCCCTGGGTAGAGGAACACGCCAGGGATGCCCACTATCTCCTTTTCTTTTTGCCCTATTCATAGAACCCCTGGCATCGGTTATATATAACTCCTCCTCAATCGAAGGGATTCTGATAGGTCAACAAGAATACAAAATCTGCATGTTTGCAGATGATGTACTTCTGACCCTGTTATCTCCTTCCCAATCTATTCCAGCTTTCTGGAATATCTTTACTTTATATGAATGAATATCTGGATTTAAACTTAATGTAACTAAGACCGAAATTCTTTCCTTCAACTTTTCCCCCTCTTCTCAGCTAAAACAGACCTTTCTATTTCAGTGGCGATCTTTGCAATTAAAATACCTAGGGCTCCACCTCCCACTGGACCCCAGTGTCTTGGAGATGACCAACTACGAACCTTTAACAATCCAAATCCAGGCGAATTTAGACAGATGGACCACGGCCTTCTTCCCTCTTCACCAACGTGTAGCGATAATTCATACAAATATCCTTCCCTGGATTTTATACCTATTGCAGAACATTCCCTTCTTTCCTTCTAAATTTTATTTTAAATCATGGAACAAAATGATACTAACTTTCTTGTGGGGCAAAAAACGTCCCAGAATTAGGCTCTCCATCTTAAAACTGTCGCTCTCCCGGGGTGGTATTAATCTGCCGGACTTTGGTTTGTATGCCCAAGCGGCCTTCTTGCAAACAATAGTATTATGGCTGACCGACTCTTAAAATTCCCCTTGGAAAACATTCAAATTTCAACTAAACGATCTCTTCGACATCAGAAAGATCTTGTTTTCCTCTAATGAGAGATCGGTTGCACCCTCAGAGTTTACAGAAATAACATTCCAGACATACAAGCTTTGGAGGAAGCTGAGAAGGTTGAGCCCTTGTCTAGAAGTCTATGAATATTGTAAATTGATATCCCAGGATGATACGTTCACCCTCATTTACATGGACCAAACTTTTTCCTTATAGAGGTCAATTGGGCTATCACATCTCTTCCAATTTCTTTCCTCCAATGGTATTGTTCCTTTTGATAAACTTCAGACCCAATACCCACTAGGTAACTGAGATAGGTTCCGCTACTTCCAAATTCGTAACCACATTCTCCGCAACAGGATAATCCAGCCTAAAATGCCATCTCCTACTCCAGTCTTATTAAAGCTCTTTATAGAGACTCGTAAAAATAATATGAGATCACACATTATAGGCCTTATCTATAAAGAACTGAGAAGTGAATTATCAGATTCCACAGCCTCAATATTGAGGGGGTGGAATAGAGACTTAGATCTGGAGATTGATATAGATGACTGGACTCGATCTTCCCAGATTGAACAGAAATCTGTTGTCTCTTCTTACTGGAGGGAATTTACATGGAAGTGCCATTCTCGATTTTTTAGGGCTCCAGTGGTCCTTCTAAAATATCTTCCAGAGGAGTACGGGAGGCGCTGGAGGAACCACGGCTGTATGGCTGCAACATTAGGACATGTGTTCTGGTTGTGTCCCAGACTAATGCCGTTCTGGCTATCATTTCAGAATGAACTTACAAATATTATTATCAGAAACTATAGAACTCACTGCTGTACAATTTTTAATGGGGATCTTCCCAGACCACACTCCTCAGTGGAGACATACTTTATTACCAATCTGTTTTATTGCAGCCAAGATAGCTATAACTAGACGTTGGATGTCCAACAAAATACCAACAGTACAGGCTTGGAAAGGGATAATGTCTGAGATATATACATCAGAAATCTTTAATGCTGAAATGCAGGGACGAGTCCCATCCCTTGCTTTGAAGTGGCAGGCCTGGACGATTAATAATTCTTTAACGGACTCAAATAATGATCCTAAATAACAATTTAATATCGAAGGGTTAGACTACCTTTTGGGAATTCTGAGGGTCTTAAATGAACTTGAGTGGGAACAAAATTATTACTAGAAGCCCCTCATACAAAATCTGGTTCCCCCTACCCAAGAGAACTGAATAGGCCTGTATACTCTGCAAAGTGAGGAACATAAATTATATCACCAAAAACTGTAAATGTTGATTACCTGAATTTGATGCAGTCTTACAAACAACATTGTTACTGTAACTATTTTAGATATTAAGTACTACCTGAAATGTAAATGTGTGGAAAAAAACTTTTGAAATAAAAAGAAATTAAAAAAAAAAAAAGAATTGCAGAAGGGGGAGACTGAAGAAGGGGACCAAGAAAAAGCTGTCATTTTAAACAGGCACTTCTGCTCGGTCTTCACAGCAGAGGGAGGGATGGTCTGCCAGAGAGAAGCAAGAATACGGGGGGGGGGGGTTGAACACAAATCCATTTCAGAGGAAAGTGTCCTAAAACGACTTGCAGCTCTGAAGGTGGGTAAGGCTATTGGACTGGATTGGATGAGATACACCCCAAAGAACTGAGATAGCTCAGCGAAGTACTAGCTGTTCCACTGACAGCCTTGTTCAACAGCTCACTGTAAACAGGAGTGGCTCCAGAGGACTGAACAAGGGCTGATGTGGTCCCTCCACATAAGAGTGACAGCAGGGGAGGAAGCTAGCAATTACAGACCAGTCAGCTCAGCTTCAGTGCTGGAGAAACTAAATGTGTCAGTATGGCTCAGTTGGTAGCACATCTGTTTCTGGGCCAGAAGGTTATGGGTTCTAGTCCTACACCTGTATTGGACTCATACCATAAATGTTGGCACCTGAGTGCAGTACTAAGTGGATACTGTACCGTTGGGGTGTGCGTTCCTTCAGAGAAAATGTAAAACTGTACTGGTAGTTGCTCAGGTGGACATTAAAAGTCTGGTGCTTTTTTTTTTTTAGGACCTCAGCTGAAGAGGAAGCAACTTGTGGTAAGGAATTTTTGGGAACACCACAGAGGGGAAGGAGGGAGGAGAGGTACCTACCCAACACCTCGGCATGGAGGGATGTGGAGTGGATCCTCAGCATCATCTGGACAGGAGGCGGAGCTAGATGTCATTGTTCATCTAGGGACAAATTACCTGGTAGGGGTTGCAGCAGCATGGTATAGGATAGGTTTGGGGAGGCGGGGAGGGGCCTGACGCAAGTAGCATGCACTGTGGCCTTCACTGAGGTGTTACCTATGCAAAACTGGGGGGAGGAGAAGGAAAACTGCACCATGGTCTTCAACAACTGGTGAAGGTATAGTGCAGGGAGGAGGGGTTTGGCTACATCGGGGACTGGGGTTGTGTGTGTAAGGATAAAGGCCTGTACAAATGGGATAGCCTCCATCCATCCGAGAGGGGAACAGCAGTTCTGGGTGGAAATTTTAAATGCTGCTTCAATGTGCATTTAGACTAGCCAATGGGGGCAGCAGAAGAAATGAGGGGGGCAGTGAATGACCCCCAGATAATGGAACAGCAGCAAAGAAAATCCTAGGGGAAATAAATTCCCCAGCAGTAGTGGGGGGAAGAGGCAAAGGGAAGGATTGGAAAGTTGAGAGGTGGAACTGAGGCTGAGAAAAATACTGGGGGCAGAGGGAGGATAAAACTGGAAGGACAGTACCAGTGAAAAGAAAAGGGTGAAGGATGGACTCAAGAATGAATGGCAAAGTAGAACAGAGGGACAAAAGGAGTAGAGATCTAAGTGTGTCAATGCAAAGAGCCTAGGAAACAAAATTCCTGACCTTGAGGCTACCATTGCGGAGGTGGACCTGGATCTGGAGGCAATAACAGAATCATTGTGCACTGAGAACTACAGCTTTGGGGGGGGATACTGGCTCACAACATGTTTTGAAAGGATAGGGCAGGGTGGGGTAGGGGGTTGTTTTATATGTAAGGGTAGGTATGGAGGCCACAGAAATACAAGGGAATGGAGGGGAAAAGGAGAGGCTGGAGGCTCTTTGTGTTGGTTTAGAGATAAGGTCTAGGGCCTTTTTATGCTTGGGGGTGGTGTACAGGCCACCAACAGGGGAGAGGAACTGGACAGGCCACAGGCAAAATGGCAAGCAAAGGGGAAGTAGTAAGTATGGGTGACTTTAACATGCTGCATGTTTATTTTATTTTATTTAAAATATTGTTAACTGGGTAAAAGAGCACTGGGCCGTTTGACCATTTTACAGGCCTGACCAGATAGACATGTGGACTGGAACATCCTGTCCGCAGATACAACTAGGAGCAAGTTTATCCTAAACTTCTTCCAAGGGGCATTTCTCAGGCAGTTGGTTACAGATACCACTAGAGATGGGGTAGTGCTACATCTGGTACTTACAAACAGGGAAAGCATTGCAAACATCATAGTGGGTAGCCCCCGGGTACAAGCGATCATACAGTGTGGTTTAACATACAGATTGGGCAGGAGAAAAAAAACACACTAGGATAAGTGTCCTGGACTTTGGGAAAGCAGATTTTAAAGAAATGGGAGACTGCCTTAAGAAATACCTTGGAGGTAGGGATAGCTGGAAGGGGGTGGAGCACAACAGAATGGAATAAAGGAGGGAAAAACTAAGGTAGCGGCAAGCTGGCCTGGCCCGGTGGCACTGAGGTTGGAGACGCTGGTCGCCACACCTCGCGCCATGATGGCAACCCATGTTCAGGAGCAAGCAGGGATCATCGTGGGTTGTCAGAGGGAGATGGATCGAGCATCCGATGGACTGCTCTCCATCTCTAGGGAAGGGAGGGACCATCGGTCGCTGTGCACCTGACCCCTAGCAGAGGCTGGGGGTAGGTGATCCAGAGCCACAATTATAAGGGGTGGAGCAAGGCAGAGGCTTGAGGTGGCACGCACGGGAGCGTACGCAACCACTTCATTGGCATCATTGCACGCTGAGCTCCACAGGGGTCAAGTGGGGAAAAAAATGGCATCCTAGTTACTGCAGCTTGATGGCCAATCTACGGGTGCCCCAGCTTCAGAAGGGCATCACCGGAACTGGATCCGGTCCTGGTGGGCGAGATGGTGGCCTCCCCGCCACCCTGCGGTGGGGGGTAATCTGTGGGGGAAGAAGGTGATGGCCTTCAGAAAATGAAGCTGGGGGATGGACTGGATGGTGGTCCTATACCTAGGAGGGAGATGCCTTGAAGAGAGGTGCCAACCAGAAAGCCAGGGAGAAAGAAAGTAAGTAAAAAAAAAAGGCAATGGCAAGCTGTTTAGTGGTAATAGGCAAGGGTACGAGGAGAAAGAGGCCACTGTGGTTCTCCAAGGAGGTGGCTAAGGTGGTAAAGGATTAAAAAAACAGCTTTCAGAAAGTACGAGGAGATCCAAATGGAGGCAGACAGGGAGGTATCTTTAGAGAAACAAATAGAAGCAGGAAGGAGGGTAAGGATGCTAAAGGCTCAAACAGAGGTAAGGACTGCCCAGGAGGTCAAGAATGAGAATAAGACTTTCTTCAGGTATGTCAGCAAAAAGAGGAAGGCAAGGGGTGGTATAGTGAAGATCAGCAGACTCAAAGGGAACTGTGCAGAGGAAGACCAAGAAAAAGCTAACAGTTTAAACAAATACTTCTGCTCAGTCTACACAGTGGAATGGCAGGGGATGGGCTTACAAGCATTAGCTGGCACGGCGGGGGGGAGTGGACACAAGTCCATTTGCCAAAATGAGAGTCCACTGGGGAATGGAAACCCTAAAGGAAAACAAGACGATGGGACTGGACAAGATCCACCCATGGGTAATTAAGGAACTGAGAACGGTGCTAGCCACCCCTATGGTAACACTATTTAGCACCTCACTGGAGATGGGGGTGGTTCCAGAAGACTGGAGGGCTGATGTGATCCCTCTGCACAGCAGTGGAAACAGAGAGCAGGCCAGCAATTATGGACTAGTCAGTCTCACATCAGTGGTGGGGAAAATAAGGGAGTCCCTCTTGAAGGAGAAACTGATGGAGTACCCGGAGACATATGGGCTGCAGGACAACCAGCAGTATGGCTTCACTGGGGAAGGTCTTGTCAAACAAATCTCATAGATTTAATTGACTGGGCAAGTAAGATGGTGGGTCAGGGAGGGCAGTGGATGTGGCCTATCTGGACTTCAGTAGGGCCTTTGCCACTCTACTACAGAGGAGGCTGATAAAGAAGCATAGTGGCAGGCTGGTCAATGCAGTGGTAGCACTACCATTCATGATGCCGGTGACCCGAGTTTGGGAATGAGCTTGGGTCTTCGAGGGCCAGATGGGGGAGGAGGATTGAGCGTCCCAACAGATGCAGATCGAGGCAGTATAGCGCAGTGGTCTAAGGCTCTGAGCTGCAAATTTGGTGACATCCAGCAGACCAGACCTGGGTTTGAATCCCACAGCTTCCACTTGCATACTGTGTGACCCTGAGCAAGTCACTTAACCTCCTTGTGCTCCCAGGTCGCTCCTGTAAAAAAGCTTTCAGCTTAGTGTGCTATACCTGGTTAAACAACTAAATAAAGATGCTCTCCTCCTCCTCCGGGGAGGGAGTGCTCCAAGCTTTGCTGTGATACTGCCACCTGGAGTTCACAAGTGGCAGTGCAGACAGAGAAGGAGGTGAATGGGAGGGAGGGACATCGTGGATGCCAATGTGTGGACATGCACACAAGTGCGTATGAATGTGCCTTGACATCAGTACACATAACGTCCCTATAGGAGGAAACCAGGGGGAAAATACCACCGCAGCCCCCAACACCTCCGCAACAATGACGGCCTCAGTCTGCCTGGGTTCCCCAGCCTACAGCAGCTCTGTACACTGCCTGACACAATGTTCAATGTTCAGGGGGGTTCCTCCCCTACCCCAACCTGCCTTGGGGGTCCCTCCCCTACCCCAACCTGCCTTGGGGGTGAAGCCATGGCTCCATGGAGGTAGGTGGGGATCAAGAGGTGCTTATAAGTCCTGAGGGACTAGGGGAGGAGCTGAACAGGCAGTGGAGAAGCAAAAATACCAAGTGAAAAAAAAATGAAACTTAGCAGCCTGGGGGTGGGGAGAAGGTGGTAAGCTAGGTATCTAACTGGTTGACAGATAGGAGGCAGAGGGGTGATGGCAAGTGGCAATCACTCAGAGGACGGGAGAGTGACCAGTGGAGTATACAAGGATTGGTCCTGTCCTCTTCAATGTTTTCTGAAGTGATGTTGCAGAGGAACTGGTGGAGAAGGTTTTTCTCTTTGCAGATGACACAAAAATCTGCAAAGGGGTGAACACCCAGGAGGGGTGGAGAGAATGCTAAGGGATATAGGGAAACTAGAGAAGTGGACTAGGGAGTTGTAGCTGGGTATCAATGCCAAAGAGTGCAAAGTCATGCACATATGGCAGGGAAACCCAGAGGCTGTGTATTATGAGATGGGTGGGAGGTACTTACAGGTCAAGGTGGTAGGGCAATTTGACAGGGCAGTAGGCATGGTAAGCCAGATGCTGGGGTGTATAGGGAAGGGATCTCTAGCAAGAAAAGGAAGGTGATGTTGCTTCTGTATCACTCATTTCTGGAGGCTGTACCTCCACAAGGACATTGACAGAGTTGAAGCGGTCCAGAAGAGGGCTACTAAAATGGTGCAAGGGTCACAAGAGAAATCATGTAAGAAGAGGCTGTGGAAGCCCAACAAGTACTCTGTGGAGGAGAGGGGATATGACTGAGACCTATAAATACCTCATGGGGTGAACAAGGTGTAGGAGGGGATTCTGTTTCACAAGAGGAGGAGCACCAGAACATGGGGGAATGCTGTGAAGCTTGATGAGGGAAGTTTAAAGAGGATGTGAGGAAATACTTCTTCACAGAAAGGGTGGTGGATGCATGGAACAACATGCCAGAAGAGGTAGTAGGGGTGAAGACAGTGGGGAGCTTCAAACGTGTGGGACAGACACATGAGTATAATAAATAGAGGTGAGGGAGGAGGGAGGGCACCTGTGACCAAATAGAGTCTAGTGTGTAGTGTTGGGCAGGGGCAATGGGGCAGACTAGATGGACCTACCAATCCTTTTCTGCCAACACACTCTATGTTTCCATGTTTCTATAGACATTCTACTTAAAGAGAGGCTGCTGGCACATGCAGAAACCATTGGGCTACAGGACTGCAGGCAGTACAGATGGGGAGGGCAGTGGACATTGCCTATCTGGACTTCAGCAAGTCATTCGGCATTGTACCACACAGAAAGCTGATTAGGAAGTTGTCCAGCATAGAAATGGGGTCCACATTGGTAGACTGGGTTCAAAGTCAGTTAATGGATAGGAGACAAATGGTGGTAGTTAATGGCACATATTCTAAGGATGGGGGAGTGACCAGCAGAGTACCACAGGGTTTAGTGCTGGGGCCAGTCCTCTTCAATATCTTCACTGGGGACACTGCAGAAGAACTGGAGGGAAAGGTATGTCTTTTTGCAGATGACACCAAAATCTGCAATAGGGTGGAAACTCAGGAGGGGATGGAGAAAATGTACTGGGATCTAGGGAAATTTGAGGAGTAGTCAAAGACATGGCGGTTGGAGTTCAATGTTAAACAGTGCAAAATCATGCACCAAGGGCATAAGAACCTTGGTGCTGAGTGTAGGATGGGGGAGGTATTGGCAGTCACTAGACAAGAAAGGGACCTTGGGGTTATCATATCTGAGGCCCTCAAGGTGGCAGCGCAGTGTGGCAATGCAGAAGGCAGAGCTAGTGGGATGCTGGGGTGTATAGGAAGGGGCAATACCAGCAGGAGGAGGGAGGTGGTGTTGCCACTGCACTGCTCTCTGGTACACTGGATTACTGTGCCCAGTTCTGGAGACCACACCTCAGAAAGGACATAAACAGCATGGAAGCAGTCCAGAGAAAGGAAACCAAAATGATTCAGGTTTGCAAGGGAAACCCTATGACGAGAGACTGAAGGATCTCAACATATACACCCTGGAGGAGAGGAGCGTGAGAGGTGACATGATCGAGGACTGCAACTTAAGGACCTCACTAGGTGAACAGAGTGCATGAAGGGAGCCTTTTTCAAATGAAGATGAGTTCCAGGACTAGGGGGCATGTGAAGAAGTTGGGAGAGGGAGTTCAGGAGGAATGTGAGAAAATATTTCTTCACTGAAAGAGTAGTAGAGACATGGAACTGATTTCCAGACAAACTGGCAGAGGCTAGAGTGGTGGAGGGCTTCAAGCATGCGTGGGAAAAACATTGGGGTATATCAGATCAGAGGTAAGGAGGGGGGAAGGTTATCAGAAATCAGATAGGGTCTACAGAGGTAGAATAGGCAGGGAACACTTGGGCAGACTGAGTGGGTCAAGTCAGTTCATTGACTGTGGCAGCCATTTCAGTAATACAGTGCAAGCCTGATAGAATGGACACATCTGTGCACACAATTTTTGTCTGTTATATCCAGGGTCTATTATACCCAGAGACAGGGGAGCCTATGTTTTATGTCTGCCTATGTGTGTAAGCAGTGGCTCAAGGTAAATGCAAACCTATTATAAAACTTTATAGATTATTCAGAATCCTGCCTAGCATACATGTTCCTGTAGCCTGTGGGGGGGGGGATATTTAGAAATGCGCCAAAGGCATGCACAACCCCAGTGCACGCAAGTCAACTGCGCAATGGTGCAGTGACTGCAATATTCAATGGTTATGCATCGCAACGTGGGCCAGTGCAACACGGCTGAATATCGCAGGCACTGCACCATGGCGCAGTGAGAGGTGCGCCAGGGAGCAACCAGAAATGCACCATAGCGCAACCAGGGATGTGCAAGGGGCAGAGGAAGATGCACCAAGGTACAGCAGGAACAGCCAGAGGCACAGCAGAGAGAGAGTCAAGGGGGAAGGGGGGTTGAACAGTGCGGGAAGGTGGGAGCACCAGGCCAGGAACACTGGCAGGGACACAGCCAGCACACAGGTCACCACTGCACATGGAGTGCAAGCATGTAGCGGCACCCCCCCAAGGGGATGCAGGGCACAGGCGGCACTGACGTACGGGGACGGGCACCTTAGACCATCACACACCGGTGGGCACACGGCCACACATCCCAAACAGCCATCCCAGGGCCACACCAAGGCACAGCTGCTGACTGAGGGGCATGCCAACACCATGCACGCACCACCCAATGACACAGGTGCACCACACAGCCACCCACCACATGACTGCAGCATGGACCCACTCGACAGCTGCAAAGCAGACACGGACACAGAAGGGTAAACAGTTAATAAATACAATGGAAGAAAGCAACACAGCTAAACATAACACAAGTAACAAAAGGGAGCGTAGGCATAGGTGAGAAGGGGTCAGGGGACAGGGTCTGTACAGGTGGAAGGGGAAAGGAGGGAGAAGGGAGGACAGAGGCGGGATGAGGGCTGGTGATCCTCATGGCTGGCCATGGCCTGCTGGCGAATGGTGCCTCCCCCTGCGTTGGTTCTGGAGCATGAACCTCCTGGTCTGCCCTACAATCTCCATGGTGTGGGATGTGATGAGGAGGATCTCATGCTGGAGACGTTGATAGAGTGGCAGGTGGGATCCCCTCCAGACACCTATGGCAGAGGAAGGGAAGGGTGATCAGTGCACATCCATAGCCCTCTAGCCCCCCAGTGCACAGTGGGAACATACGCCTCTGGAGTGCTACCCCTGCCACCCACAGTGGGTGGGCCTATGCCTGCCACCAACATGGTAGGCCACGGCAGTGCACAGTGCTGGAGGCCACTGTCCAAGGACCACCCAATGGCACAGTGGCAGGCAGGTGGCATGGTGCTGTAGCGGAATCTCAGTGGCACTGGTGGCAGCCAGATGCACACCTAGCCCACCAACAGCTGACACACATGTGCAATGGCCGCCCACAGTGCAACACACACTACACCGTGTGCTGCACACAGCTGCCACGGCACATGGCACAGGAGGCCAAGGTTGTACCCCCACCCCCGCAAACCACCCAGCACAACAATGTGGGAATGCACAGTGCCTACCTGCAAGCCATGGCACTGCACGTGCCGAACCTGCTGCTGCACCTCCACTTGGTCCCGCAACCCCAGCCGTAAGGCCCGCAGTGGCCTGCTGCGGCCCACCAGGTGCACCCACCACTCTGGCACGTCTCCGGTCCTCAGGTCCCAGGACAGGAACACAGAGAGGCACACATCAGAACACGGCCACAACATGAGTCCACTGACCCCACCCCCAAGCACAGTGTGTGCCCCAGCTGGGCAAGGCTGCAGGGCTGTGGTGCAGCGCACCCAGTGACTGGCAATGCCATGCTACAGGGCACACAAAGACAGACCTCCCCCCACCCCAGCATGGCATGCAGCCCTGCCAACCTCATGGAACAGTGGTCGTGCACAGACGCAGTATGAGCCCACTTACCTGACCGTGGCATGGCCCCCCTGCGGACGCGCGCCTACAGTGCCCTCAGCCACTCTAGGTCCCTCCCGAGTAGGTCAAAATACTGGTGCCGGCACTGTTCCCTGGTGCGCTGCACCCCAGCGGCCTGGACCACCCCATCCACAATGGCCTGCCACATCTCTGTCCTGGGCCTAGTGAGGGGCTTCTGGCCAAACAGGCCGGCAGCATGGGGCTCCACCTGGGCCACCAGGTTCACAAGCTCTACCTGGCTCCAGTTGCAAGCATGGGGCACTGCATGATGCGGCATTGTTCGTCAGCACAGTAGAATGCCAAAATGGCACCCAGTAGCACACGTGCACAATGTGCACGGGATGCGCATCTCACACAGAGATGTGCAGTCTGTGGCAATTGCGCATCACCAGGGATGCACTGCATGGGTGTGGCCACACCAGCACGTGGGACTGAGGCCACTGGGGGGCATAGGGCATGGCGGGGGTCAGGGTCAGCATGTGCAATGTGTGCGAGTGCACAATAGGGGCCATGTGGACAGCACACCCCATGAGTCCAACAGCGCCTGTGCATCATAGAGTCAATGGCGCCCAAGCACCATAGACCCAATAGTGCCCGAGCACCATAGGCTGTATGGCACTCGAGCACCATAGGGGCCCATGGAGCATGGCCGCAATGGACCCTACAGTGCACACTGCACAATAGGCGGCAGCATCTGCCATTGCACATGCACACTGGTGAGTCCACACTGCGCATGTCACAGCATTGAGCAACGACATGCGCTGGTACAAGACCATTGTGAAATGCGCAACAGCTTGATATTCAGCCGACATATGCAGATTAGCTCATCAGCCTATCCACGGTGCAATGAGGACATTTGCATGTCATTATAGTTGCACATCAGCTCATTTGCATGTGATGCGCCATAAAAGCACCACACAACATCACAGGCCATGGACCGGTATTGCAACCATCAGAGGTAGGATGCGTCTGCCCGGGGAGGGCCAGCATAGGGTGCTCGATGGCTGGGATGGGCCAATGCAGCCACTAACCACATGTTGTTGTCCACAGGTAGCAATATGTTTGAGCACGAGGAGGGTAAGGAGCGTGGGCCTGCCCGGAAGCGCAGGCCCAACTTCACGAGAGATGAGGCCGATGCCCTGTTCGAGGCATACCTTGACAGGGAATCACTGCTGAGTGGCGCCACTGGTACATCCCAGGCCAGGGCCGCAGCCTGGGAGGAGGTGGGGGAGGCCATGAACCAGCAGGGCAGCCACCAGCGATCTGCACAGGAGTGCAAGAAAAAGGTGGGCACCAACAAACGTCGGATAAAGGAGAAGGTGGCGGCCATCCGGGCTGCCAGGTCAGTCACAGGTGGGGGCCAGGCCACCGTGTCACAGCTGACGCTGCAGGAGGAGATGGTGGTGGCCACCATGCGGTGTAGTGCGGTGGAGGGTGTGCCGGGCGGTGGCTTCCAGACTGGAGGGAGCCCATCACTGCATGGTAGGTCTGGCAGGTTGGGGGAGGGGGGGCCTGTTGGGTCAGCAGCTCTAACGCATCTGTGCTCCCTTACAGCACTGACTCACCAGCCTGTGGTGGCTGGGACACCTGCGGCTGTTGTGGTAGCCTGCCCAGCCCCAGAGGACCGGCCATGCACATCCACGGGCATCCAGGGGCCTGATAGGCTGCGGACCAACACTGCTGTCCAGCCAGATGACCCAGGTGTGGTGGCAGACGAGGGTCTGGCTGTGTTCCAGCGAGACACCAGCCATGGCATGCTCTGCACGGAGACACAGATTGGGGCGGGGTCCGACACTGATGATGATGAAACCATTGTCTTGGTTGGCGGGGGGCTTGTTGGAGGGGAGTCACCCATGCCAAACACCAGCACTGGCTGCACGGCTGGTGGCCTGTTGGTGGTGGAACAGCTGCCTGACACTGACCCTGGTACTGCTGTGTGCAACAGGCACAGTGGCGCAGGTTGGCGGGGCACCCGCACAGGTGCTAGCCATGCACAGGGGCTGGAGGGGTGGCAGCAGCGGACAGCTAGAGCTGTTAGGGGGCCGGGCACTACGTTCACCGCCAGCGCACCTGACACTGCCCATCCCCATGAGAGCCACACTCTGTGGCCCCCACCTGAGGGGGGGGCCATGCAGCACGGTCATACGACACCGGTGGATCGGCGCCATGCCCATGTGCCCAGGGCGCCAATCCCTTGGCCGAGCACACCCGATTGCTGCGGGCCTCCATGGAGCAACAGGTGCTGCTCATGGCTGGGGTGTGGGCACTCCATGCAGAAGTGTGCCAGGCAGCCGAGCAGAGTGAGAGGGGGCACCTTGCAGGTCCTGAAGGCCAGTCAATGCCTGCGGGAGGACATGACTGCAGTCCTGGACTGCATTGCAAATGGGATCTCGGATGGCCTTGCACCACTGGCTGCCACAGGGCATGGCTGACCACCACAGACACCGTGAAGTGCAAATGTCCTCCCCATGGCCCCAGTGATGGGCGACCCCATCTGTGTTGATGCTGGGCTGTGCTGTGGGTATCCCAGGCATGCCTGGTGCGGGCCTGTTTGGGAGCCTGCAGACCCCTGCGAGGACCCGGTCGCAGTCCCACAGTTCTAACCCTGGGGGGCGGTCGCAGACCCCCCTGTGGCCGTCACGTCTGTGGCAGACATGTGACTGCGCGGTAGACCTGATGTGCACACTCCCCTGTCAGCTGTCTGCAGCCACCGCCCTATGTGCATGTGGGCATTGTGTGTGTGTGTCTGTGTGTATGGCACGGTCATGGCAGCCATGTGGTGTGATGCATGCTGCCCGTGTGTGCACCTGTCCGGCCGCTGGCCTGTGTGGCATGTGCGTGATGACGCCATCTCACCACTGGTTGCACATGTGCACCGGTGCCTTACGTCTGATCCATGCCATGCGCTGACGCCTGGTAGCTTGCATGCGGGTGCCAGTGTGTGTGTGTGTGTGTGTGTGTGTGCTGTGTGGTGCTGTGTGGTGTTGCATGTGGCTGTGTGGCACTGCCCCCGCCACAGCACCATGCCTGTGTGTGCATGGCCCTGGCCATGCCCACACATTGCTGTGTGCCCTGCCACTGTGTTGGTTCTGTGCACATGTATGTGTCCACCTACATGCATGCACCATAGTGCTCCTGCGCTATCGTGTGTCGCTGGTGGTGTACCATCCGCCTGAGCCGGGGATCCCTACACCCGGGGGGGGCTGCCCATTACCTCCCGGCCCAACGCATGCGTCGTCCCCACTGCTGTTCCCCTCATCAGCCTCGACAGCTATTCCATTGTCAATGGCCATGTTGTGCAGCATGCAGCAGGCCAAGAATAGGCCGCAGGCCTTCAAGGGGCTGTATTGTAGGGCACCACCAGACCTGTCCAGGCAACGGAACCGTGCCTTCAGCATCCCAAACACATGCTCAATGATGTTCTGCATGCTGGCATATGCCTCACTGTACTGCTCTTCCACTGGGGATGACAGGCACCAGTAGGGTGTGAGCAGCCAGGGCCTGAGTGGGTAGCCACTGTCACCTGTGTGTGGGGGGAGAGAGAGAGAGAGAGAGATGTTATCCTGGTGACCCCTGTCACTGTGCCCCATGCCCCTCCCAGCCACACATGGTGGTTCCCCCGGCCTGTCTGCTCCCTCCCATGCCCCGCTGTATCCTGCCGCTCGTGGTCTAGCCATACTCACCCACTAGATGTCCTGTGGGGATATCCCCACTCTCGAACATGTGGCACACTGCTGAGCTTTGCCAGATGTAGGCATCATGTGCTCCCCTAGGGTGTGTGGCACAGACATTGGTTATGCACCCCCTAGCATCACACATCACCTGGCAGTTGATGTTGGGGTAGCCCTTCCTGTTGATGTAGGCTACCCCCTCTGCACCAGGTGGCATTGGATCCCCACCTGGGTGCAGTCGATGGCCCCTAGCATGCCAGGCATACGTGCTACCCTGTGGAACTCCTGCATGGTTGCTGTATGCTCCACCTGTGTGATGGGGAAGTGGATGTGCTCCGCAGCACGTGGCAGCAGGTTGTTGAAGAATTGTGTGAGGAGCCATGATGTGGCTGACTGGGTGATGCCTGTGGTGTCCCCTGTTGGTCTCTGGAAGGTGCCCGTGGTGAGCAGGCACATGACAGTTGTTACCTTTGTCTCCACTGTCAGGGCGTGGCTCCGTCTAGTGGGTGCCTGCATCTTGTCACTGCTTAGCTCACACAGCTGCCTCAGAATCACCTGGTTCAGGTGATAACGGCCCACGATCTCTGTGTCAGTGTGGGTCTTGAAGCTGATGTGGGGCTGGTATTGCCTTTTCCGGGTGTACCACCAACAGGCCCTTCCACGGCCACGTTGCTGTGCCTCCTGCCTCCTCACACCCCTCATTATGGTCTCCATCTGGAATGCCACACTAGCCATGGCCCCTGTTGTCCTGTCACCCCCTGGGCATCCGGCTCGACTGGCCCCCCCCCGGCTCTGTGGGGCAGTGCCTGTCACTTGGTTGTACCCCCTTCTGCGTACCCTGCCCCTGGCTGGCTATTGCCTACAGGCTTTATTGACCACTCCTGTGGGTGCCTGTGTCACTCCCCTTGGGTCTGGTGGCTCTGTATGTCACCCACTCCTTCTCACCCTTTCTGTCGGCCTCCCTGTCTGTCTCCCTCTTTCTCACTCTCTCTCTCTCTCTCTCTCACACTCTCCCTCTCTCTCTCTTTCTCTTTCTCTTTCTCTATCTCTCTCTCTCCCTGTCTCCTTCTTCCTCTCTCAGAGTGTCTGTCTTTCTCCCTCTGTCCTGCTCCCCTCTGGTGCAAGTGCCCTCCTCCTACTTGCTTCCTGTATTTATAGGCTCAAGTCTGCTCCACGCAATTTCGCAGTTGCTCCTCACTTGCGCCATAGGTTGGGGGTTGAATATCACACTGTGCCGCATATTCATGGGTATGCCCCCTGTCCTTGCACATGCATACATTACTATTGTGCATTGGCGCACTGCTACTTGTGCTGCACAGTTGCTCCCGCTGAATATTGCTCTATGGTGCATCTCTGCAGTTGCGCATGCACAACCCTGTTGCACCATGTGCAACTGCTTTGAATATCTAGGCCTGTGTGTTTAAAGTTATTTAAGTGTCAGGGAACATTAGTGTTTTGTTTTGTTTTTTGTTAAGGACGTGTACTGCAGAAGGTAAGAAGAAGATGTAACTGTAGTGGCTGGATGTTGGGATTCTGTGGCATTAAGAACAAAGGCAAATTGTGCTGTAAGGGTTTTTATTGAAACATAAAATCATTTCCTTTTATTGTAATTAATTAACTAATAAAAGTTTATGCAGCTTGTGAATTATTTCGTAAGAAATAAATACAACCTGTGTAGCGCCATCATCTTAATTCTGCATTTGCCAAATCTCCTTACCAGCTCTGTACTCCCCCCAAAAAAAAAGCAGTACAAATGTCTATAAAAACTTCATAGTGTCTGTTATAAACAATTTTTCTGTCCATTATAACCAGAGAAAAATGCATTGGATTTGATACATTTGGTTTGGAAAATCAGTGTTTGTCCGCTGTAACTGATTGTCCATTATAACAGTGTCCGTTATAAGTGGAGTGCATTGTACCACAAAACATGCAATAGATGTGCTAGCTTGCTGACTCCCACTTTCTTTAGCTGTGATAATAATGATCTACCAATTAAAAAGTATCTCCACAAGAAATACCTTCTAGGATTTTTTTTTTTTTTTTTTTTATGTAACATTTTGGTAACCGGGAAATGCACACTGAGCTTAGACTCATTTCCAGGTGCGACCCAGGGAATAGGGAGACAAACACACAAAGGTAGACACACAATTTACATAATGATATTCGAAACACTTAGTACAGTTGGTAGGAGAAGAACATCAAATTATGTATATAGTGTACGTGGATTACATATAAGATAATATAGGCAGCAAAGCAAAAGCAAACTGCAACAAGCAGAAGGTCAATATAATAAGTTACAATATTTAAGGCAACCAAAAGCAACCAGAACAAGAAAGGCAGGTGAGCAAGCAGAAACAATGGAGGTCATGTACTCATTGATATACTGTAGGGGCCAGAGGGGGACAAAAAGCTAGTAGTCACTAGTTACTGGGGAAGGTTTAAGCAAATGCTTGAGGGCGGGGAGCGAAGGGGTGAGTTGAATGGAAGCAGGAAATTGATTCCAGAGGGAGGGGAGGCAAAAGAAGAATGCCAGCTGACCGGCCAAAGTGTGAGGATGGGGGAGAGTGAAAGTGAGGGGGAAACTGGAACGCAGGGGGTAAGGGGTGGGGGTAGCAGGAGAGAGAGAGAGAGAGCCACTGTGCTGCCCAACACCATTAGCGACCACTCCCCCCATCATAGGTATCTGGTCCAACAAAGCTCCTAAAACCTCTCCCATAACAGTTGTGACAGGAGTACTGAGAAATGGGCAACTTGCCTCACTCAAAACCCACCTCAGTTCACAAGACTGGTCGGCCTTATACAATGCAGCTGATGTCGACACAGCACTAGGGTGCTTTATCAACAACTTTAACAATTCTTGTAACTTATTTGCACCAGTCAAAAAAAGAAAAATGAAGGGGTCCAATAAGTCATGGGTCACACCCCCTCTCCTTGAACAAATGAAGGCAAAGGGACAATCTGTGGTACAAGGCCAAAAGTACTGGGTCCCCCACTGACGTTCAAAATTGTAAAACCGCCTGGAACAAATGTACCAGAGCCATCCGCTTGGCCAAGAGTGAACACTTTAAAAATGAATTGAACAACTCCTGAGGTGACAGTCGAACATTCTGGGATAACATAAAATCCCTAATGGGGAAAGCCAGCAAAGCTTCTCCGATAGTAATCGATTCCAATGTCACTCCCACCCAAGACCCTAAAGACATTGCTAACGCCTTTAACAAGGCCTTTACCGACCTCAACAATGTACTTCCCCCTTGAGGCCATTTCTGAAACAACCAGTGACAATAACACCTGCCCTCTTACTAATATGTCACCACCCCCCCCTTCTGCCTCAAGACCATCATTCTAGCTGAAGCTTGCAAATACCTAAAAAGTCCTCATAAAACCCAGTTTCAGTAATGACATGCTCGACCTCAAACTAGTTGCCCAAACCCTTGATGTCCTACTCTCCCCACTTATCTGGGTCCTTAACTTAGCACTCATCACTGGCAAATTCCCACTTCATTAGAAAGCGGCAACTGTCACTCCCCTATTCAAAAGCAGCAACCGAACAAATCTCTCTAACTACAGGCTGATATCAATCCTCCCACCCCTATCAAAGGCCCTCAAAAGAATAGTTTATGACCAACTAGTGGACTACCTCGACAAACATCCAGTGCCAGCAGCAACACAGTTTCTGCAGGACACACAACACAACTGCGGCCCTTGTGGAGTACACCAGTTACATTCATCAGTCACAGTCCTTGGTGGGGGCCAGCTACATAGGCCTCACCAAGGTCTTTGACAGTTAATAATGATCTACTGCTTAGTCAGCTTGCCTGGACAGCAATTTCCACCATATCCCTAGGCTAGTTCAGGAGTGTTAGGAGGTCTAAACCTCACTTTCAGGTTCTTGTCGATATTGGGAATGCAAGTAATCACAGACACGTTGCATTAGAGTAATAAACAAGTTTATTACTACCAAAAGGATAAATCACAGTTGCCCTAAGCAGTTCTTACCAATACGAACCGGGAGCCAGTGCAAAGCGTTCCCTATACCTCAAGGTTTCTCTGTGTCTCTTGGGGTCTCTCCTGAGGTCTCCGAGGTATAAGACTAGTGTATTACATTATATACCTATGATAATTACTATGGTTACTGTAAGATAGAAACATTTCTAGTTACAGAGATGAGCCCTATTGGCTAAATTAGAGGTGGCGCCATGGTCCAAGATAACATTATACAATTCTGTAAAGTCATCAGTTTCTAAACAAAAGAGTTCTTATACAGAGTCTTACATAACTCAGTGTAGTAGTACAAATCACCAAAAGGTGGCAATGCCGTCTTACATATTATAATTATTCCAAAAACACAGGTGCCTTGACATCTTACAAGTGAGAAATACACAGAAAATACATAGCAGAATATATGTATTAGCAAGCAAAGTGTATTACAACAATATGCATTCATATCCTGACATCTACTCTTGTACGGTAGATGACCTTAGCCCTATATGTTAGTATAACATATACTTAAGTGCTAGCTGTCTATGGTGTACCTCTGAGGGTACCAATTAGGGTGCAGGGACCTCATGTAACATTCTCCCCTTGTTGCCTCCAAGGGCAACACAGGCAAATGTCTAGGCAAAGGACAGGGAGCAGTGGTCGTTTACAAACCCGACGCGTGAGCTTTGTAAAGGAACTCAAGCTGCTCACGGTGTTGGCACAGTGTGCGCCGTAGGCAGCAGAGCATAATAATCAAAATAAAGATTAAAAATGCTTGTATAATAACAAAACCTTTAAAAGTAGTCTCTAACCAGGTGTTAGTCAATGCGTCATTCATGTCACCATCATTAATCAGAGAGAGGATAGCTTCATTGGCTTTTGTCATATTATTGCTGATGTGGATGAGGTGTGTGTATTTCCTGTCTAAAAGTGATTTCAATGTAAGTGTGAGTGGGTCTATGTGTACATTAAAGTATGGCAGGTATTCAGACAGTGTGAGCAGATAATCAGGGTTACCATCAATGATGTCTGCATCCAGGAGGGGTACGGGGGTTATGACGGTATGTCCAATGACAGTCTTCTGGTGGGGAACAAAACAGAAATTGGGGTAATCAATAGCACATGTAACAGATCCATAAGTATATGATTTGTAGTCAGTTACCACGCAATATTCTCCATCAGAATTGTACTGTGAGCACACAGTAGGGAGTCTCCACTTTTGCAACTGGACAGGGCAGGGGTAGGTCGTCTTCGAAATCCGTCTTGACAGGTGATTAACCTCTTCATGATATGATTGTTAGAGCTCATCCAGAGTCAGAGTTGAGTTGAAGGAGTCGGTGCCATTTGTCGTGATGTCATCATCCATGGCGAAAGTCCAATCAATGCTGTCTGGAGAATAACCACAAACAGGTTGAATAACATCAAATACATCACATTGGCACAAGTAAATGTATTGCTTTTTCGCACAACAGTCCATGTGCGGAGCCACCCAGGCGTCCAGGAAAGGATGGTAAACTGGTAGAGGCGGTAGATCCAGGAGTTCTCTGTAGATGTCTTTGTCCAAATGCCCAATCAAATGCACCAGTTCAAGCTTGTCGAACAAAGCTGTAGTGGGATCAAAGCGTGGTAAAGAGACAGTAAAAGAATCAAACATGTTATGGAACATTTCTTTGCAGCAAAACAAGGACCAGTATTAGGGTGCCTGGTCACAAACCCCAAATTCCTAGCTGTAGAAAGAGGAATGGTTAAAGTTTGTTGCATACACATAGAAACACAGCTAGGGGTTTTACATCATGGACAATACCATTTGGAGATGTCTGTCATGTATGATGTCAGGGATTCTTCCAGATTCCAGATCGCGGAAGAGGTTGTTGATGGTAGTGATAATGTATGAGCCATAAGCAGAGCAAAGTATTTCTCTAGCAATGTATTGCTTATCTGCTTCTTTATTGTTCTGTTGTATGAGTGCGTTGATTTTATCTCTTGAATCGGTGAATGCCTTAGCAATGCCATGCATGTTGTATGCAGCGTATCTTTCTTCCTGACTAAGGCCGTCCACACCATGCGATAATGTAGGTAGTATATTGTTGACCAAACCAGTGGAGAACTTGGCAGAATGAGCTTTGATAGCAGCAATGTCTGCTTTATTCCAGATAGACATAGCTGTACCAAAAAGACCTGTGACAGTACCTGTTGCACCTGTGACATCAGAACTGTCAACTTCATGTGTCTTACGTATACGAGTTAGATCATCAGGAGAGGTCTTTCTCCTGAAGTTGCCTCTATGTTCAGTAGAATGGACTCCGGCAATAGGGTCTTGAGTACGAATCTGAAATGCAGCTAAACTATCAAGCAATAATGTAGTATAAAACGCTGAAGTGTTAGTATTGTGACACATACCAAATTCTTTCATATTCCAGTAAGTAAGGTTAAACAAAACAGGTGTATGCATAAACTGTAAGTTATTAATCAAAGAACCTGGGAAGGCAGTGGCTGTTAGACTACTACGGGGACCAGGGGTATGCTTTGGACATTCCAAAAGCTGTTTATCAGTGGGTGGTAACACAGAGAGGTACATGGATGCAGAAGCCATGTGGTGTATAGCACAACATTTCCAAGCAGAATCTCTGGACAAAGAATTACAGTACGAAGGATCAATTAAGGCAGTTATGTTGTACAAATCAGGATGTCTTAGTGCAGTTTGTAACAAGGACAGAGAACCATTTGGGGATAATTTAGCATTGGGCCAACCTTGGAAAGTTCCTTTGGAGAGTTTGGCCACAGGGAGAATTTGTCCTTGCGATGTGGTTTGCCACTCAATTTGAAGGGTAGATTTATCAGGAGCAACAACCGAGGCAGTGAGGTAAGCATCGGAACCTTCCTGGACAGTGATCATACTATCTGGTATATTGATGGATACTCCCTCTGGAGGAGGTGCTGGAGGATCGAGGTGTCATAGGAGGTCCGGTACCATGCCTTGGATGCAGGGAATAACTCCTGAGATGAGGAGATAATGGAACAAGATAGCCATCTTGTCAGTGTATCTGAAAATGAAGATCAAAGATTAGTATGTTAATACTATTCCACCCAATGGGGTGAGGAAAAGTAATTTAAGCTCCTTTATACAATTTCAGCTGGTTTGCATGTAACCATTTGTCAGTCAACTTGTTGTTATGCAGGAGTCTGACCTGATAGACTGCTGGACTGAGCTTGTTGACAATGGGGTATGGGTCTTCCCGCTTGTTGGAGAAGGAGTGGGTGGGATGTGCAAATCAAAGTACCATTACCTGATCTCCAACTTGCCAATCCACTTCCTGTGCGTGTTTGTCAAACTGTATTTTGGATTGTTGCCGGGCCTTGCCCATGCAGTTGACAGCATACAAGTGTGTGTGTATGAGGTCTTTTCTGAGTTTTTCCACATATTGGTCTACAGACACATGGTCTGCAGTGGGGGGGGGGTGCAGGTCAAACAGCAGGTGTTCTGGTAATCTCATCTGTCTACCAGTCATCACCTCAAAGGGTGTGAGCAGGGTGGTGGCTGAGGGTGTGCCTCTAATTGCCATAAGGAGTAACGGCAGTAGGGAATCCCAAGTTTTGGGATTATTCTCAATGAATTTGGAAAGCATTTGCTTAATCCGTCTGTTGGCTCTTTCTACTTGACCTGAGGATTGGGGGTGGTAGGGTATGTGGAACTTCTGCTGGACTCCCAGGAGTTCAAGGGATTCTTTCATCAACTCACCTGTAAAACTGGTTCCTTTGTCAGAGTCTACTTTTAGGGGTAGACCCCACCTGGAGAAAATCTGTTCCACCAGGATTTTGGCAGTAGTTTTTGCAGTGCATGTCTTAGTAGGGAAAGTTTCAACCCACTTAGAGAAGAGATCAGTTACCACAAGTGCATACTTGTTATTTCTGCTGGTGTTGGTTAGAGGACCAATAAAATCAATCTGTACGGCATGCTAAGGACCAGAGTGTCATTGTGGTAGAAGTTTGGCATTTTGTTTGGTAGGGACGGGGTTGTTTTGCGCACAAACGAGACAGTTGTCTATGTATTGTTTAACATCTTTGGTGACACCAGGCCACCAGGCGGTGGTCTTGAGCCTTTGGAGGGTATTTTCCACTCCCTGGTGTCCACCAGTGGTTGTATCATGCACTTGGTGCAAGAATTCGGATCTTAAGTGTCTGGGGACCACCCACAACTTGGTGGTGGAGTCATCTGGTTGGAACCAGATGAGCTTGTCATCTGGTGACAAGCGTAACTTACCTTCATGCCTCCGGTAGGGGTTGTGTGTAAGAAGTTTCTCTTTGGTACCCTTGTCAAGGAATCTGAACACTTCTTTAAGTTCAGTATCAAAATGCTGGGCTGCTGAGAGGTCCAAGGGGGAAAAGGTTCAGGTTTCTTCCTGAGTGCTGCAATCTGCACAACTGCATTGGCCTCTGGATGGTCCATCATCCAGACGTCCCCCCTCGGGCCCCTTCCTTAGCAAGGGTGTCTGCTGTGTTGTTGAAGGCATGGTAGGGGTCATGGAGAGAATGAGCCTTGACTTTGTGTACATAGAGTTTGTGTGCAAATTTTTGTGCCAGTGAATGTATGTATATTATCAGTTCCTTGTACTTCACTGGGCTGCCATCAGAGGAGAGGAAGGAGTTCTTCTGCCAGAAAGGAAGAAATTCTGTAAGAGAACAACAAACCCAGTTAGAGTCTGTAAAAATGATAGTATCCTCGGTTCCATGCTGGATGAACTCGAGGGCACAGGCCACCGCTGCCATCTCTGCATATTGTGATGATGCTACACTACAGCGCTTCGATATTTTGACAGTGTTCCCATAAGGGTAAATCACTAGAATGCCCATCCCTGCAATTTATTCTCCCTGATAGTAGGATGCTGGATCATCAGTAAAGACATGACACAAAGAGGTGTTGTCAAGTATTTGTGGTGTGGCAGGGAGGAAAGGACCTGGATCTGGAAGATCAGGTGACTGTAGTGTACAGTCATGGGGTATCTCCCTGGAAAAGGAGTCCATGAGCCAACATAGATGGAATTTTTGTTGGTTGTACCTGTATGTCTCTATCCTGGAGAAGAAGTGACTAGTGTGTCAGTCTGGTGTTAGAGACTGACCCATCCTTCACTCTGTCTGAGAGCAGAAAGGTAGTTGGGGTGTGGTTGGTGTTGATGATCAGTGGTGAGTACCCAATGATATACAGGAAATGCTTGACAGCCCAGTAGGTGGCCAGAAGGTTTCTTTCACAAAGGCCGTACTTCTGTTCCACTGGGGTCAAGAGCTGTGAGGCATATGCAATGGGTCTCAAGGTGCCATGCACCTTCTGGGCCAGCACTGCTGACATGGCAATGTCAGTGGTGGCACATTCCAGATGGAATGGTAGTGCTGGATTGGGGTTGACCAGAGCTGGGGCAGAGGCCAAGGCCTGCTTCAGTGACATCACAGCCTGGGTGTGTATAGGGCCCCAAGTCCATGGGATGTCCTTTTTGAGTAACTCATACAGAGGAGCAGCTTTCTGGGCAAAATCACAAATAAAATCTCTCGAATAATTCACCATACCTAGAAACCTTCGAAGAGCTGCCACACTGGTGGGCAATGGCAAGTCTTGCAATCCCTGTACCTTCTTCCAGGTAGGACTTCGACCTTGGTCAGTTATTTTCAGACCCAGAAAAAGTACTTCTTTCTGACACAGTTGTGCTTTTGCTGGATTGCATTTCAAACCTGCTATCTGAATGACAGTCAGTAGTTCGTCCAAGAGATCCAAATGTTGTTCCTGTGTGGCTGTTGCCAGCAACAGGTCATCCACATATTGCAAGAGACATTGGGGAGTAGAGAAACTCTTGAGGGCATCCATCATGTGTAGATGGAACAGGGATGGACTGTTATGGAATCCTTGTGGCAAGCAAGTCCACGTGTACTGTCTTTCTTCAAAGGTGAAGGCAAACTTATATTGACGCTTAAGGGCCAATGGTAATGACTAAAAACCATTGGAGATGTCCAGGGCACTGAACCATTTCAAGTCAGGGGTCAGAAGTTGTAGCACATCTGGTGTTGATGCCACAGTTGGAGAACGACTGGGGGTGACCTGATTCAGTTTCCTGTAGTCAATAGTAAGTCTCCAGGCGCCTGTGGGTTTCTTCATGAGCCACAATGGGGAGTTGGCAGTGGAAACACAAGTTCTGATTACTCCTTGCTTGAGGAGTGACTTGATCGTCTCTCTAAGGGAAGGCAAGGCCTCAGTTGGGAAAGGATATTGCCTTTGCCTCTCATGTGCTGGGCCTGGCACTTCGATGACAGTGTGGATTCTACCACAGTCATGTTTGTTGATTGCAAACGCTTTCAAATGTCATTGCAAAATAGGGAGGAGCTTTGGGAAAAGTTCATGATTCTTGAACAAATCTATGGCGTCATACTCCTTGACATTGGCAGATATTGTTGTCACGACGTGTGAATCAGGAATCAAGATGGTATGGTACTGACCCTGAATCTGTATCAGTAACATGTTAGCTAGGTCCACCACACAGCCGCGTGGTGCGAGGAAGTCAATCCCTATGATAATAGGATGATCATGCAATATCATCAGTTGGAAAGTGTGTGAGGCCTTTAGATGGCCTATCTCTACCGGTAGGGGTAGAGAACAGTATGCAGGTAACCTAGTACCATCAACTGCTGACATGTTGGTCCTCCATCCGGTGGATCAAGGAGATGTGTCTGGATGTTCATCATGTAACACAGATACAGCTGCACCTGTATCTAACAGGACTACTAGAAGGCGGCCCCCGACCTCGGCCTTGGTGCAGGGCCTTCTGTTTGTATCCAAGACTAGCTTGTTTACAATCCGGACTGGGGCCTGTAATTGTCAATCTGTACTGCTGGAAGCATGGAGAGGTTGGGCCTGACTCTTGTGAATCACTTTACCATGCCGTACTGATGCTGTATAGGGAGGAGCTTCTGGGTTCAGGCCTGTATGAGCCTGACGGCCTGTACCACCAGTGTCCCCATGACCAGTTAGGGTCTGGGTTGCCGGTTGTACTGCCGCAAGGGCCTGTGTGGGAACAGCATCTGCTACAGAGTGCACTTGTCCCAGGAGCTCTCGGAATTTCTGATTCTCTTCAGCTATCTCCCTATATGAAGGGCCTGTTCTTTGTTGTTGTGGTTTACCTTAACCCTTATGCTTTTTATACTTATGCCAATTCCAGTTCCCACCCCATTGTTGCTGCTATTGTGGTTGTTGTTGATGGGCCTGTTGGGGGTGTTGGTTATCAGCTGGAGGGGCTTGTTGATGTTGGGCCTGTTGGTGTTGGGCCTGCCCTTCCACTGTGTAGTGCGTCATGGCCTTTGGAGTAGGCCCCACAGTGGCCACCTTCTTGGAACCGAAGCCCAGATCACGGATATAGAGTTGGTACACTCTCTCAGTTTTCCGAAGGATGTCGGCAAACCTATCCCTATTGGGATAGGTGGTTGGCTCTACCTTTTCTCATACTGCTGAAATCATGTTCCTAAGGAACAGGGTCTTATATTCGATAAGATCTACATCCACTGCTTCTTGAGCCAAGTGCTTTCCTGATCGGTAGACCATCCAAAGTCTCTGGTGGTAAGTCGCTGGACTTTCCTTTGCATTCTGTTTTACAGGGTATGCAAGCATCACTCTTACTACACCTGGCTGTGAGCAGAAATGAGCTCGGCTGTAACCTCATCAAAGGTGGCGTTCCCATCCTGGCGGACGGCATTGGGGAGTTTGGCCCACAAACCAGGATCGATGGTCTGGCATAGTATTTGGACCTGATATTCTGCAGCGAAGCTAAGCATCTCGCATTTAGAACACACCTTTTCCAAGTGACAGCTGAGGTTGTCGGACGGGTTCATCCAACTGATACTGTCAGCTATTTGCTGAACAGAGTAGGCCATTTGTAGGGGATTACTGGGACAATCAGGCAGAGGTAGATTGTCTCGAGTGCCATTCAGGGTGGCCCGAGCTGCAGCCTCGGCCGCAGTGCAGACAATACCTTCCTGAGTGCCAGCCTCTTGTAGAAGCTGCCTAATCTGGGTTTTAATGCCCCGTTTACTCCTCTCAGGAAGGGGTACATTGCCTATCACAGTTTCAATCATAGTTTCTGTCTCCTGCCTGTCTTCCACATTAATAACAACTATCGGTGGTGCTGTCAGGACCAGGCCTGGGCCTGCCCCCCCCCCATTGTGGGGGCCGCCATATTGGCATCTCCCATGATGGGCGTCACGACGTTGATGACGTATGACATGGTGAGGGTGGAGTGGGGGCCCGCCATGTTGTGGATGGCTGGGTGGGGTATCTGGGCCATAGTAGGGGAGTGACTGGGCGTTGTATTGTGAAACGTTATCATCTGACAACTCCCCTTCAGATGACGTATGTAAGGCAGGGGCTATGCCTCCCATTGCCTTAACATGGCCAGCCAGAACCTCCCGCTGATGGCGTAGTTTCGCCATTTTGGTATTACATTCAGTATGACTCACACTTGCAACATCCATATCAATCTCATCTTGCTTTTGCAACACTCTATACACGACACTCAATTCGCGATTGTCCCTGATAGACACTTTAAAATCATTACATACCTGGTTTATCTGATCCTGCAGCTCACCCATTTCCTCACTCAATTGAGCATTTGCAGTACTTAGCAAATCATTCATTTGCAACGCCTGTCCCTTATCCTGTCTCAAACTTTCACACTCCTGCTTCAACATACATAGTTCCTGTTCTCCAGCTTGAGCTGAATGATGCAATAGTGAATCCTTTTCATTCCGAAGAGTTTGGAGTTCCGACTCCAAGTTCTGCTGCAGTCTAATACATTCTGTTTCCTGCAAACCCATCTGTTGCTTAAGAGATGAAATTTGCAGATCAAGGGTTCGAAACCTCGCTTCGGAGGCTTCCAAAGCAGCATAGAGAGCCACGACCATCAACCCTTTAGCTTGTCACTTATTGGCTGATTGTCTCGTCTCTGTATACTGGGTTGAAATCCCCAGTATAGGGTTTTCGGATTGACTTGCGTCCCACGCGAAGTCAGCCCATCCTCCATCGGAGGCAAGGAAGTTCGAGACATCGAGTCTCAGTTCTGTGCAGATATTTGATACGGTGGCCATTCTGTGGGAGGGAACGAAAAATCAAACTGTGAAAAAGGCACCGTGCTGCGTATCAATCCACAGCAGGAGCACTTTATACACAGCCAGGCTACTGTATAAGTTGTAGGCTTGCAAATCAAAGCTGCTATGGAGTGGGTCGAGACGGCATCGACCACACCCGAAAAGACAGCCAGACTTTGCAAGTTACTACAAACTGGTTTTAAAACGGGAGAGGTGATATGGGAATATACGCCTACTGTCCCCATGGGAAAGGGAAAATGTTTTAGCAACAAGTGAAACTTATAAACACCAAATATCACCTGCACACAGTCGCCAATTTGTTAGGAGGTCTAAACCTCACTTTCAGGTTCTTGACAATATTGGGAATGCAAGTAATCACAGACACGTTGCATTAGAGTAATAAACAAGTTTATCACAGTTACCCTAAGCAGTTCTTACCAATAAGAACCGGGAGCCAGTGCAAAGTGTTCCCTATACCTTGAGGTTTTTCTATGTCTCTTGGGGTCTCTCCTGAGGTTTCCAAGGTATAAGACTAGTGTATTACATTATATACCTATGATAATTACTATGGTTACTGTAAGATAGAAACATTTCTAGTTACAGAGATGAGCCCTATTGGCTAAATAAGAGGTGGCTCCACGGTCCAAGATAACATTATACAATTCTGTAAAGTCATCAGTTTCTAAACAAAAGAGTTCTTATACAGAGTCTTACATAACTCAGTGTAGTGGTACAAATCACAAAAGATGGCAATGCCGTCTTATATATCATAATCATTACAAGGACACAGATGTCCTAACATCTTTTGAGTAAGAAATACACAGAAAATACATAGCAGAATATATGTATTAGCAAGCAAAGTGTATTACAACAATATGCACTCATATCCTGACATCTACTCTTGTATGGTAGATGCCCTTAGCCCCATATGTTAGTATAACATATACTTAAGTGCTAGCTGTCTATGGTGTACCTCTGAGGGTACCAATTAGGGTGCAGGGACCTCGTGTAACAGGAGCTACCGCTCCATGAGAACTCAGCAGGTTAAAATACAAGGTACTCTATCCAACCATCAAATTGTTTCTATAGGGGTGCCCCAAGGTTCGATCCTGGGCTTCCTGTTTTTCAGTATATTCCTAAACAACCTCCCCAAAACCTGTCAATACAATGTACTCTTATACACAGATGATGCAGTACTGTACACATGCCACTCTACACCTGATTTGCTTAAAAAACAGCTGCAAGCGGACTTTACTGCAGTTGAGTCCTGGTTCTGAAATGCCAGGCTTCTATTAAACTACAAGAAAACTAAGGCAATGTTGTTCGCCTCCCCCTACAACCATCACAAGGCTTATCCCCTCAAGATATATAACTGCAGCAATGACCTTCTTGAAACTGTCAGCAATTTCAAGTACCTCGGGGTCACCCTCGACTGCTCTCTTTCTTATAATCTGCATATAGACCACATTGTCAAAGCAGCTAATGCCAGACTTGGGCAACTCTACCGCCTCAATCAATGCCTAACTGATAGTGCCATCAAACTGGCAGTAACCAGCACAGTCTTGCCAATTATAGACTACGGTCTAGTAGTCAATGGAGCTGCTTCTAACACTGCACTTGAGAGAATAAAAGTAGCCCTCAATAAAGCCCGCAGGCTTATTCTTGGGGCACATCGCTCTATTCACACATGTATGCTCTACTCTAGAACAGGTTGGCTTAATCTTCAGAATAGGATCCAATTCCTGGTATGCCTGCTTGCGAAAAAAAAACACCCTTGGCCTTACACCCCCAAGGATGCTGGCTTTCCTCAGTCCTTCCGTCAACCCAAGACCCACCAGAGGCTCTTTTCAAGCTGCCTACCAAGTCCCGTTTCATCACACAAAACAAGGGCAGCGATCATTTGGGTACAGAGCCTCCCTATGGCTAAATTCCCTTAATGCTGCACTCATCTTGGAACCTAAATTTGGCCCTTTCAAGCAACATCTTCACGCATATCTTACCTCCAGCAGTGTGAGCAACTGTGATACCACCTCCTAAGGCTATTTCATAGATATATTAAAGCTCCTCGTGCCTTACCCCTAAGCCTGTGGGGTTAATCCCACTGCACCCTCCCACTGTGAGCCATTGTCACCTCTGTATCCATCTCTCCACCTGCAGGGCCCTCCTTCCCTTCTTACTTCACTGACAGCACCCTCTCGGTTGCTCCATCCACAGCATCTGAAGCCCCTGGAACTGCCCTGTTTACCCCTTCTCCCACATATCCCCTTCCTCCCTCAGCCTCTCCCCTATCCCCTCCCCCTGGAAATGCATGGCTGACAGATGCATTTTACATCTTTCATTTTTTTCTGTTGGTCCACACAATTTTCCTGAATATTACATTATCTGCTATGGAAATTAATTTGCTCAGTTTCCTTGCATAAGCACTGCATGTTGGGCAAACATTTTCATGCACATTTTCTTCTTTTTTTTTTGTCAAAACTAAAATTATGATAAAAATAGTTCCAGAATTAAGATTATGTGTTTTTTTTTTTTCTCTGCAGGGCATTGGTTTTACAGCGGTGCATGTTTTATTGGAAGGGTATTTTAGGTTACATGATATTATTTTTTTAGTAACAAGTTTAATGTTTCTGGAGGCCACAACAAAATATCCTTGGGGTCACAGGTACTTGGCTACCCATCTGTCTGTACTTGGTGGCCTTACGTTACTGATTTCTTACTAAGTAATTTCATAATTTTGATTCCACATTAAGTCTGCTCAGTCCTTTGATGCTCCTTATTGCTATAGTATTTTATCAGAACATCATGAAATAATGCAGAAAAAAAACACATTTAAAAACAAATTCTGTACCCTAACTCTGGCTTGCTCCTCACATAATTGAGCAGGGGGCAGCTAGAAACTGCAAAGAGGGAAAAGGGAATCACTGACCCTAAGATCTGTTAATTGGCGGGTTCCCCCTGCGCCAGATTGCCTTAATTTTTAGGTGCACCTCCCTCCCATCTCACAGTAAATCAGTCTAGGAAGTGGAATTATTTTGCATTTCAAGGAGTTGCTAGTACTGCGTTCATCCTGCAACTGGCATGACTGACCATTACTATTTAGGGAGCTACAGGAGGCTCTAGTGACAAGTAGTCATGAGCCACTCATACTTTACAGCCCTGTGGTTAATGATGAGGTGTTCGATACAATCATATAGCAGTTTTGGCCAATGTATACAAGTACAGGTATACTGGGAGGCAGTATAGTGCTGTAATTTAGGGCACTGAGCTGCAAATCTGGAGACCTGGGTTTGAATCCCACTGCCCCCACTTGCATACTGTGTGATCCTGAACAAGTCACTTAACCCCCTTGTGCTCCCAGGTCACACCTGGAAACAAGCTTTAGCTTAATGTGCCTTTCCTGGTTAAACAACTTCCCCTTTCCCTTTCCCTTACACACATTAGAAATGTCTTTAGCAGATATTTGAAAGTTTGCACTATCAGTGATTTTTCTTCAAAGAATCTAATCTAAAAAAATCTTCACAACATTTCTATTGTACTTTCCAGGACCGCTACCTCATGCAAGGGGTGACAGAGCCCACCAGGAAGGGTAACATACTAGATCTGGTGTTGGCAAACGGGGACCAAGTCCAAGATGTAGTCGTACATGACCCTCTAGTGAACAGTGATCACTGCACAGTGTGGTTCTTATTCACACAGGCAAGGAGGCAGCTAGGACCAGGACAAAAGTGGCTGACTTCAGTAAGGCAGATTTTGCTAGGATGGTCAGCATCCTGGAGGGCCATCTTGCTGCAGTCTGCCCAGAGATGGATGAAGGATAGAAATGGTCCATCATAAAGAGGGGTCTAACAGAGGCCACTAATATGTGTGCCAAGACCCAGAGTAAGCAGTCCAGGTCTAAAAAAACCAAGCTGGCTCAGCAGGGAAGTGGCAGGGAAAGTGAAAGAGAAGAGAGTGGCCTTCAACAGGTACAAGAAAACTAGGTGCGGGCTGGACAAGGAAGAATACTCAAGGAAATACAGGGAGGCGAGTAGAGCAGACAGGGCAACTAAAGCTACAAGGGAGCTAAGATTGGCTCAGGGGATCAGAAAGGGGGAAAATAATTTCTTCAGGTACATTAGAGAGAAGAGGAGCTGTAAGGACGAGATTGTCCGGATCAAGAGAGAGAGCAGGTTTGGGCAGAAAATGGGGTGGATCAGGTAGAGGCACTCAACTTCTGTTTGGTGTTCACTAAAGAAAGGGAAGGGCTGATACCACAAGGGAAAGGAGGGATGGGTAAGGGAGGGGCAGAGGTAACAGATGAGGTCATCCAGGTGGAAAGGGTTCTAAAAGATCTTTAAGCCCTGCGGGTGGGCAAGGCTCCGGGACCAGATGGAATGCATCCAATGGTCCTCAAGGAGTTGGCGAGCTCACTGGTGGACTTTTTTAGCACCTCACTGGAGACGGGGTAAGGTCCCCTGGACTGCAGGATGGCTCCTGTGGTGCCCTTCCACAAGAGTGGTCCCAGGGACAAATCGGGTAACTATAGACTGGTAAGCTTAACTTCCATTGTGGGGAAGTTAATGGAGAGCATTCTAAAGGAGAGATTGGTAATCTTTCTGGATAATAATGGTCTCCAGGATGAAAGGCAACATGGGTTTGTCTCAGGAAGATCCTGTCAGACTAACCTAATTGACTTCTTCCATCGGGTCACAAGGGCAGTTGACGGGGGCCTTGCCATGAATGTCCTGCATCTGGACTTCAATAACGCCTTCAACTCAGAGCCTCACGGAAGGTTGCTGGGCAAGCTGAGCAACCTCGGGGCCGGGAAGAAACTTGTGGGGTCTGTTAGGAGCTGGCTGCAGAACAGACAGCAGAAGGTGATTGTAAGGGGGGAGCCCTTCAAGCTAAGACCCGTGACCAGTGGGGTACCACAGGGCTTGGTGCTCAGCCCCGTTTTATTCAATATCTTTATCGGGGATATAGCAGAAGGGATAAAGAGTAATATCAGTCTGTTTGCTGAAGATACAAAAATATGTGCGACAATGGGCAGTGAGGAAGGGAAGCAAGAAGTCAGGAAAGATCTGGCAAAACTCGAGCATTGGTCAGGTGTATGGCAGTTGTGGTTTAATGCTAAGAAGCGCAAGGTCATGTACCTCAAAGCCAGAAACACCAGGACCAGCTATTGGCGGGGGGAAGTGCAGGTATCTATTTCAGAGGCAGAGAAGGGTCTAGGGGTACTAGTCACAGGAGACATGAAGGTATCAGTGCAGTGCTGGAGGGCAGCAGAAAGAACCAATCAAATGCTGGGGTGCATAGCCAGGGGTATCACCTCTAGAAGAGAGGAGGTTATCCTGCCACTGTACAGATTACTGGTGAGGCCACACTTGGAGTACTGTGTACAATTCTGGTGCCCTTACCTAAAGAAAAACATAAGATTACTGGAGGGGTTGCAGCGTAGGGTGATGATGATGATCCTAGGTCTGAGGGATAAACCGTATGAGGAAAGATTGAGTGAGCGCAACATGTATTCCCTGGATGATAGAAGGGAGAGGTGGGACAGGATAGAGACCTTCAAATACTTAAAAGGCATAAACAGGGTTAGTATAGTGGGCTTCTTCTGCTTAAAGGGAAGGAAGTTCACAAGGAGGCACAGTCTGAAACTGGAAGGGGTAAGATTCATGAGGGAAATGATGAGGCACTACTTTACAGAAAGGGTGGTGGCTGGGTGGAACCAACTGCTGAAGGAATTGATTGTGTCGAAGACAGTGGACAGTTTTAAAACGGGGTGCGCTAGGGTCAAAGGGAAGGTAAGTACAGAAAAGAACTTATGGAGGGAAAAGCCAGGGGTAAGGACGATGAGATGGGACTGAAGGAGGGGAAGCTGCAGTAAGAGTATACTGTGAACTGCACACTTGGGCAGACTTAATAGACCTCTGGGCCTTTTTCTGCTGCCATTTTCGTATGTTCGTATTTAACTACACAGCAAATACTGTACAAGCAAAGAAACATCCGGCATTGATAAATCTTTGTTATTTTTTTGAAAGTGCTACTCACCATGTGCTTCACTACAGACAGTGCAAGCAGCCGTAGTGTGACTGCCAATCAGCTGGTTGGCAGCCCACTGTCATATGACATCAGTACTGTAGCAGATTAAAAAGTCATTCTGCTGTAGTATGAAAGTCACTACTGCAGCTAAATGACTTTTTGCAAGGCATGGAATTCCATCTGTAACAAGGCCTCACTATATACTAATAAAAAAATAAACATATAGTATAAGTCAAACTGTCTGATAGTGTGCAGAACATGTTAACTCACATATTAGCCTAGTGTAGCAGAACAAAATACAGGATAGAAGAACAAATCCACATTAAATCAGGTATTGTCCTGGATCAGACACATGGTATTTCTTAGGAGACCAGTTCCCGTTATTATAAATTACAGCTGTCAGGGGCACACTGTATGACTAATTCCACTCATTCTGCTACTACATGGAAATTCAAATTTCATCGTCAAGGGTCAGGATTGTCTTCATAAAGCATGTCAACTGGATGATCACTGCCTTTTTGAAGAATTTAAATTCACTTATATGCCAGCCCATTCAATTACTGTGGCCAAGTGTTCCTGCTGTGAGAGGCTTGCGTTTAGAGTGTACATGCTAAAAACTTCACACCAAAGAGGAATTAAGCAATACCAGCTGTATGAGTAATCAGCGAGACGTGTGGAACATAGAAGTATGTAACCTGAACAACAACAGTCCTGATCCAGAAGTCCACAGAATTTGCCTTTTGACCTTTCCTAGAAAACCAATGCTATGTGTACATACATTCTCTTTTACACCTCCTACGAACTATTTTGAGGAATTACCAGGCAAGAAAACAATTGCTAATGAATGCAGTGAAACAACAGCAGAGGAAAAAAGCTGAGGATTCCTACGGTTCCTTATAATCTGTTTTAAAAATACAACACAAAAAAACCCAAAATAAGATAAAATGGAAGCTGAGCAGTTATTTGCAAATCAAAGCTTGGAGAAACAAACAGATCAGTATTAGCAATGCATTCGAATGACCCTGTAAGCATATTTGTATACTTCAGTTACATTTGCAGTTCATAGTAGGCCGTAATTTGTATTGGTCAAGAATTAAGTCAATGTCTTATTACAGATTTCCTACTGTATATTGTTAGAATTTGCTGATTTCATGTGCATAGTAACAGAAGTGACTCTAGGTCAATCAGATCCCCCAACACTGTTTCACATGCAGGGACCTACAAGTATTTTGTGCAAACATGCTAATTCATAAAGCTTCCCTAGCCACTTTTCTACGCAGGGTACTCCGATTCCCTTGGTAAGCTGATATCTGTCCAAGCTGACCTTGAAGTCCTGTACTTTCCTTCTTTTTTTTTTAATAACATTTTTATTAGGCATGAGGGTTATTTACACACACTCAAAGAGTTGATACAGAGGTAAATTGCTCAGCACATATAATCATATATCGAAGTCATTCACAGTACATTTCCAAGAAAATCTAGTACAGGAGGAATTCGGGGAGCAATATGCCATAACTTACTTCCTTTTTATAATTAATTTCATGGTACAAAATCAGGATACTGTATGTGGTTAACTGATAGAGGGTCAATTTTCTCCATTTAATGTCAAAGGCACCTACCCTATCCTTCAGTCTAGCCGCCATCCTTTCCAACCCATATATCTCCCTCACCAGGTCCAGCCAGGCCCCCTAGGTGGGGGTCTATCCGTGTCTGGTTATTACCTTTTTTGCTGCCTATATCATTAGGGTGGTTTGTAGATAGGTGGGTTTATCTACTTTTAAGCCAAAATGAGTTGTGCATGTGTTCTCCTTTGTGGACTTATTACTGCCCTGATGCTGTGTGTGCTTGGATGCCCCTAACCTGAGAGGATTCCCCTGCCAGCAACATAGATTCGCAGTGTGAGAGACTGTGGGGTCTGTAATTGTACATCTGCTTGTAGGAGGCTCGGGGGGGAGGAGGGGGAGCTGATTGCCATCAGCTGAAGAGGCGGGATTGTAGGGCTATATCTTGCAGTGCCACTCGAAAGCGCAAGTGTGTTGAGTGGTGTGAGTGCCACTCAGTGTAGGAAAAGAAGTGGATGGTAAGTTAATTCTACTTGGGCGAAAGTTCTAGCTGTCTTAGCATTATTGCGAGGTAGTTATTTTATATCAGGTTAGCTCATATAACTGTATCTCTAAATGAGTTCCATCTATTGTGTAAAATTGCCATACCCAGGTGTAGAATATAGTGTTATTTGGGTTGGGTAATTATTTACATCTGTTTATATGATAAGGCTAGGCAGGTTACTTGGACGTATTTTAATGGTTTGTGAGTAGTGATGTAAATTGTTTTACTTTATCTAAGTTTCATTGGTTGATGTAGGATTATTTAGGGGTTAGTTGTCTGGATTAATTATTATTTTATATTTAGGTTTTTAATATTTTGCGATGTGTCAGAGTCATCTGGTGGGCCTGGGGGGGGCCAGGATAATGTATGAGGGTTCCCTGCTGTGTGCTTTGTGGCCCTTCATCCCCCTCCCAGTTTCAGACACCACAGCGAGACGCTGCCAGGAGGTGGGGATTAGGAGGGGCTGGGATGATCATGGGCAGTGGGGCATCCCATGCATAGCGGAGGGTGGTAGGATAGGGGTTGTTGGTTCCAGAAGGCGCCCCGGTTATGACAGGTACATGGGAGAGGCCAGACATGTTTGGTGCCTGTCTCCAGGGAATCCACCAGACCGAGTGATCAGGTAACCCAAGGGGCTGCATCACACACCAATCCCCTGAGGGCGGTGCTATGCAATGACAGATCGAGTAGGAATAAGACCGCAATTATTGCAGACTTAATTTCATCAGTTGATCTGGCTTGCATTATGGAAACTTGGACTGGGGATGATGCAGGCCCACTTTTTGAGGTCGCAGTCCCACCTGGGTATACCGTAGTGCACTGCCCCAGAGTGGAATGTAGGGGCGGTGGTGTAGCCATCTTTTTTAGATCCATCTTGGCCTTCACCGTGCACCCAGTGGAAACTCCAGGTTTGTTTGAATGTGTGGCTGTTCATGGGGGTCCAGGTGCAGGCTGCAGGATTTTCCTTATTTATCGCCCTTTAGGGGCGATGGGGAACTTCCTGCAGGAGGTTGCTGAATTCGCCACCAGCGAAACATTGGAAGCCCCCAGATGTATTTTTCTGGGGGATTTCAATGTTTGGGCTGACAACAAATCCTCTAGGTGTAGTTACAACCTCCTCCAGACTATATCTTCTCTGGGCCTGACACAAGTTGTTACTGCTGTGACGCATCAGGATGGCCACACATTGGACCTGGTGTTCTCACTGGGGCTTGAAATTGACAACCTCAAGATTGATTGAGTACCTTGGTCCGATCATTGCATGGTGCAGTTCATGTTTGGGGCTCCCACCGGATGTCCTCTCCCTACTGAGATGATGAGCTATTGCTCTTTATGGGGATTGACCCCTGAGGGTTTTTTGGCAGCAGCTCATCTATCTAGTGTGGGTGATGCATGCATCCGAGGCATTGGTGCTGGGGTAGATACCTATAATAAGGTGTTATCTGACACCACTGACTCCCTCGTACCTGTCCATGTACAACCCAAATCTTCTTACCTGAGGTCCCCGTGGTATGATGGGGCTCTCAGGGAAATGAAGAGGAAGGGTCAGAGGTTAGAGCACTGCTGGAGGAGATCCAGCCTGGAGGGGGACAAACTGGCCCTGTGTGTGCATTATAATGCATACCAGGGGGCAATCAACCGTAAGAGGGCAGTGTTCCTGTTCAGGGAGATTGCTGCCGGGAAGAACTGATGAGCTATACTTTTTCGGACTTTGGACAGGCTACTCCATCCTGCCTGTCTACAGCCCAGGAAGTTTTTTTCTAAGATTGAGTGTGAAGAGTTTGCTCAGTTCTTCTCGGACAGAGTGTCCAGTATCCAGCAGGTGGCTTCTTCAGCCAGCAATATCGTAGCTGGCAGTGGTCACCTAAAGTGTTCTGAGTGCACTCCGCCTGGTTGGGGGCAGTTTAGTCCGGTGGAGGTATGTGAGGTCATTGAGGTGGCAGCCAATCTCAAGCACACCTTTTGTGAACTGGACCCGGTGCCAACATGTTTCTTAATGAGATGTATTGACACCATTGGCCCGGTGTTTGCTCTGATTGTCCGGTGTTCCTTGTCCGAGGGAGTCTTTCCTGATGCCTTGAAGGAGGCACTAGGGAGACCCTTTTTAAAGAAACCATTTCTGGACCCGGAGGTCAGGGCAAATTACTGAACCAAAGGTGGTGGCGTTTCAGTTGGAAGAGCACCTCGTGACTCATGAGTTGTACGAACCTTTCCGTCGGGATTTCGGGCTAGCAAGAGTACAGAAACTGCGCTTGTTTGGGTGCAAATTTATATCCTCAGTGCAAGAGATCATGGGGATAAGACAATTCTTGTTCTTCTCGATCTCTCCTCAGCATTTGACACTGTAGACAATTGTGTGTTGCTTGACCGCCTTAGGGAGCTCTGTGGACTCACTGGTACTGTTATCCACTGGCTTGAGTCCTTTTTCACCAACAGGAGGCAACGGGTTGTGATGGGGAATATTTCCTCCACCCCTAGCCTCCTATCTTGTGGAGTTCCTCAAGGGTCGGTACTGGCCCCAATGTTGTTTGCAGTGTACATGCTACCCCTGGGAGGGATCATTAGGAAGTATGGCTTGGTTTTTCATTGTTATGCTGATGATACCCAGCTATATCTTTCCTTTGCCCCAGGAGCATCCAACATGGTGGATGTGCTAAACATCTGCCTTGCTGAGATCAATGATTGGATGGCCTCCAGCTGGTTGCGACTGAGCCCCGATAAGACGGAGGTATTGGTGGTGGAGTTGAACAGAGTATGTGGTAAGATGGCCTCTGATTCAGCAACTGGACTTGTTCTGGGAGCTGTTTCATTGAAGGCCTCTTCTTGGGTGCGAAATCTCGGTGTTATTCTGGACAGGAATTTGACTATGGAGGTGCATATATCCTCTACAGTACGCTTCTGTTTTTTCCATCTCAGAAATATTGCCAGAATAAAGCCTCTTGTGCCGCCTCTAGACCTCCCTACCTTGATACATGCCTTAGTTACATCAAGGCTTGACTACTGCAATGCGCTGTACTTTGGAGTCACAGGAGGATCTCTCCACAGGCTGCAGTTAGTGCAAAATGCAGTTGCCCAGTTAGTGACTGGGCAGCAAAAATTTTGCCACTCTACAACAGTGCTGCGTGAATTGCACTGGCTGCCGGTAAGGTGAAGGATCCTCTTTAAGGTGGGTCTCCTCACTTACAAGGCCCTACATGGGCAGGGCCCTGGTTACCTATTAGACTTTCTTGCACCTGCTCTCTCTGTCCACCCACGCCGCTCTTCCAGTGGTGGTTCCCTGGTGATTCCTAGAACGAGATTGAGATCTGCTGGTGACAGAGATTTCAGTGTTGCAGCTCCCGTTCTTCGGAATTCGCTGCCATTTGGGGTTAGGGGAGCTCCCACTGTAGATATTTTTAAGGCCCGCCTGAAGGCCCTCCTATTTTCCCAAGCTTTTTGGGATTAAATTAGGGAACTTAGCAAAACATAGTAATTGTATGATGGGTTATAAATTTTATTTGTGTATTTAAATATGTGATGTATTATGTGTTTTTTGATGTTGAATTTATCTATTTGGTACAGTGCCCAGTGCCTCTGGGATTGGGCATTTTTAAATAAACTTTGCCTTGCCTTGCTACTGTATATAGCCAGGCGTAAAAAGGTCTGGGACCTCATATATGGCTACCAGTTCCTGTATTACTGCCCGCCAATATGGGCCTAGCAAGCTGCACTCCCACAATATGTGGGCCTGATCTGCTTGAGTAGCTCTGCACTTTCTCCAGCATTTACCCTCAGAGTCTCCCTCAAACCTGGCCACCACTGCAGGAGTGCGGAAGAACCTGTATCTTAACTTCCAGGCATACTCCCTCCTATAGAGGGATCCTGAAGCCTTCATCATTAGTGCGGAGGCTACCTGCCAATTTGTCTCCAAGACATCCACCCCCCAGTTCCACAGACCACCTAGCCCGAATGGCTTCTGCGGAGTCCCCAGGTCTCTCACCTAGGGCTTCATATGCACTGCTGATGAAGTGTTCCATGCTGGCACCTTGCATTTGGGAGTGAAGTAATTTTATTATTAATGGGGGGGTTCTCAGCTATTGCTGCCAAAGCCTCCTCTGAGGGCTGCAGATATGATTTTAACTGCAAACAAGTATTTTTAACTGCAAGTATTTATGGAAAAAGCTATGGGGCAATTTACATTGTAGTTGGAGTTGTGCAAATGAATGCAAATGAATGTATGCTTCTTGGCCCTATTAGGTGAGAGAGATATTTAATATTGTATTTATACCATTGATACATGGATTTATCTATTGCATTCGGGGGAAGGAGCAGTAAACAGCCAGAGATTTAAGAAACAGTGCCTCCATAGGAGTAAGTTTTTTATTTAGTACACGGAGCCACTGCTTGAAAACCTCAGCAGTGCACTGCGGAAATTTGGAAAAGGGGCAGACATCCAGGTGGGTGACCAAATAGATAATCTGTTGGATCAAGGATGTCACTCCAGATCACTTCAAATTGCTTCCAGGGCATATCATAGTTAGCATTTAGCCAAGAGAGCAATACTTTTAATTGGGATGCCCAGGCGTATTCCAAAAGATTAGGCAGGTTTAAATCTCCTCGCTCCCTGGACAACTGTAATAAAGTGTACCGAATCCTGAGAGGCTTTCCCTGCCAAATAAAATGAGAAATAAGTCTGTTCCAGGACTGAAAATAAACATGGGTTGGCATTATGGGTAGTGTCTGCAAAAAAAAATTAAAATCTGTGGGAATATATTTTGTTTAATGGTTTCTATGCGGGATGGGAAACTTAATGGGATGTGTGACCATTTAGCAAGGTCCTCTGTTATGTTTTGGGTTAAGGGTTCAAAATTTACAATATCTGCATGGATTAGGGTTTTAGTTAGGCGGATCCCTAAGTAGCGCATTGCCTGTTTGTGCCACTTAAAGGGATAGACTCTTTTTAAAGGGGGTATAATCGCATAGGAGTATTTACGTTTTTTATTGGTTAATTTTATAGCCTGATACCTCTCCAAAACTTTCTAGTTGTTCCCACACCTTCGGGATAGATGTTTCTGGGTAAGTAAAGGAGAGAAGGATGTCATCAGCGAATAATGAGATTTTATATGTTTTACCTCCCATTGGTATTCCCTCAATTTCTGGGTGTAGTCTAATTGCCTGGGCCAGGGGTTCAAGGTATAGTGCAAATAGCAGGGGAGAAAGGGGACACCCCTAGCGTGTTCCCCTCTGTAGGGGGAAACGGTCAGAGCTGGAATCATCTAATTTTAGGTAGGCCTTGGGGGTTTTATATATATTTTGTAATTGTAGTATGACTTCCTATGGGAACCCGAATTGAGACAGGGTTGCCCATAAAAAAGGGCCAGGCAACCCTGTCAAATGCCTTCTCGACATCGAGTCCCAGGAGTGTTAGGGGGATTGATCATTTAATTGCATATTCTTTGAGAAGATAAGTTAGTCAATCTGCATCATGCGCTTGTTGACTTTTAATAAAACGACCTGGTCAGGTTAATCGACAGGGGAGAATATTTTCAAGTCGGTGAGCTACAATCGACATCTATATTTTGTAATCAAATTTAACATTGAAATCGGCCTATAAGATGAGGAATAGTTAGGGTCCTTATCGGTTTAAAAATGGCAGATATTACTGCATATTGCCAGGAGGGTGGGGGGTCACCGGTCTGTACCTCATGAGCAGCTTTTCGGAAGGATGGTATCAATTCTTCTTGAATTGCTTTATAAAACTACAATGAATAGCCATCAGGTCCTGGGTCTTTCTTGTTTTTGGCTTTCCACAACACTCCCTCCACTTCAGTTAGTGTTATGGGGGCTTTTAAAATTTCTGTGTGGGAGGCAGTCATTTTTGGGAGTTGTATTTTATTTAAATAGTTCTCTAGCTGCTGGCTTAGGTTTGCAGGGTCTGCCCTATATAGGCTTTGATAATATTCATCCATGATTTGTCTGATGGCTGTGGGGTGGTTCTTTATTATCCCAGAGTGGGGGTCCTGCATGGCTGTGACGCAGGTTCTAGCCTTATGCATGCTAAGCTTCTGAGCTAGGTTCCTTGCTCCCTTAGGGTCTCCCTCACGAGCAACATCTGCAACTTCACCGTTCTGTCTCCCTGAGTGTACAAGGATTGTAATTCTTTTAGTTCCTCCTGGAGCTGAGTCATCTGTGCCTCCCTTTCTCTACATTTTTTAGACAAAAAAGCAATGATTTCCCCATGGAGTACTGTCTTAAGGGTATCAAACAACAACACTGCTGGGGCACCCATGCTGACATTTTCCCTGGGGATGCAGGGGACCCCCATCTTTGACCAGCTGACAAAACTCTGGGTCCCTGAGGTGCATTAGATTGAGATGCCAAAATGCTGTTTTATGCCCGCCTCCCAAATTGAATTTAGCATATATTGGGGTGTGGTCTTACAATAGAGTCACGCCATGCCACACATCATGTAGTGTCTCTAGGTGCTCTGCAGTGGTGAATACATAATCAAGTCACGATGCCACCCCAGATCCCAGAGTCATATAAGTGTACTGTCTTTGGGAGGGGAAACAGTGATGCCAGACACCTACAAGCCCTAGAGAGGAGACCATGCTCTTCAGGTATTTCTAGAGAGGGTTAGTTCTGTAGGGGAGATAAACCAAAGCATCCTTCACCGGATTTAAAGTGACATTCAGATCTCCACCCATCAGAAGCTGCCCTTGGAGGACCCCCAATAGATGCGAGAAAAATTTCTGTGCCAACCCTTTTGGCGCCCCTGGAGGGAATATACAGAAGCCAAAGTTACTGGGTGGGCATGACGTTTGCCCATGGCAATAGTATATCACCCCTCTGGGTCTATGATTACCTGTTGCAGAACAAATGGTACTCCCCAATGGTACTCCCCTCCTAATCAGAATGGCTGCCCCTTCTCCTGCCTGAACTATGAGACGATGCTGCTATCATTGGGAATCCCCACTTTGTAGATTTTTCATGTTCAGGAGCTGACAAGTGGGTTTCCTGCAGGAAAATAACTTCCAGATTATCTTTCTAAATAAATTGTAGTAAACGGGAACGCTTAACAGGACTGTGAATCCCATTAATAATAAGCAATAAAATTAAAGAAGACTTACCCATTTTGTCTATTTAGCATTATCTTTACGATATTTTAACTCTGTGCCTCTCCATTTCTCCCTCCATCTCTGAATATTGTAATGCTCCCTCTCAGGTCCCCACAGCACATCTGACAAGGTCACCATATCCTTCTGTGCTAACTGCAAAAAGTTAATTTCCTGAGTATTTAAACCCCCAATGCCTGCTTTTCACTTTATGTATTTGATTTCAATTAATAATGTGCACCCATAAGATACGATGTCAAAACAGAGAACATCTATTAACACCCAAAACACAATTGTCAGCATATAATAACATCTACCAACATCTACTGGTGGTACGTTAGTACTCCTCATTATAGATTGTAGAAGACTAGGCATAATAAATGGACTAATGCGAGAGGGCAACCAAAGAACATAGGAATGATAGTACTTTGAAGCTAGTTTCAAAGTACGCCACTCACTGCCAGGTTTCCAATAGTAAGAACCAAACATTAAACTATTTACAAGGCAAACAAGGAAACATATTAATGGCTCCCAAGGTAGGGAGGGATCTCTACTGCCTCCTATAGAGGAAAGAATGTTATTTCCCTGTGGGGGTAACTCACGAATCCAACGTGGGCCCCCAGCACCATGACCGTGTAAAAGCATCATGACGCTCATGATCAGCACATGCAGCCTTATATAGAACAGATGGTCTGGCAGAGAATGCTGCCCATTTATCCTCTGCAAGTGACCACCGCAAAGTGGCCGCCTAGGGTAAAGCATGCTACTTCCCTATCCCAAGAGTGGTGCAATGTCCACTATGGTTTTGTCTCCATGGGGCCCAACAACAATAGTGAGTGTTGTGGATGAGAAGGGAGCCTAGTGTTAGGCGGAGAAGCCTACCTGGGGATGGAGGGGGAAAGGGGGGATCCTCATTTACTCAGACTGTCATGCCTCAGACTCATCTATTTCCTTTGGGTCTCAGTTGTAATAGAAATGTTTCATTTTACTGAAACTTTGAGTCTTTGCCCCACCCCAGTCCCCATAACATTCGACAAACATATCTGAAAACAGTTAAAAGAAATAGATTTGCAGTATGAGTCAGTAAACAGGTATAATCCTGTCTCTTCCCCCAGGCAGTGTCCGTATTGTAGTGCAGTTAAGGCCCCTCAGTTATGATTAGGCCACGACTCTCCTCGTGGGTAGAAATAATTACCAATGCCCTCAGCCCAGAGAGTCAATCAGAAGCAGTCCTTTGGAATTTGTGGGGCAACTTTTTAACATCTTGTAGCATTGGGTATCCTTGTCACTTCCTGGATTGTGCTGTTTGTGCTTTCTCCCAGAGCATTCGTTGCTGCTGTGTCTCCTGGTCTCATGAATCTGGTGTGGGCAGCTGGACCACTATGATGCTCTTGGCCTGCAAGGCTTTTGCTGCTTCATCTGTTTTTTTTTTAGGTTTGCGGCTCATCAGGGAACATTATAGTAAGGTTTGCTGGATATGGAGTGAAAAACTTCAGGACTCTGAGTATCGAAGCATAGGCCCTTCTTTTGGCTGCAATCTGCGGAGAATAATCATTATCAAAATATAAGCGCCGGCCTTTATATTGAGTGTCCCTCATTCGCCACGCCCGTGTCAGTAACTGCTGTTTTACTGCATAGCTCAGCAGCCTGAGCACAATACAGCGTGGTCTCTTGTAGGCCTGTTGTGGCTTTGGGGTGAGTGCCCGGTGGGCTCTTTCTATGTCTAATTTGGTAGTGGGATCAAGTTGGAGAACTTCTCTCAGTAAAGTGTCCACAAATTTAATCATGTCTCTCCCTTCCTTGTCTTTAGGGACCCCATGTATGTGCAAGTTATTTCACCTTGAGTGATTTTAAAGATCCTCACATTTTTTTATTTGTAGTTTCTGCTCGTTTAATAAGTGCACAACTACTCTCTCTAAGCTGTCGGTTCTAGCATCGATCTCCATGTGTGCTGTCTCCAAATCCATTACCTTTTGATTTATTTTATTTAATTCAGAGGATAACTCTGTGTAGAAGGTTCAGACTTCATCCCTAAACCCTTTTAGCTGCGCCAGAATCGCTGCGTTGCTGGGCTGCCCACTTGGAGTTGGCGGGGCTTCCGAGATGTCTTCCAGGCCTGAAACACCAGTTGGAGAGTTGGTAAGTTGCTTTGCTTGCTGCACAGCTACTGAGTCAACTTTTTCTTTTTTCTGGCTCTCATTCAGTTCCGCGACTCCCCCCTGCACCTTTTGTTTTAAAGTTTAGTTTGTTATATTCTGGTTTTAGGGGTCAGGTTATCAGCCCCTAAGGAGACGTCTCTTCAGTGCTGCATTCCTCCAGGTGGCCCAACTGGAAGTCTCTTGAAGTCCTGTACTGTCTTCATATTCATTATCTCCTCTGGTAAGTTGTTTCATAGGTTCACCACCTTCTGGGAGAAGAAGTGTCTCCTAATGTTACCCCATATGTATGACCTCTTGCAGCTTTAGGGCCAGTCCCCACATCTTCCTATATATCTTGTTCTCCCATGAGGGCTGGCAGGCAAGGCTCTGTCCCTGTCTCTCTCTTTCTGAGGGCTCTGATCTGCCCAATCAGGGCATCATGGAGCCTACCAGTGCCCCCCTTTTTCCATTTTTTCCCATTCCCATTGCTGGGGCATGCACTTCAGCATGTGCACGTGGAGGTGCTTGCACACTGCAGATGTCCCTCAGCATCCTCCCTTCTTTGGCACCCTCAGTCCTGTACTACCCTCGGGCCTCCACCCAGGGCAGTCCTTCGGTGGGAATGCCAAGCCTTCCTTCCCAGGAGAGGAGCGCAGTCCTCTAGGCTCTCAATTCTTTCCCTCCCCAGCCGACCCCCCCAGCAACTTGCATTTGCCACCAAACACGGGTCACTGGCATGGCAGGAGGTAAAGCACTGATGCCTCACCCTCCACGCCACTGGCCAGCAACTCACATCTTCCTTCTAGCTTGAGAGAGCACCCCTGACTAAAATGAGCACTTCCTTCTCCTGCGCTTGAGACACTCTTATTTGGGGGTGGAACAAGCAGCCAACACAGTAGCAGATGCTCTTTGGTGGTGCTCTCCACCAAGGATTTTATAAATAGAAAAAAAGGAAATTTTTACTTTAAAACCCACTTTTATTAAAATCAGTGAGCTTTTGTATGGTACAACCTATGGATGAAGTTTGGTACCTTTATGTGATGGGGAGACTGTGACAGCACCAAGGGTAGGAGATCAGGAAGGTGAACTAAAGGAAGTCACAGGATGCTATGGCTAAGGGTGGCCCAGGAAGTGGGGCAGTCATGGAGCCATCCGACAGTGCACGCCAGGCTATAAGAGAAAGACTTTAACAAGAAGGTGTAGAATATTAACTCCCATTTTGCCACTCTAGACACTAAACTTGCCTTAGCTGCAACAGAGGCAAAACCCATGAACGGGTTGACAAATCTACTGTTGCAGCCTCTTATTATGAAGAATAAACTACTTAGAATGCACCTGAAACATTTAGAGAATGGTGCTCAAGGGACAAACTTAGAACTTCTCAGGGTGCTGGATGAACCAAGGAGAGACAACCCTGTCCAGTTTGTTTGCGATTTCTCTCAAAAGTTATTCTATATGGACGTCAGTGACCTCATACATAAAGCCTATGATATTGGATCACGCCACAAAAGAAGGGGGCAGAGACAGAGTAACTGAGAATCTTACTCATTGTAACTAGTGGTATTCCTATCAGGGACATGATTTTGCAAGCTGTGACTGTGAGGCAGAAGGGACAGCTGCTACTTGAGGACGGGACATGGGGGATGCATTTCCCAGGCTTAGTTACACTGTCCACCAGTGCCACAGAAGCTCTGACATGGTCAGATCTGGATTTTGGTCTTTGGGGATTTCCCACTTGCTCCAAATGCCTGCACAACTGAGGACAGCATATGTGGATAAGGTCTTTCTTTATAATGACCCAGTGAAGGCTAGCAATCCTGTGCTCAGACGGCCATTCCCTATGCTCTGGAACAAGCTGCAACACACTTTAAAATTAGGTACCTTACCTAGCACCATACCTCTCAACCTTCTGTCTCCTAAATCAGGGACAACGCTTAAAAAAATCAGGGACAAAGGACCAAAATCGGGGACAAATCCTCAAAATTAGAGATATCCACCCACAAAGCTGCTAGAATATGGGGCTTAAAGCAAAATGCATTTTCTGATGAAGAACAAGTCTGTAACTTTAATGCTTGACATTATTTTGTGCTTACAATCCCCAGTGTTTAGCCACAGAAACAAAACTTTTAGGAGGAACAGACTAAAATTTTGAGGCAAAATCAGGGACATCCCTGATAATCAGGGACAGTTGAGAAGTATGTCTAGCACTCCTGCCCTCACAAATCTCCTGGACATCCACTGTGTTGATGTGTGCAGTTGCTGAACTCACTCTTGTATCTTACACAAGACTGATTTTTTTTAAACTCTATGGCCCAGATATTCAAAGGGTTAATATGCACTTAACAAGGTTCTTGCATCATCGCCAAGTCAAAATCGCCATTCTGCGATATTCAGCAGGAGGCAGTTCGCCACTGGCACCAGGTTCGCCAAGAGAGCAATGCAAATGAATGCATGCTCAACAGGAGGGGAGGATCATGCATAACCTCGCAACCCGATGTTCAGTCGGGTTGCGCGAGGGGTTGTGCATACGCAACCAAGCTGCGCCCGCACAAGCTTGAGCCAAAAAAGGCTTAAGTCGAGGGCCACCCACAGGTGTGAGCTGCTGCATTGCAGGGTGCAACACAGCAGCTGCCACCCTGGCTGGCCCCCAACTCGCCCTCTGTGCTTCATCAGCCCCATCGCTGGCAGTACTCGCATAGTCTCCACATATTTGCTGATCGCGGCAGAACCTGGAGAATTCAGCGCCGATCGCTGGCAGAATCGTGGTTTTCCTCACGAGTAACCAGTGATCAGATGCCGATCGCTGGCAGAATGTCACAGCACTTCCTCAAACATTTCTCCCTGGCTTTCACCACCACGGTTTCTCCACCGCCTTGCAGCGGCGGCGTGCGCCTCCTTGCCGCCACCGCCGATTGTCCGTGGCTGCACGCTTGGCGCAGCACAGCCACGGGCGCAGCTCATAGCCAGATGACAGTCCAGACTTGTGAATGATCATTCACAAATCTGGACTGTCATGACGGCGGGCTGCACGCCCATTGGCTGTAGCTCTGCACCACTGGGCGGCAGCCTCACCGACAGTCAGTCGGCGGGCGGGCGGGCGCAGGCGGGTGGATGCTGCCGCCGCCGCCGCGGGGAGCGGGTGGAGGGGCTTGTGGTGGTGGGGGACACTAGACACCAGGGAGATGTTTGGGGGTTCTTGTGACATTCTGCCCGCGATCGGGCTTTACGGGTCCACTGGACCACCAGGGAGTTATTCTGGTTGGGGGAGGGTTACATTCTGCCCGCGACCGGGCACTGGGGTTATACAGGTTCTGCCCACGATCGGGCACTTGGGGGTTTATAGGTTCTGCCTACGATCGGGCTGTGGGTGATGTTGGGGGGGGTACATGTGTTCTGCCCGCGATCGGGCTGTGGGAGGTGTGGGGGCATGTAACTGTGATGCCCGCGATCGGGCTGTGGGAGGTGTGGGGGGCATGAAACTGTGATGCCCGCGATCGGGCTGTGGGAGGTGTGGGGGGGGCATGTAACTGTGATGCCCGCGATCGGGCTGCAGTGTGCGTCGGTCCCCGACGGCTGCTGCCTGGCAGGGTGGCCAGGAGCAAGTCCTCGGGGATCGGCGCACCTACATGCAAATGGCATGCAAATGGGGCCATAAAGAGATGCAAATGGCCCCCCCTGCGCCTTGCATAAATTATGGCCCCATTTGCATGTCACCTTTTGAATATCGGAAATTTGCGCATGGCGCAATGGTACTTGCGCCACCGCAAGTTGAATGCTCAACTCTGGCAACTTGCGGTAGCGCAAGTTCCACTGCGCCATCGCCAGTGCTATGTTGGCGATAGTTCAAAGAGTTGCTCAACAGCGCAACTCCTTTGAATATCACCCCGGCCACACCCCTGCGCAACTATTTTGAGCAGCGCAGGGGCTTGCGCCTCAGACTGGCGCAGTTTGAATATCTGGGCCCATGTGTGCTATCTTATATTAGCTCATGTATTATGACTATTATTTTTTTTTACTATGCTGCATGTCTTGCTCATGATCCTTGTCACTACTGATAATGTACCTTGCATGTACCCTTCTGAATTTTGTGATGCTTTTGTTGTCTGCCTATAATGTATTCAGCATATGCAGCTTTCTGAATTTTATAATCTTTTTGCTCTCCTAACCGGGACCTCCAAGCACTGCTCAACTGAGCCTTTTCCTGGTAAAACAAATAAATACAAATGGCTTGAAAAAATTAGAAAAATTCAACAAACTCAAACATATTCTAGAATGATACAAGGATGAGTGACCTTCTTTTTATACTGTTTATTTGACTTTTTAGTAGATGCACTTTTTTTCTGAGTGGGAGCTGTTAATATTAACAGTTGGAAATGTCCGTAGTCTGTATCAATTCAATGATTTTTGTATGGTATGACTGAGTGGGATACGGGCATACCAGATGTACAGCATTTCTACTGGAACCTACACAGCAACTCGGAGATAAAGCAAAATATCTCCCTCGGTCCCATGCTGATACCAAGGCGCTCAATATGTATACCCTAGAGCAAATGAGGGAGAGAGGTAATGTGATCGAAACGTTCAAACATTTTAAGGGCATTAACAAGGTGAAAGAGTCTAACATGTTTCAATATAAATAAAATAGCAGGACAAGAGGACACAGCATGAGATTAGAGGGAGGCTAATTAAGGGGTAATGTGATGAAGTTCTTTTTCACAGAAAGGATGGTGGATGCATGGAAAGGCCTACCTCATGAAGTGGTGGATATGAATACACAGCAGGGGTTCAAACAGGCATGGGATAGGCATAAGGGAGCACTACAGATGAGTATGAATAGATAGGCCATTGACAGAGCAAAGGCCTATGGCACATTCATAAGGTAGAAAGAATGGGCAGACTAGATGGACCTTGCGGTCCTTATCTGCAACCAACTTCTATGTTTCTATAGGCCTACTGAGCCCCCTAAAGAACCCTACAGTACCCGAGCCCTCCAGCCATTTGCTTCTCGCATTGGACGCCAAATCCTGGTGGCACATGGGGAGTGTTATGGATTTGCCTGACGTGGCTGTGTCTCCAGGACCACATGCCTGCTCCTCCTTCCTAGGAGTAAACCATAGAGACTAAAGCACTACCTCAGAGCCACCAGAGATCTTATAATAATGTTATGCCTACTGTCTGCCAATATTCATCCCAACCCAGGCCCTGCTGGTGGCTCTGGGTCTGGCACCCACAGCCAAGGACTACTGAATACAGATATTCCCTAAATATCAGTAGTCTCATACCTAGAGTTGCTCATTTCAAAGCCTGGGTTGAGTTAGTGCAGCCAGATGTTTTTTCCCTAACTGAAACTTGGCTCAGTCTTCACATACCTGATTCCACTATCTCATTGCCAGGCTTCAATATCTTTAGGGGAGACAGAATAGGCAGGCAAGGTGGAGGCTGCCTTATCTACCTCAAATCAGACCTACAAGCCTCTAAAATCACGGTGAAAGACCTAACCAGGGAGTGTGAATGCCTAGCAATAAAGCTTTTTCTAGAGCAATTGCACAAATGTTTTGTTATTCTCTTTGTATATATCCCACCAAGTAAACAGAACCTGGACATAAAGTCACTTTCTGCTTCATGCAACTCATTTGTAACTGGGAATATGTTGTTACTGATGACTTTAACATCAATTGGAATGCTAAGTCCAGCACAGGTCATACGGAAAATATGTCCAGCTTATTTCTCACACAAATGGTCACTGAGCACACCAGGATAACTTATTTATATATTTATTTTTCAACATCAACATTCAGAATGTATTAACCTTTTGCAAAGGAGAGGTGGTCACTGCATATCAGGACTGGGGTACATGACAAGAGCATATGGGGACCACATGATGCTTCTGCACTCACTGTACTAAGTCACCATGCTACATCAAGATTCGGAGTTCATTAACCTTTTGCAGAGGAGAGGTGGTCACTGCATGTCAGGATTGAGGTACAGCACACATAAGCTCCTCATAGGAGCAAGCGCGACGCTTACCAGCACTGTGCTGCGGCATTATTTATTTAGCGTTTATTGAATAGTTAAGCACACTAGTTATATAAAACAGGCACTACAACACTACTCAACAGGGTACTAATTATACACCTTGATAGGGTTAAAGTTGTAAAGGTTTTGCCAGATACCTTAATTGACCACTCTCAGGTGCAGTGTCTATGGGCAGTTACGAAGACAAGGCCACACTCCTGGATCACAGTCACTCAAGTCCAAAATAAAATTAAGGTGCTTGAATTGAAATCTTACTTGTCCCAAATTGATTATAGCTTCTTAGACGCCATTCCCAATATTGACTCGGCCCTAGATTTCTTTGTCTCCGAGTTCACACATGCCTGTCATAGAAACATAGAAACATAGAAACATAGAAGTTGACGGCAGATAAGGACCGCAAGGCCCATCCAGTCTGCCCATTTCTTTTTCTACCTTATAAATGTGCCATCGGCCTTTGCTCTGTTAGTGACCTATCTATTCATAGTCATTTGTATTGCTCCCTTATGCCTATCCCATGCCTGTTTGAAGCCCTGCACTGTATTCATAGCCACCACTTCTTGTGGTAAGCCATTCCATGCATCTACAATCCCTTTCTGTGAAAAGAATTTCCTCACATTCCCTCTTAATTGGCCTCCCTCTAATCTCATGCTGTGTCCTCTTGTCCTGCTATTTTCTTATATTTAAACATGTTAGACTCTTTCACCTTGTTTATGCCCTTAAGGTGTTTAAATGTCTCGATCATATCACCTCTCTCCTCCTTTGCTCAAGGGTATACATATTGAGCTCCGTTAATCTGTCCTCATATGTCTTCTGATGCAGTCCCTGCACCATTTTGGTTGCCCTTCTCTGGACTGCCTCAATTTGTTAATGTCCTTGTGAAGGTGTGGCCTCCAATACTGCATGAGTACTCAGATGGGGGCCTAACCAATGTCTTGTACAGAGGGATTATTACCTCCCTCTTACGACTTGTGATACCCCTACTAATACACCCTAACACCCCGCTAGCCTTACCTACTGCTTTAGAGGTCTGCTTGGATGATTTTAGGTCATCAGTGATGATGATGCCCAAGTCTCTTTCTTCCTTTGTGACTGCTAGCAACTCCCCTCCCAGCCTATAAGTGGCTTCAGGGTTTCTCTTCCCTATGTGCATGATTTTGCACTTCTTTGCATTAAATCCCAGTTGCCACTCTTCTGACCATTCTGCTAGTTTATCCAGATCTCTTCTCATTCTGCCCACCCCATCTGGATCATCTACTCTGTTGCAGATCTTGGTGTCATCTGCAAACAGACAAGCCTTACCCTCTAGTCCATCTGCGAGGTCACTAATGAAGATGTTGAATAGGACTGGCCCCAGGACTGATCCCTGAGGTACCCACTTGTGACTTGCATCTCTTCTGACTGTATACCATTTACCACCACTCTCTGTTTCTGCCAGTCAACCAGTTTGCCACCCAGTTGACCAACTGACCCACCCTGAGCCTACCTAGCTTATTTATCAATCTTCTATGTGGAACAGTGTCAAAAGCTTTGCTGAAGTCAAGGTAGGCGACATCAACTGCTCCCCTTGGTCCACCACTCTGGTTACCCAGTCAAAGAAATCTATGAGATTAGTTTGACAGGACCTTCCTTTGTAAACCCATGCTGTCTTGGATCCTGTGCCCTATGGATTCCAGGTGTTGCACTATCCTTTCCTTAAGAGTGCCTCCATAATCTTGCCCACTACTGAGGTAAGACTGACCGGTCTGTAGTTCCTGCCTCCTCCCTGCTACCACTCTTGTGGAGTGGGATCACATGAACCCTTCTCCAGTCTTCTGGGACCTCTCCTGTGCTCAGAGACTCACTAAACAATTCTGCTAATGGCTCTGCTAGTTCCTCCTTTAGCTCCTTAAGTACCCTGGGATGTATGCCATCAGGTCCCATTGCCTTATCCACCCTGAGCTTAGAAGCTCTTGTAGGACTCTTTCTTTTGTGAAGGGAGTAGTGCTCACCTCCCTCCCCCTGTGTCCATGATGCTGAGCTGTGGGCCCTGCCCTACCTTCTCTTCAGTAAATACTGAGCAAAAGTATCTATTTAGGATAGATGCCTTTACAGGGTCCTCCTCCTCACATGCTCCCTTTTCTCCATTAAGCTTAGCAATACCCCCTCTGGACTTTCTCCTTTCACTAATGTATCTATAGAAAGTCTTGTCACCTTCTTTTACTGTTTGTGCTAGTGTTTCCTCAGTTTGGGACTTTGCCTGCTTTACTGCCTTACCTGCTTCCCTTAGGGCAGTTTGGTATGCCTCCCTATCTTCATCCCGCTGTGTTTCCCTTATATTTTCTGAAGGCCAGCCTTTTGGCTCTGACCTTTTCTGCTACTGTATTTGAGAACCAAAGTGGTTTCCTTCTTCTTTTGCACTTCCTTTTCTGTCTAACACAATGGGACGTTGCTTCAAGTATTGTATCCTTAATGCTTGCCCACTTTGCCTGTACCTCCTCACCTGTGTTTCTTTTTGCCAAGGCTAGCTTAACTCTGTTGGCCATCTTATCAAAGTCAGCTCCTCTGAAGTCCCATATTTTTGCCTTGGAATGGGATGATTTAGATGTAGTAGCCAAATTGAACCATACCATGTGATGGTCACTGGCCCCCAGGTGACCTTCTACCTGGAGATCTGTGATCCCTTCTTTGTTAGTCAGTACTAGATCTAGGATAGCCCTGTCTCTTGTGGGTTGCTGTACCAGTTGTCTGAGGCCCTCCCCCTGCAGGGAATCCACTATGAGTCTAGTTCTGGCAGATGTTCCTGCTGGTATTGACCAATCTGTATCTGGCATGTTGAAGTCTCCCATTATCAGAACCTCCCCTTTAGCTGTCATGTTTTGTATATCTTCTAACAGTAATGTGTCTATGTCCTCCCTCTGGTCTGGGGGCCCGTAGACAACCCCAGTTCTTATGGCTGTCCCATTTCCTGTTTCCAGGGTGACCCACAGTTCTTCTGGCTCCTTATGTGTATTCTGAATTTCTGTAGCTTTATGCCTGTCATAAATTTGCACCCTTTAAAAAATGCAAGGCAAGAGGAACACCATCCAGATGGATCACCTCCAGACTACTTGCCTGCATGAGGGAGAGTAACAATCTGCGGGCACTTGCCAGGGAAACAGTGTCCCCTGTCCACCTGCAAAGGTACAAGGAAGTCTGCAATAAGTGCACTAGTATGATTAGAAAGGCCAAATCTGATTTCTATAAGGCCCAGCAGAGCCAGAACTTGAGCAACGACAAAAGATTCTGGGATAACATCTCAGAGCTTCTTGGCAAGGGAGTTAATACCACTCCTCAAATGCTCATGGTGGAGGGTAGAGAGGTCCTTGATTACATAGATACATAGATACATAGATACATAGACAGTGTCAGCAGATAAGGGCCTATGGCCCACCTAGTCTGCCCATTTGAGCTTGTAAGTTCAGTTTGTTTTCCTAGAAGTCTATTTCCCCTTACCCCTGACCTCTAGAATTCCTTTATGTCTATCCCATGCATTCTTAAATCCCGTGATTGTTTCAGCCCCCACCACTTCCTCTGGCAGGGTGTTCCACTTGTCCACCACCCATTCTGTGAAGAAATTCTTTCATGTTTCCTCTGAATCATCCTCCCTCCAACTTCATCCCATGCCCTCTAGTCCTGAAACATCTTTTCGCTTAAAATAGTGTTTTCCTGCACCCTGTTCCTCCTGTAAGATACTTGTATATCTCTATCATATCCCTCTCTCCTCCTCTCCTTCAGGGAGTACATGTTCAGTTCCTTCAACCTGTCTTCATAGGACTTGTGATGCAACCCATGCACCATCTTTGTTGCCCTCCTCTGAACCTTCTCTACCCTGTCTATGTCCTTACGTAGGTATGGGCTCCAGAACTGTACACTGTACTCCAGGTGGGGCCTCACTAGTGTCTTGTATAGCGGAATTATGACCTCCCTTTTCCTGCTGGTGATGCCCCTGCCTATACATCCCAGCATCCTATTTGCTTTACCTGATGCCTTGTCACACTGTTTCCCTACCTTGAGGTCATCAGAGATGACAACCCCAAGATCCCTTTCCTGCTTGGTGCATGCTATATCCTCACCCCAACTGATATATTGTGCCAGGGTTTTGTGCCCCATATGCATTATCTTGCACTTCTTTGCATTGAATTTCAACTGCCAAACCCTTGACCATTCTTCAAGTTTCTGCAGGTCCCTTCTCATTCTGTCTACACCTCTGGTGTGTCTACTCTGTTACAGAGCTTTGTGTCATCAGCGAACAGTGAAATTCTGCCTTCTATATCCTGTGCAATGTCACTGATGAAGATGTTGAACAGGACCGTCCCACTGATCCCTGTGGTACCCCACTGGTCACTCTTCCTCTGTGGAGTGACAGCCATTTACCACCACCCTCTGTGTCCTGCCACCCAGCCAGTTACCTACCCACCACACTACTGTCCTGCCCACACCATATTCCCAGTTTGTGTAATAGTCTTCTATGTGGCACAGTGTCAAAGGCCTTGCTGAAGTCCAGATAGGCCATGTCCACTGCCCTCCCTGATCCACCTCCCTAGTCACCCAGTCAAAAATTCAATGAGGCTGGTCTGACATGACCTCCCTGGTGAAACCATGCTGCCTTGGGTCCTGTAGTCCATTGACAACCAGATGTTCCACCAATCTCTCCTTCAGTAGTGCTTCCATGATCTTTCCCACTACCGAGGTGAGGCTGACTGGTCTGTAGTTCCCTGCTTCCTCTTTGTTCCCACTTTTGTATAAGGGGACTACATCTGCTGTCCTCCAGTCTTTGGGTACCTCCCCTGTTTCCAGTGATTGGCTGAACAGGATAGCCAGAGGTTCAGCCACCAGCTGAATTAGTTCTAAAGCCTCCCAGATGGTGGGCTCTGAACCAGGGTACCCTAAATTTTACTTTAACACTGTTTCAGTCAAAGACACCTCAAAATACATCAGTAGGGTCCTTGGCAAACTAGGTATTAGAGCGATTCAGTTGACATGAAACTTCTTGCCCTGGTGGTAGAGGAATCTTTTCCACCCATCTCAAGAATTTTAAATTTTTCCCTGTGCTACTCGAAGTTCCCCGGTACACCAGTTTTTAAAAACAGAGATCACTCCAGCCTTGCCAGTTACAGACCCATTTCTCTTCTATCCCATCTGTCTAAGGCTGTCAAGAGAATAAACTTTGACCAACTTGTTCCATACCTCAAAAAATACAATGTCCAGTGTGTACAGCAGCATGTCTTCTGGAAGCCCCACAGCACCAACACAGCACTGTTGGAATACACCAACTATGTTTATGAGGCCCTTGACAATGGTGACCTTGATGGAAGGCCTTTGACCTGGTCAACCATAAGCTCCTACTTAACAAACTCCTTGTCCTGGGGTTGTCAATAACACAGCTGACAGGTTACACAGCTATCTCACCAATAACACACAGCATGTGAAGACTGATAAATTTTTGTCCCATTCTATGGGAGTAACTATTTGTGTCCCCCAGAGCTCCATCTTGGGTATCCAGTGATAACAGTGAGTTAATATAAGCGAGTCAATATGAACGAGTAATAAATAACAAGTCTAAATTGAAAGAGATGGATTAAACGCTGGTAGTGAATATTAGCGATGTTGTAGAAGGGATGAGCAAGGTAGGAACTAAGGTGTTGATGTATGTAGGTGGTAAATTGTGAGGGTAGAATAGAGGCAGCAGCATGGCTTAGAGGGTAGGAGCACTGCCTACATGTGTGGCAGCCCCGGGTTTGGGATGGGCCGTGAGATTTTTTTTTTTCTAGTGGGATTTTATTTTCTTTCCCCATTATCAAACTCCCTCCCCCCCAGAGTTGATTTTTTAATAATTGGGGGCACAGGGGGCATAGCCCCTTGCATAAATACTAATTATAAATCATCCCCCGCAGAGAGTAAGCACCATTCGGTGTTTGTTGCAGGCGGTATTGTGTTGATCGTCGTTTTGCTTTTCAGCGATTTATAGTTACCGTTGTTCACATCACTTTAATTTGTTCCCCTTTATCACATGGAACCCCATCTTGGGCCCACTCCTGCTTGGCCTCTTCATAAACCAATTGCCCGATGCCCCTGTCAGCCAGCCAAACTACTCCTGTATGCCGATGATGCAGTCATTTATTTAAATAAACCCTGACCTTGACGGACCTTACTGCCACTCTCCACCGCTCTCCAAAGTAATTTTCGGCCAATAAAAAGCTGGTTCTTCAACAATAAACTGGTCCTCAATTACAGAAAACCAAAGACCATGCTCTTCTCTAGCCTTTCACAGAAAAGGGAAATTCTACCCTTTGTCATCCAAAACAGCCAAGGGCAAAATCTTGAACAGTTGGAGACTTTCAAATACCTTGGAGTAACTCTGGATGATACCTTGGGACCAATTTTTTTTAATTTAGGATTTTTTTGCGGTATTTTACCCAGTTTTCACCCTGAACCCAGGACCCCGGAAGACACATGTGTGCATGGAGGTGCACGCTGGGTACCAGCTTGGCCCCTTCCACCCCACCCCAGGCAATCACCGCTGCCCCCTCTCACCTACACTGCCCATCAGACCTCCACCCGATGGGAGCAGAACTATGAATGGGGCAGACAACCACCCCTGGAGGGGAGAATTGCCAATGGCTGCTCAATCCTGTTCCCTCCCCCCCATGTTGGCTCCTTCACGACCCAAGGTCGTTCCCGAATCTAGGTCGCTGGCATTGTGCAAGGTAAGGCATTCAGCACCTCAGCCCTCAGCACCACAGGTCTGGCTTTTGGGACCAATTTTCAAATGGGCTGTGTCACCGTAACAGACTTGCAGCAGAGGGGTTTGCCACAAGTGGTGACTTGTGGCAAACTGTGCAGCAAGCACAAGTTTGAAAGCAGCTTACCACAACTCCCCTGCTGCAAGTCTCTTGTGGTGATGCAGCACAGTAATGCCAACTACCCCCTGGCATACATTTGTGTCCGTGGGGGTGCCATTTTATGGGGCTTGTGCCAAAGCTTTGGTGCAAGCTGCCATAAAAAATGGCATTGTTGCGACTTGTGTCCTGGGTTTAAAAATTGGGTGCAAGTTGTGGCAAACACTGGGATACAACTGCAGCAAACATTGTAGGGACACAGGGCTTGATCGCATGCTGCGTTCCCCTTTTGAAAATCAGGCCCCTTATCTTTTGTCCCCCATGTTGACAATCTAGTGGCCATAGTTAGCAGAAGACTGGGTGTCCTGTCCCGTAACTGGAACAATCTCACTGGGGATGCTAGATGCCTTATTGTGGCCAACTCCATTCTGTCATTTATGGCAGCTGCCTGTGACATGGTGCTAAACAGAGAAAAACTGATCTGTCATAAGAAGTGCCGCTTAGTACTTGGTGCAGATAACCGCACTCACAGTTGTGCCATTTATACACTCACTAACTGTCTACGTTTATCCAGCAGAATAAAGTTCCACACATATTTGCTAGCCTAAAAGGCAATCCTGGACCTAACACCCCCTGCTTTAACAAACTGCTTCCACACTGTCTCCAATCAATACACCAGAAACATGGCCAGGAAGTCCTTACGCCTCCTTTCCGGCATACTCAGTTGGGCATCCGGTCATTTGCTATCAGGGTCACTAACTGGTTAAATGAATTGCCTGATATTGAGCCTCCTCAGGTTTAATCAGTTTAAGAGATATTTGTAGTTTGCCTTTTCAGCCCACTGCAATTGTAACCATGAAACTGTTTTATTCAGTTTCTCTCTGTATGTAACCTATGACTTTCTGTATGAATTTTTTTTTCAAAACTGTATGCAATTGTTCTGTCTTCAGTGCTCGGAGCCTGACTTGACTGCATTTCCTCTGGAACTGCTTATTGTGCATGTAATGTTTTTATGTGACAAAATATTTAATGTAGAACCTTTGTAAATGAGCACTTTTGTTCAAAGATGAAATCTGAAGTTTTCAGGAAATAAGTACCATATAAATGTGGATCATAAAATTGTCAGTTCTCTTGTGGTGCAGAGTTATGCTGATGAAGCAGCAGAATCTGCAATCCCTCCCTCCCCGAGGAGGAGGAGAGTACCTGCTGGGATATGCAGTCCTCCTTCCCTGGCCAACCCTCCGATGGCCCAGACTTGTTCCCGAACCCAGGTTGTCTGTGTCACAAGTGGCAGCATTTCACTACACCTGCAGGCCAGCAGTTTATTTCGTTTTTAACACTGATTGACTTTTCTGGGTGTCATATATTCATTTTTCCTTTTCATTTAAATTTTTTTTTTCATTTGCATATAATGGTACATACAAAGTAAATGCTGGAGTCAAAGGCATGACAATACAAATATACCAAGATTACTATACTAGGAGTTGTTTCTTCACTTTCTCTGCGACTCATTTTGAAGGGTTCAAGCGAGAAGTAGCCAGTTTAATAGTTAGTGTAAGGAATCAGTTATAAAGTGGTCAGTAGCCACAAGACCACAGACATAATGTAAGTGAAGTTAGTCGAGTTACTTGATAATATCCAGGAGTACAACACTTTGACAAGCCAGCCAGTGGCTTTAGTCCACGGATTCACAGGCAAAAATCTCCTTGAACATTCAAGGTAGACCTAACATGGCCCCCATCAAATGGCTCAAAATACCTTATTACAACTAAAATCAATAAGATGAACCATTGAGAATGACAGAACATTTGATGAAATACTAAAATAATATTTAACTGAACAATTTAACAGTATGCCTGAAAAAACGTTGTAGTTGCATGGATCACAAATCTAGACTCACTAAACTAGCAAAGGTAAGAAAACATGTTTCTCTGATGTCCCCTACACAGGAATTCTCTCAAGTCAAACCTGCATTTGTAAGTAGTGCTTAAGGGCTAGATTCCTAGATGCCCTCTTTCACCTGGCTGCTCCATTCTGAAGAAAATGCTGCATGTGGGAAATAAGAGTGAAGGTGTGCACTGACATGGTCTCAGAGGCAGTGTGCCCTCTCCCTTCATAAATGGTGGCAAACCCCAGGAATCTGGCAGAAGGTCTAATTTAATAACGCAGAGGAGTCAGTTTTGAAATGCCAGCTCTGGCATGCATCCATACAGACTGCCTTCGATGTGAGAAAAGAGGAGTAATGCATGGTGGCTGAGAGATGGTATAGAAAACTAATCAGGCAGATTAAACTGACAAGCTTGTTACAGACATGCAGGCTTGACAAGCAGTTACAGATACATATACAACAGTTTCGAAATGTGTAAACTAGGAGACAAACCCATTCAGTAATATTTAGAGCAAGTCTCCACATTAATAGTCCCTTCAGATCTCATCCGCATCTGAATCTGGGAGTTGTGCCTGGTGAGTGAAATGCTCTTTTATTTTTTTCCTCGATGTTTCCCAATCTCCCCTGGATCATTGAAAATATATGTCCTGCTGGCGTAAGTAATGCAGAGTTTGGCTGGGAGTTGTAAGATATGCCAAGTTCTTTTAAACAATTACAGATTGGGTCAAAGGCCTTCCGCCTTTGCCTCATGACATAACTGATGTGAGAAACACACAGGTGTCATCATCCAAGTTTAAAGTTCCTTTAGCTTTTGCTTGAGTAAGAATTTGTTCCCTCGTGTGTGCTCCCCATTACTAAAAGCAGTGTGCAAGCCATATTGGAGTTCTCTGTATGCCTCCTTAGCATGATGCAGTAGGTTTTATGGATACTTTCAGTATGATCTAAGTCCAAAAGAGTTTTTAATAGAGAAAGCACATACACCAATGAGTCCTGTCCCTCAGCCCCGGAACACCTAGGAGGCACACATTTTCTTTCATTCCTGAACCAAGATATGGGATTTTAAAGTTTTTAAAGTTCCCACTTCTGTGCCATGCTCACCATAAAAAATGTAATGTCTTGTTAGAGTGTTGTGCTGTTTACTATTGAAAACTTGTGGTAACACTGTTCTAATACATTCACATTATGAATCAAGCATGTACATTCAACAGGTAACCTCAACACAAGAGACTTTTAAAAACTGAAAGTAGCAGCCAAAAATACAGTGAGGATGAATCTAAGTGTAACCACCTTCTTCCCAGGAGTTACTAGAATCCCAGTTAGGACAAGTGGCAGGCAGGGAAAGGCAGCTAGTGAAATGCCAGTTAAATGGGTTTCACCCTGTCATTCTCTGGTTTCAGTCTCAGTTGAGCTGGAGGGTGATGTAATCTTAGAACTCTCGCAGCAGCATAAGCCACACTTTGTTGCCAGCTCTAGGGAGATAGCTTTAGAATGTCCAGTTAGAGTGGAGAGAGGCCTGAGGAGGCTGCAGCTTGCTGTGCAGCTCCTCAGATAGCTCTGACAGAGAGCTACCACTGTGTTTTGGGTAGTTTGTTCTCACCCTAGAAGAAGAACATAAAAGACAGTGATTGAAGTGGTGGAGACCTTGCCAAGTGGGGTTTCCTTTGCCCCATCCCAGGAGATATGGGGGTGATCTTCAGGGTTCAGGGACAATCCCTTCACCCAGTCTGTCTAGTGAAGCTGCCTGTGACACTTCAGAAACTGTGAGTACTTTTGTGTCAGCCCAGAAGGGGCATCTGCGTACCTATGATGAATTTCTCTGATAAAGGGATCCTGTCACCTAGACTGTTTCTGTTTTAAGAGTGTCTCTCCAAGTACAGAATTTTTAGTCATGTAGTGTGTTTAGTGTGAAAAACATTTCAAGATAGCATCTACAAGTTTCTGTGAGGGTGTTATTAGCCAGATGAATGGCTGAGTGTAAACCTGGAAGCAAAAGGTGAGAGACCCCCCCCCCATGTAGAGTAACCAGTTTACCTCTCTGGGTTCAGTTTGGGTACCAGTGCAATTTTCAGTCAGTGCATTCGGACAGTGCCTGATGGAAATAGTTACCCAGACGTGGGTGCTGGATGATTTTGAGCCTCTTTTCTGGTTATGTGTGCCACTAGTATTCCTCATGAAATATGGGAAAGTGTCCTAGTACTGGCCGTGAGTGCCTAGTCAATGGGAAATGTACCAGTAACTGGCCGTGTGTGCCAATCTCCATTTTCAGAACCAGAGAGTTTGCTGTTTTGTGTCTTTACCCTATGCTAAATGGGAATTCTGGAATTTCTGTAGCTCAGTAATCTGCATTACCAGTATGAGTAACCCTGTGGGGTTCCAACTTCACTTTGTGTTATTCCTACTCTGTGTACGTGAATAACAGCCACACTCTAGAAACACAACATGGTTTGGACAGTAATGTTATTGCTTCCATTGTGTCTGGAGTTACTTGGGTGCCCCTGACCAGATGTGCAAACCTAGCATAATTGTGAGCAACTGTTTTCTCCTGGGGACCTGGGTTGCTGGCCATGGTAAATGGTCCCACCAGGCGTATGCCAGGTAGTTGCCGCACTTGGTTGCCTGTCTGTGATAGCAAGCTCAGAAAAATAAATGTATGCACTTGTTATGCAAACCCCCATCCCTCTCTTTTGCCCCTAGATGCTATGTGGTGAGAGGAGCAGCCCTGCTAGTTAAACAAGTGGGGGGGGGGACTGTTGGAGGGGGGGTTACATAATGATGTTTGAAATATATTTTTGCTAAAACATTATATGATGACATTTTTGCCGACTACCAAATAGTGTTGCATTGTTTTCAGCTTTCTTTTAGAATGAGTAGGGAAAGCCTAATATCTGGTAAAATCTTTTAGTCTGTAAACTCTGTGCTTTTGGGTGGCAGAGGAGGGAGGGTACAGTATAACTGACATGTAAATGTGTTAACTGTGCTGGATGACATTGGATGTTAAAGAAACACTGTCAACCCCTGAAGGCCTCAGATTGTCTCTAGTTAATGAAACACATTTTATGATTGTTTATATTCTGTAGAGACTGCTGCTGTAGCTGGTTGTTTGAATCTGATTCTTTTTTCTTTTTAAAGGTGAACAACAGACTGCCCAGCATACAGGTTTTATCACACAAAAACATGTTTGTTTACATTCCGTGATAAACTTCTGCTGCATCTTTCCTGGACTTAAGAACACCCCCACACATTCTAACCACTTGTGATACAATGGAAGGAGAGAACACTACTGCATCTTGAGTGGCTGCACTGTTTGGGGAGTTTGTAATATTCAGGAAGTATGCAGTAAGAGCAGATCAAGAATTTGAAACAAAACAAGGTTGGGTATAATTATACCATTACCATGCATTTCAGTTCTACTAAGGAAGCAGATAAAACAGCCAGCAAGTTCAGTAAATTTTAGAGAAGGTAAACAATCATAATATGTAAATATTCTGATGCAAAAAGGCTGAGAGTATCCCTTTAAATAAAGCTAAGTTAAAAAAAATCAGATTTTTACTTTTTAGACTCAGTCCAACAACCAAATGAGCCTCTGATCATGGTGCTGTACATGTCACCCCTTACCAGTATATCATCAGTAATAATATTCTCAACTTTCCAAAGCCTTCATCATCTGTGCAATTTCTTTTCTGAAAGACCTTGGGTGCAGATAAGGTACCAAAGGGAAGCCTCTTGAATCGGTACCTACCAAAAGTTGTATTGAATGTACACAGTTCTGAGCTCTCCTCATCAAAAGTTATATTTGCCGAAGCCTTGGGTTAGCATCTAACACTGACAATACTTTGACTTTGCCATTCTGACCACAACTTCCTCTGTGGTACATAATGGTTAGTGTTCTCCATCAATGGCATGGTTTAAGTCCTTTGGGTCAATACAGATTCAAATCTTGTTGGGCTTCATGACTGCTACCATACTGTTCACCCAATCTGTAGGTTCAGTCGGGCTAGCACATCTAACTGTTCCATCCTGTCAAGTTCACTTTTAATTAATTTCAAATGTTTTACCAGGAAGATATGCTGAGCCGGTAACAGCCTGTTTCCACATGTGTGCTGGGGGAGGGGGAAGGGAGGACAGTGAGTAACACAAGACACTAAGACAAATAAGTAAATAGCCATCATAAATAAACAGTTGTGCAAAGACAAGTATTGTGTGTAAGTAAAATACATTACAATACAATAAAGTGCTGGTGGATAACATTTGCAATGTACAGAGGCAGTACTGAGCTCAGGATGGGAGCAAAGATTGTCATTTGTGGAGGGTTGAAGAGGGGACTGCACTAGTGTAGGTGCAGGGCAAAGGGGGAACAGAAGTGAGAGGGTGGTGGACTACAGGCACTTTCCTCGGGGTTGGGGGTACATTACATGATTTACATCAGTATCTCTATGAATAGGGTACTGAACTAGTACATACATGGAAGCAGTCCAGAGGAGGCAACTAAAATGGTGCAGGGTCTGCATCAGAAACCATATGAAGAGAGACTGAGAGAGCTTAATATGTATACCCTTGATGAAAGGAGGGACGGGGGGACATGATAGAAACTTTCAAGTACCTCAAGGGAATCAACAAAGTCCAGGAGGGTAGCATCTTTCAGAAAAAGAGATGTGTAAGAACAAGAGGGCACAATTTAAAGATACAGGGAGGACGACTCAGGGGTAATGTGAGGACATTTTTTTTCACGGAGAGAATGGTGGATGCATGGAACCGCCTTCCTGGGGAGGTTGTTGCATCTAAAACAGTGGGGGAATTCAAACATGCATGGGACAGACATAAGGCAATTGTAGTGGGGGGGGATGCAGGAAGTAGGCTGTTGGTTAACTAGAATCTGCAGCTTATCCAATAGGAAGGGAAATGGGCAGACTGGGTGGGCCAAGTGGTCCTTATCTGCTGTCAAAGTCTATGTTTCTATGTTTCTATATCCTAAGCCTGTAAAGACATCTGCATATCAATAAAATTGTCTCTCTCACCCTTGTCCTGATGACTCACACAAAAGATCCTTTTCAGCATACCTAACTGAATGCACATGGAGCGACTCAATATCGCAAACAAGTTTTGTTCAAAAACCTGAAACACTATATTATACTTCTGCCCTTTGTATGCACATGTAAGCTCTTTTTGACTGCATGGAGATATGTGGTGCCTTGAATATGTAACCAGATTGAAATATAGATCTGCTTAATTTAATTTGATTTAGATCTAGTTTTTTTTTTTTAACTAATACCGCAGATATCACATTACACTCTGGTCTAGTGTCAAGTTTGAAATGAACATTCCAATTGTTTATTTGAAGGGTTTGTTTCCAGTTTTATAGTCTTTATCACAGTCACTGCTTTCTGCTGTGGTAATGGCTTCAACCTGTACTTTACTTTCTTCCAATGCTGTTTTTATCTCAGTAGTTCCTATAAACAAGTTCCTTTCTATTGCATGTACCTCCCAGTGCTGTTTTCTGGTGGTTGATCTGCACATCTTTTTAAACTCTATTATTATTGCATTTCACATAAAATAGAACAAGACGGGCAGAAGAGTGAGCTTCATCAAGTACAATAGGATCAGGGGTACAACAACAACAAGAATACCCCCAACACCACTCCCACTGTGATACTTCACAGAGATCGCTTACAAATAAGTTTTAAGTCTACAAGTCCAAAAAATCCTATATCTGCCCAATGCTTTGGACACAAGAAATCCAACAAAGTCATTTGAAAAGTTCCTGCAATTGTTTATGGCCTAGTGTCCAGTTATTCAAAAAGAATAAAAACTCCCAATAAAGAATTTGCATGGTGAACCGGCAATAAAGCATTGCATTTGATTATGCTACATAATAAACTTCAATAGTTGCAGGCAAACAGAGGTATTAAAAGGATGCTAAATTACAGGCATAATACAATTTTCATTAACTACATGTCACATTATAAACCTGAAGTCACCATAGAAAAACAGTGCAACATGGAAACATAGAATTTGACGGCAGATAAGGACCGCTTGGCCCACCCAGTCTGCCCATTTCCCTACCTGATGGATAAGCTGCAGATTCTAGTTAATCAACAGCTTACTTCCTCATGCCCCCCACTAAAATTGCCTTATGCCTGACCCATGCATTCTTGAATTCTCCCACTGTTCCTGACTCCACAACCTCCTCAGGAAGGCTCTTCCATGCATCCACAACTCTCTCTGTGAAAAAATACTTTCTAACATTAACTCTGAGAAGTCCCCCCTCTATCTTCAAATTGTGCCCCCTTGTTCTTCCACATCTCTTCTTCTGAAAGATACTACCCTCTTGTACATTGTTAATTCCCTTGAGATACTTTAAGGTTTCTATCATGTCCCCCCCTCCCGCCTTTCCTCAAGGGTATACATATTAAGCTGCTTTAGTCTCTCCTCGTATGTCTTCTGGTGCAGACCCTGCACCATTTTGGTTGCCCTCCTCTGAACAGCCTCCACTCTGTCTATGTCTTTGCGGAGATGGGGTCTCCAGAATTGCATGCAGTACTCCAGATGGGGTCTCACTAACTGTCTGTAGAGAGGGATAACAACTTATTGTTTTCTACTGTTGATGCCTCTCCCTATGCATCCCAGTATCCCCCCCAGCCCTCCTTACTGCCTTCCCACATTGCTTGCCCACCTTTAGGTCATCTGATATAATTACTCCTAGGTCTCTTTCTATTTTTGTTGTTGTTATTAACTCACCCCCATTGTGTACCCTTCCCCTGGGTTTTTGTTTCCCAGATGCATTACCTTGCACTTCTTTGCATTGGATCTGAGCTGCCATGTATTTGACCATTCCTCCAACCTTGCCAAGTCCCTTTTCATTCTTTCCACCCCACCTTGTGTATCAACCCTGTTGCAGATCTTTGTGTCATCTGCAAAGAGGCATACCTTTCCTTCCAGGTGCTCTCCAATGTCACTTATAAAGATATTAAAGAGGACTGGTCCCAGCACTGAACCCTGCGGTAGCCCACTAGTTACACTCCTTTCTTCACTGTGGACTCCATTTACTATTACCCTTTGTGTCCTGTTGTCCAGCCAGTTTTTTATCCAGACTACCACCTTGGGACCCACTGCAAGACTGGCTAACTTGTACATTAATCTTTTGTGTGAGACTGTGTCGAATGCCTTGCTAAAACCTAGGTAGGCCATATCCACAGCCCTCCCTGGTCTACTACTTTGGTCACCCAGTCAAAGAAATCTATTAGGTTTGTCTGACATGACCTTCCTGCTGTGAACCCATGCTGCCTTGGGTCCTGTGCCCCACTGGCCTCTAGGTACTCAACAATTCTTTCCTTCAGAAGTGATTCCATCATTTTCCCTACCACTGAAGTCAAACTAACTGGTCTGTAGTTTCCTGCCTCTGCCCTGCTCCCACTTTTGTGAAGTGGAATCATATTTGCCCTCCTCCAGTCCTCAGGTACCACTCCATCCTCCCATGACTTGTTAAAGAGAGTAGTCAGTGGTGTTACTAGTTCTACCCTTAGTTCTTTTAGTATTCTTGGGTGAATCCCATCAGGCCCCATTGCTTTGTCCACCCTTTGTTTTAAGAGTTCTTTCAAAACCCTTTCTTCTGTGAATGGACTAGCATCGACCCCCCCATTCAGAGTTTCTCCCTTGTTTGGTTTAGGCACCTCCCCCTCCTCATCTGTTGTGAATACCGAGAAGAAATATTCATTCAGTATCCCTGTTTTTTCACTGTCACCCTCTGCCCACATTTCCTCCCCTTTATTAATTCTCTGTATCCCTCCCTTGGTCTTTCTTCACTCCGTAATATACCTATAAAATGTTTTATCCCCCTTCTTAACAGAGTTGGCTATCTTTTCCTCAATTTGTGCCTTTGCTATTCTGACTGCCTTCCCTGCCTCCTTCTGCTTTAACTGATAAAGTTCTCTGTCCTGCTCCGTCTGTGTTTCCTTATATTTCCTGAATGCTATCCTTTTCTCCTTAACCATCCCTGCCACCTCTTTTGAGAACCATAGTGTTTTTTTCCTTCATTTTGTTTTATTGATTTGCTTCACACAAAGGCTTGTTGCCTCTGCGATGGCTGTTTTAATTATTCCCCATTGTTCCTCCACCCCTCCTTATTGCCCATTTGCTAGTGCTTTTCTAAGGCACTCTCTCATTTTCCCAAAGTCAGCCTTCCTAAAGTCCAATACTCTTGTTTTTGTATGGCTTGACTCTATGACTGTGTTTATTGTGAACCACACTGTTTGGTGGTCACTTGTTCCCAGATGGCTACCCACTTCTAAATCTGAGATCCTTTCTCCTTCCCCATTTGAGAGTACTAGGTCTAAGATTGCTCCCTCCCAAGTGGGTTCCAACACTAGCTGTCTGAGGCATGCCCCCTGTAGGGCATCAAGAATGACCCTGCTCTTGGATGTGCCTGCAGCAAAGGTACTCCAGTTAACATCTAGCATATTCAGGTCCCCAATCAACAGTATCTCCCCTTTTTCTGCCATTTTAAGGATGCTTTCTATCATTTTCTTGTCCATTTCCTCTCCCTAAAATGGGGGTCTGTACACAACCCCCATGTGGATTGTGGTGCCATTTCCTGTCTCCAGGGTGACCCATAGTGACTCAGCAAAACTGATTCAAGAACATGGTATTATGCAAACTATAACCAACAACTGAACTGATAGGCAAACAGTATAAGTTATCCCTTCTAGCCAGGATATATGTTAATACATCTCCTGGAACCACTCGTTGCTGTATAAGAGTGGTTTCACGTGCCTTTAGCTGGAGCGAGAACAGTGAAGCAAAGCTGAGCTGTTCTGGCTCAAGCTGAAGGCAAGTGAAACCATTATAATACTGGAACGAGTGGTGACGGGGGATGTATTACTATATTATTGATCGAGAGCGATCAATAATGTATTTAAAAAAAACCTGTTCCTGGAATGTCCCTGTTTCCAGGGCATCTGTGCATGAGACGGTATTCATAGAATAAGTGTCTCACACGCAGAGGGAAAAAGTGCTCTGATTGGTCGGGAGCACACCCTTGAGCTATAATAATCTGTGTGGCGCTCTGTGCAGCATGTCAAGACAGGAAACAAACATCTAGGTGGGGGAGGGGGGGTTATAGAAACATAAAAACTTCATGCACATGTAAGGGTCATGCTACACCAAGCAATCGTGACACCGCCAGTGACATCCTGACTATACAGTCTAAAATACGAAGTAGAAACTTCATTCCCCCAACAGGCAATATTTGCTACATGTTGTCCAGAACTCCCCCCCCCCATACAGCTTTAATAACGGTATCCCTAGATTTATAGGGGAGGCCTTTATTGACAAATATCAAGAACAACAACACAACTCAACTCTCAAAAAGTACAAGTATTTTTTAAAGTCATGTGTATTGTAAAATGATATCCCAGTACAGTCAAGGCTGACATATAGTATTTGTTAGACATATTACTATTAGCATAAAACCCTAAAACTGTAATATACACAATGGCATGACTTCTTCATAATACACTGACATCCTTTTATAATTATTGCTAGGTTATCACATAGCTTATTATCTGTGTCATTTCATAAAGAAGGTAACAGTTCACTCACATCTATTCATCATCCAATCTTACATTTTGAACAATTCATTTATTGTAACAATAACTAGGGCCAAATGGTCTAACCAGTAAACTTTTAAGCACATAAAACTCTGATATGGCTTGTTCTTTACATGATTTACTTACTAATTGTATACAGTAAAAATAAAAATTGGGAGGTAAGAGCCAGAAAGCTTGGGCGAAAATATATGTTTGTATCCTTGATTCTTGGAAGTTTGCTTCTGTACAACCCATTCAACCTCATAGGTCTCATGGGTTATTTATGAACTATTTTAGGCCAAAGATCTATTAGAAGCTCACCCCTTATACAATGGGATATTCTGATATGCCCTCGCTAAGAAAATAATCATCCATTCTGAGTTTAAATTCTGCCATATTACTTCTACCCACCACCTCCATCGGAAGGATATTCCAGACACCGATCACCCTCTGGTTGAACCAGCTGGCTCTATGCCTAGTAAAGCAAGTTTCACCCCTAAGCTGTAGATCATGGGCTCTTGTCCTGTAACTCTGTTCCCTTAATTCAAAGCCCAGGCATTCCCATAGATCATCATTAGGTCGGGATCTGAAAAGCAGGCACAGATCTCCCCGCAGCCTTCTATACTCCATGGACTACAACCCCAGGAACTTTAACCTGTCCTCATAGCTCAGGCCATTAAGGCCAGACACCATCTTGGTAGTTCTTTGTTGCACCCTGTCAAGAGTCCTTATCTCTGCTTTTGTATTGGGTGCCCAAAACTGGGAACTATACTCCAAGTGGGGCCTCACAAGGGAACTATATAGAGGCATTATCACTCCTATGTCTCTGCTTCTAATATGTCTTATAATGTAGTTTAAGATTGCATCTGTCTTTTTTGCACTACAGTGACAATGCCGCTTAAATCTCAACTCATTTGTCACTCATATACCCAAGTCTTTCTCCTCTGTTGTTTCCCTGAGGGACTTGCCATCTAGTTGGTACTGGATCTGTGACTAAGATACTTATGCCCGATCATGGGGTTTGCTCAGCTATTGCTGACTGTCTATTCTTGAATCTCTCCCTCCTACTTGAACCTAAGATCCATATGTTTTTCTAAGGCTAGTCTCAGTGTAGCTGTAATGTTTTCCATTCTATTTATGTCATCCACTCTCTCAATCCAAGACCCAACTGATCATGCTGTTTTCTACAGCCATTGGGTTGCGATCCTCTTGAAGGCTGCTGTGGTTAGGATTCCAAGGAATCTCAACCTTTGTGTCGTCCCGCCTGTCACAAACTCACTCAGCAGATCAGGCCCTCTACTCCCAAAGTGCCAACCTCTGAGCGCAGTCTTGTGAACAGTGTAATGGCTGTGGGGCAGCAGTCTTCCGGGAGTCTTTCTGGAGGCTGAGATGCTGCCCTATTTGCAGACAACTCTCTGCCCTGAGGGAGGAAGTTGCCCATCTTCAGGCCACACTGGACAGTAGTAAGGGAACCTTCCCCCAGGCCACACTGGACAGTAGGAAGGGAACCTCCCCCATCCAGGGAGCACCAGAGCCACCTCCACTACCTCAGAGGTTGCGAAGAAAGCACAGCAGTTGGACCACAGTGGGCTCAGGGAGGGTGAGGATGGTGGGTCAGAGGCACACCCAGTCAGTTGTTCCACTCCACAATCCATACGCCATTCTGGGGGAGCATAGCTCCCCTATGGATGCACCCGCAGAGGAGACTGAGGACAACTGTCACAAGGGAGGCCCGCAGGAAGGAGGCAGAGGACACCACAGGGAAAGGAAGCAGCTCTTGGTGGGGGACTCAATTATTAGGGGGATAGAACTGGGGGGAGCAGGGAAAACTGAAGTAAGGTGCCTGCCTGGTGCCATGGCTTGGAGGGACAGGAAGCGCATCCTCAGGATCATGAGAACAGCTGCACGGGAGTCTGAGCTGGACATCATTGTCCACCTAGGGACAAATGACTTGGCTCATCATGAGATTAGAGCAGTGCAGGAGGACTTTGTAGAGTTGGGGAGGGGCCTAAGACAAGTAGCACACACAGTATCCTTCTCAGAGGTGCTGCCTGTCAATGGCATGGGGGAGGCGAGGGTACTTTTCACCATGCAGTTTAACGAATGGTTGAAAAAATGGTGTGGAGCACAGGGATTTGGCTTCACTGGGGACTGGGGTTCCACCTGGAGGGACACCAGCCTATACTGGCAGGATGGTCTGCATCTGTCCAGGAAGGGAACAAGTCTTTTGAGCAATCGGTTTAAATGCTTCATTGGCAAGCTTTTAAACTAGTCAAAGGGAGGCACTGATAAGCAGCAGGAAAATCCCAGCCTCTCCCTACAAAACAGGGTACTAAATGAGAAAAAGACTGAGGTAGAAAGGTCAGTGGGGGATGCTGCAACAGAAGGTAAAGCCATCAAAAAATGGAGAGCAATGAGTACCAATGCCCATAGTCTGGGTAACAAACTTCCTGAATTAGTGGCCTTGATGGAGGAGGAACATCTGGATATTGTGGCAGTCACAGAAACATGGTACACACAAAACCATGACTGGGATGTAAACATTCCAGGATACACTATCTACAGGAGGGACAGGGAGGGTAAAAGAGGAGGAGGAGTAGCTCTTTACATAAGGGAAGGAATAAAAGCAACAGAACAAAAGGGTAAACAGGGAGGAGAAGAAGCACTGTGGGTAAATTTGGAGACAGGCAATGGCACCACAATCCGCTGACAGGGTTTATACAGACCCCTTCTCAGGGGAGGAAATGGACAAGGAAATGATAGAAAGTATACTTAGAATAGCAGAAAAAGGGAGATATTGCTGATGGGTGATCTGAATATGCCAGATGTTAACTGAAGTGCAGTTGCAGCAGCCACTGAAGAGTGGGGTTATTCTAGATGCCTACAGGGGCATGCCTTAGACAACTAGTATTGGAGCCCACTCGAGAGAGCAATCTTAGACCTGGTTCTCTCAAATGGAGATGGAGAGAGGATCACAGATGTGAAGTGGGTAGCCATCTGGGAACTAGCGACCATCGAACAGTATAGTTCACAATAAACACAGCAATAGAGTCAAGCCATACAAAGGCAAAAGTACTGGACTTTAGGAGGCTGACTTGCTAAAATGGGTGAGTGCCTAAGGAATGCACTAGCAAATAGGCAGGAAGGAGGGTGGAAGAACAATGGGAATAATAAAACTGCCATCACAGAGGTAACGAGCCTTTGTGAAGCAAATAAACAAAACAAAAGGATGTAAGAAACCACTATGGTTCTCAAAAGAAGTGGCAGTGAAGGTTCAAGATAAAAAAGCATTCAGGAAGTACAAGGAATCGCAGAAGGAGCAGGACAGAGAACTGTATCAGTTAAAGCAAAGGAAGCTGGGAAGGCAGTCAGAACAGCAAAGGCCCAAACTAAGGAAAAGACAGCCAACTCAGTTAAGAAGGGGATAAAACCTTTATAGGTACATCAGAGAGCAAAGGAAGACCAAGGAGGGATAGTGAGGCTTAATAAGGGGAGGGAGGGTGGGCAGAGGAGACTGTGAAAAGGCAGAGATACTAAATAAATATTTTTGCTCAGTATTTACAAATGAAGAGGGGGAGGTACCTAAAACAAACAGTAGAAACACTCTGGATACAGAAGTTAATACCAGCCCATTTACAGAAGAAAGGGTTATGAAAGAACTCTTAAAACTGAAGGTGGACAAAGCAATGGGGCCTGATGGGATTCATCCCAGAATCCTAAAAGAACTAAGGGTAGAACTAGTGACACCACTGACTACTCTCTTTAACAAATCATGGGAGGATGGGGTGGTACCCAAGGACTGGAGGAGGGCAGATGTGATTCCCCTTCACAAAAGTGGGAGCAAGGCAGAAGCAGGAAACTACAGACCTGTTAGTTTAACCTCAGTGATAGGGAAAATGATGGAATCACTTCTGAAGGAAAGAATTGTCGAGTATCTAGAGGCCAGAGGGCACAGGACCCAAGGCAGCATGGATTCACAGCGGAAGGTCATGCCAGATGAATCTGATAGATTTCTTTGACTGGGTGACCAAAGTAGTAGATCAGAGAGGGGCTGTGGACATGGCCTACCCTGGACTTTAGCAAGGCATTTGACACAGTCCCACACAAAGATTAATATACAACTTAGCCAGCCTGGGAGTGGGTCCCAAGATGACAGCCTGGGTAAAGAATTGGCTGGAGAATAGGACACAGAGAGTAATAGTAAATGGAGCCCACTCAGAAGAAAGAGGGGTTACTAGTGGGGTACCGCAGGGTTCAGTATTAGGACAGGTCCTCTTCAATGTCTTTATAAGCAACATTGCAGAGGGACTGGAAGGAAAAGTATGTCTCTTTGCAGATGACACAAAGATCTGCAACCGAGTTGATGCACAAGGTGGGGTGGAAAGGATGAGAAGAGACTTGGCAAGGTTAGAGGAATGGTCAAATGTATGGCAGCTTAGATTCAATGCTAAGAAGTGCAAGGTAATGCACCTGGGAAACAAAACCCAGAGGAAGAGTACACAATGGGGGTGAGATACTAACAACACAAAATGGAAAGGGACCTGGGGTAGTCATATCAGATGACCTAAAGGTGGGCAAGCAATGTGAGAGGGCAGCAAGGAGGACTGGGGGATACTGGGATGCATAGGGAGGCATCACCAGTAGAAAACAGGAAGTTATTATCCTCTGTACAGACAGCTGGTCAGACCCCATCTGGAGTACTCGTGCAGTTCTGGAGACCCAATCTCCGAAAGACATAGACAGGATGGAGGCTGTCCAGAGGAGGGCAACTAAAATGGTGCAGGGTCTGCACTGGAAGACATATGAAGAGAGACTAAAGGAGCTTAATATGTATAGCCTCGAGGAAAGGAGGGAGACGGGGGACATGATAGAAACTTTCAAGTACCTCAAGGACATGAACAAAGTCCAAGAGGGTAGCATCTTTCAAAAAAAGAGGTGTGCAAGAACAAGGGGGCACAATTTGAAGATAGAGGGGGGGCGGCTCAGAGGTAATTTAAGGAAGTATTTTTTCACAGAGGGTTGTGGATGCATGGAACAGCCTTCCGGAGGAGGTTGTGGAGTCAAAAACAGTGGTGGAATTCAAGCATGCATGGGACAGTCATAAGGCCATTCTAGGGGGTTGGGGAAGGAAGAAGTAGGCTGCTGGTTAACTAGGATCTGCAGCTTATCCAGTAGGTAGGGAAATGGGCAGACTGGGTAGGCCAAGCGGTCCTTATCTGCTGTCAAATTCTATGTTTCTATGTTAACAGACAAGGTAACCCTCTTGTCTGTTTTTGTGAGTTTGGGTCAACCTTTGGTCTCAGTTCTGGAGGGATTCAAACTGTAACCTCTTGCTAGCATATCCAATGCACAGGCTCAGATATATCTGTCTTCGGGGGGGTAAGATATCTGTGCCTATGGGCGCCTAACCAGGTATTCAGAGATGAACCCTTAAAACTTAATAAAGACCTCAGATTTAAAATGCTTCTGTTTCCAGTTTGGTACCACCATACAAGCTTATGTCTGCTGAACCAGAAATATTTCTTAGCAAAAGAAAACAATTCAAAGACAGAACAGGTTTGCTCTAAAATTAGAGTTTTTACTAAAATACATAATAATACATCAAACATACAATACAGAACTCTTATATCAAAAGACATACAAATCTTTAAAACAAAACAAGGTTTAAAACAGTACAATTCCTACAACAATATTTAGATTTTGTCTAGCTTTCTAAATACCTGTTTTCAGTGCTCAGATGTTATCTTGGTCAGAGTCAGCTAAAAGTGTGTCTCTAGTGAAAGAGAATAATCTTTACAAGCAGTATTGGCCAACCCCATTTGGGTGAAGTCATCCAGCTCCTCCTCTGTCAAAATATCTAAAAAAAATATATATTTCTATACAACCACAGGATGTAATTTCAAAGTATTAATTCTGCACCCTTAACATAACTCAAGTTTCAAATGGCACCACTTTTGATCTCATGCTGTACCCTCCTCACACAGGCTTCACAGGGTCATTTACAACCTTACACCTCTATGTAACATCCTAGCTTCCCTTATTTAACGTCATAAACCAAGTTTATGATTTCTCTCTTAACAAAATTAACCTAAACAAGTCTGTAATTAGCTCAGAGAAACAGGATCCTTAATAAAAGTCTTCTAGTAACACACTGTCTCTAAAAACTGAGTGTGTGATACAAAGCTGTCAGCAATTCTCTTGGCCTGCATCTGTCAGCTGGAATCTGGGGGGAGGGGGGATGAGTGAGTTCATTCCTAGAGCATTTGAATGTTCAGCAGAGACATTAATACATTTTATATTAAAAAAATATAATACAGCACTCAGAACTGGCTGTCTATGTCACACCGCCTACTCCTGGGAATCCAATCCCCAGAATGAAGTTCTTGAATGTGAATGGGATTGGAATGTCCCATAGATCTGAAATTATTTTATATATTTGGGTCCAGAAGTGTTATGCTATCGGGCATCCCCAAAATACTGTATAGTACTGTATATGATAGTGTGAGCCTGTGTTCCCACACTCCCTCCAACACAGGTTGGAATTTCCAGGGCCCCACACTCCCTCCAACACATGTTGACATTTCCAGGGCTAAAATTATCGGTTATTGTGTGCGTGTGAAAGTATCTCACCATACATTTCTAGTGCTATTCCCTCCATCCTGGGGAAGCCATAACCTTCCAGCCTCTCTCCCAGGGTTTTGACTGATTGGCTTCTGTGATTTTTTTCCTGGACCTCTCTCTTCCGGCTTGTACAAATGTTGGAGGTTGCTGTGTATCTGGTTCCTAGTAGGGCCTGATAAGCTCTGGGGATCAGGCCCATTCTCCCCTGTAGCACATCCGTCCAGAATAGAACATCTTCTGAAGGTGATAAGTCTCTGCTTACTTTATTAATCTGGTCATTGGTATTAAGGTAGTGCCTTACCTGGAGGAATCTAAACAGGGCCTGCCTAGGGAAGTCATACCTTTCCTGAAGGACTGTAATGGCAACACAAGCCCCATTTTGGATCAGAGAATTATATCTCCCTCGGGATGACCTGTTCCATCTATGGAAGCTGGAGTCTACACAAGGGTGATAAAAGTCTGGGTCACTGATAATGCTTGTGAGGGGACCAATTTAATTCAGAGTTTTAGATATTGTTCTGTCCTTGTTAATTACCTTTAGGGTATGCATGGTCCAGGGGTTAGGCATCTTAGACAGTAGCTTCAGTGTCAGCGTAATATATGGATGAGTGAATAGGGACGCTGGTAGGGGTTGGTTTGTTTCTATTTCTAGCCCCCTGGTGTCTGATCTTTGCTTAGTCCAAGTGACTACCAGCACCAACTGTGCTGAGATATAGCATCGTTTGAAATCCAGCATGGCTAGACCTCCCTGTTCATATGGCAAGGAGAGGAGCTTCTAATTCATTCTGTGTCTGCCCTCAAACCAGAAAAATGTCAGAAGCAGTGTCTGTAATTTATTCCAAAACTCCTCTGTGATTTTTATAGGGAGGGCTTGTAACAAAAATAGGAAGTGAGGCAGAATGTTCATTGTGAGAGTAGCAATTCTACCTCCCTCCCAAGCTAAGTGGAAGGAGGTCCCACTTTGCTATATCTGTTTTCACTTCTTCCACAGCTTTGTCATAGTTCAGAAAGAACAGGGAGGTTAAGTTAGGTGAGATCCTCACTCTGTGGTACCTAATTATGTTGTTGGTGGCCCACTTGAGGAGAACTGTGTCTCTGAACACTGGTGGACAATTCCCACCAGTCTGAGTGCCTCGGGCTTGTCATAATGAATCTTATACCCAGAGATCTCCTCATATTGCACTAGTTCTGACAACAGGGTGGGTACTGAGATTTCCAGTGAGGGGAGGTTAAGAAGAAGAGAGTCATCAGTGTAGAGGGACAGTATCCTGTGATATGGGGCACTAGCGAGTGGGCACTTGCTGAAACAGTGACCCACTTTCGACTTGGGCCCCGACGGCATAGGTGTGGGGTAGGTGACTGGATGGGGGTTGTCATGAAAAAAGGCAACAGGATATTTTGTGGTATACATGTGCAGGGGGGAGCGAGCCTGATGGACGTGGGGCGGGATGGTATGTTAGGGGTGGTACTGTGGGGTTCCGGTGAGCTGGCATGGTGCAACAGGTGCCAGTTTGGGGTGGTGGGGATACAGGGTTTGGAACATGGCACCAGTGGTTTTTGTTGCGCCTGGCCTGAGACAGTGATATTTTAATTTTTTTTGACTTGTGCCCCCCCCCCGACATGCACCCCCAGGAGTTGAGAATACAAAAGCAGAGAGTGCGAGAACACAACTCCCTACATACAACAAAATAAAAAAGTTTTTGTGTACTGGGTTTACTGTGGATGAGATCCCACATCACGAAATTGAGTTTCATGATGTGGGGTTGCTGTATGCATTCGGCATGCCAAATTCGACCTTATGACATGGTACCTAGAGGGTCACTTTATGTTCTCTACCCCCTACACTCTGATGCCTGTGATCTCCTTATCCTGATTCACCACATTTGCCAGTGGCTCAATACATACAGCAAAAAGTAATGTGGGGAGTGAGCACCCTGTCTTGTGACCTGGGTCAGGTGGCAATGTTTGGTTTGGATTGCATTTACCTTGACTACCACCTGAGGGGAGTCATGGATGGCCTGGACATGTTTGAAAAATGTCCCCCATACCCATCCCTGTCAGGGTCTGTGTAGGAATCCCCAGTTCATCCAGTCAGATGCTTTTTCCCCATCCATGAACACTGCTATGGCTAGGTTTAGAGACTGTCTGTGCCAGGATATTAGGTTTAAGAGGTGTGAATTAGTCTTTCCATTATAAAGCCAGTTTGATCCAGGTGGACTAAGAATACCACACACCCCTGCAATCTATTTACTAAGATAGATGTAAATATGTTCTGGTCTACATTAAATAGATGGGTCTGTATAACTCTGCATTGTGTGGGGTCTTTGCCTGGTTTAGCTATTACTGAGATCTGGGCATACTGCCAGGAGGTGGTGCTCCCTCATTTTTTTGGACTGCCCTATATGTTCTGCAGAGGTGTCTCGACAGTACTTCCATAAACTCTTTATAACATTTTGAGACTGGCCCTTCTGGGCCTAGGGCCTTACCTATTTTTAGTCTGGTAATAGCACTAAGGACCTCCTCTATGGTAATTGGGTTACCTAAAGTTTCTCTGGCTTCCTCGGAGAGTTTTTTTAATTTCACTTCGCTAAAAAAGGTGTCTAGTTTTTGCTGAAACTGGATACCTGTTAGTGACACTGCAAGTTTTTATAGAAAGAGACGAATGGTTCTACTATTTTACCTGGGTCAGTTTCAAGTTGTTGCTTGTTGCCCCTCTTGCTGAGGCTGGAGTAGGTACAGCCCTACCAGCAGCTTCCTTCCTTAACTACTTGACCAAAATTCTACCTACTTTGTTTCTTGCCTTGTAAGATAGTTGCTGCAAGCAGTACAACACTCTCTCAATTTTATTATCAAGTAGATTATTCAACTTTTTCTTACTGGCTTCTAATTGTTTCTTAACCTCTTCATTTAAGACAATCTGGTGTTCAGCTTCCAGGTCGAAAATCTGCCTCTCCACATGTAGCTGTTCTCTCATCATTTCTTTCATGAGGCCTAAGGCAAAGCTCATCGTACGACTTGTAATGACCACTTTTAGACCATCCCACCAGTGTTTTTTGTCAATTACTTCTATTTGGTTAAAAGCTGCATATTCTTCAACACATTCCTCCATCACAGATTTATAGTCTTTATTATTTAAGAGGGAGATGTTCAGTCTTCAGGTAGGGGTCTTGTGTACAGGTTCCCCAGTCCCCTCTAACATGAATTGAGCATGATCGAACAGGATCATTAGTCTAATGTTACAGGAGCCTACACAATGGAACCAACGATAGTACTGGATATAATGAAGTAATCTAGCTTGCAGTACACGTGGTGTGTAGCAGACCAGCAAATATAATCTTGCACTTTGCAGGGCATGAACCGACACACTTCTAACAGGTTTAGTTCTTGCATCTATCTTTTTAGTCATTTACCCAGTCTTCAGTGCCCTTGGTCTCCTCCCAGCTCTGATTTGTCTAGGATGTTGTTTAAGGCCATGCTGAAAAGCACCTCTGGTTCTTTAAAACATTTTACCCTGTCTCCGTGATTAGGGGCATACATGTTTTAACAATGTGCACTCTATTGATCTATACCTTCCCTTCACACATACGAAGCAACCTTTTGGATCTTGCCTGACCTTGTGACCTCTAGGAGGCAGTTTTTATTTATTAATATGGCCACCCCTCTCCTATGTGTGTGTTTCAGGTAAAAGGAGTGGTAAACAGCTCCCATCCATGATCTTTTGAGTTTATTGTGTTCTGCTGTGGTGAGGTGCATTTCATGTAGAAACACAATCATAGCCCCTTGTCTGTTGAGATCTCTTAGCACCCTATATTGTTTAACTGGGCTGTTCAGACTTCTCACATTACATGTGATGGTTCTACCTTCTAACTTATTTACTTAACATTATCAGCTCTCCTACCACTGTTGTCATGGAGTGACAGCTGCCCTTAGTAGCCTCATCTTTCCTAGACCGCCAAGCAATGCTTAGTGCACCTATAAGACAAACTAAGTAACTGATAACATTGTGAATTTTCAACTGTTCAACCAAAACTTTTGAATACTTCAGACAGTTACAATTACACCCTACCATACTGCCCATGTCATGTTGGATTGCTGGGTGTGGCTTCCCCATGGGTAGCCCTGCACACTCTTGTCACTTTTTGAGATGCCCTTTCTTCAGCCCCCTGACAGTTCTGTAATTAAAGCACCTACTCCTCATACTGTGAACAAAGAGTCAAACCCCTTGTCGGACCCATTATGTGGGGTCAGGTGACAGACCAGAGTGGACCAATTATCGTACCAACATGGTCCAAGTAGGTTCCACGCCACTTGCCTATATTACAACTTTACAAACCCATTGACCAAGGCTTTTACCCTATCCTCTTCTTCATGTCATTCCTTGTCATTCTGGTCAGGCCTTTTTTGGGGGGGGGGGTTAAATGTTATTTCTCGGTATCCCCTTATAACTGAGTTGGGAAAGGGTGAGAGACCAAGCCACCACCCACAAGAGCCCAGACGACTGGGTATCATCTGTGAAGCGAGGCTTCACCTCCTCACCTCAGTAATTCTCTCAGTCCCCACTCGTGCCACATCCTAATTCAAGCCAGGCCAGGGCTATCATATTGAACTCTGATATTTGCTTCAACACAACAGGATCTACTGCTAAGGGCTAGGGGCATTGTGGCATTTCCTAAAGCTCATTGATCCCATAGCAAAAGAGCTTTGTGCATCTTAGGCTGCTTACTCATCTCTCTTCAGGGCTGGGAGGGTCTGTACCACTGACAGGCCATGACTCTGTGTCACCCTCCCCAGGAGCCATCGGAACGCCCCCTGCCCTTCTGTGATGTTTAAACCAGTAGCCTTTATGTCCAGTAAGTTGTGATATCCCTGGAGATATTGTATGCCAACATTTAATTAAAGATAGCACGTTACAGTCCAGCTCACTGGCTCAGCAGTAGCGGTACCATTTGTGATGTTGACTGGGGTTCAGAAACAAACTAAAGGCAAACAAACCTCTGCATCAAACAAATGAATAAAAGCAAGAGGAAAAGACCACTACGGTTCTCGAAAGAGGTGGTTGAAAAGGTAAAGGCTAAAGGGGTAGCATTTAGAAGGTATAAGGAGATGAAGAAGGAGGAGGATTGGGAGGTGTATCGGAGAAACAGAATCAGCAGAGAAAGCAATAAGGAGCACAAAGGAGCAAATTGAAGAGAGAATAACCCAGGAGGTAATGAAAGGTGATCAGACATTTTTTAGATATGTAAGTGAAAAGAGGAAGACCAGAGGTGGGATTGTAAGGTTAAAAAGCGAAGGGGGGGGGGAGTGGACTGTGCAGAAAGGGATCAGGAAAAGGCAGACATCCTGAACAAATACTTTTGTTCAGTGCTCATAGAGGAAGGAGAAGAGGAGGGGTCACAAAAAAGCAACAAATGCTTTGGAGGGAAGGAGGTGGACACTAGGCCTTTTTTGGAGGGGAGAGTCTTGAAGGGACTTGTTAATTGAAGGTGGATAAAGCAATGGGGCCAGATGGGGTACACCCAAGAGTATGGAGGGAGCTCAGTGAAATACTGGCTGCACCTCTGACAGTTCTGTTTAGCAGCTCACTGGAAACAGGAATGGTTCCAGAGGACTGGAGGTGGGCAGATGTAGTCCCATTACATAAAAGTGGTAGCAGGGAGGAGGCTGGCAATCATAGACCAGTCAGCCTGACATCGGTGGTGGAAACATTAATGGAATCACTGCTGAAGGAAAGGATTGTGGAATATCTTGAATACAGTAGGTTACAAGACCCAAGGCAGCATGGTTTCACAGGGGGGAGGTCATGTCGAACCAGCATGGTTTCACAGGGGGAGGTCATGTCAAACAAATCTGATAGAGTTCATTGGGTGACTAAGGAACTGGATTAGAGTGGAGTAGTGGACATGGCCTATCTAAATTTCAGTAAGGCGTTCGACACTGTTCCACACAGGAGACTGGTAAGCAAGCTAAGGAGTGGGTTCAAAGGTGATAAACTGGATATGAAAAACTATTAAGAACAATACTAGAACACATGAAAGAAGGGTTTAAACAAATTGAAGATAAGCTGGAAAGAATTAGTAGCTAAATGAAAGGAGTAAAAATGGAAATAAAGGAACTAAACAATAGAATGACTCAATTTGAAGATGACATTTCAGACTTGGAAGATGAACTTCCAGGAATCAAGGAACAGAAAAATGAACTGTTGAAGTCTCAGTTCTAAAGGATATAGTGCTAGATCTGGAACTAAAATTAAGAAGGGATAACTTGAAGATTCTGGGGATTCCCAAGGGTGTGGAGCAAAATTAAATGCTTAAGCTCTGTGAGAAGCTTTTAACAGAGCTCACAGGAAGACAATACCCCGAGGATAAAATTGAACTACAGCATGCACATAGGTCTCCAGCACATCTTAACCCATCTTTTAAATATCCACGAGTTAGCTATGTTAAATTTGTCAAATACCAGGAAAAGGAAAGCGTTCTAGCACTGGTGAAGCAAAAGAAGCCCTTGATGGATAAGGGCAATAAGATTTTAATCTTTCCCGACCTCGGCCACAAAGTGCAAAATAAAACCGGAATGCTTAAAGAGCTATCAAAACCTTTCTGTGGGAAAAACACATCCCAATCTATCACCCTATTGGGGTCATGCAGCCGTCAAGGGGATTTGAGGGCTGCACCTGCAGCCCTCCGGTTATTTTAGGGTGCTCAACCCAGCCCTACGCCAACTTCACTAAGAATTACCTACTTGGGAAGTAGCAGAACTTTTTCCTCCACTGAAGAAGCAGAGAACTATGTGTACAAGGAAATGAAACTAAACTGCACAAGAAACAATACAGAAACAGAGAATGGACCCTTCAAATGAGGGAGTTCCTAAACTCCCTTTTCTTGAATGAGACTAAATATGGAAATTTGGTGGAAATTTGGGGAAAAGTACTTAAAAGTCAGGAGAAAGGCACTTAATCTTGGGATTAGTTATGGGTAAAGTAAACCCTAATTCTTTTAAGGGAAGATACGCTCAGAATAAGAAAAGGTGAAAGTTTTGCAAAATATAGGGGCTTACAGGGTCAAGGAGATGGGTGACTGTTTGGAGGTAAAAAGGGGAGCGAGAATAAGAGCTAGCTCAGAAGTCAATAAGAATTTTGAGGAAGACAGGGTGAACTCTAGGGGTTTTTCAGCCTGGAACCGGTCACTTTAATTACTGCTGCCTTTAACCAACAAAAAAAATAATAAGATGTGGGAGGAACTGTGCTGCGCCCCATTTAAATGCTGTTTACTGAATCTGCTTTAAAGCACACTAATTGCTTAACTACGCTGCTCCAGATCTAAATCCTGTGCATCTGCTGTTTTTTATATTTAAACCTGGGAGCCTAGTTCCCCCATTGTAAACCCTGTTGTGATTAATTCAAGTTAGTGGAGTCAGGTAGTGGAGTTAGCCCCTCCCTTATTCTTACCTACTTAAACTCTGTCTCTTCCTCTCCTAGCTCACCTCCCCATGGCAGGCACTGTGAGGTCACGAGGGTTGGAAGCCCTCCCCCGAACCGGAGGGCGTGCCCCCCCACACTGAGGAACATAGCAAAAGTGCATCATCCTCCTCCCCTCGGCAGCTCACCAGAGAGCTTCACCCCGCTGATGTTTTGCGTTGGCTACCCCACCACCACCCTTGGCAAACTCTTACTTATATAGGGCTGGTCACATGGTACTAAAACAAAATAACCAATCAGTTCAGTTTACCATTTGCAGGTTATATCTTTCAACCACTAGTGGCCTCCTCACTAAGAAAACCTATACAGTAACTTTTAACTCTTGCACTGCTGCCTCTACATGATGATCCCTGTTGTCCTTTTAAAAATCTTCATCCCTCATCCCCTGGGCGTCCCTCCCACCATCTAACTATCCTGACCTGATGGACTGTCAGGCGCCACACAAACATTAATAACTCAGTTACCAAAGCTGACACACACCCTGGGTGCCACTTCCACACTCTTTCATTTGGCCCTGCTGTACTCCCACCCAGCTTCCAAACCAGCCACCTTGCCCTCCTGCCCCATGATCGTCAGCCAACACATGCAATCACAAGGCCTTATGCCTCCCTCAGAAAGCTGCGCTGGGTTGCACATAATACTAAACTCCGGATTACATTACTGCTTCTCCTAGCAGGAGATATTGAGCCAAACCCCGGACCTAACCACCACCACTCCCCAAACCCCTCAATACCCCACCAACTCCCCCCAGGCTTAAAACTCTCTCACCTAAATATATGTAGCCTACTAAATAAAATAACTCAGCTTCAACCCCTTGCCATGTGCCTTAGCCCGGATATCCTGATTATCTCAGAAACCTGGCTGAAGCCTCACAACCCTGACTCGGAATTCTCTATTCCTGGCTATACACTCATCTGACATGATCGTATGGCCAAAAAAGGGGGTGGCTTAGCAATATACATTGCCTCCACCATCCAGTTCACCTCAGTCACCCTACCCTGCCTTCAAAGGCCATCGATGCTCTCATGATAAAACTCTCCCTTCCACATTCAATCCCAATCTATGTTGCTGGTACCTGCTGTGCCACTGACACCAACACAGCTGTTATACTGGATCACTTGGGCACGCTGAACTCCCTGGCTCCAGGTGGCGAGCTCCATATACTTGGGGACTTCAATCTGAACTGGCTCGCTGGGGCCCATTCTAAGCTCTGGGACAAGGTGACTGCCCTAAATCTAGCTCAACTAATCTCCGAGCCCACTCAGCACAATCACAAAACTTTGAATTACACCCTTCTAGACTGGTCCCTCACCTCACACCCTCATAGGATCATAGCCTCAGACTTCCTCCCAGATGCCCTCAGTGACCACCATAGAATCTACTCTGTACGTAAAATCTTCAAACCGAAAGCCCACTCATCCAAAATCCTTATGGCCAGATCCTTCAAATCACTGGACCACACCTTCTTACTAAATGACTTGGTGAATTCTGACTGGTCATGCATAAGTCAATCAAACTCCATAGATGCGGCCCTGGAATTCTTTAAGACCAAGTTCACTGCTGTCTGGGACTGTTACACCCCCCTCAGGTGAACCAGAGTCAGAGGCGCTCATCTCCATGGATCTAAACCAAAATCCTTACCCTCCTTAGAACCAGAGACAAGGCCTGGAAATCCTTCAAGGCCTCCAGATCACCAGCCAACCTCCAGCAATGCCGCACATTATGTAATGCCAGTACTAGGAAAATACACCAAGCAAAGGCCAACTACTTCAAAGTCACATTCAATTCCTCCTTCCACCACCCAGCCAATTTCTGGAAAGTGGTGAAATCTCTTCTCAGCCCTCCATCACAGCCCCCCACTCCTACCCTGCAGGTAGACGGTCTCAACATCACTGACGCCCCTGCAGTGGCAGCACTGTTTAAATCCCATTTCACAAACAACTATGCCACTCTCCAGCCATCACCTCTCCCTGCACAGTACTCCTCCCCTACCACCATACCGAGAACTATGCAATCAGCTCACCCCTTCTCCTTCCTGCAGGTCACCCCTGGTGAGGTATTTAATGCACTGATTGCCCTTAATCCAATGAAGGGCAAATGCCCCACCGGGTTGGATTCCAAAATGCTCCACCTCTTGGCCCCAGCCATAGTCAAAGCCCTGGCCTCCCTTTTTAACCTATCCTTCTCCCTTGCTGAGGTACCCTCTGAATGGAAACATGCCACTGTAATCCCCCTTCCTAATGGTGGGGATACCTCAAACCCAAGCAACTACTGACCCATCTCCCTTCTACCTATTCTGGCTAAACTCCAAGAGTGTCTAGTACTCTCTCGCCTATCGCCCTTTCTGGATTCCTCCTCCTTTTCATCCCATACCAGTCTGGGTTTAGGAAATCCCACTTCACCACTACCTCCCTTCTCAGGCTCACTGATTCCATCCTCACTGGGATGGATGCTGGCACCATCACGGCTGCCATTTTCATTGACCTGGCCAAAGCATTTGACACTGTCTCCCACTCACTCCTCCTGACCAAACTTGGCAATGCTGGTCTATCCAGCAGTGCTATCAGTAGGTTCCACTTGTACCTTGCAGGCAGGTCCCAATCCGTCCGACTGAGTTCCGCCATCTTGGTCCCCCTCCCAGTCCACACAGGGGTTCTACAAGGCTCTGTCCTTAGCCTGCTCCTGTTTTCCATTTTTCTGAATGACCTGCCTTCTGCCTGCCCACACACTTCAATCCACATGTACACAGATGACACTGTGCTATATACATCTGGCCCCTTGGCCTCAGAGGTTTCAACTAGATTACAGTGGGACTTTGTTACAGTTCAGTGCTGGCTTCACGCCAATCAACTCCTCTTCAATACCAAGAAAACAGTCTCAGTAATCTTTGGCACAAGGCAGAGACTCTCGAGGCTCCCCTGCACAATCATGTTCCACACCCTTGAGGGGTCACCCCTGGAGGCCTATACCTCCTTCAGATACCTCGGGGTCTGGCTGGACCAGCACCTCAACTTTTCAGCCCATGTTGACTCTATAATTAAGAAGTTGCACCCAAGGCTTGGGGCACTTTACCGGAACCGGGGCTGCATACCAGCTCCTGCCCGCAGGGCCATTGTGCAGAAAATTACCCGTCTTCGACTACAGGGACATAGTCTACAGTGCAGGTCCTAAGTCCACCCTAGCCAGACTGGACCCTCTTTTCCATTCTTTCTGTCGCTTTATCCTGAACTGTCTTTACTCCACTCATCACTGTACCCTTTACCAATCAATGAACCTCCCCTCTCTAGACAATTCAAGACTGTCCTACCGTGCTAAGTTCACAGCCAGGTACTGGTCTGAGCTACTCCTCTCTTACCTTGCCTCTGCCCCTGTCAATCCCAACACCTCTGTATACTCCCTTAGAACTCCTTCTGCCTGGATTGGTAGTAGTTCAGGTGGATGTTAAAGATCCCATGGCACTTATCAAAAAGAGTAGGGGAATTTCCCCAGTGTCCTGGCCAAATTTCCCTCATTCACTAAAAATACCACCAACAGCTTAATCTGGTTCAAGGTCAATTGGCATTCATCTGTATCCCCCTCCCCCGGGTCGTGCCTGAATATAGGCAGGATTTGTCTAGTGCACTTACCCGGTCAACAAAAAAAAACTAAACTAAACTAGAAATGCTGACTCTCGGTCCCTAGCAGTCCCACACAGGGCCACTGTTGCTGGCCAGGTGGCTTATAGCTACCGCCTACCGATGTTGTGGAATTCGCTCCCAACAAACATTCGTCACTTCTCTCCCCCCCGCTCCTCAATGCCATGCTCCAATCTCACTTCTCCTCTACCTGCTCATGTGTTTAGACAGTTTACAGATCACTGAATAGCTGGGCTGTGCATCCAAGCTGCAATTACTACACTCTATGTTCCACCTGAATATATTATATGGTAATGTATAGATGCTGTGCCTGTATCTACTGTTATCTCTATACTTTGTATCCTATATGTATTATGTCTGTTCAGCTATGTAATTGTACCCACTCCCCCCAGGACGCATCTGGAAACGAGCAGTAGCCTGCTCAGCATGCTTTCTTGGTTAAAAACTTAAATAAATAAATAAACTGTCAGGGAGAGAGGTACAGGAGTAAAGAAGGATTTCAAAGGAAATAAAATGAATAAAAAGGGGCAGGATGGGCTTTTGGGAGTATGCTGGAACTCCATGTTAAAGGTACATGAAAAGAAGAGTAGGGAACGAATATATCAAGAAAATGTTAAAAGGATACAAATGAGTATCTCTGAGGGTTTTAGCCAGGGATCTTCTTTAAAGCACAAGGGTGATTGCACAATTCTGAGGACACAGAATTTTGGGCTCAAGCTTGTTATAGATGTAACATATAAAAATGGAAGGTAGAATAAACATTTTTTCATGGAATGTAAATGGAATCAACAATCCAGTCAAACAAAAAAACTTTTGAACTATGTTAAAAAAGGGAATAAACTGCTTTTTAATTCAAGAAATGCATTTCAATAATTCTGAATTTTAGAAATTTAGAAAAATATGGGGTGGCCGGGTCTAACATGCAAATTCAAACAGGGAAAAACAGAGGAGTAGCCATGATGTTTTCAAATAAAAATTAATGTTTTAATTAAAGACTATTATAAGGATCAGAATGGCAGATTTTTAATATGCAGAATGGGAACTAGATTTATGGAAGTGACTACTGGATGTCTATATGGACTAAATGAAGACAGTCCAGAATTTTTCTCCCCTGATTTTACCATTTTCTCCTGACCCTGCCCAGCCACATGCACATGGAGGCACATGCATGCTGCGGTACCTGGACACCCTCCCACTGATTGCTACCCACTCACCTGCACTGCCCATGGACCTCCATCTGGGGACAGTGAAACTATGGTGGATGGCAGGATCCTCCGTGGGAGAGGAGAGCTGCCTTCCAGCTGCTCAATCCTGCTCCCACCCCCTCTCACATTGACTCTCTGATGACCTGGGCTCATTCTCAAACTCGGGTTGCTGGCGTGACACAGGGTAAGGCATCCACTGCCTCAGCCCTCAGCACCACCGGGCCAGCCAGTCCAGAATTTTTTACAGATATATTTCTGAACCTATCAAAATTTCCAAGCCCATATTTAGTGAGGGGTGATTTTAATACAACCTTAGACCCTTTGCTCAACAAGACTGGTCCCCAATCAACCCTGTCAAAGGCTGCTAAATTTATATTGAAAAACATGAAAGCTTTAGACTTGAAAGACTTATGGAGAAAGGAAAACCCAAATGCACATGAATAAATTTTCATTCTATTCTAACCATTGAACACATTCCAGAATTTAATACTAGGATCAGGGGAACTTAAAACCAAATATATTGCAAATCTCTTATGAAGGAATACTAATTTCAGATAATTTACCCTTATACATAGAAATGTAAGGGGATAATATTAAAGGGTACACTGGATGAGTAATGGATCCTTGGCTTATTCAAGATAATGACTTCATCAACTTTATCAAAGAAGAAGAATGTAATACCTTTTTCTTGTACAATAGCAGGGGAGAATGTTCCTTAAAAACAGTTTGGGAATCATGAAAACCCTTTATAAGAGGTCAAATTATTCACTATACAGGCAAAAGAAACAAATTAAGAAAAAGACAAATGGAAGCACTGGAGAAAGAAACTAAAACAGCTGAAATTAGATATATATACACACACAGAACTAAAATAATCTCAAACACTGGGAGAATTTAAAATGGAATTATAACAACTTAGCGGATGTTAAAACAGAGAGGCTTATAATGCAAACTAGGGCCAAGTACTATGTGAAGGCAGATAAATCAGGTAAAAATCTTAGCATATTTACTCCAGAGGGAAATGATGGAAAGATTAATAAAAGAAATTGAGGTTTCAGGGGAAAAAAATTGTAGATTACAAAACCATTAATGAAGAATTTAAGAAATTCTGTGAAAACTTGCATACATCAGAAGTCAAAGAAGTACAGCAGGGGCTTATTAATAAGTTTAAAATTATTAAAATATGTACACAAGATAAATTAATGTTAAATGACAGAATAACAGACTAAATGATAGAATAACAGAAGATGAAATAAAGTCAGTCATAAAACTAGTAAAAAATGGGAAAGCCCCTGGCTCTGATGGGCTCCCATCAGAACTGTACAAAATATGGACACAAGTATCACCTGTTTTAACAGATCTCTTTAACATGTTCTCAAGTAAGGAAGAGTCCCCTAAACCTTTTTGGAAGCCCTCATCAGTCTAATACCAAAGCAAGGGAAAGATCATTTATAGTGTGGGTCATACAGGCCAATATCACTTCTAAATATAGACAACAAAATAATTATCAAAATACTGGCCAAAAGGTTAGAAAAAGAACTACCTGCAATAATTCATATAGATCAACAGGGTTTATTAAAGGAAGAAAAGGTTTCAATAAAATAAGGAATGTTTTTAATGTGTTAGCATTAGAAGATCAGAAAGAAGCTTTAGTTTTGTCATTAGATGTAGAGAAGGCCTTGACAGAGTCGAGTGGGAGTTATCTGTTCTCAGTAATGGAAAAAGAAAATTTAGGGAATAATTTCATAAAATGGACTAGGTTGATTTACTCATACCCCACTGCACAGATTCTAACAAATAATAACATATCTCAGCCTTTCAAATTGAAGAGAGAGACTAGACAGGGTTATCCCCTGTCACTCCTGGTTTTTGCTCTGGCAATAGAGCCCTTAGCTAATTTAATAAGGGATCATAAAGGATCATAAAGATATAGTTGGGTATAGCTGAAAATCTCTTTGTACGCAGATGATATTTTATTATATGCAAAAAAACCTGAGAAAGCTCTAAACAGTATTGTGTTGGTAATAAAGGAATTCAGGCCAGTCTCAGGATATAAAATTGAGACAAATCTGTAACTATATGTATAAATTCAGATTATGACCCATCTTCATTACAAAGCTACTCCTTTAAACTTGAGAAGGATAGGATAAAATATTTAGGCATATTTTTAGCTTGAACTAGGAGGCAGCTAATTTTTTTTTCAACTGTCTTTATCATCCACAGCAGATCACTGCTATCCTCTGCCACCCTTACCTGTCTCGGGGGCTTTCGGGATCCTCCATGTGTTATACGCATCCCGATGGAACTCCCGAGCAGGCCCGGAGGCTTCATCATGTGGCGACCCCTGATTTTTTTTCTACCTGTATTTTTCTCCCTCTCATTCAGTTCTACCCGAGGCCCTAGACGTAGCGTAACATGCATGTGGAGGCCCCATCTACCCTCCCTGTGGTCTAGTACCGAGCTTCTCAAAGGTGACACTGCCACTCAGCCTCCACTGGGTGGCAGCCAAGCATGAGAAACCCTCTTACACCCTCCTGAGGAAGAGAGCTGCCTGCCGGCAGACTGCTCAATGTCCTCTCCCTCCCCCCCACTGACCCCCAATGACCCAGGCTCATTCCTGAACCTGGGTCACTGGCATGGTGCGAGGTATGGTGTCCAGTGCCTCAGTCTTCTGCGCCACTGGGCCAGCCAGGAGACAGCTAATTAAGTGGAATATTAACACCATACTGGGAAAAGTAAAGGGCATACTGGAAAATTGGAGAGATCTTCCCTTGACTTTAACAGGGAGGGTCCATGTGATTAAAATGAGTATACGACTCAAAATTCTGTACACCTTTCAATCACTACCTATTCAAATAGAAAATAATTGGTTTAAAAAACTAGATAAAATAATACAAAAATGTCATTGGAATAATAAAAAAGTGAGAATTAGCACGAAAAAACTTAAGGCTTTGTATGCAAAAGCAGAACTAAACCTCCCAGACTTTAAGAAATCTAGCCAAGCAGCAATTATTAACCAACTTGGGGAACTTTATGTGGGAAAACCTCCATAGTGGGTATACCATGAAACCAATGGAGTAGGACATAAGGGACTTTCTCAAATGTTGTTCTCTAATATGGGCCGGAAGGAAAGAAAACATATTAAAAATGATCTGACAAGGACAACTTTAGAAACTTGGATTGAATATCATAGGGAAACTAAGGAAAATTTGAAAATTAACATGCAGACATATATCTATTTAAATAGCAACCACCTACCCTCAAAGAATAAAGAATACATGACCTGGTCAAAAAAAGGTATTGTCTGCTTAAATGATCTATATGATAAAGATAACCACTTTATGTTTTTTACACAAATGATGCACAAATATGATATCTATCCACAAGACTTTTTTTTATATATTTTTGCAGTTGAGGACATATTATGTCAAAGAACTAGGTTTAGGTCTGAGAAAACCTCCTTTGACCTCGATGCAAACACATATAATGAATGACAGACCCATAATAATATTAAAGACATATAGCTATTTGATGGAAATGGAAGGATCCTCAATAATGAAATTAAGACAAAAGGGGAAAAAATAATTTAATATAAACATAACAGACTAAAAATGGAACAAAATGATGGTAGAAATAAAAATGTCAATCAATAATAGACTAAATCAGATTTAATATATCTTTCGTAGGATGTACTACACATTAAAATTATTAGATAAAATGAATAACTCAATCCCAGTGATGTGCAATAGGTGTGACTCATCTGTGGGAACATTGTAACATGTGATAGCCAACTGTAAAAACATAATCCCTTTTTGGGATAGCATTATTAATATTCTGAATAAAATGTATAAACACATCAAGAGAAACTGAACTATGTGTGCTAGTTACCGGCTCTACACAAAATTTACCTGGGTAAAATCATAAATATCACTCTTTTAAATGCCAGGAGATGTACAGCAAGAGGGTGGAAGAATAAAGAGCCACCAACCTATATGCTATGGAAAAAATGTGTTTCTGGACTGTATGAATCTTGAAATGTCTCCATTATATAAATAAGGGCAAGGAACAAAAGCACAAGATTATATGGGACCAATTTATACACTATTGGCTTCGAACAAACTCTGAAAGCAGACACGAGTTTCTCAATTCTTCGTTAGGGTGGGGGCAGTCAGTGAGGATAGGGTTAATTTAGGTTAGGAAGGGTGGGTTGGGGTCATGATGAACAATACCTTATATGCAACATAGGGTTTTCTTTTTGGAAGACATATTCCTCTATTAAGGTGATGATAACCCTTCTGAAAACTAAACTGATGCATTGGTATTACTTCTGGACCCCAAGAAAGAAAGAAAGAAAGAAAAAAACTAATTGGTTAGGCCGGGGATAGGCGACAGAGGATGGTAGTAAATGGAGTTCATTCCAAGGAAGGCAGGATGACAAGCAGGGTGCCTCAGGGATCAGTGCTGGGACCAGTCCTCTTTAATGTCTTTATAAGTGACATTGCAGAGGAACTGTAGGGGAAGGTCTGCGTCATTGCAGATGACACCAAAATCTGCAATAGAGTGGACACTCCAGTGGGGTGGAAAGGATGAGCAGACCCTGAAAAAACTACAGGTGTGGTCAAGGGTATGGCAGCTGGGTTAAATGTGAAAAAGTGTAAAATGCTGCACTTAGGGAACAGAAACCCAGGGGCAGAGTACAAAATGGGTGGAGTGATATTGACAACCGCCATGCAGGTAAGAGACGTGGGGGTAATCATACTGGATGACCTAAATGTGGCCAGGCAGGGTGATAAAGCAGTAGGGAGGGCAAGTGGGATGCTGGTGTGCATGGGGAAGGGTATCACCCACAGAAAAGGGAGGTGGTGTTGGCTCTGTATGGACTGGTGGTAAGACCCCTCCTAGAGTATTGTGCCCTGTTCTGGAGACCACATGTCCAGAAGGACATAGAGTGGAAGTGGTCAAGAGGAGGGCAACTAAAATGGTGCAGAGTCTGCATCAAAAGCCCTATGAGGAGAGACTAAAGGACCTCAATATGTACGCCCTGGAGCAGAAGAGGGAGAGGGGAGATATGATAGAGACTTTTAAATACCTCACAGGGGTATACAAGGCACAGGAGGGGAGCATTATTCAAAAGAAAAGGTGCTCAAGAACAAGAGGACATGATATGAAGCTGGAGGGAGGTAGATTCAGGAGAGATGTGAGGAAGTACTTCTTCACACAAAGAGTGGTGGATTCCTGGAACAGCTTTCCAGCAGAGGTGGTGCGGGCAAAAACAGTGGTAGGGTCCAAGAATGCATGGGATATGCACAAAGGAATCATAGTGGAAAGTAAGGGGGGGGAGAGAAAGAGCTGTAGATCGGGCACAGTCTGATGTAATAGTGTAGGTAGGGAGAACTGGGCAGACTACATGGGCCAAGCAGTCCTTATCTGCTGTAAAATTATGTTTCTTGTACAGCAGTAATAAAGAAATAAGGGTGACAATTACAGTAAAAGGAAGAAATATAAGCTAAATTGTGTCTAGATATTGTATTTTTCAGAGCTGTCCCAACAACATCGGGGCTCTGTAAAGCCTTGTTACACTGCAAGCAAATATTCGGCATGGACAAACTCTTGCTTAGCTGAAAAAAAAACCCTTCATTTCTGATTATACCTATCAACCCCCTGCCTCAAAAGTCAGGGATACGAGCCGACCCGGTGGCTCCGAGGATTGAGGTGCTGGATGCCACACCTCGCGCCACGCTGGTGACCTGGGTTCGGGAATGACCTCGGGTCACTGGGGAGCCAGCTAGGGGGGAAGGGTTGGGCAGGATTTCCCCTCCAGGGATGGACGCCCACTCCTCCGTAGTCCCACATCCATCGGGTGGAGGTCCGATGGGTGTCTAGGCGGCAGAGGCGGTGATGCAAGTCTGGTGTGGGGTGGAAGAGATCACCGGATCCTGGCATGTGCACGTGCCTCCACACGTGTGTATACAAGTGTATGTCATGACCCCGGGAAGGGGAGAAAAAAGGGTAAAACAGAAAAAATTGTATATGAAAGAAAAATCAGGGATATGTGACCAAAATCAAGGACACATCTTAAAAATGGAAATGTAAGTTCATGAAGATTGTGTGAAATTGCACTGTTCTTGCTCCCTATTACAATGTTGTTATTAATATCTGATGTTTTCCTACCCCGTATTAGATAATGTCCGATTGTTGTCTCATAGACCTTGCCTAATGCTGTATGTTATGATGATACCTAAATTTATACTTATCTCATGGTCTGATACGACTGACTGCTGAATGAAAAGTAACTTCTGTTTCTGATGGATTAATCCTTAACATTTTAAATCTGTAGAATATGTATATCTTTTGTAGCTTATTCCTTTTAATATTGCTATCTGTATTGTTTTATTGTTAGGTGCCCAGAGCCTCTGGGATTGGGCGCCATAAAAATAACATTTGCCATTGCCTCATGAAAATGCTGCATATTTGTATATGGTCTTTCCTGTATGCCGCTTAAACATCCCTACTGTATATTCATCTGCCACTGTACTGTATTATGTTGTACTTCTGCTACTGTATGTATTATGTTGTATTAACTCTAGGTTGCCCCTGAGAAAGCGACACTTTGAGAGGGCTAACCCGGTTAACAAAATTCAAATAACTAACTTAAAAACTAACTAACTGACTAAAGCTGTTACAATAAGTGGTTTAGTGATGGAAGCATTTTCTGATGGAGAATTAGACTGCGAAATTATTGTCTGGCATGATTTTATGATTTAAATCTTTACTCTTCAGTAGCAAAAATATCAAACTTAAGAAGGACAGGGGAAATCTGTAATGCAAAATCAAGGATGTCCCGCAAAATCAGGGACAGTTGAGAGGTATGCTTCTGACACTATGTAAAACATGCAACCAGCAGGGGTGCATCCAGGAATTTTAAGTTTGTACTCATAAGTTGACGGAACTGTTACCCTTCCTCTGTAAACACAAACCAAAAAATGTTCTGTCCTGCCATCCAAACATTGTCCCATTAAGGTTACCACCTACTCGGTTTTTGACCGAATGATTCGGTTTTCTAGGTCCAGATTTGGTCCTCCTGTTTTCACCATTGCAAATTTGGTTTTTATGGTGGGTCAAGCAGCACCTGTGAGATTCCCCACTAACTGTTTCATTTTCTTCTCCTCCTCTGACTGTAAGCAAGTGTCTGACATTTCAGTGTGCTTGTTTGCTTGCAGTGCATGCTAATCAGGAAGTGCCTTCAAGTGCAGGGCACTTAAAGAGCCAAATGTGTCCCTGTCTGCTCAGTTCTCACCTCTATCTTCACACCAGCAAACTGGAAGATTATTCATGGGAAGGGTAAACAATACCACCTTAATTAACAACCTTCATTTTTCTGAAACCCTTAGACATTCAGACAGGCACCACATTAGGGTAGCCTCTTGTTCAGTGTGGACTGTACAATGTGTTTCAGAAACTTTACCTGCTAATCCAGTTTTATTCAGAGGTAGTACTTTTTCTGTCATTTTGAATGCTCACATACTTGTAAAACAGATTCTGGTAAATCCTTCACCATTTTACTTGCATGTTCATATTACAAACAAATTCTGATGTCATGTAAACCTTTGTTTGTATACCAGTAAATCTGAGAGGTGTAAAGTAGGGCCATTAAGACCATTAGCAGCAACTCAACCTAATCCTTTCTAGGCTGCATTGTGAGTATGGTCTTTGACTGTTGTGATAAGGAATACTTTTATACCTTTAAATGCTCACCATTTTTTCTTTTAGGGTCTGTCCTATATTTTAATATTTGTTACCCCATCTGTTGTTGAATTAATAATCTAATATTTTATTTCATTTCTAGCAGTACTACAGCTCTCTCTCCTCAGTAGTTATTGCTGCCAATTTTCATACTACCTGGATATTCCAAGAAGACCATTCCAGGCATCTCAGATGAACAGCACAGAATAGTGTGACTAATGTCATGCTAAGCCTCAGAAATGAGAAAAGGAAGAGAGAGAGAGAGAGAGAGAGAGCAGTAGCTGGTGAGGAGAAAGGAACACAATCTAGATTTGATGGTACTGCACATTTAGGTAATTTATCAAACATTATTATTTTTTTACCAGAAGAGACACAGTAAGCTGAAGCTTATTTACAGGTGCAACCTGGGAGCACAAGGGAGTGAAAGGATTTGTGCAGGGTCACACAGTATGCAAGTCTGGGCTGTGGGATTCAAACCCTGGTCTCCAGAATTGCAGCTCAGAGCCTTAAACCACTGCGCTATACTGCCTCCACACTACATATCACATATCATGCTATCTGGTATGTATGACTGATATGGAAATAAAATAGGATATTTAACAGCATAGAATAGTTCCTACCACTTTTAAAAACTTCTGTGACTTTACAAATAGCTTTAGAGTAGGAGCAATGGGAAGGACAGTAGTACATCTTAAAATGGCAGATGATATTTGTAATTACAGCTCGTCCACCATTACTGGTGTAGTTTATTTATTTATTGAAAGAGTTTTACCAGAAAAGGCCACCTGTTCCAAAATAGCTGGTTGTCAGAGGTGTCCTTGTAGTCACTCGATATGTCAGCTAAGCTGTGTACACAGGATGGAAAGTCCCCTGAACCCCATCTCTAACCCCACCAAATGTTAACACACACTGAAATTTAAAATATTTAAATCTAAATCAAACAAACCAAAAATAATAATCATGATGTTCTTTACACAAGTTGTACACAATGCAATATCAGCAGCAATTCTGAATAAATCAAGTGAATCAGAGTCCAAGCGATGCCCTCAGAAGTCATAAAAGGGGTGGAGTTAGGGGTGTGGTTTGGGGGTGTGGTTTAGTATTCGGTTTTCATCTCATCCAAAGGTGGCAACCTATGTCCCATCCCCATTTCAGCCAACAATATATAGTAAGCCAACGATTCTAGTACATTCACAACCTTTTATTTTATCTAACACACACGCTGCGAATCCGACAGAAGTTGGCTGGCTTTTAGTTACAATGTTTAGGATACATTGTGATAAACCTTAATATCACATCAAGGTGGCCATCTTTCAGAAGTCCATTCACACCTGCACTCATGCATAAATACTCGATCGGGTCACTCATTCAATCATGGCCCCTAAGTTTGGTACCCATGCATCTTTCAAAGATCATTCACAAACTCACACCAAAGCCTCCGTGGAGGGGAAAAACAGTTCTTCAGGTGCATCAGGCTCTGTTTATGTTTGCTGCCCTGGCCAGAGGCTCATGTTGCCCCTGGATTTTCCAGATTTTACTGTACTCAGCAAAGTACACTAAGCATGCCTACTGACACCCTCTCCAGAACTGCTTTATTAGTAACTAATTTCTGTGTTCATGAGACAGCCACCTCAGACTAATGGTTGTAACAGGCACCATCAAGAGGTAGGCCATCATGGTAACCCGTGAAATGGGCACATGAGGAAGGGTGCTGTCCATTACCGCGACACCTTCCTCGAGCAATCCACTCACGGCGACCAACAGGTAGGGTGACCAGATGAGGGGGTGGGTGAATTAGGTGACAGGATGTCGCTATATGTATGCATGCAGGTGGGTGGGAGTGAGCACGGTGAGCGTGGGCTGGGAGGAGGGGGTGGAGAGGCTGTAGGAGGTAGAGAGGCTGTAGGGGGTGGTGCTGCGGTTGCCGGTTGAGCTGCGTCGTAGCGTCAGGGATTGGGCAATGGCTGGGGTGGCTGAGGTACTAGGTTCAGGTCCAGGCGCTGGTAAGATTTTTATTGCGCCTGGCCCGAACCTTTTTTTTACTACTTTCACCCCCACCCGACATGCACCCCCTGGAGTTGAGAATCCTTAAGTAGGGGTGTGCGAAGTAGTAAAATATGTTCTGGCACCATTGTGCTGGTGTGCCAAGGTTGTCAGAGTGCTGAAAATGCGGTCGGCACTCTGACTGAGTGATAATGGTGATCGCCTTTAGGCGTTCGCCGTTATCACATAGACCTGGCCATCACAATTACATCTAATATTACAGTAACTGTCTCATTAATGAAAGGAAGGCATTTATTCCTGCACTGACTTTCCAAAGTCTAACATACACCAAACACCCAGGATCCAATCCCCCCCTCCAGCACTATTTCAATATTCTCCAGCCCTTCTGCCTTCAAGTCCAGCAAAATATCCCATACCATTCTGTCACAATCTTGCTCTAATTTTTGGAGAAACTTCTTAACATCTTGTATACTATTAAATAAGCACACTTTTGCCTTCACAAGCACCTTCAGTCACACTGATATTAGTAGTGCAAAGGGGATCCCTACAGCTGTATGCTACATGGCAGTGATGAAGGACTTTGAGGACAAAAAGCCCCATTTGAGGGCTGAGCCCTCAAATGGGGCTTTTTATCCTCAATGTCCTTCAGCATCTACCATGTAGCATATGATAAGCCAGGATAAAAGTGCAGCATGGCATCCCTTGCCAACATAACCTTGCAGTGTCTAGCCATATGCAAGACCTGCTCCATCAGTGCTAATGTGCTGACAGTGAGACACACCATTCTTGGAGTTTAGGCATTTGCAGGTGTCTTCCTGGGGTTCACCTGATACACACGTGAAAGGTAGACCAGCATCAAATGAACAGTCCAGTTCAGTAAAGAAGGCTACCAGTGTTTGAAAAATGTAACAAGGTCACCATTTCAGAATCCTCCGGGAGACCCATCACTCGTAAATTGCACTATCTCAATCTGTTTTCCATAGTCCAGAATCTGATTTTAGGTTATTTTCTTGCAGGAATTTTGATGACTCCACCATTGCTCACTCTGTCTTGCCTATAGCACTCTCCACCTGGCTAGACAGCCAAGTCATGAAATGTTCTACAGTATTCTGATTTAAAAGACTTCAGAGCTGGACTTTATTTTGTAAATTCTGTCTAATAGTTTTTCAAAGACCAGCCTTAAAAACATAAACACATGGCAATCCTTATAGAGATTTGGTATTGCAATGTATCTGACATTAAGGTAGTATACCACAGTTGTCCAGGACATCCCACATTGGGGGTGGATAATGATCTTCATATCCAAACAGTAACAGATATGCCACCTATTGCCAGTAATGGAAAGGATCGAGTAAGCTCCAACTGCACACCCTCCCTCCTGGAGTTCCACCATAAAGAAACTAACAAACTTGGTTGAGAAATACTACTGTTAAAGATGAAAATGTTCCAACAGTGTAACTCTTTAATGCTTATGGGCAAGGCCACTGTTTTTCGGTTTTTACCAGAAAACCTGGTAAAATTCCAGAATTAGGGCTGGCTGAACACCGGTAAAAACAAAGATTTCATGGAATCTGCCATTTTATACTAGATCAGTAATTCTACAAAACTTGTATTTTTTTTTATAATTGCTTCCTGAACTATTTTCAATTTACTTTATTTAATGCTCTGTATATTAAGCCTTCTTTTATTCTGATTATTTATATACATACTAAAAGAATGACAGCAGAATCACGGTAAAATCCAGAAATTAGAATAACAATCACCGGTGCAATTCCGGAATCTGAAGTATTGAAAATGGAATTTCAATGTTTTAATCACCGTAAATCAGTGGCCTTGCTTATGGGTCGTATGGCCAAGCTTTGGCTCTTGTTTAATAGTGAAACCACAGAAAGAGCAAATGCTCCATGTTACGAGGGTTCATGAACCTTGTCCAGTTAGTAATCAAGGTGCTCAAGAGTTCATATAAAACTTGGGCCGTTAGAGACAATAAATGTCATCCTGAGGAAAAAGAAATATGTAACAGCTGTGACTAGTATTATCATCTACATTTAACTTTGAGAAACAGTCTCTGAATAAATTTCATTAGTGTGAAAGAATCCTCTCACAGTCAGTCACAACCTACTGGGGGTTGATCAAGGAACACAAGGAGATGTGGCCACATGGTCTGTGCCATGATTTAAGAAAGGAGAGTTACCCCCTTTAGTAACCGCAGAAAGAATATTATTGAGTGAAGGGAAGCACATGGGATGTAAAATTGGGCAATTGGATACACTGTACAAATGCATTTAGCACTCTCCAAGCAGCACCGCCACTTTCAGTCATGGCACTCCTGCTCCCACCCCAGCATCAACCCCATTCTCACTGTGCTTGCCAGACCAGTACTTCATTTGTCCTCTTAGTCCGACGCTGCTTCTTTGTGTGCCAAGGTCCTTTTTTAATTTTGTTTACCAGGGTGCTGGGGTCCTTTGGATCCTGAAAGATATACTGCTTTCCAGTATATATTATTTTTCATCTTACAGGATATTGAAAGGTATGTGAAACCCCCAGGGAGTGCAAAGTAGACTGCAGTCAATCAAAGGCCCTCCTACAGTCCCTGGTTGCAAAACTTAGATCTGGAAAACTAGAAATTTTTGTATCATCCTCAAGCACAGTAGGTCCCCTCTGCCATGCTTTGGCTAACAGTCTACCTCTCTCATGGTGGCCGGCAAGGACAAGCAGGAGGATCTGTGGTACGGAGTCCTCATCCTTTCTTTTCCACAGGTAATTTTGTAAGCCCAATAGATCACATTATTTTTCCAAATTGAATTGTCTTTTAGCCAATGCCCCATAAAATCCACATGATTAGTGCCTTCATAGCTTCTGGCAAACCAAGGATACTAGACTGCAGGCCCTGATTTGGTTTTCCAGTGCCTCCAGACAAAACCACAGCAGTTTGTTTTCCTTAACAAGCCCTGTTGTGTTGGTGGTAGCTCACTTTGCCAAACTGTAAGCATCCTTTGCCTCGGTGTCTCCCTGCTGAGACTGCTGTTTGCAGGCAGACAACTGAGTATGAGAGTCCTGCACCTTCTCATCTAGCACTACCAAACGAGCTTCTAGGGCTGCAGTGGTTCATAGGACATCATGTAGGGTTTATTCAAAGCTCATGATAAGGCTGGCTGCCACTCCTGTTACTGTGCCACAGGGCCAAGCCATGCTTTACCCCTTCTTGCCTCCTCTTTCATTTGTTTTTTTTATGGGTACCCCATGCCTGAACACCTTGCAAAATGACAGTCAAAGTCAAAGAACATTGTTGAAAAGAACTCAAACAGTAGTAAAAAAAACAAAACAAAATATTTTAGTAAAATAACAACTCCACAAGGGACAGCTCTCGAGAGGAGCATCTTCCTGTTCTGGTGGTTGGCTCTGCCCCCTCTTTGCGCTGGACTTAAGTGGTGAGGGTTTCTGCTTATCTTTTGTGGTAGAACTCCATGTGTAAACATCTGGTGACGTCACTGCCATGTTAAGAACCCTGATCTCGAGCTCTGCGGTCCACTCCTACAATCTTCTTTAATCTTCCCCTCTAACAAAAACAATTCAAATGAATCCCTCTACACTTACCAGCTAATATGTCCTCGAGACAGAACAAGGGTAGATCTTCTTGTCTGGGACCACCAGCTCTCAAAATGAAACAACTTCTGCTCAACACTGATATGGAGGGCTTCATGGCTGCCACGCAATGGGCCTGCTCCCACTCACCCTCCGACTCCTCCTCGGACCTGACCAATACAGAAGAGTTACAGCCGAGAAAAACAGGGAAAACTCTCAAGAAAATACTGAAATCTGTGCAGAAAATTAAATCTTTACTGGCTGACCTCAGGCAAGACATTAAACAGCTGGATAAAAAAGTGCTGAACAATGCTGACAAAACTGCCGAGGTGGCGGAAATCCAAGAGACTATTGAGAGGCTGGTCCTGTATTTGCTTCATCAACAGTGGCAGCTGCAGGACAGGATGGAAGATCTTGAAAACTGCAATAGACATAATAACTTCGGGGTCCATGACGTGCCAGAGGGTGCTGAAGAGGGCTTCCCTACAATAATTGACTTCATGCAGCACCTACTTAAAACTGCCCTCTCCCTGGCATCAGATATCCACATGGAGATGGCCAGAGCCCATGGATCACTGGGACCCCAACCCATGGCCCTGAATACTCGGCCAAGGTCTTTGGTGGTCTGTATGGTTTATTTTCAGGCAAAGGACCAAATTCTACAGGAGGCCTGGTGACACAGAGATTGTAAGTACCAGCCCTCTCTAATTTTCTTCTACCACGATTTCTTCCCCCTGCTGCAAGCTGAGCGACAGAAACTCCAAGCAGTCATTAAAGAGCTGAAGGAGAAAAGGGGGATTAAAGCACAAATAAACTTCCTGGCTCAGCTTAAGATCTACCTGGTGAGTGGTCTGAAGGTTTTTTCTTCTTTTCTTGAGGCAGCTCCCATCCTCCGAGACATCCAGATATTTCTCCCTGATTTGGACATGGTGGCCCTGGAGAAGAAGTTGTCACAGGAGGCCTGTTCACTTGCCCACAGAGGAAATAAAAGATCACCGAGAGGAGCCCTCCTGAATGCCCTTGCCCCATATCTTAACAAGCTGTTGCACTGCAGGGATAACAGAAGCCCCCAGCAGCGGTGCACAGGACAAACTGCTGGCAACTCTAGATCTGCAGGAACGACTGGCCAAGAACCGAGCTGATTTGTCTGCAGACCTGAGTGGAAGGGCAAGCCTGCTTTGACTGTTTGCTCTCCTGCTGAGTAAGCATTACTCTTCTGTTTTTCAGGGGAATAATTTTGTTTTAAAATAATGGTAATGGGAAAGGCTCGATCATAGAAAGCACCCAATTTTTCTGGGTTGGATGTGGAGGGGCTGCATGCGGTGCCCCCGCCCGCTCTGTGGAATTGAACAGCCACCACAGAGGTACCCATGTAATCACTCGATAGGATTGGAGGCTTTTCTTATGGGGCAGGACTCTTGCAATGGACCCTAGTTTACTGTGAAGCCCCTGAACTTATACGGACAGTGCTCAGAGGGGTTAAGTCATGGAACTGAACTGGACTTAAATCCATAGACCTCATAGGTCTACATTTACTGAGTGAGGCCTGGGGGGGGCACTTCTGTTTAGTTTGTTTATATTGTTGAATATTGTAAAAGCCACCCTTGCCCAAACACTGTCCTCAGTGGTTAACTAATAGAGGCAAGCTTCATTTGATACTCTGGTGGCAATCAGTGTTGCGGACGGAGCGACCCCATACACCGTTCCTCCCCATGACAATTCCAGTGAGTGGTATTTTTTCTAAGAGGCAATACCCTAATAGTCAATGCTGGAATCCAGAAAAGAAATATGGGGGTTCTGTTCAAATCATGTTCTTGTGCTGTGGGGGGGGGGGTGGTGGTATGAGGTTGTGGAGGGCTGAATACTCAGGTTACTACCTTTTGAAGTGGATGTTAGCAAGTAAGTAGCCCCCACTGTTTTTGACCCTTAAAGAGAGGCTGCCATTTTTGTGAGGTGGGTTTTCTTCTCTCTGGGGGCTCAAACCCCTTTAATCAAAGGTCTGGGGAGGGGGCGCGGACTCATTTTATTGTTACCTTTTGAAACACACATAAATACCTAGGTGCATGTGCTGGTGATGATTTCCACATACTGTAAGTGGATTGGCATTTGACCAGTCGTACCTTCTCTTGAACAGGGTCGGCTGGTGAGACCTCTTCTCTATCACTATTCTCTTTTTTCTAAGTGATACAGAACAAATATATAGTACCCCTCATCTTAGCAGACAGAGGGAGATTGCCTTGGGAGCTTAAAGGAGATAGCAACATCTTCTCCTAGTTTTACTATTGTACTGGTTTGCTGTCATAAACTGTAAATGCTCATGTTTGTTCTTGTTCTATTTGGTCTAAAGGGACACTAAACATTGCAGAGGTCACTCAAATTGTGAACGCCCATGAAAATATATTTTAAATGAGGTATTGGGTTTACCTATAGGAGACAGGAGTCTTGAGATATGAGTAAGTAATGTGTAAATCAACTCATAGCAACAGCCATTTCAAGCAGTCTTAAAAACAGGATGTGATGTCACTGAAGGGCTAGCTCTATGTTGTTAATTACAGCCTGTCCCTCAGTGACATCACTTTCTGTTGTAAGATTGCATGAAATGGCTGCTGCCTTGTTTTGATTTACAGATGATTTAAATATTCATATCTCAGTACTTTTGACACCAACAAGGAACCCACATACCCCGTTCAGCGTAATTGTTCATGGGCTTTCACAGTTTGAGCAATCCCTGCAATGTTTGCTGTCCCTTTAATACATTTATGGCTCATCATTGTTAGTTTATTTTATGGGGGAGCTTGAGACCTCTCCCATGGGGTTACAGGATGGAAAACAATTAAAATCCATATAACTTGGGTACCAGAATGGAATTAATCCACATAAGTTCATAGAACATCAAGGGCATACACTCCCCTGTCAAAAGAACTTGGGTGGGATTCTCAAAGAAAGCCAAAAATCCCGCAGCTGCAGGAAAAAGGCCTGCAGCACTGTGGAAATGCAGTTGCATGATATTCTTAAAGAAAATTCACGCTGTGGAATTCCTTAGAAATTCCCGCAGCTGCATAATTTCAGCAGCTGTGGAAATAGCAAGTGCTGAAAATCTGCAGCTGCGGGAAATGGCTTAGGAGGCACAGCAATAGTTAACCTAATTAGCTGGAGCAACAGACTTTAACACTGCTGCCATAGCATGAAGCTGAAAGCACCCACAAAGAGACCAGCAACCAGTCCCTTAACTGGGACCACTGCAGCACCACAGGTACCAGCAATACCATGGCACCATCGTGGCCAACTGTCACTGCTGGTCATCCCTCCTTGGGGTGTTCCTGTTGCCTGCAGAGATAGCACTCACTGCAGAATGGTCAGACTCTACTGCCTGTGGGGCTCCATTGTGAGCTGCACTGGGTCTGGTGGCTGTTGCCATATCATGGCAATGTGTGCTATTGTTGCTGTAACATCAGTCACTGCTATACCCACTGGGATGCTAATACCTGTGCCTCACCTCCACCATAATTGATTTCAATTGTTGGGGCACTACTGCAGTTTGCTGAGGGAGAGTTGTACCTCACTCCAATGTGTGTAACACTTTTTTCCGCAACTGCAGAAAAAAAAAAAACTGGCTGTGAATAGCCTTTGAGGGGCTGTGCCATCATCTTTTTTCCTCAGGGACTTCTGCAGCTGCACTTTTTTCCACAGTCCGTAGTTGGTTTTTTTTCCACAGCTGCGGATGTTTTTGTGAATAGCACTCAGAGCAATGTCCCCTTTTTTCCGTAACTACGGCAGTTTTGGGGACTTAGGAAAGGTTTTGCACCTTCAGAAAGCTTTGTGAATCCAGCCCCTTGTCTGCTGGGGGAACTAAAAAGATGAAGAGGTGACCTTATTTTTTTACAGGACACACACCTTAACACATCATAACATCTAAAGCTCTGTAGGAGTTGGGTGGCACATGTGGAGGCCTCACCCTCACCAAATCCCAGATGGGCTGAGGTGGCTATACCAGTTAAAAGGATTTACCCTTAACAAATCAGATCACGGGAGGAAGGTATGAAGGGTTGTTATTAAGACTCACAGGAGAACTTAGGGGGAAAAGATTAATTTCATTAACATCTATGCCCCAAATATTGACACTGATAAGTTTCTATTCAAGGTGTTCCACAGGCTTGCTGTCTTGGAACCTGCCCCCAAGGTAATGCCATGAACTGCAGAAGGAAGTGGTGCAAGTAAAGGGCAGACAGCCCTGAAATTTACAGAAGTCCCAAAGAACTTGCACTCTCCCTAGAATCAAGAACCAAGGGGCAGATGCCAAATAATAAAGTAAATATTTATTTTCAGTTCTCTTCACAATGCAGGTGCTGTTTCCTCAGTGCTTCAGCGGTTAGCCTTCGTCAGGGGGTGCCTGCCTTGGTTCTTGATTCTAGTGAGAGTGCAAGTTCTTTGAGACTTCTCTTGGAACCTGGACAGCTGATATTGGGAGATTTTAATGCAGTGTGAAACCCTAGTTTGGATAGATCTTCTGGAGCCACGGCCATGAACAAAAATGCCACAAAGATTTTAACTATCCTATCAGAAGAACTGGGTATGCAGGATATTTGGCGAAGGATGCATCCGGGGGAAGAGAGATTATTCTTTCTGTTCCTCCTCACAGAGGAGCTATTCCAGAATTGACTTATTTTTTACACAGCAGCAATTTCTACACTGAACTACCAAATCATGTATACATAATTTCACCCTCTCAGAGACCATGCCCCCGTGTTCATAGCACTGCATTTGGGCCCATCGCAATGTCAGACTATTTGGAGACTGAACGTCTCGCTTCTGAATGATAAAACCTTTGTGGCCAAATTGAAAGGAAAAAATGCAAGAAACATATAACATAAATGTGGCCCAGAAATGCTCTATATCTACTTGGGACGCAATCAAAGCAGTGTTAAAGGGGACAATATAAGTTATGCATCTGCGAAAAAGAAATGTAAACTTATTACATATAACAAACTGCTAGCAAAGTTAGCTGAACTGGAGACCCTTCATAAAACTACTCCCATATCTAAGAGTATTTTAAAAAAAACTAAACTCTGTTAGAAAGGAACTCAATAAACTGGAACTTGATAAAGCTGAGGGATCCCCACGATTTATTCAACAAAAATACCAAGATACTGGGAGTCGGGCCTCTAGACTCAGCTTATAGGCTCCGAAAAGCACAAGCCTCTCCACTGGTCCCACAAATATTAAATAAATGGGACCCAAACAATTTGTGGACAAAGCCAACAGATATTGTGCAGCAATATATGGAATTCTTCCCGGGATTCATATATTAGCAGAAGTATTTAACAAGTGCTTAACTGAAAACAGAGTTCCCAGTTCTTGGGATGAGTTGTTAATAACTGTTATTCCTAAACCAGGCAAACCCACTAACTCACGTGAAGCATACCGCCTGATTTCCTTATTGAATCAAGTCCTGAAAACGTTAATGAAAATATTGCCCCTTAGATTGCAAAGACACATTGAACAGCTGATCCATGAAGACCAAACTGCTTTCATTCCCCACAGACAATTAACAGACAATATCTGAAAGCTTCTCAATGTCCTAGGCCATAGAAAGCAGCTGGATACTCCCCAGTCAGCAATCTTTTCAGATGCCGAAAAGGCATTTGATCGCCTAAATTGGGAGTATTTAAAAACAGTAATGTCCCATTATGGTATAGGTGACTGATTCCTGAGCTGGGTGTCCTTATGTTACACCAATCCGTATGCTAAGGTCAGAGTAAATGGCTTTATGTCTGGGCCATTCCCTATAAGAAAAGGCACAAGGCAGGATTACCCATTGTTCCCTTTACTTTTTGTGCTCAGTCTGGAGCCCTTTGCGGTGAGTATCAGAGCAAGTCAAGAGATTCAGGGCATTCAAGTAGGGAAACACATCTGCAAAATATCCTTATATGCAGACAATACCCTGGTCTTCATGACAGATCCCGAATCCTCCCTTCCCCATTTTCTTAAACTCTTGCATAATTATGAACAAATTTCAGGTTTTAAAATCAACAAAGAAAAGGCAGAAACACTCTTATTAAGTGGTTTGCTTTCACCAGATCAGATAGATAAATTACCCTTTCAATTGGTCAGAGATAAAGCAAAGTACCTGGGTATTTGGATTCCCCAAAAAATTATCAATATTATACTAATATAACTACACCCCCTTATGTACACAAACATATTCCAACCTTAACAAATAGAGCTGTCTTCCTCTGTCCTTTTCCAACTGCACAGACTCAGTTACACAGAATGTACTACCTAGACTTCTATTTCTTTTTTCAACCCTCCCAGTTTTGATCCCATCCAGGGACTGGAGAATTCTCAAAAAAAAAAAAAGAAAGAAAAACCTCACCAGTTTTATATGGACAGGGCAGAGGTCCAGACTAAAATGATTAATACTTCTTAGAAATAAGAAGGGGGGCCGGGACCTTCTGAATCTGCGACATTATTATATGGCAGCACAAATGCTCCCAGTAGTAAGGATGGTGGCTCCGGTACAGGGATCCAGCTGGAGCGCTTTGGAGGGGGGCACTCACCCCACAATAGCTCTTAAATATCTTCCTTGGGTTGTACTTCCAAGTACTCTTAAGGAAATCCAGAATATATGGGACTAGGCACACACTTTAACTATTTGGCTAAGGGTGAGACATCTGTAGGGGCTCCTGGGACCTGTCTGGCAGTATATCCATCTAACATACTTGCCAAACTTCCCTGCAGCACACCTTGACCCATATCTTGATAGATGGGAGAGACTTGGTATAAAGACTCTAGTCCAGCTGATGCAGGGGAACATAATAACCGATCTTCAGTTGTTGCAGCGGAACTTTGGGATGCCTAAAGAAGATTTCTTTAAAAATTTACAGTGCAGGCACTATATAAATTCAGGGCTGGGAGTGGGCGCCTTGCTCAGCAACCCAGTGCCGGGGATAGCCTTAATTTATTCTGGGGCACAAATGCTGGACACCAGGAAATTAATCATACAAATTTATAAGTTATTGCAAGAGGAGGTGGGCACCCAAGCTATTCAACAGATCCAGGAGAGGTGGGAGCAGGAATTGGGGGTCCCCTTGATAGAAAATCAATGGTATAGAATTTGGAAAGATGTTCATACCACCATGCCTTCATCCACCTGGAGGGAATTTAGGTGGAAGATCTGTAGCCGTTTTTTTCACTACCCCTGTTATACCCAGGCACTTTGGCACAAACAGGTCAGACCTTTGCTTGAGAGACTGCAGTCAAACTGGCACTCACTATCATGTATTCTGGAGTTGCAGAAAGATACTTCCCTTTTGGTAGACAGTAGGTGACACTATAAGGCACATTTTTCAGAGTCCTCAGGCTCTTTCTTTTGCTAATTTGGTTTTGGGCCTCCCTCCAGAGGAACTTACATCAGCGGCAGAAAGGTATTTATTCTGTATTCTGGTCTCAGCTGCCCTAAAAGCCATCACCCAAAATTGGTTATCTACAAAACAACCCAATGGGAAATCATCATTCACAATATTAAAACCACAGAAGCAATAACAGCAAAACTAAGATTTCAGGTAGATAAACTCAGTTCTAGATGGTTACTTTATTTCCACTATGTAGAGGAAAATGAGGGCAAAGCCATACCAGATCAGCTTTTAATACCTTAACTACAACTCTATCATGTGTTCCCCTAAGCTGACTCTACAGACTGGTTGTGCCTGAGTGTTCATTAGTAGCCCCCAAGTCCGGGAGGGGGAGAGGACCAAGCTTCCTAAATGTGGTTCACAATATGAGATTTTTGTATGCAATTCTGATAGTTTTCCACACCCCATAATGAATAGATGAGCCCGTTTTTCCTAAAAATAAAACAGGTTTTCTTTCGTTTTTTAAATAGTTCATTAAATTATTTTGAATTTGTTTTTATTCATGAAAACAGTGAAGAGCATAACAAGTGAATGATAATTCTGAATGATGAGCATAGGATAGGTATTCATTTCACAGTAGGCAACTTCTTTTTCCTTAAGGATGGACTCTGAAACAAGAACTTTTGGAAGGTCTATTCCCCAAACTCTAGGGAACTGCTCCAGGAGAAATACCTACAAAAGACAATATCAGTTAGAGTAATTAGGACCTTATATGTTTTCTTTATTGTACTAATATTTCCTCTAGAAAGCTACAGTTACAGTACATGTTACTTATGATAACAGTTGTATCTGTTGCATCCTATGCTCGGTGATGATGTATTAATGGTATATAATTGATCTTAATGAAAATTGCAAGTTAAAAAAATAACTCCATGTGTAAGTTAACTACTGAATATAATTTGGGACTTTTGTGCAGTTACTGGGGTAGTGCTTGGGTGGGATAATGCCACAAGTTACATGATGCGGTTTACTTTTACTTCTTGGGTTGTATGAGGGTGCGCTGTGTATGTAATTCACAAAGTCCATTAAATTAGACCAACTCAGAAAGGCTTTGCTGCTGGGGTCAGGTGGGTGGAAAACATTATCTGCACAAAATAATTATATTCATGTTATTGGATTTTGTATGTTTCAGTGTTGCACTGAGTTTGGGAATACTCACTAGGTCAGTGCTATTATTGCCTTAGTAAAGCATTATCTTTCCTTGTATTCATGAAGTTAAAGGTTAAACAGCAGGCACGATTGTACATAGCATTGTCTTTTTTGTTCTCCCTGTATGGGTGAACCGCTAGCTACTGGAGAGGTTGGCATTATCAGTTGAATGTATTCTGGGTTATAACCCCCCATACACATACAGTAAGCAGAAGGTAAAAAAGTTGTTCATCAGTAATGTTTGAATATGCACTGTAGAAATACATTACCTTTTTAGTGTTTGTATGCCTTTTATGATGTATGGCTGAATTTTCAGTTGTTTTTATAAAATAATTAAGTATAAGCCAAAATAAATACAAAATATTGTAACATAAGATTGCTTGCTGGGCACTGCAGTTGAATTGCAGGAATTCACTATCAAATCCCTCACTGCTTACGACCAGTCTTGAAATATGTGTGGAACTATTTCCCTTGAACTTGAGAAAGCTCTTGAAATTTGATCATGAGATGCTAATTAATAAATGTCAGCTCCCAGATCACCTTGATACACCCCTTAAATTGCCTCATAGTGTCCCTGTTAATAAAAAAAAAATTGTTATGCGAGGTCTTGAAACTGTCCTGTTTGTCTATTTTGTATGGCTTGGTGGAAGATGACCTCCCTAATACTCTACATGCACTGAATCTGAAGCTTTAATCTACACTGGCAACACTATCCTGCCATACAAATAATTACAGCTGCAAACCAAAGATACAGAGGACCTGAAATGCTAATCTGGCAATAATACAGCACCAGTGCTCTGTGCTGCCGTGTGGGAGCCGTGGGTTCAAAAACAACCTGCCTCTCATGAGGGGGCGCTGCCTCACTGCCGAGCAAAGTGGTTGTTTGGTGAAGGAGCTCTGCATAGCTTAAATATTTAAAGAGCTACTGTACTGCCTGAAACTAATATTAGTTTTTAAAAGCAGTCAGCCATTACCTTTTATATCTGAGATACTTTTTCTTTTCACTTTGGTTAAAGCAACAGTGCAACAATCTGGTGAACATTTTGACCTATACTTTTTTATGCTATTTTAGATTGCCACTTACCTCTCAACTTGTATGATACCCTTCTTTTCACAATATGTATCTGCTTTTTTACCCTTTTCTCATGTCTGAAAAAAATTAAAGGAGCACTCCTTTTAATATGGCTCAGACCAGGTTTTCTTCAGTATTTGCAGCTGTTTTTGAACAAATATTGTTCTGTAAGGTCAGAAAATACTGCTTGCCGCATAATTGTTAATTTTAGTTACAAGACAAGTGATATATAAACAACTGATGGGCAAAAACAGCTGAAAATACTGATCAAGACCTGTTCCGCACCGTATTAAAAGGAACGCTCCTTTTATTATTTCAGGCATGAAAAAAAGTACTAAAGCAGACTAAAATAGTGGAAAGAATGGTATCATACAAGTCAGGAGGCAAGTGGCAATATAAAATAGCATAATAATGTATACAGGTCAAACTTTTCACCAGATTGTTGCACTGCTGCTTTAAATAGAAGATTGTTTACCTGATGTTAGTAGGTGTGGTGTGCGGGACAGTACTATGGCTGGCAGCTGACATATCAATCTCTCTTCCCCCTTACTACATCATCAGCATTGTCACCTCACTGACTGTGACATCACTGCTGCTTAGGAATAGCCACTCACTAGCTGCCAGGTTTACTCACCTGAGATGTCACTGTCAGGAAGATCGCAATGCTGATGATGTGTGTGTGTGTGGGGGGGGGCGCAGAGATAGATGTGTCAGGTGCCACACATCCAGCACACTATTATTACATAGAAGACTTTCCAATGAGCAAAAAGGAAAAGAAAGATACTTCAGATTTAAAAAGTTAAAACTGACTACTTCTTACTGTAGAGACTGGGCACTCACCAACCAATCAAATTGGACACCACAGCTTAAGTTATATAAAAAAAGTTATTTATTAATATCCCATGACAGGAGACAGAACAAAGTTTGTATATGCCTGACACATTTCGGACCTGGCTAGGTCCTTTATCAAAGGCTAGTGTACAAATGACCAAAATACCTTTTTTTTTTTTTTACTTTCTTTATCTCCCTTACTTCGCTGGATTCTCTCCAGCTAAGCTACTGGGCTGCCCCAGCTGTTCCCATCCACCTGAAACTCTGTCTATGTTCCCCGGGTCCCTCATGGATCCCTGCAGTCCACCAGCGAGCCCCTCCGGATCACAGTCCCTCAGAGGCAAGGACCATATTACTCCCTGGTGCTCTATCTACAGTGTCTGGCCCCTGGACGGCTATGGAGGGTCTCCTGGGAAGGAAGTTCTGTTCTGGCCTGGTATTGGACGTAGTGCTTGAGGTGCCGCACAGCCCGCCTTCGCCTACCAGCAAGAAGGTTTTTTTTCCCTTTTTTTGTCTACCCCACGGAGTTCGGCTAAGTGAGGCAACGTAGCACTGCAGCTCCGCCTCCCCTGCTTACGCTAGCGGCGCTGCATCAAGTTACCCAAGTCTCCACCAGAGGCTGCTCTAGAGCGATTGTTTCCCCAAGTTCCTTCCCGGAAAGAGAGAGCAGTCCTCTGGACACTCAATCTCTTCCCTCCCCTGCTGACCCCCAATAACCCAGGCTCATTCCCGAACCTGGGTCGCTGGTGTGGCGTGAGGTGTGGCGTCCAATGCCTTAACCCTCAGCACCGCTGGGCCGGCTAACCAAAACACCCTTTTAAATGCACAAGTAGTAACTGACAAATAATGACATCACATACATGAATTTAAAGTCATTGGTAGTGTAACCCCCCTGCAAATGGGGGTTCCCAAAAGACTTCCAGGAGCTTGCTTGAATGCTCCAAGCCTGAATGGTGTTTGGCATTTAAGCCATTTATCAGTGAGTGTTTTTAGAGCCTCTGGTACTGTCTCTTTAAGAGCTGTCTGCTTGCAGACATAATTAGTTTGTATGGGGGGGACTGTGTGTTTCTTTGATTGAGTACCACTCAAGCTGCTGCCAATTCACTTCATTTTTGCAGTCACTAGGAGTGCAAAGGGAACCTATCTGAAAGATGTAACTGTTTGCCAGAAATTATTTAGAGTAATAATGAAATTACAGTTTGTCTAACCTGCTTTCTTTGCAGTCAGAACTGTGTCTGCTAGTTCCCCATTCTAGTTTTGAACTGCTGAACTGGACCAATCAGTGTGGGGTAAGCTAGCTCTAAAATGGTGCCTTGGACGAATCAGAACTTGGACTCATAATCTGAGCCAGCCACAAGAGGATTGTATGGGCAGTGACTCTGGGAGATGTAGTTTAGACTTCAGTGCCTTTTGGACCAACAGCAGCAGTCTATTGAGAGTGACAGCCAATCCAGTCAAGAACTGGGAGGAACTCAAAGGAAGTGCCGGTTTTGTCGGTTGGAGTTTCAGTTGAGCTTTGGCAGTGAAGAAGGAAGGAGCTCTGTGCTTTTTCAGTGTGCAGTTTAGTCAAAAAGCGTGTGTAAGGCCCAGAGTTCGGTCTGCAGCTTGTGTAACAGCTTGTTAGGACTGAATCGTCCTGTGGAAAAGAATCAAAGGATCTCTGAAGAGTAGAAACCAGGCTCACCCTGTAGAAGACTGGAGGAATTGCTGAAAATTGCATTCGGTCTGTCAGGAACTGATGCTGCTGTGTTCTCCGGTATTGTGCAGTAATTGCGATCGGGATACAGATGCAGCCTGCCTGGTATAGTGCTTTCTTTTATATGGATGTGTGAAGAGGTTTGTGTACCTCAAGTGAGCCCTGCTGACATTGAAGGACCCTATCTTATTTGGAGGTCGTGAGTACTAATTCAGGGTCGCTCCCTGTTGGATTGCCACATTAAATCCAAATGGAATTACTGTACTGCTGACTGTTTAATTCTCCTTTCTCTGTGTGAAAGGGCCCTACCAGCTGCCACGGTTTGGACTAGCCACTAGGGCTTGGGTACCCAGGGACAGTAATCGATAGGGATAGGCCTGTGCACAGAGCCATAGGTAGATTATTAGAGTGATAAGCTAATTAACCTGATTTCCCCTGTCCTTGTTATATCCCCTAAATAAATCAGAGCTGCTTGTTTCAGCAAAGTTATACTGCCTGAGGTATTTGTCTATGTTAAAGTACTGTACTGTGATTGTTGCACTGTATCTCATTTCACAGGAGGTCCCAGTGCGGAACCAGACCTGGGGTAAGTGTATACTGTGAAGGTAATTCTGATATATTGTGTGGGCCACTAGTGGGAAGAAAGGGGTTGCAGTGTCCCAGAGGGCTGTGACCAAGTTAGTTTAACTATTGTAAACCCTGACCTCTGGGTGAGGCACCCTCATTGGATCCAGCCCCTCAACCTGTTAGTGGCAAATCAGGCAGGGTAGTAGCCCCTGGGATAGCACCATCTAGGGTTACATCTTGAGGCACCGCTGGGATTGTGTGTCCTCTAGTGGCCATATTCACGAACCACTGTTAAAAAAATGGGTACCCGACAGAAGTGGCTGTGCACGGCTGGTGGAGTGGGTGTACTGGGGAGGAGATCAACTTCAAAATGCTATGCTTATCCAGGACATCCCCCTGGGTATCAATACGGACACTGTGCAGGGAGTACTTTCCAAGGTGGAAGGTTTACAAAACCCTGTGGTGGTGGGTCGGCATGCTAATCTGCTCACCCACACTTTCCTGGCCCTAGTAGAGTTTAAGGATCCCATAGATAGCTCCAAAGTGCCACAGACCATTACCCCAGAGGGAGCCCTCACTGCTTGGAGAGTGATAACTAAGGACAGTAAAGACCGGGGGAATGAGCCCCCACCACTATCTGAAACTTTTGAGGAGAAATTTGCTAAATGGTTGCTGGGGGAAGGGAAAACTGTGGAGGACTTGAAGAAACTATTCTTGCCACCTGGGGGTGTTCCTCCCCCAACACCCTCTCCCACTCCAGTACCCGTAATGGTGGCTGAACCAATGCAGACTCCTATTTCTGCACCTGCCATTAGTCACGACTCTTACCGAAGGTTGAGGATCTTCTCTGGCACCCTCCCCACCCCCCAAGGGGAGGATGACTGGGAGACCTGGATAGACTATGTTGCCCCCCAAGTGCTAGAATGGCAATGCTCGGAAGCCGAAAAGCGAAAGAGGGTTAGTGAGAGCCTCCGAGGGCCTGCCCTGGCTACCATTCGTGCTAACAGGCCAGTAACCCTGAAGTGACTGCACAGGCTCATCTTGAGGCCCTGGAGAATGTGTATGGGAGCCCAGATTCTGATGAGGACCTATGGTGGAGAGTAAGAGATGCACAACAGTACCAAGGGAGTTGTTGTCTGTGTATGTATCTCAGCTGGAAAAATTGTTGCAAGAATGCCTCAGAAAGGTAGTTTGCCAGCGATTGAACTGGACCAACCAGGCTGGACAGGATCCTTAAGTCTGCCCCTTCTCAGAACTGCTGTTGCTTCAGTTACACCTGGCAGATCAACTGGAATCCCACCCTCCTATGATGAGTTAATGAGAGAAATTGAGGAGTTGAGAAAAGACGACCTCGGAGGACCTGCACCAATAGCTGCGGCTACAACCCGAGTGACTGAGGGTGACCCATCAAGTGAAGTTCAGGGGCAGAGGTTGGCAGTAAATGGAGTGCTCTGGCAAGGAAAAGATATGCCACAATGAGGCGAACTGTTGAGAGAGATCGAGAATTCAAAACAGTCCCTTATGAAGGCCATGCTAAGTACGGGCCCCTGACCTATATCCGACTGCATCTGCTATGGGGGTGGGGTACCCACCCATGTATCTCCTGCTGATAACAGCTCCAAACTCAATTCCTTGACCATGGAAGTGGAGAAACTGACGAGATGTCTCCAAATGCTTATCACGCCAGACAGAGATGGCACCCAGGTTTCCAGTTAGTAATACCCCGCCCTGGCTCCCAGTGTGGCGCCTCGCCAGCTCAAACTCCAGAAAGTATGTTTTGCTATAATTGTGGGAAAGATGGGCACATGAAGGGAAATGCCAGTCCCAAAAGACACTGACAAAGTTGCATATAGGCTACAAGGAGAGCTTCGGAGAACAAATCAGTGGTTGAGAGGTGCATGACATGATCCCAGTGAGGGCACACAAAAATGCTAATTCACGTCCTTTTGTGGCAAGGTCAGTTGCCCAGGCCCCCACTACCGCCTCTCCAGACTGGTCCAGAATAGTGGGTCCTCCATGGAGACCACTGTAAGGTGAATGGAGTGTCTACAAGAGCTGTATTAGACAGTGGCTCCCAAGTGACAATTATGTTCCAGGATTGGTATCAGAAGCATTTGTCAGACGTACCCTTACAACCATTAGAAGGACTGCATGTATGGGGGTTAAGTGAGAAGGCCTACCCCTATTCGGGTATATCAATTTGGCTGTCTTTCCCACCTCCGTGGCTGGAGTGGCGAACAAGTAGAGACCCTAGCCTTAGTGTGTCCCCACTGGACTGTATGATGGTGTTCCTTTGTTGATTGGAACAAATGCTCATATGTTCGGAAGGCTGGCACAGTTGTGTTATGAAAAACAGGGTCAAAGACTAGTAGAGCTTTAGAGTTCCGGCTTTAATTAAGAAGGCCTATGAGGCACAGAGATGCTGAAAAACAGAACCAGAGGAACCGGTGGAATTGTATGGAAGAAGGATCCTGAGTCTCTGATCCTGGCGCCAAATGCCCATGTGTACCTTACAGGAGAGGTCCGTATCAGAAAGGATGTTAAGAATAAAATATTAATGTTGGATGCACCAGGCGTGGAAAATTGCCAGAGGGACTGCTGGTCAAGCCTAGTATTTTGCCCAGAGCCCATGCTTATGCCAGAAGGGTAATGGTCCAAGTTCATAATGTGTCTGAAAGAGACATTCGAGTAAACAGAGGTTGCATCCTGGCTAATGTGCATTGTGCAGACACTGCAGTGCTACCCAGCAGCAAGAGTTCAAGGAAGAATGACAGAGTAACGCCTGACTTGTTTGATTGGCGACTCCCGCTGCCAGCTGAATGGAAAGTGAGGATCAGTGAGAAGCTTGCCCAGAGAGACCAGGTGTTTTCTTTAAAGGAATGGGATGTAGGATCGTGCAAGGAGCTGAGCACAATATCCGGCTGCATGACGAAAGACCATTTCGTGAGAGGTCTCAACGCCTGGCACCTGCTGACATAGATGATGTGAGGACGGCATCTGCAAGAGATGTTAGCTGCTGGTGTAATACAAGAATCCAGAAGCCCTTATGCTTCCCCATTGTGGTAGTGAGGAAAAGAATGGAACAGTAAGGATGTGTGTGGATTATCGCACCTTAAACCGTGGACTATCCTGATCAGTACACAATGCCCCGCATTCAGGATGCTTTGGACTGCCTAAGCGGGAGCAAGTGGTTCTCTGTGCTGGATCTCCGCAGTGGGTACTACCAGATCCCGATGGCCCCAGAGGACCGTGAGAAGACGGCCTTTATCTGTCCACTTGGCTTCTATGAATTCATGAGGATGCCTCAAGGGATTTCAGGTGCCCCAGCCACTTTTCAACGATTGATGGAGCGTGCAGTAGGGGACATGAACTTACTAGAGTGCCTGGTATACCTAGATGATGTTATTGTGTTTGGCAGCTCACTGGAGGAACATGAGAGCAGATTATTTAAGGTATTGGACCGACTGGAGGACTTTGGCCTTACACTGTCCATTGATAAGTGTCAATTCTTTCAAACATCAGTAAAGTATGTGGGACACATAGTATCCACCGAGGGAATAGAGACCGACCCAAGTAAAGTTGAGGCCTTGACCACCTGGCCACAGCCAAAAATCTAAAAGAACTGCAAAGATTCCTGGGATTCTGTGGTTATTATCGGCGCTTCATCAAGGACTATTCAAGAGTGATCCGCCCTTTACTTAACCTTACTCAAGGGTATCCCCCAACCCACAAAAAATACCAAAAGTCAGCGTCCCTCAAGACTGAAAGAGTGTATTTTCATCCGAGTGAAGTATTTGGGGCCCGCTGGACTCCTGATTGTGAGACTGCTTTTCATGAGATCATATATCAACTTACCCATGCTCCAGTGCTGGCCTATGCCGATCCAAGAAAACCTTCGTCCTGCACACTGATGCTAGCTTGCAAGGGTTGGGGCTGTGTTGTACCAAGAGCACAAGAATGGCCTGAGACCAGTGGCCTTTGCCAGTAGAAGCCTGACCCCATCCGAAAAGAACTATCCTGTACATAAGTTAGAGTTCCTAGCTTTGAAGTGGGCTATTGTTGACCAATTCCATGAGTACTTGTATGGGGCTAAAAATACTAGTAAAACTGACAATAATCCTTTGACCTATGTGCAGACCTCAGCTAAGTTGGATGCCACTGGCCATAGGTGGCTTTCTGCATTATCTACATATGACTATGCTCTCGAATACCGAGCAGGTCTGAACCACATAGATGCTGATGCTCTCTCCGGAGGCCTGTTCCCAGAATGATTGGGTCCGATTGGCAGAACCTGACATTCGGGCACTCTGCCGAAGTTTGACAGGGAGGAACAAATGTCCACGGACGAGTGGACTGCATGGTGGATTGCTTGGGAGCCTCTGAGGAATTACCTGCTGCTTATTGCCACTTTTCTGCAATAGACATTGGTGCACTGCCTCAGCTGGACAATGACAGTATTCGGGGCTCAATCCAGCGATCCCATGATCAAAGCAGCTTTAGAAGCCCTCTATGCAGGAAAAGATGTGTCCAAATTACGCCCACTGATTTGAGAACTGCACTGTTATACAAAGAAGGTCCTAAGTTGAAACTGATCAATAAACTGTTATACAGAGAAACAGTAGACAGAGGGGGACAAGTAGACAAACAACAACTAGTGCTCCCACTGCCTTTCGAGACTCAGTACTGAGGTCCTTGCACAACCACATAGGGCACCTTGGTATAGACAGAACACTTGACTTGGTGAGATCCAGATTCTATTGGCCTAAGATGGGGGCTGATGTGGAGCAACACATTCGAACTTGTAGTCGCTGCTTACAGAGGAAAGCTTTGCCCCAGAGGGCTGCCCCCCTTGTTAACATCACCACCAGTGCACCCATGGAGCTGGTCTGTATTGATTTTCTGAGTTTGGAGTCAGATCAAAGAAATATCAGTAATGTGCTGGTGGTCACTGACCATTTCACGAGATATGCCCAAGCTTTCCCACCAAAGACCAGAAAGCATCCACTGTGGCCAAAGTACTTGTAGAAAACTTTTTGTTCACTATGGGCTCCACAAAGAATCCATTCTGATCAAGGAGAGACTTTGAGAGTCGTCTGATCAAAGAGATGCTTTCTCTGTGGGAGTAGCAAAGTCCAGAACCACTCCTTACCATCCCCAGGGGACCCACAGCCTGAACGTTTCAACCGCACTTTGCTAGATATGCTAGGCACCCTGCACCCAAAGGACAAGCCTAGATGGAGCCAACAAATTATCACCCTGGTACATGCTTATAACTGCACCAAAAGTGATGCCACTGGATTCTCCCCCTACCGCCTGATGTTTGGAAGAGAAGCTCGACTACCAGTAGATGTGTGTTTTGGGGTCTCTCCTGATGGGGTTCAAGCTGACAACTATTTACAGTATGTGCAAAGTTAAAGGCCCAGCTAACTCATGCGTACCAACTGGCTCAAACCATGGCTGCCAAAAGAAATCTGGCCAACAAAGAAAGGTATGATAAAAGGTGAAAGCACAGGAACTCCAGGAGGGAGATCGGGTATTGCTAAGAAATCTGGGACTGCATGGCAAGCACAAGATTGCTGACAGATGGCACCATCTCCTCACATTGTAGTGGGCAAACTAGATGATCTGCCAGTGTACAAAGTAAGGCCTGAGAATAATTCAAAGATGTAAAAACAATGCATAGAAATCATTTACTGCCCATTGGACAAATCTTAATTGAGTCTGAGCCCTAGAAGATGCCCCTCGACCAGTGACTAGAGCTGCTGCTAAGAAAAGATCAAGAAAGTCTGCACCTACAGAAGCAAAGTTAAAGTGTTCCCTCCACAAGTCCCAGTTGAGCATGACTGTCAGTCCATATCGGAAGAAAGTGAGAGTGACTTTGAATACTATCCTTCTTACGAACTGAGTCAATTGTTTCAGGGCAATCCTAGTCAATACTGGAGATGAAGCTGGGCCTTCTGACTGTCTAAGCCCCCAGCTTCATCCCTGGAGCCAATGCTCCCAGAAAGTGAAGTGCAAAGCATCAGATCAGATGAAATGGAATCATTGTGCATGGTTGAACTGTTTGAGCTTCAGGGGAGGAAAATGATAGATTGGGGCAGACTGGTGATACACCGAACAAGAAGAGTATTTTGAGTGCCTGACAGTCCACTGCCAGTGTCCGAAAGCTCTCATGTGAGCCAAATGTTGTGGACTCAGAAATTGTAACTCCTGGAGCTGAAAGTGCCCAAGTTCTAGCCTCTACCCCCAGGAGACTCCCCTGACAAGGAGGACAATGCTGAAAATGAGGCTCAGAGTGCAGAGACTATAACAGTTCCCGTAGAAAGACTGGTCGAGCTGTAAAGCCTGTGGTGCACCTCAGTTATGATTCACTTGGGAGGCCTGTGGACTTGCCTCTCAATGTTGTCCATAAAGATGTGTATGTGTCCCGAGCTCATTGCCCAAACTGAGCATCAGTGCTAACTCCAAGTTACTTGTGTTGCCTCTAAGTATGGTGCCCTTGCCCCATCCAGCCCCAAGGTAACTGATAGGAAGGGCCCCTCTCTTCAGGTTTCATGTACAAGAGGTAATAACTTGAGTTATGGTACAATGTGTATGTAATACTGTGTAAAGAGTGACGTATGCAATGTTTCAGAAATGTGTTCTTGGTAAAATGATATATTGACTGATGATTACATATGCGAGCCTAATGCAAATGTATATGGTTGCAGTTGAAACTTATGGGGGTACTTGCTTGGCCAGCAGACGTCCAAAGCTTTCCCAAACTTGGGAAGGTGTAACCCCTGCAAATGGGGTTCCCAAAAGACTTCCAGGAGCTTGCTTGGATGCTCCAAGCCTGAATGGTGTTTGGCATTTAAGCCATTTATCAGTGAGTGTTTTTAGAGCCTCTGGTACTGTCTCTTTAAGAGCTGTCTGCTTGCAGACATAATTAGTTTGTATGGGGGACTGTGTGTTTTTGATTGAGTACCACTCAAGCTGCTGCCAATTCACTTCATTTTGCAGTCACTAGGAGTGCAAAGGAACCTATCTGAAAGATGTAACTGTTTGCAGAAATTATTTAGAGTAATAATGAAATTACAGTTTGTCTAACCTGCTTTCTTTGCAGTCAGAACTGTGTCTACTAGTTCCCATTCTAGTTTTGAACTGCTGAACTGGACCAATCAGTGTGGGTAAGCTAGCTCTAAAATGGTGCCTTGGACGAATCAGAACTTGGACTCATAATCTGAGCCAGCCACAAGAGGATTGTATGGGCAGTGACTCTGGGAGATGTAGTTTAGACTTCAGTGCCTTTTGACCAACAGCAGCAGTCTATTGTGAGTGACAGCCAATCCAGTCAAGAACTGGGAGGAACTCAAAGGAAGTGCCGGTTTTGTCGGGTTGGAGTTTCAGCTGAGCTTTGGTAGTGAAGAAGGAAGGAGCTCTGTGCTTTTCATTGTGTGCAGTTTAGTCAAAAACGTGTGTAAGGCCCAGAGTTCCGGTCTGCAGCTTGTGTAACAGCTTGTTAGGACTGAATCCGTCCTGTGAAAAGAATCAAAGGATCTCTGAAGAGTAGAAACCAGGCTCACCCTGTAGAAGACTGGAGGAATTGCTGAAAATTGCATTCGGTCTGTCAGGAACTGAATCTGCTGTGTGTTCTCCCGGGTATTGTGCAGTAATTGCGATCGGGATACAGATGCAGCCTGCCTGGTATAGTGCTTTCTTTTATATGGATGTGTGAAGAGGTTTGTGTACCTCAAGTGAGCCCTGCTGACATTGAAGGACCCTATCTTATTTGGAGGTCGTGAGTACTAATTCAAGGTCGCTCCCTGTTGAATTGCCACATTAAATCCAAATGGAATTACTGTACTGCTGACTGTTTAATTCTCCTTTTCTCTGTGTGAAAGGGCCCCTACCAGCTGCCACGGTTTGGACTAGCCACTAGGGCTTGGGTACCCAGGGACAGTAACTGATAGGGATAGGCCTGTGCACAGAGCCATAGGTAATTATTAGAGTGATAAGCTAATTAACCTGATTTCCCCTGTCCTTGTTATATCCCCTAAATAAATCAGAGCTGCTTGTTTCAGCAAAGTTATACTGCCTGAGGTATTTGTCTATGTTAAAGTACTGTACTGTGATTGTTGCACTGTATCTCATTTACAGGAGGTCCCAGTGCCGGAACCAGACCTGGGGTAAGTGTATACTGTGAAGGTAATTCTGATATATTGTGTGGGCCACTAGTGGGAAGAAAGGGGGGTTGCAGTGTCCCAGAGGGCTGTGACCAAGTTAGTTTAACTATTGTAAACCCTGACCTCTGGGTGGAGGCACCCGCCATTGGATCCAGGCCCCTCAACCTGTTAGTGGCAAATCAGGCAGGGGTAGTAGCCCCTGGGATAGCGCCATCTAGGGGTTACAGTAGTCACTGATGTAATGAAACACTCAATCTTTGAGAGATCATACAGAATAAAATCGAACAATATTAAGGAGAGAAGGATAAATTCAGAAACTCAATGAATCCATATTGTGGAAGCAAAGGGGGGGGGTTACAGAGACATCAAAAAGAAAAACAAGGTAACAGACAAATCTGTTTCATATCAGTATACACTTCATTTCTTTTCAAGATAAGGGTGTATTTCAAAACCCACATTAAGTCCTGGCTTCACAGTAGCACGAAGTTTCAGAATCCAAAACCCTTTTGAGGGAAGCTTTTTGGATTTACTTACAATGCTTGTCTTTGTTGTGTATCAGTCTATATACGAAATCTAACTTAGTGCAGATTCCTACCCTCTTACAAACAGCTGCAGTTTCATTTAAACTCTGCTAATGCCAAATACTGTATGATTTTTTTCCAAATGGGCAATACATGCCCTCCAAGATCTAGTTGAGCCCTTCCCCTCTAAACATACGGCCCAACTAACAGAAAAGTATTATTATACGCTTCAGTGTTTTTTCTTTTTTTTCTCTGTAAACCTTGAATTTGTGTAATGTTTGTTCAACCCTGACGTGGAACCTTTGAAAATGGGTCCTTGACTCAAAGGTATTAATCCCAAACTGAAATAACAAATAAATAAAAATAAATCCTACATGTTAAATTTAAAATACAACACATGCATACAAATGGTAATATAACAATTCTACATTGACTCCACCGATCTAAGATGATAGCCACACTGGGCCAGCCATAATCTCAGCATTCTGTAGCCGAGTTATTTTATTTCATAGTGTTATTAGTGCTTAACGTGGTTCTGTGATACTAATTTATTCTATTTTCTGCAACTGAGGTAAGGTTAGATTAGTGAGGGATTTTTAATGAGGAAGATTAGCCAAACCACAACTTCGGTTAGTATTAAGCAGGTGGAAAGTTTTGATTTTAAGTTTTTGGGCTGAAGTTCATGCTATTACCCTACTTTTTATTAACTTGCTCTGGTGGCTGAGGATAGCTAATGCTGGAGCTATTTGGAGTTACTCAGAGTTATTCTAGTGTCTATGTTTAATGGGGTTGCTCCGGCTGATGTTTTTTCTGACTCCCGAAGTCCAGCACTTTTTAAAGGAGGAAGCAGTATTTTGGATACTGGGGTTATACGGAAGATAGAGGCATTTTGTGGTGCTTTGAGGAAAATGGGTTTGAAGCCTGGAACTGGAGGATTACTGGAGGGACCATAGTGCCTGGAATTCTTGGATTCTACTGTTTTGCTGTGTGTGTGGTAAGTCCCAGTGAAGGGGTTCCTGTCTTGAAAATTGACTCCCTGGATTGGTGTTGTGGCTCCCCTTGTCTCAGTGCGGTAACTCCCTTAGGGTGTTGGTGGTCACACAGAGGAGTTCACCCTAGGTCTTCCGGAGGACAGGCTTGAGTGGTGGCTCCCCTAGACAGTCTGGCGGTCGGCGGGAGGGCCGTTTAGTCCAGGCAGTTGAAGTGTTGGCCCCCCTTGCTCTGTGCGGATTACTTGGTGGTGTGGGCTATGGAGGAGCATCTCAGCACCATTTGTCCCTTTTTTCAGTTTTCATCGAAATCGGTTAGGTCCCTGAACTTGGAGCTGGCTATCTACCCAGAGAGGCATAGACTGTTCTTCAGGATGTTCCGTTATTGCTGGAAGTTGAACCTGCTTCATGTGTGATTAACATTCCCTTTACTTTGTTACTGCCATTATTTACCATTTAAATTGGTGATTATTTCATAAATGTCAGGAGCTGCTAAGCTATAATAGCTAAAAGTGCTGGAATAATCAGGAGGTCTTTCTGCCAGAAGGAGACTTTCGTTTGGAATCTGTGGTGTCTATGCGTCAGATATGTTACCAGACTTCATGTTATTTTTCTTTTAATTTTGCTTGGACAGCGAGAGTGTCCAGTTTTTCCTAACTCCCTGGTAGTGAGAGTGCCTGGGGGCTGAAATTGTATTAAGTTGCTGTTTATGTTTAGTTAATTTGTATCCCCTGGTGAGAGCAAGGTTTTTTTTGGTTTTTCTTTATTTTATTTGTTTAATTTATTTTGATTTAAATTTTATTTTTAATATTCTGTGTTTGGAGCTTTCTGAGGTGGACTACTTTTGCACCATCTCCCTCGTAGTAAGAGTGCCTGGGAGCTGAAATCTCATTAAGCTGCTTTTGTGTTTAGTTAATTTGTATCCCTTGGTGTGAGCAGGGTTTTTTGTTTTGTTTTTGTGTCTGTTTTATTTGTTTTATTTATTTCGACTTAAATTTTATTTATTTTTAATATTGTTTGGAGCCGTCTGAAGTGGACTCCTTTTGCACCATCTTCCTTTTTGGATTTGTATCATATGTATTGATGTTTTATGGTTTTAATTTAGTTTGATTTGGGGTTATAAGTGTTTATAGAATTGTGGGTGGGTGGTTATTTTATTAGTTTTTAGTTGGGTATTGTTAGAATTTTATGATTGTAATTTTGGGGTTCAAATAAGTCAGGTGCCTGTTTAGTGTGTTTTGTTACTGAATTTGACTGTGAAATGTGTAAATTCCCCCCCCATCGTGCGCTATTCGTCCTCCATTCTCTGTGCCCTCCACCCCTTCCCCCCAGGGTTCGACAAATCCCATAGCCCGACATCCCGGGCTATCACTGCAGAGTCAGGGACAAGTAGTTTCTGTGGAGCCGGTAGTCCGTGGACAAGTAGCGCTGCTTTAAAAAAAAAAAAAAAAACTTTTTCTGCCTGCTATGCAGTTTTTGTCCAGTAGGGCGCGTTCATATATACTGAATACAGGCATAAGTATTGTTGGAACGTGCACACCACACGCTTTTTTCCTCCCCAGTTACTTCCTCTAGCCGTCAGCAATTGGTTTCTTCTGAAATTCCCCCATCCCTCTACACAGTAAATCGAGCTGGCACATTATCAGTCCGGGCTGCACTGGAGGTTGGAGCCATGAGGGCAGCGGGAACCCCATGCTTAGCTGCGAGGGGCGTTCTATTCTTCAGGGAAGCAGCAAGCTGGATTCTCATCTCAACATGCAGGTATTATTATGGGTCCAGCAACATTCCCTCTCTCTCTCCCTACTGTGTAATTGCTTACAGGCATCCATCATGAGAGACAGAGTGTGTCTGTATCGAATCACGAGTGCGAGTGCTCAGGCCTGGACTAGAGAATGTGCCCCCGCCAAGTTTTTGGAAATGTAATCTTGGAGTCGGGCTCAGTACTGTGGTAGTGTCCTTTGTGGGCTTGCGGCAGAAGCATAACTGGTGTTGCTGTAGTGGTGGTGGTGATGGGGAGGGACTGCACATGTTGTAGTGTGAATGTGGGCCCAGGCCCAGACAGTGTGCCCCTCACCAGCCCGGCCCTTAATTGTCTTGTTTAAGCACTAGTTAGCACAACCACAAAGGGAGCACTTCAGGAGTCAGTACTGGATCATGAGTGATGGAGTTCTCGGTCAGGACTGTAGTCTTGGATGGAGTAACTTGGGACTGAGCTGTGGGGACATGGGTGAGAGGTTAACAAGTGTTCACCAACTGGGGGGGGCAGCAGATTGTTTATTGTGGCAGTTTAGTTTGCAGCTGAACAAACATGTAGGAGCATTAGGTTCAGATGAAAAATGAAGACCCTTTACCTCCAGCATGCTGTGTCAGACAATCCCGAAATGTTATTTTCCCCCAAAGGTTTCCTTTTTCCACTTTCCCTCAAACATTGCCTCTACACTGCTTCTATTTTTATGTTGTGTCTGTCGCCGAGGAGAATAAACGAAAATAATGTCCTGCATGAAAGATATAGCCTAGGCTACTTTCCCTTCAGAAAGTGCTATTCACGCTGTCACTTTTTGCAATTTCCTATGAAAGTTTTAGATTTTCTAAGGTGGTATGCCCCTGACTGTACTCAAGTTTTACATGAGGCGGGGGTGAAAGGCTGCAATTAGAATTTTATAAAGTGGAAATCCTATCATAATTTGCTTAAATATTTAATATTGTGGATTTATTGTGGACGACTACAGAAACTCTGGCATAATTTTGGGATATCAGTGACTTATGGCTGTAATACCAGTCTTTTCACTAATTTAGATATAGATTTGAATCCTCTGCTGACTTTACAAGTGAAATGAATTTTTTCTGTCTAGCACTACATTCCACCTAGTTGTGCAAATTGTCAGAAGCAGAGCCTAAATAATAAGAACCGCATCTCAGCTGGGCTATCCTGAGTAAATACATTTGCCTACATCTATGCAGTATTAATAATACAGCGGAACAGCCCCCACACCTTCTACTTTGTGGCTACATAAGTTATTTTTTTTTTATTTCCCTTGAAATATAACCTTTCGACCATGGACTACCACTTGAAACACTGGGACTACTAATTTTGGTTAGGCCAGTTGTCCTGGACTAGTATGTAATTTTGAAATTTGTCGACCCCTGTTTCCCCCCCTCCTTTGTTGTGGTCAACTTACCAGCGCTGCCGTGCGCTAGGTATTGTACGTGGGAGGGGGGTGAGGTGGGGGGTGTGAACACTGGAGGACGAATGAGCGCATCTCTCACATTTGGGTGGTTAGGCCTAGAAGACACCCTGGGGCGAAATGGAGTCTGGAACAAGGTTCTCCCTGTCTAGTCTCCATACCCAAGGGCACTGCCTCTTGTGGCAGGCAAGTAGCCAGGGCGGTCTTGGAAGCCCATCCAACTTGAGTGGTGTTATGCAATGCCAGATCTGTTAAAAACAAGACTGCAATTATTGCTGTTCTTGTTGGAACAACCGATCTAGCTTGCATCACTAAGAGCTGGCTTGATGAAAATGCCGGTCCCATCTTGGATGCTGCTATTCCAGCCGGGTACTCTGTGATTCACCGCCCGAGACTGGATTGCGGGGAGCGGGTGGTGGTCTGTTTCAAGACCGGGTTGGGCCTCAAGAGTGTACCAGTTGAAGAGGCTGAATCATTTGAGTGTTCAGTGGTGGCTGGTGTAGGTTGCAGGATAGCTCTCGTCTACCATCCACCCGGGGACAAGATGCGTTTCCTGCAGGAAGTTGCAGATTTCATCGCCGACATGAAACTGGAGTTGCCCAGATTGATGGCACTGGGCGATTTCAATGCCTGGGTCGATGATGAACTCTCGCAGTTTGGACAACACTTCCTTCAGCTTATGACATCTCTGGGCCTTACACAGGTGGTTACCTCTGCTACCCATAAACATGGCCACTCCATTGATCTGATCTTCCTCCTGGGGATCGAGGCCTCCGATTTGGAGGTGGAACTGGTCAGTTGGTTTGATCACTACAGTGTGAGGTTAAATTTTTGCACCCCCCCCCAAGAAGGTCTGCCCCTGTGGAGATGGTCAGTTACTGCCCTTTGCGGGAAGTGAGTCCTGAAGGCCAGTGGCGGTGATTGATCTCTCGGAGTTTCCTATGGCCAGCTGAAGTCCAGAGACTTTAGTGGTGGCTTATAATAAGGCCATTTCTGTAGCCCTGGACTTCATTGCTCCTGTACGTGTTCGTCCTCTCCCCCTTTGCCCTCGGGCCCCGTGGTTTGATGGGTCCTTGAGGGAGTTGCGGCCAGTAGGATGTAGGTTAGAGCGGCGTTGGCAGAAATCCGCCTTGGATGCCAACCATCTTAAGATTGGTTGAACACTATCAGATCTACCAATCAGTGATCTCCTGTAAGAAGGCAGAATTCCTGTCCGGTGAGATAGCTGCCACTCAGAACCAACCAGCTCAGCTCTTCCGAACTGTGAACAGGCTGTGCAATCCAGCCTGTCTTCAGCTCCGAAGACCTTTTTCGCAGTTAGAGTGCGATGAACTTGCTTGGTTCTTTGCGGATAAGGTGGCAGACATCAGGTCAGAAATTCTTTCGACCCGCTCTATGGGGGTTGCGGAAGATTGGTGCTTGGTTGTCTCGCCTCTGATTTCCTTTGCCTTGCCCAAACTTGTGGATGTCATGCGGATTGTCCAGGGTATGCACCCTATGACCTGTAGTTTGGATCCAGGCCCAACTTCCTTAATCACGGGTTGTTGGGATTTGATCGGCCCGATCCTGGTGCAGATAGTCTGGTGCTCCTTGGAATCCAGTGAGTTTCCAAGCTCCCTGAAGGAGGTGGTGGTTATCCCCCTTCTAAAGAAAGCTTTTTTGGACCTGGATATTTCTGCCATCTACAGACCAATTTCAAACCTTCCCTTTATAGGGAAGGTGATTGAAAAAGTAGTTGCGGTACAGCTGGAAGACCACCTGACCATCCATAACATCTACGAACCTCTCCAGTCTGGTTTTCGAAAGAGGCACAGTACAGAGACGGCGCTGGTTCGGGTGCTCAATGATCTCCTGATGGCGAGAGATCGGAGAGGCCGTTCTATATTGGTGCTCCTTGATCTCTCCTCAGTCTTTGACACTGTAGACCATGGGGAACTGCTTGGACGCCTGAGGTCTGTCTGTGGATTAATGGATTTGGTCCTCAGATGGTTTACATCTTTCCTCTCTGGCAGGACTCAAAGAGTAGTGCCTGAGGTTTTTTCCTTGGACCCATTTTCCCTGCCATGTGGGGTCACTCAGGGTTCAGTGATGTCCCCCATGTTGTTTGCAGTGTATATGCTGCCCCTCGGAGACATTGTAAGATGGTATGGGCTGAGGTTTTACTGCTATGCTGATGATACCCAGCTCTACCTGTCTTTTGCCCCCGACCAGGATAGAGCTGTCTCTGCATTTAATTCCTGCCTTGCTGATATCCAAGAATGGATGACTTCAAGCTGGTTAAAGTTGAACTCCAGAAAGATGGAGGTGATGGTAGTGGACCCGGATTACCGGATAGAGGTGTTGAGGGCTGGGCAGCCCTCTGGACTTGTTCTGGAGGGTTTGCAACTCCCTTCCTCTGAACAGGTGTGAAACCTGGGGGTAGTGCTTGACGATCGGCTGACGTTACAGGCTCAGGTGTCAGCCGTCATCAAGTCTTCCTTTTATCATTTTAGGAATATCTCCAGGATTAAGCACCTCATTCTGTCCGGGGATCTACCTACCCTGGTCCATGCTTTTGTGACCTCGCGCCTAGATTATAGCAACTCCCTGTACTTAGGGTTGGCTGGGGTTGATATCCGCCGCCTGCAGCTCGTGCAGAACGCGGCAGCACGATTGGTGACGGGAGCGCCTCGATCCTCTCTAATTACACCTGTGCTGCGTGATCTGTACTGGCTGCCAATTAGGTGGTGGATCACCTTTAAAGTCGGTTTACTGACTTATAAAGCCCTACATGAACAGGGCCGACTACTTGAAAGAGCTCCTTGTTCCTTACCGCCCGGGGCGACAGTTGCACTCTGCTGATGAGGGGTTGCTAGAGATTCCGAGAGTGCTTTTGAAATCTCCAGGGGCCTGTGCATTTGCGCACGCAGCCCCAGCCCTGGCCCTCTGGAATTCTCTACCCCGCCAGTTTCTGGAGTGCACGACTGTGGGGGGGTTTAAGCAGGCAATGAAAACGTATTTGTGGTGCCATGCTTTTGGTGGCACAGTTTAATTTTGGATCCTCTGAATATTTGATTGTATTTCTGAGTTTTATTATGATTTCTTATTCTTTGTACAGAGCCTTGATAACTGAAAAACGTTTCTGAGAAATAAATTGTATTTATTATGATTATAACAAATAGTCAGTATGTTGCTTTAGAAATATGCATTTTATGTTACGTAGCAAGAAAGTTCAGTTTGTTGGGAGAGTGTCTTGTAGTGCAAATTAACCACCACCATCAAGGTTGGAGTCTCTTTCTCCACATCTGGCAGAGAATTCTTTGTGAATTTCCTCTGCTAAATTGTCAGCATCTGATTTCTTTGTAAAAAAGATACATCTTGCTTCCATAATGTATGTTGATTCTAATGCACTGTATGTTGATTCTAATGTCCTGTATCTGCCATCAAGATGGCCCAGGACATTCCTGAAAACGGCCTCTTGGACCAGTGTACCTACCCAGTTATCAAATAAATAACTAAACACAAAAATAAAAATAAATAATGCATATTAAGGCAAGCAGGGTGCAACAAGTAATGATTGTATCTGTGCAATGATTTAGCCTTTTTCCCTTTGTTTGTATTTGTATTCTTTCTCCCCGGGCTGCACCTCAAAACAAAGCCTTGGCTCAGTGTGCCTTTCCCAGTTACCACATTTTAAATAAACAAATAAAAAACATCAAGTGGGGCTCTGTTTCACTTTCTCTTTCCATACGTTATATTCAGAGAGAGAAGAAGGTGGAAATATTATCCCTCTAGTTTTATTCTCGGGACATTATGCTAGAGCGGATCCCCATAGCTACTTCAGCCAAACATTATAAATTATGGGTGATCGCTACTATTTACACTGTATGGGAATCTGTCTTAATTATGGCATATTAGCTATATGAAAGTGCCAGTTAACATTACTGTCTCGGTGCTCTGTATTGATTTGTGTTTACCTGCTGTAAGCTTTGATAAATCTGTACATGTTTTTTTCATTAGATATAATTATTCTCATTTGGTGTTTTTTTTTTTTTTATTATGGCATTTCTCCCCTGGTTCTAGTCAGCCCTTTTTCTCCTGCTGTCCTGGCAGCCCCGTCCCCAGACCATCAGGCACCTACATTCCTACTCCCATGGCTTACCTTCCATGGTAGGGTGGTGGCGAGCCCCCAATTTGACCCACAAGGATCAGATCCAGAGTTCGAGAGGTGCCTGCAGTGGACAGCCATCATGCCGCTTGACCGGGACTGCTATTTGTGCAGAGGGGAGTGTGCAGTGCTGACAATGGCAGAGCCACGTGCACGTCTGCACACAGCACGCCAATCGGCTGCTCCGCCTCTGTGCCCCTACTGTACAGGACCCAGTGTGCCAACACCTAGCTTCCACTAGGTGTCAGGCACCTCCCCGAGTGAGGAAAGCCATCCTCTGGATGCTCGATCCTCTTCCACCCCTGGTGACCCACTCACACGGGTCACCGGTGTGGCAGGAGGTGAGGCATCACTGCCTCATCCCTCCATGCCATTGGGCCGCTCCTTTGCTTTTTAATGGCATGACGTAAGCAATTATGTCATTGTGCTACATATATTTAAAGGCATGGCGGTCTCTGGAACCCCACTCCCTGATGAAGCCTTCAGTGGCAAAGCGCTAGGGCAGTTCCTCACAGGTGACTGGCCCTTGTCTGAGAAACGGTCTGTGTCTATTATTTTGATACTCTGAATAAAATTTGCAGCTGATTTCAGAGCCTAGTGTTGTTTCTCATATACTAGTTACCATCAGTGTACAGTTTTGGTTTGTTGTTTTGTTTCTGAGTGTGAGAATTAGCAGCCCTCAATCCTGTAACCCCGTTTCTACCAGAGTGCAGTTTGCAGCATTCTGAAGCGGTTTAGCTGTGTTTCTGTTAATGGCATGTTGAGCCCATAGTCATTCAGGAGTACTTGTTCAGCAGATACAGAGGAGAAATACTGACCAGTTACAAGCAGTCGTGACCTAATAATCTCTGTAGTTGAATTAATATGCTTCTGTATGGCCGGCCCGGTAGCGCTGAGGGTTGAGGCGCTGGACGCCACACCTTGCTCCATGCCGGCAACCTGCGTTCAGGAACAAGCCAGGGTCGTCAGGGGTTGGCAGGGGAGGAGATGGATTGAGCATCCGTTGGACTGCTCTCCATCTCTGGGGAGGGGGGGTATCCTGCCTCGGTGCCTTAGTGGCCTCTAGTGATGGCTGGGGGCATTGCAGGGCACTGGCAGACAAATGGAGGGATCTGCTGTGGTCGACGCTGGGAAGGAGTGCGTGTGGTCACGTGCGCGCTCCTGTCCATTAGCGTCATTGCACGCCACGCACAAGGGGAGAACAGGGAAAATGGGTTCCAGTTGTGGAGGCATGATGGCCGTCTTCATGGGGGATTGCTCGGGCAAGGAACGTGGCAATGGATCCAGTCTGGGTGGATGAGTGCTGGGGGCTCTCCACCTCCCCGCCGCGGGGGGTAATCCACAGGAGTACACTGCGTGCCGAGCTGAGGGATCCTCGAGACGGTGGCCGGAATCCCTGGAGGAAGCCTGGACGTGATAAGGTAGGCAGACTGGTCGCCCGGGGAGAAAAAGTATAACTAAAAAAATATATATGCTTCTGTATATCTGTAAAATTCAAAGCTGAGGTTTGAAAGAATGTTGATAAAATGCTGAGATGTGAAAGTACGTCACACATCATGTATAGAAACATAGAATTTGATGGCAGATAAGGGTCACAAGGCTCATCCAGTCTGCCCATTTATTTTTCTACTTTGTGAATGTGCCATTGGCTTTCGCTCTGTCAATGGCCTATCTATTCATACTCATCTGTATTGCTCCCTTATGCCTATCCTGTGCCTGTTTGAAGCCCTGCATTGTATTCATATCCACCACTTCCTGAGGTAGGCCTTTCCATGCATCCACCACCCTTTCTGTGAAAAAGAACTTCCTCACATTAGCCCTTAATCAGCCTCCCTCTAATCTCATGCTGTGTCCTCTTGTCCTGCTATTTTTCTTATATTGAAACATAGACTCTTTCACCGTGTTAGTGCCCTTAAGGTGTTTGAATGTTTCAATCACATGACCTCTCTCCTTCCTTTGCTCTAGGGTATACATATTGAGCTCAGTTAATCTGTCCTCATATGTTTTCTGATGCAGTCCCTGCACCATTTTGGTTGCCCTTCTCTGGACTGCCTCAATTTGGTTAATGTCCTTGTGAAGGTGTGGCCTCCAGTACTGCACGCACTACTCCAGATGGGGCCTAACCAGTGTCTTGTAAAAAGGGATTATTACCTCCCTCTTCTGACTTGTGATACCCCTACTAATACACAACATCCTCTAGCCTTACCTACTGCTTTAGTGGTCTGCTTGGATGATTTCAGGTCATTGGTGATGATGGCGCCCATGTCTCTTTCTTCATAGGTGCCAGAACCGGGGGGGGTGGGGGCACTAGGGCCATGGCCCTACCACTTTCATAAGTGGACCTATTAGTTTTTGCAATCATGTTAATGTATTTAATAGGGGAGAATTTACCCCTTACATCCTTGGCCCTAACACTTTTCAAACTGTTCTGGCACCAGTGTCTTTCTTCCCTTGTGACTGCCAGCAACTCCCCTCCCAGCCTATAGGTGGCTTCAGGGTTTCTCTTCCCTATGTGCATGATCTTGCACTTCTTTGCGTTAAACCCCAGTTGCCACTCTTCTGACCATTTTGCTAGTTTATCCAGATCTCTTCTCATTCTGCACACCCCATCTGGATCATCTCTCTGTTGCAGATCTTGGTGTCACCTGCAAACAGGTAAACCTTACCCTTCAGTCCATCTGCAATGTCACTGATGAAGACATTGTAGAGAACTGGCACCAGGACTGATCCCTGGGGTACCCCACTTGTGACTTGCATATCTTCCGACTGCATACCATTTACCACCACTCTCTGTTTTCTGCCCGTCAACCAGTTTGCCACCCAGCTGACCAACGTTTGACCCACCCCGAGCCTACCCAGCTTATTAATCAATCTTCTATGTGGAACAGTATTGAAAGCTTTGCTGAAGTCAAGGTAGGCGACATCAACTGCTCCCCTTTGGTGCACCACTCTGGTTACCCAGTCAAAGAAATCTATGAGATTAGTTTGACAGGACCTTCCTTTTGTAAATCCATGCTGTCTTGGATCCTGTGCTCCTATGAATTCCAGGTGTTGCACTATCCTTTCCTTAAGAAGAGTCTCCATAATCTTGCCCGCTACTGAGGTAAGACTGACTGGTTTGTAGTTCCCTGCCTCCTCCCTGCTACCACGCTTGTGGAGCGGGATCACATGAGCCCTTCTCCAGTCTTCTGGGACCTCTCCTGTGCTCAGAGACTCACTAAACAGTTCTGATAATGGCTCTGCTAGTTCCACCCTTAGCTCCTTTAGTCCCCTATGATGTATGCCATCAGGTCCCATTGCCTTGTCCACCCTGAGCTTATCGAGCACTTGTAGGACCCTTTCTTTTGTGAAGGGACTAGTGCACACCTCCCTCTCCCGTGTCCATGGTGCTGAGCTGTGGGCCCTGCCCTGCTTCCTCTTCAGTAAATACTGAACAGAAGTATCTATTTAGGATAGATGCTTTTACATGGTCCTCCTCCTCACACGCCCCCTTAACCTCTTTGATCTTAGCAATACCCCCTCTGGACTTTCTCTTTTCACCAATGTATCTATTGAAAGTCTTGTCACCTTCTTTTACTGTTCGTGCTAGTGTTTCCTCGGTTTGGGCCTTTGCCTGCCTTACTGCCTTCCCTGCTTCCCTTAGGGAAGTTTGATATGCCTCCCTATCTTCATCCTGCTGCGTTTCCTTATATTTCCTGAAGGCCAGCCTTTTGGCTCTGATCTTTTCTGCTAGTGTGTTTGAGAACCAAAGTGGTTTCCTTCTTCTTTTGTACTTCCTTTTCTCACTAACACAGTGGGATGTTGCTTCAAGTATTGCATCTTTAATGCTTGCCCACTTTGCCTGTACCCCCTCACCTGTAAATTTTTTTTTGCCAGGGCTAGCTTAACTCTGCTGGCCATCTTATCAAAGTCAACTCCTCTGAAGTCCCATATTTTTGCCTTGGAATGGGATGATTTTGTTCTAGTGGCCAAATTGAACCATACCGTGTGATGGTCACTGGCACCTAGGTGACCTTCTACCTGGAGATCTGTGGTCATTTCCTTGTTAGTCAGTACTAGATCTAGGATAGCCCTGTTTCTTGTGGGTTGTTGTACCAGTTGTTTGAGGCCCTCCCCCTGCAGGGAATCCACCATGTGTCTAGTTCTGGCAGATGTCCCTGCTGGTATTGACCAATCTATATCTGGCATGTTGAAGTCTCCCATTATCAGAACCTCCCATTTAGCTGTCATGTTTTGTATATCTTCTAACAGTAATGTGTCTATGTCCTCCCCCTGGTGTGGAGGCCTGTAGATAACCCCAGTTCGTATGGCTGTCCCATTTCCTGTTTCCAGGGTGACCCACAGTTCTTCTGGCTTCTTATGTGTATTCTGAATTTCTGTAGCTTTGATATTTTCATTGACATAAAGGGCCACTCCACCCCCCCTTTTTGCACCTCGGTCTTTTCTGAACAGTACATAGCCAGGTACTGAAGTCTCCCAAGTGTGGTTACTGGTAAACCGTGTCTTGCTAATGGCTACTATGTCCAGTTTAGCCTCTCTCATTATTGCCTGCAGGTCTGGGATCTTGTTTCCCCAGACTACAAGCATTTGTGTACATGATTTTCCATTGGCCAGATTTCGGTGTGTTAGTTGTTGGGCAAGGTTCGACGTTTCCCCTGTGCGTTGTATGGGGAGCCAGACCTTTTTCTTTACCTGGTGATGCAAATGAATTAAAAACATGCTGAACTCCTGTTTGCCCAATAGCTGAGGGGAGAGGGGTGTTCTTCCCATTTGACGTATGGGGTGCTGCACCCTTCTCCCCATTTGCTAGTTTAAATAGTCTGCGAAGACGTCAAACTTCTGCCCCAATGCACTGACTCCCTCCTTAGTCAGATGCAGTCCATCAAATTTAAAGAACTTTTGTTCCCAAAACTGCTGCCAGTTCCCTACAAATCTGTGCCCTTTTTCCTGGCACTAGTCCTTCAGCCACATGTTTAGCTCCCCTATCTCCCCTTCTCTGACCTTCCGTCCAACTGTCCCCCTCTCCCAGACTGGCAGAATCTCAGAGAAGGAGAAGCCGGACGAAATGGATGATAGTTTGTCACCCAGCCTGGTCAGGTGTTCCTTGGTCTCCACAACTGACTGGCTGGCGAGATCGTTAGTCGCTATGTGTACCAGGACGTCAATGTTTTCTCCTGCTTCCTGAACAATTTTAGCAAGAGTATAGTATAGTAGAGAATAGAAAAAAAAAATCTCCCAGTATTCTACCATTCTTAGGCCCGGAGCTTGAGGATCATTCATTTCAGAGGCTTCTCTATGCAAGGATGTAATGACTAAGGGAAGAATCTTTCCTAGTGTGTCACAGGCTGTATCGTGGGGCAGCCACCTAACAGCTTTTGCCTGTTTTGACTTTAAAACAGGGCTTTCCATTGCCTATTGAATTCCTTTAAGGGCAGTCATGTGAGCAGCAAAATTTTTTATTTCTTTTATTTATTTATTGAGGATTCGGAAAGTACCTTTGAGTCAAAGACTCCTTTTCAAAGGTTCCGCGTCAATAGAGGAAAACATGGTATACTGCAATGCAGAGATGGAACACAAGCATTCATTCATGATACAAGAAATACAGTAAATTGATTAACATTTAGATAGCAGATTTATGCATGAGACTAAAGAACAGAATACATACAAAGCTCCAAAGGAGCTAGTTCTGAAAATTTTCGGGGGGGGGGGGGCAGCCAGAGGCCTTAGTCAAAGGATCAAGGGGCAGGTCAAGGGTCAGTGGCTATCACAGGGATTAGAAGACTGTAGGTGGTTCCTAAGGTAGGCTTTGTAGAGGCCGATTCTATTCATGTTGGTGAGATCATTAGATACTGTAGGTTATTTACCCAGGAAGGGTCTCGGTAGCTAAAGGACCTTTGGAACTGGGAGGTGCGGCAGCAAGGGACCAAGAGGAGTTGCCTGCAAGAGCTACAGGTGCACTGCCATGACGGGGCCTGTTGTATTACAGGTGAAAGACCAGCGGGGGTGAGATCAAGGGTAATCTTTTTGGCCATGAGGCAGGTATGAAACTTGATTCTGTTATCAAGGTTAAGCCAGTTTGTGGCATTGTAGAGGGGGCATGTGTGGGTTAGACGATCACAGCCCAGGATGAGGCGACAGGCTTTGTTGAGGGAGAGCCGGAACCTGGAAAAGGCTGAGGATCTGGCAGCGCTATAGATTAGCATGCCATAGTCTAGGAGGGAGAGGACCGAGGAAGGAACCGCTAGACGAAGGACGTCAAGAGTAAGCCAGTGTTTAACTCGGTAGAGGATGCCAATCTGGATGTTGAGGGCTGTGGACAGTTGGTGAATGTGTTGATGGAAGGTAAGGCTTGGGTCAAGTGTGATGCCCAGGTACTTAAAGGAGTCCACTTGTTCAAGAGGGGTCTGGTTGGTAGTTAGGACTGGAGGGCAGTGGTCCTTCCTAGAGTTTCGTGGGTGCAAGAAGTACATGACTAGTTTTTTTATAGTTTAGGATGAGGTGTTGTGTGGTGAACCATTTTTCAGCCTCACTGAAGGTGGATTGAAGGGAGAGGTGAAACTGGGTGGGGTCAGGATTGGAGGAGAACAGGATAGCGTGATCCGTTTAGAGTATGATAGTGCCTGGGCAGGATAGGGGGAGGGAGTTAAGGAAGAGACTGAATAATAAAGGTCCGAGAATGGACCCCTGTGGGACATCGGAGCAGACAGGCAGCCTACTGGAAAAGGTAGTGCCAATTTTGACTTGCTGGAAGCGATCAGCCAGGTAGTCAGTGAACCAGCCGAGGGCATCTTGAGACAGATCAAGTTTGGATAGTGTAGTTAGAAGGAGGAGGTGGTTGATGGTGTCAAACGCTTTAGTGAGGTCGATGAAGACCGCACCAGAGAGATGACCACTGTCGAGGGCGGTGTGTAGGTGGGTGGTAAATTCGATTAGGGCGGTAGTCATACTATGTCCTTTGCGGAAGCCGTGTTGCTGGCTGCATAATGTATTGTGTTTGTTGAGGTGGTCAGTGAGCTGATCAGCCGTGATACGCTCAAGTGCCTTAGATCGGGGAGGGAGAATTGAGATGGGGCGGTAGTTGTTGGTGGAGGTAGGGTCCCCGCTCTTAAATATCGGGGTAATAGAAGCACATTGCCAGCATGATGGGAATTTCCCAAGACATAAAGACTGGTTTATAATGTGGGTGAGAGGGGTTTGCACCTCGTGAAGAGTGAGCTGGAGCAGTCTCAGGTCTAAGGAGTCACTGCTGTATTGGGAGTGGCTTATGGCCTTTTTGAGGTAAGGCTCAGCAGACCTGGTATAGATGCATTGTAGGTGAAATGGAGGGTGCGCTGGGTGTGAGGTAGTGTCGGAGACAGGCAGTGGATCGGAGAAGTGGCAAGGGAGGATGTGGCTGAGGTCGGAGAAGATGCGGTTAAATGCAGTGGCTATCCGAGTGGGATCAGAGATCAGGCCCCCTTCAACCAAGTTTGTGTGGGGGCAGGATTGGGGGCTTTGCCACATATGTCCTTAATATTGTTCCAGAAATTGTACCCTGAACCCCAGGTAGAGGTTAGGACAGATCTGTAATACTCAGCCTTGGCTTTGAGTAGGGACTATGTGCATTGGTTCCGGGACTCCCTGTACTTTTGTCTGTCTGTACATAGGCCAGCCTCATTTGCGAGGTGCCATAGAGAATCTCGGAACTGCATGAGGGCCAGTTGGAGGTCAGAGATCCAGGGCGCTGAGTTGCCTTTGACCATCCTTTTAGTAAGAGGGGCGAACATGTCACAGATAGAGTTAAAGGAATGGATGAAGAGATCTAAGGTTCTGTCTGGATCAAGGGTGCTTGTTATGAATGACCAGTTGAGCATATTGAGGTGGGCTTTTAGGAGCGTAAGTTTACCAGGACCAAGTTTATGTTGTAGGATCATTTTCGAAGGGGACTTTGGGGCCTTACTGGTCCAGGCGCAGAGGACAGGGGAGTGGTCACTAATTGCATCTGGGAGTATAGTAGTGCTAATGATTTTGTGGGAGCAGCTTGTGAACACTAGGTCCAGGAGGGAAGAGGACCCTGTGCGCTGGAGCAGACGGGTGGGTGAGGTGACTATTTGTGTTAGGTCATGGGCTGAGGCTTCGTCGATGAATGGGGTGGTGAGGTTAGATTACCAGTTGCTACTGAAGTCCCCAAGAACAATTTTTTTCCATATGAGGCATTAAGGTGTCAAGGTAGGACATTGATAGAGTGGAAGGCTGCCTTCTGGTCCCTGGGGGGAACGTAGATAGCGGTGACGAACAGGGGGGTAAGGGATCGTCCAAGGGTAAGTTTGAGTGAGAGGGCCTGGGGTCCGGGTATGAGATTGGGGGGGGGGAGTAGTTGAACAGTCAAAGTGTCCTTAGTGTAAATGGTACAGCCACCTCCCCACTTTCTCTGGCGGTCGGCCCGGAAAACATTATATCCAGAGTGGGTCACCAATGAATCAGGGATACGAAAGGAGAGCCAGGTTTCACCCAGGGCAATGATATCGGGCTGATGTTGCTGGATCCATCCCTGGTATGAGTCTCATTTTTTTTTTTTTTTAATATATTTTTATTGAATTTTTTTCCTTTCTTTTAGTTCAGGAGACATTATACAATCATGTCATTTTCTGTACATACTTCAGATTTGTTACGTTATAAATAAACATTGCATAAATATGTTTTATGTTTGATACAGATTGTTGTTGAAAAACAAATGATTCCATAACTTCATTCTATTCTCATTTCCTGACTACCCCAGTAAGCCCCATTTTTTTAATAAGCTGCAGACATTAAGAGTGGCAATATGCAATCCATCTGTAGAGTGTGTGGGCATGGAGGTAGCGAGAGGTCCAGGGTTAGGGTGTATATTGCCAGACATAAGGAGGAGGAGGAGAAGAGGCCTGAGGATGGGATTCCAGTCCAGCTTTTTCCGGCAGTGAGATATGCATGCTTGGGGCCCTTTAATGTTAGAGAATGTGGGAATGGGGAGGTTAAGTAAGTGGGGGGAAGCCAGGGTCAGGAGCTGCAGAGAGGGGGAGGGATGACAGGATCGTGGGTGGCGAGTGGGGGGTCTCGGAGGTGCAGGAGGTAGTGCTCCCACTCCTGGTAATGGCAGAATGCTGCATGAGGAGGTGGGCGAGGCAGTAGATCCCTCGTGGTGCTGTGAGATAAACTGCATGGGGGGGCAGCCAGATAGGCAGTAGGACATCATATCCAAAGGAAGGTAGATATTCAGGAAAAGTGGAGGGTGGATGTGTCAGTATTGGGAAGAGCAGACTGAGCATGGGGATGACATACCGATACATAGTAGCTAGGCTGAGGGGAGGGGGGAGACCAGCGGAAGAGCAGAAGTTGGAGACAGGAAGCCACAAATCAGCCCCTAGTGGCAAGCAAGTATAGGCTGCTAGTGGAGAAGTGGGCTGATCGGTTCAAACGCAGACCTTTCCCCCTGTTAAAGGAGGAGTTCACCAAGGGTGGTGGTGGGGGCGGTGGGGAGCTGATGCGGAGCATCAGTGGGGCAACTCTCAGCCTGTTCCAGAAGCGAGGAGGGCACAAAGCTCCTACGTCCGCCTAATTCTGTTCTGTACCTTGTTTTTGGGGGTGGAGGAGGGCGACTCCACTGCTAGCCCTCACGACCTCCGTGGACCCTGAATGGATAAGCTGTGGGAAATAAAACAACCAGGTAAGGATTTAAAGCTGGAGTGGGCGGGGTGCAGCTGCTTACAGAGTGACTCTGGTTTCACTGCATGGCTAAAATCACTGGCTGGCTGGAGCTGCGTAGTTCATAGCAATGGAGCTAATTAGTTTAGCACAGCACAGTCTCCCTTAGTTATTTCTAAATTGGCAGTGCAGACTTGGTAAAAGAAATAAATAATCCCTTATGGTATCCGATACAGCCCTGGTTTAAATACTTGTGTGCACAGAGCTTGTCCTTAAAGTACTACAACTTTTGGTGGCTTTACAATGCAATCCCTTTAAGTATGTTTGCCTATAAGTTAGCCTAGAATGTATGCAGTTAGCCTAGAATACATGCAGGGTTTGCTAAATAAAGACTAAATAAAAACTATCTTCACTTGTATGCCGGCAAATTCAGATTGTTACAGACAGCGCCAAACAGAGAGAGAGAGAGACAGGCTTTGAAAGTTTAAAAATGTCGCCAGTCGAACTCTCAGCCTGTTCCAGAAGCAAGGAGGGCATGGAGCTCCTACGTCCGCCTAATTCTGTACTGTACCTTGTTTTCGGGGGTTGGGGGAGGGCGACTCCACTGCTAGCCCTCACGACCTCTGTGGACCCTGGATGGATAAGCTTGGTTTGGGGGTGGGGGAAGGCGACTCCACTGCTAGCCCTCATGACCTCTGTGGACCGTGGATAGATAAGCTTGATTTCAGGGGGTGGGGGGGCGACTCCACTGCTAGCCCTCATGACCTCCGCGGACCTGGATGGATAACCTTGTTCTCGGAGGGTGGGGGAGGGTGACTCCACTGCTAGCCCTCACGACCTCTGCGGACCCTAGATGGATAAGCTTGATTTCGGGGGGTGGAGGAGGGCAACTCCACTGCTAGCCCTCACGACCTCTGCGGATCCTGGATGGATAAGCTGTGGATCTACAAAAATGATCAAGAGTCTGACTAAACTTTTTAATGGCCTTCACTTCATTTGCTGCTGCCTTTACAGCCAAGGCCTCATGATGAGCTATACAGTGATTTTCGACACGTATGGGACTGACTTCCTTTAATTTTGTGGCCACTCCGTTTTGTCTGCCCAGCATAACAGCTACTCCCCGCCCAGCCCTGCAAGGCAATCAGCCAAGATTCTATCTTTCTGAGTGAAATCCTGCATTTTTGTAACAATTGTATCTGCCTTTCCATCAAATGGTTCCTCAACTCCCAGGCAAGGGTGCCGGAAGATGGTAAAAGCTGAGGGAGCTGAGAATCAAAAGGGCACTTATGAGGGTACAAAGGGCACTTTTTCTATATTACCTTTTGCCATACAGAAATAAAAGTGGAGTGGCTACCGCCTTCTGCCCCGGTTCCGGCACCTATGCTCCCAGGAGCGAAACTCTGGCTTTCCTTGTTTGCAGTTCATGCCATATAAAATGAGCTGCTTCAGAACGGCAATGTCAGTTATTTTGTCCACCAAAGAAGAAAATAATTTTGCAGACTTCAAATGTGTAATAATTGCTCTCCTGACCACCTCGACCAGTGAGAGGACCATTTCTCTGACTGTTAGGTCAGAACCATATTTAACAGCATCTGCAATATGTATGTTGTCCAGGTATTTGTATCCCAATGATTTGGCGAGATCTAGCAGTGAGCCATATTTCATTGTGAGAGGCAGTTAATTTTTTTTTTTTTATTAGCCAGTATGTGCCACAAAAACTTCTTGTTCCAGGGTCACAGCCTGCTGCATTGCCTGCTCTATTCCACCTTTTTCAGCTGACATCCTAGCTGTTAATTTCCAGTTCTGAAGTAATTACATGAACAGAACTGTTCTTTTTTTTAATACTTTATTTTTATTATGTTTAACTGCAAAAACATTACAGTATAGTAGTCATATAGGCAGGTGAACAAACATTTAGTAACATTACATAAATGCAATAAGTCATTTTTACAGAACCCCCATTCAGTAGACCCCTATATTATGTTACAATACCGGGGGGTGATTAGCTAACTAATATATCCTAAACTAGAATCAATAATGGCTTGTTGTTGCCAAAAGCAGGGAATAAACCAACATCTTTTTTTATTTAAAATCAATCTATATCCCTATCATTAAGATAGTTACTGCTCCCTAACTACATCTACAGATAGAACAAAAGGTTACCAGCTTCTTGTAATATTTCCGATCATATTTAGAACTTTTAAAATATAGCTTGACAATAATTTTAACACTTCTGAGGTGTAGGGAACTTATTCCATATAAGTTACTAACCTAGCATGTACTATGTGTCACATTAGGCTAATTTCAAAAAGGAAATGACTTTCATTACTCCATACAAAATTACCCTATATCAGAGTTTTGCCACTGAAGATAGAACATTTTCCCAAACCATATATCAAGTCTCTCCATGGGTCCCTACCATGAATCGTTAAAATAAGTGCTATTTATAAGGAAAATCCCAGTACTCAGCTTTCAGTCACTGTCCTCATTTTCACTACCATCCTCAGAGTCCTTTGTTTGAAACTCCCTCTCCACTCGATCGATGTATTTGCCGGCTTCTCCATGGTCTGAAAATTGGAAGGTTTTTCCTCCATAAAAAATCCTCAGGCTTGCTGGCATTACAAGAACGTGCTGAATACCCAGCTGTCTCAGCTGGGTCCACGCTGAATCAAAACTCTTTCTCCTTTGCCTTGTCGCATAACTGAGATTGGGAAAAATGTGCATTTTATTGCCCTCCCATTCCATCGACCCTCTTTTCTTAGCCATAGCAATCAGTGATTCTTTTTGAAGTACTGACCCCAGCACTACCAGAAGGGATCGTGGAGGTAACTGACCCGAGGCCATGCGTTGCCTAGCTCCACGTGGTGTGATTCCGTAGGCCTTAATGATCGAGAAAATGTTCTTAAGTAGCGTTTGCACGAAACCAATTTGGTCATCTTCTTCAGCTTGTTCCAGTATGCCCAGGATCCTCACATTCGTGGCTCTGGACAGATTTTCCAGGTTGCCGACGCGCCTCCTCAGTACCCCATTCTCCTTCACCAATCCCACCAAAGTGGCCACTGCTGCTGATGCTGATTTAGTGGCAGCTTCAGTGTCTTCCTCCAGTTTTTCGATCTTTGTATCTAATACTTTGAATTGGGAAGTGAATTCCTTCATCCTGCCATCCAATTTCTGGATTGCCTTTAATAGCGCAGCACTAGTCGGCTGAGTGGTCTCCTCCGCCGTCCCCACGACCGGATCCTTGTTCGGCCCAGATTTGGAATCTTCAATACAGGCTGCCTCACTGCCAGACGTTGCTTTGTTTGTTCGGCCCATTCTCAGGATCTTTTGCAGAAAACCGACGTATTTAGACTGAAAATGATCAGGACAGTGTTCTCCGTCTAAAGATTTAACAATCTTTTTTGCCTAGGGCATTTATCTGTTTTCAAAGTTCTATATTTATATCGTGTAGTGCATAGCTTAAACAAGTCGCTGTTGCTAGCGCAGCTGCTGGCCACGCCCCCCAAGAACAGAACTGTTCTGATACCTCATTATAGCATCTTCTCGGAATGTTTTGCACCCAGTCATTACCCAAACTGTTCCTGATTTGGGAATCTGTTTATGTTTTATGTAAAACACACAAAACATGCCATTGTTTTCTTTATATTGTAACTAACTGTATTAGTTAAATCAGCCAGTAAAAAATCCAGTTGCTCTGTGCTTAGAGGTGTTTTTGCGTTTAATTCCCAGTTCTCAGACCTGTCTGTCTACACCTTCCAATTTTCTGCCCTTGATGTGCCAGATTCATCCCACTGCCACCAGCCTGGATCTGCCTCTCACCCTCCTTTTTATTTCAAGGCTGTCTCAGTAAGGGAGATACATAGACTCCTTGCTAGCCTCTCACCCCACTCCAGTGCTGGGCATGACAATATGGAGCCCAAACTTATGCACCTTGGTGCCCCTTTCCTTGCCCTACCCAATACCCATATCTTTAATACATCTTTTATCACTGGATCTATCCCTGACCTATGGAAGACGGCTAGGGTTGTCCCAATATTCAAACAAGTGTATCCAAAAAAACCTTGAGAACTACTGACCAATAGCTATCCTATCAGTTATTAGCAAGCTACTTGAAAAAGTGGTAGCATCCCAGCTCACAGACTTTATCCAGAGTCACAAACTTTCATCCCCAGCGCAACATGGCTTTCACAAGAGTTATATCACCTCCTCTGTCCTAGCTAAGGTTACCGCTGAGGTCAGGGGTGGCACGGATCAAGGCAATTTGACAGAAGCAATCTTCATTGATCTCTCCAAGGCCTTTGAGCTGGTCGACCACATTCTCCTGTGCTCTAAACTCTGGTCGCTTAGCCTGTCAGCCCCTTTAATGGCAGGACAGGTACAGGTTCAATGATGGTAACGCTTGGAGACCCTGGCTTTTTTTTCCTCACACACAAATTACTTTCTTTTTAAAATCACAACAGGACAGACAAATATGACAGTTGCTGGGAAGAAAACTACAAGTTCACACACTTAGTGATGAGCGTGCCTTTACTGGAAGGACAGGGACAGGTCCAGTGGTGGCACCGTTTGGAGTCCCTGGCTTTTCTCACACACAGTTATTTTTTTCCTTTTTAAATCATAACAGGACAGACAAATATAACAGTTGCTGGGAAGGAAACTACAAGTTTACACACTTAGTAATGAGCGTGCCTTTACTGGAAGGACAGGGACAGGTCCAGTGGTGGCACCGCTTGGAGTTCCTGGCTTTTCTCACACACAGTTTTTTTTTTCCTTTTAAAATCATAACAGGACAGACAAATATGACAGTTGCTGGGAAGAAAACTACAAGTTCACACATTTAGGAAGGAGCACGCCTTTACTGGCAGGACAGAGACAGGTCCAGTGTGGCACTGCTCGGAGCCCTGGGCTTTTTTTTCTCACACACAAATTATTTACTTTTTAAAATTATAACAGGAGAGATGAACATGACAGTTGCTGGGAGGAAAACAACAGGAAGGAGCACACCTTTACTGGCAGGACGGAGACAGGTCTAGTGGTAGCACCACGTGAAGCCGAGGTTTTGTTTCTCACACACAAATGATTTCCTTTTAAAATGAAAACACAGAATTAGAAAAGAATTGGTGAGGGGTAGGTAGCTAGCAGCCCAGCCAGCAGAAGCAGATTTCTGGAGCTCCCTATTCATATGCTATTTAAATTAATATAAAATATAGTTCTGAGCCTAAAGCCACTACTTACTGTAAGTCACTGATAGAGGAGGAGATTTTACATCGAGAACACTGAAATTTAAGCTGAAATGGGGCACACAAAAACAACTAAGCAAGACTTCTTTCTACCGTGCTCCTCGAACGCTAAACCACCAGATGAACCACCAGACCCATCTCAAGTGCCAAATTTAGACTCTAATGCAGCTACCCTTTCATCGTTACAAATAGCAGTACAAGTACTTACTAAAACAGTCCAGCAAATGGATCAGAAACTGGATAATTTCTCTGAAAAGTTTCTCTCGATGGAACATATATTGGACGCTATGGGGGAAACTAGAAAATCAGCGGAGGCAACGGCGGGAAAGGCTCTCACTGCCACGGCTACATCCTTGAAGGAACAAGCGGCCCTGAGAAGCCGCGTGGAACAACTTAAGAACGCAATGAGAGTTGCCAATGTTAGGATACTTGGAGTGCCCAAGGAAACTGAAGGTGACTCCCTACTATTTTATCTCCAATCTTGGCTGGAGGGTCTGACTGAGATCTCAGATTTTAAAATTATCAAAGTCTACTGTATTACACCTAGACGACCCTCCAATGGATTGTCCAACCCTCGTACTATACTCTTTACATTGCGATCATCGGGAGAAAGAGATCAGTTGTTGGGTGTCCTGAGAAATAGGGGTCCAGTTCATTTAGATGAGGCCCGGATTCTGTTTTTTCCCTGATGTATCCTACGCCACTCGCATGAGAAGGAAGCCCTTCGATGGTGTGAAGCAACGCCTTAGAGAACTGGATGTCACCTACTCCCTTGCCTTCCCTGCCAGATTGTGTTTCACGGTAGACTGCCATCAATACCACTTCACCAATCCTAAAGAAGCAGGGGACTGTGTAAAGAGACTACTTGCCAAACGGCATTGTGAGAAACCCTCCTCAGCAGGAGAAGAATCAGATGAGGACTGATTTGTTTCTAAGGGACAGTGAGCCTGGTTAATTTTAATATCCGAACTGCACTACCTTACTCTATTGTAGTCAATCCCTGTAGTTTCCCATCTTTAAAGTGCTGAACAAAGTCTTCTGGCGAATTCTGATTAGTGAACGATTAGAGCAACTATAACTGACTTCAGTGCTATGGGACAGTTAATTCTTGAAATGTGCATGTATTAGATACTCGTTATCAATGACTTCATTATTATTGCCTTCGGGTTAAGCGTTTAACAATTTAAAAGTTCTGTGCTCTGAGTTATTAATTAAGCAATAAGGCATGACCAAGGGTTATGTTAATGGTCTGTTAATCACCTTCTAGGGGTGTAATGTTGCATGAGGCATAGCAGAGTGCCACATGCCCCTAGAGGGTGATTAACTGACCATTAACATAATCCCTGGGAGTGCCTTATTGCTATTATAATAAAAAAAAATTTAAACAGTGTTAAACCTTGTTCAGCATATGGCTAAGCTCTACATGTATGTTAATAAAAGATTAACATAAGGCTGTTAGAATGTTTGCAGCCAATCAGAAAGCTCCATTTCTCAGACCCTTTTTATAATAGGGGAGGGAGGTGCTTTATGCCTAATCACAGTTCAGAATGAACGTTATCACAGTTAGTTCTGGAAACCCTGGAGACTGTTTTCCTCTTTGGGTGCCTGTATTAAATCAACTTAAGGCACGAGCTGGTCTCGGTGCGGGAGGAAGGTTTCTCTTATAGGCACCAGATGCTTTACTTTACTTTTATTTTCTATGGGCTTATTTCCTGAATTGCTGCAGGCAGCACCTCTTTTCCACTAGAGGGCGCTCCAGAACGGAGTTTTCCCTGTGAACATGCTGATGTTAACTTATAACAAGCATTTGTCAATGCCGAATGTTTGCTTGCTGGCATTGGCATTGGTAGTGTAGAAGTTACAGAACTGCATAATAGGAATGGCAGTGAGGTATTGAACTGAAGCCAACCCCATCACCACCCTGCACAGAGTGACAGGCATTGGGGTGTGCCTTTGGGTCGTCAGGCATAGCGGCCACACCATTTCACCACACCCTACCCTGCAGACACCGACAAGTGTCACAGTGTGCCTTGGGGTCTTTGGCCCTTATGCGCACTCCATTCCATCAGGAAATACGGTGAGATGGGTGCGGTATAGGAGAATGGGGTGAACTTTGGGGCCGAAGAGTCCAAGGCATACCATGGTGCCTCTCACTGGCTGCAGGGTGTGGAATGGTATGAGCATTACAGGCAAGAATCCCAAGTCACACCCCTGATGCCTGTCATTCTCTACAGGGTGGGGCGTTATGGTTGGAAACCCTAACACCTCAGGCATTCGTTGGTATTTTCACTCCAAATTTTCAACATGTTTTTTTTTAGACCCCCACCTCATGAACAGTGCCAACATCAGTTTGTTAGCCAAAAGCTGCTTATGCACAGCGACTACGGCATTTAGCACCACGTGTGCAAAAACACATTCCGAACAGGATGTGAAAAATGACAGCTGTACTGTTCATGGGAAGGTGGAAAAAATGGCAATGTTGCAAATCTGCAGTAAAAATATTTAAAAAACTGGTGAAGTCATGAGCGTGCATAGAAACTGTGCAACACACACCCGTAATGTAATTAGTTTGGAGATTTTTTACAGCAGATTGGCAACTCAGGCATTTTGGTGCCTCCAATCATGAACAGTGTCACTGTGATTTTCTTTATCTGTCCCGAACAATGATTTCCCACGGCGACCACGCATCTCTGCGCTGAAAGTGTGAAAACACATTTCGGCCATGTTGTGAAAAATGACAGCTGTACTGTTCATAAGGAAGTGTGGAAAAATGCCACTGGTGAAAATCTGGACTGAAAATATTACAAAGTCATGAACTTACAAGGGTGTGTGGAAACTGCGCAATGCTCACTCGTAACAGTCATTTTATGGACTTTTGTCACCAGATTTTCAACATACCCATTTTAAGACCTCTGCTCATGAACAATGTAACTGTGATTTTCTTAATCTGTCCCAAACATTGCTTTAGCACACCGACTGCACCATTGTGCACTACATGTGCGGAAACACATTTTGGGCGACATGTGAAAAATGGCAGCTGTACCGTTCATAGGGAAGTGTAATAAAATGGCAATGTGGAAAATCTGGAGTGAAAATATAGAAAATTCACAAACTTACGAGCGCGATGGGAACTGGCAAACGCATGCGTCAAAACAGTCATTTTTAGAATTGTTTCACCAATTTTCAACATAGCCATTTTAAGACCTCTGCTCATGAACAGTGTCACTGTGATTTTCTTAATGTGTCCCATACATTGATTTCACACATAGACTGCGCCACTGTGCGTTACATGGGCGGAAACACGTTTTGGGCAATATGTGAAAAATGACAGCTGTACTGCTCATAAGGAAGTGTAATAAAATGGCAATGTTGAAAATCTGGAGTGAAAATACTGAAAATTCGCGTAAACTTACGGTGTGCATAGGAACTGCGTAATGCGTGCTAAGTAAAACAGTCATTTTTGGAATTTTTCACCAAATTTTCAACATAGCCATTTTAAGACCTCTGCTCATGAACAGTGTCACTGTGATTTTCTTAATGTGTCCCAAACATTGATTTCGCACATAGACTGCGCCACTGTGAGCTACATGGGCGGAAACACGTTTTGGGCAAAATGTGAAAAATGACAGCTGTACTGCTCATAAGGAAGTGTAATAAAATGGCAATGTTGAAAATCTGGAGTGAAAATACTGCAAGTTCGCAAACTTACGAGTGTGCGTAGGAACTGCGCAATGCGCGCTCGTAAAACAGTAATTTTTAGGAATTTTTTCACCAAATTTTCAACATAGCCATTTTAAGACCTCTGCTCATTAAAGGTGTCACTGTGATTTTCTTAATGTGTCCCATACATTGATTTTGCACACCGACTGCACCATTGTGCGCTACATGGGCGGAAACACATTCTAGGCAAGATGTGAAAATAACAGCTACACTGCTCATAAGAATTTGGTAAAATGGCAATGTTGAAAATCTAGAGTGAAAATATTGAAATTCGCGAACTTACGGTGCGTGGGAACTGCTAGCGCGCTTCGGGTGGTAAAATGGCAATGTTGAAAATCTGGGTGAAAATATTGAAAATTACTAACTTACGGCGTGCGTGAGGGAACTGGCGTAACGACGTCAGAAATAGTATTTTTAGGAATTTTTTCACCAAATTCAACACACGCTTTTGAGAGCCCACCTTATGAACAGTGGCAGTGTCGTTTCATTACTCGGTACGAAGGTGATTTTGCACAGTGACTGCGAAATCGCCCTTCAGGCCCGATTAACGCCATGACAGTGAGAGCACTCATGAGAAGGGGCCCAAAAATTCCATGCTGAAAATTTGGTGCAAAAATTCCAAAAAATGCCTGAGATATGCAGCAAAGTTAAAAAAACCCTATCTATCCCATTATACAGCGTACGGCATTTCCTCAGTTCAAGGTCGGCTTTCAAAGTGCAGGCGTGTTCCCGGTCCACGAGTCGTTGCGCCAAGTCTGGAGGTAAGTATGGGGTGAGGAGGTGTGGGGAGGCAAGTGCGCACTGGGTAGGCGCGGGTGGGGCAGACACAGCGAGGGACCATTTTAAGTTTCAGTTTTTTTTTTTTTTTTTTTGTGGCGGCGGGGCGTTTGCCACGCTGGGGTGGGTTCCCAGCGTGGCAGAAGGACGACTGGTTGGGGTCGTGGAGCCGATGGGGATTGGGCACCCCGTCGGCCACAGCATCTGTTGCCCGCGCTGGGTGGGGCTCTCAGCGTGGCACCGTACTCTGGGGTAGACAGTGGAGCCGGCGGGGATTGGGCACCCCATCGGCTATATGACGTGTAGCCACGATGGGGTGAGCACACATATGGAACTGTGTTTTTGGGGGCGTAGCACAGCCGGCCGAGGATTAGGCACCCCGTCGGCTGCTCCAGTGTGTGTGTGTGTGGGGGCGAAGACGCAGTGTGCGTGCATGTGTGTGTGTGTGTGGAGCGCCCATGAGCAGGCGACATCTGATCGCTGCTCACTGAAGCGTAGCTCCTCCTTTCAACTGTACGCCACTGCATTTTGGAGCTGTCATAGACAGCTCAGCAGGCATTGGAGAACTGCTGCCGTGCCTGCAAACACACTGACTGAATTGGAAAAGGGCTGCCACACCTCCGAAAACTCGGATGATGGCACTATGTTTCTTGCACATGCGTGCAAGCAAACATAAAAACGACCCTTGGCCGGTTTAATCTGTTGTTACACTTTATTATTAACTCATTTACCTTGGGCATTGGCTGCACTATAGCCTCTGAAATAGATGAACCATTTCTTCCTTTGTTTTAGTAGTCTAATCCCCCGATGCTGTACCAACTGAATAGATAGTCTCAATCCTAAGCAATGTACTGCTATGTCTGTACTATGTATACCTATTCAGCAACTGAGTACTTTGTATGCTTATATACTAAATACTACAAATAAAAAGTTTAAAAAAAAAAGGAAAAGGGTGTCTTCCCACACCCTCCCAGCAAAACAGAAATGACTGAGACTCACTAGATGAGCTTGTAAATAATTTCCTGTCAAAGCTTATAAGTTATATATGTATAACCCCAAGCTTGATCCCCTGTGACTGAGTCTCCTTCTCACCACAACATCAATGATGTGCTGAGGAATCAAACTGCAGTCAGGTTTTGCAAGGCAAATTTGTGAAAAGCAGCCTTTTTTCTCTCTCTTTCTTTTTCTATATGTAATTTCTATGGTTTTTCCCTGTTTGCACCCCAGACCCGCGACCCCAGCTGACACGTACATGCGCATGTGGGGAGGCACATGCTGGGTACCAGCTCAGCCCCTTCCACCCCACCCCTGGCATTCGCTGCCTGCCCCCCTTCATCTACACTTCCCACTGGGCCTCCACCTGGTGGGAGTGGAACTATGGGCGGAGCGGACAGCCACCCCTGGGAGGGGAGAGTTGTCTATGGCAGCTCAATCCCGCTCCAACCCGCCCCTGCGTGCTGGCTCCCTGGTGACCCGAGGTCGTTCTCAAACCCGGGTCACCGGTGTAGCACGAGGTAAGGTGTCCAGTGCCTCAGTCCTCAGCATCACCAGGTTGGCTTCTCCTTTTTTTCTCTAGTGCAGCCTTTTCTATCTGCATGTGTCAGAGCTGTCTGGGTGGCCTAGGCTTAGATGCTAAATCTCCCCAACCCCACACGGTACAGAAAAATTACGTTTTCTAGCTGCAGGTCAGGTTTTCCCAAAATAGGTATTTTTATTTCTTTCCTAACTGCTCAAGCTTTTTTTTCCCTACAAAATGTTTTTGGTGGCTTTACTGCACAGAGCAACTCAGTGCCAAGCTTGCTCCCGTATGAGAGATCCTCCCAGTCCCCACCACACCAGCAGTTAACTATTTTTTTAAAGATAATCAAAAGATCCCATTCAGGTATCTTTTCTGCCAGGCACACTTCTGTTATTTTTCCCTTCTCTCTCTCTCTTTTGTAGCCACTGTATCTAAAGCTACGTTATTTCAGAGCTGCCTGTGCTATGAGACTGCTGCGACCCCCAACACACGTGGAGAAAGCTGCAGTAATTCCACTTCTTCAAAAAAATATATTTTCAATTTATTTCTCCCCCATTATTTGTCCCTACAGAGACTGTGTCTAACAAAGATGCACTGTCCAAGATGCTGATGACAAGCACTGCATACAGTAGAACAACTGTACAGTCTAGAATAAGACCGTTGAATGGTAGCAGACTACAAGATTGCTACTTATCCACCTTGATAGCTGCTCTGCGCATAGGGTCGCTTGGCTGTCCATCTTGCGATCGCCCTGTTCATTGGCTCCTGGTTTCACGCCTGCCACCTTGAAGCTCCTTCATGTGATACCAGGGGAACTACGGGTGTGTGAACTTGCCTGGTCACATGATGCGCTGGCTCCCTGGAGAGGATACTTTTTTGTTTGTTTCCCCTAGCAGACATGCATGTGTGCACACTCAGGCCATCATTTAAAAGAGACACTATACTATTAAGCACGGCAGCAGCATTTAGAAGGTGGAGGACAAACAAAATGCGAGGCGGTGAATTTAAACAGCATGGCAGCCCACCATGACAATTTAATGAATCAAGAACACTGTCCAACATACACCTGTCTTCAAAACTCTGGTTGGCAACCTGCTTGAACAGTTAACCCACTCTGTTAAGTACTTAGGAATGTCGTTGGATCAGAATCTTAGCTTCTCCACCCACACTGACGCTATACACAAGAAACTTTGTCTTAAACATGGTGTGCTGTACTAAAACAAATCCTGCCTATCTTTCAGAGTCCGCCAAGGTATCATCCTTAAGATGATCTTGCCAATGTTTGACTATGCAGATGTAGTCTACAGCACTGCCCCAAAGTCTAAACTTGCCAGGCTCGACCCACTTTTTCCATTTCTTCTGCCGTTTTGCCCTTAGTACTCTCTCACCCTTCACAGCTCTCTATATGAGAATCTCTCTTTCCTCTCTCTTGTGGCCCAGCACCTCTCATACTGCTCCTCCTTCATGGCCAAATACTGGCTTTCCTGTGTTCCCACTTACCCTTCCTCTCTCCGTAACCCTGCCATACCCTCCTCCTACTCCATTCGCTGCTCAGTTCTTTCACAGCCCTCACAGAAAATCTGTAGCAGGCCAGTCTGCTTTCTCTAGCCACCTTCCAACTCCATGGAACAGCCTTCCTCTCCCCATCCATCTCTTTTCCTCCCTGCACTCTCAAACTGCTCTCATGGACACATTTCTCAACATAGTCCCAAAGTGGAAGCCATGCAACAACGTGGAGAGGGTGATGGAAGGGGGATGCAAGCCCCAGAGACCAATGAACAGCTCCAAGAACTAGCACCCCTAGGCAAGGCAGCCGACAACAAAATAAGGTAAGGTGTGACTGCCTAAGTGCTGGGGTAGTTCAGTGCGGCTCACTGAGGGCCGAATAAAACTTTTGCACAGTAATTGCACCTTATTTTGTTGTTGGCTGACTTTTTCTTGCCTAGGAGTGCTTGTTCTCAATATAACGTACCTGCAGCAAGGCTTCTTCTAGTTCTCTCAACATTACAACAACACGTTCCCTAGTTAACCTTCCTTCTACTATTTTACCTGTTACCCAGTGTTGCCTCTTCTTCTGTTGTATAGCTTACAACTTAGTGTAGTCTCTAATTTGAATTTTACCCCACTATAATTCTGTGTTACTATCCTGCCATATGTTGACAGTACACTCCCTTAGCTCTCATCCTGGCTACCCCATAATCAATATACTTAACCATAATATAATATAATCATATACTTGTACACTTTTTACATTGTGTTTTTTTTTTCTCTGAAATTCATTGCTTGTGATGTGATTGTTCTTGTTCATGTACTAGTTGTTACTTTATTTAAGGACTAATCACTGATCAGATGTGGGTTGGGCCAGGATTCACCCAAGGCTGGAGTGGTTCGGCCACTAGGGTGCAGCCCGACTAACTATGCCGGCTGTGGGTAAATCTTGGCCCAGCCCACACCTGATTGGTGATTATTCCAATTATACAATTCATAAATATGAGTAACACAAAAAAAGTTAAGGGAAATCTTTTTCCATGGTTTATATGAGAATTTTAATAGCATGCCCCAAATAGTTTGCTGATGCTGAGCATAAGCCTTCTCATGCCCCTGAAGCCAGCTGGCAGCAAGGTGATTTGAGCGTCATATAAACTGAAAAGATCACTGTTGAATCTCAGTTATCTCCCACTTAAAGCGCTACCAACGCCTCACAGAAAACTTTGAAAAACATACTAATTAGGTACAATTCAGCTTGCATTCCATATCTGTTTTATATATTTCTCTTCCCCATTAGTTATTACTTAGTAAATTTGCATGAAACATGATTGTTGTCCCTTAGGGTTCCCTCACAGTTCATCTGCCTCTATAGCTTACTCCCTACTTCAAGTCTTAATCCTCTGTTGTGACATCTCAATGTGTTGCCATGAGAGTAACTGTGATGTCACAAGCAGTGCATTACGACCTCAGGTAGGGAGACAGCAACAGGAACAGATAATCTCTTCAGGAACAAAAAATGTGTTTTAATGCAAATGACCTCAGTAATAAATAATGGGGAAGGGGAATATAAAACTAATTTGAAATACAAGCTGAACTGCATCTAAATATTATGGTACATTAAAGTTGTCTTGAAGGTGTCAGTTGCTCTTTACAACTGCACGTTACATCAGCTATTTTATATTGTTTTTACCCACCGCTTTTGATTTTGCAAAAGAGGGCAGTTAGCAGAAGAAGAAAAAAGTGACTTTTCCAGTTGTACTGGAACGCTTAGAGTTCCGCAGGGAATGATTTTATTAACATGCAGTTGGCTGGCACTTTATGCGGTGGTTATTCAAAAATTACCCCACGGCATAAAGTGTCACCTGACCAATCAGAAAGCTTACATTTAGAACCCAATTGTATAATGTTTTTTTCTCTCCCTGCTGTATCTCCTCCCCCAGGGTCGCACCTCGAGGCGAGTACCGGCACATTGTGCATATTACTCTCATCAAATTTTAAATAAATCACAAAAATGATTCATTACTTACTTGTTCGAAGAAACTTGGCTTTACTGCATGCCTCATAGCCTACCCAGGTCCTGTGGTGAGTATATGAAACACTTACATACACACACACACATATATATATATATATATATATATATATATATATATATATAACACACACACACACACACACATATGTATCTCTCCTTTTGTTACTGTGCTTTCTGCTCCACTGGTCCCCATCGGTCCAGTTGCCAGCCCATCCCTGAGACATACCTGCACCTCGCAGGTTCCCCACAGATGCTCCCCCTGTGGGAGCCTCTCTGACTTTGCCATTTTTATGTTGGCTTGCGCCTGCGCGCAAGCCAACATCTTGTGGTAGTGGCAGATTTCAGAGGTACATCAGTGTGGGTGAATGCAGGACATGCTTTAGTGGGTGCGTCCCTCATTCCCCAATAAGCTAGCATGCAGGCACTCACACAAGAAATATGTAAAGTGGTCAAAACTTGTAAAGAAAGTGCCGCTGCAATGAGAGACAAGCTCGTCATGCAGTGGCACAATAACACACCTCCCGACATGCCTTTCCTGGTAAAGTATTTCAATAAACATGGCGACAGTGGCTGCTGCTGCCACCTGCCGCACAATGCCTACAAAGCCGACTTCGGGACTGCCTAATCCCCGTCAGCATACTAAATAATCCCCGCCCCCAAAGACTGTGTGGCACACTGGAAGCCCACCCCAGTGTGCCTCCCCGTAATCAAAGCCGACCGCCATCGGCATGTTCTGACCTCCACCCCCATTCTGTGCAATGCTGGGAGCCCACCCCAGTGTACACAGCAGTTTTTCATATGCCTGTAAAAAAAGAAAACTGTCTGCGGTGTTCATTTTTTATTTTTATTTTTTTAAATTACCTGAAAGAAAGAAAATGGTCCCTCGCTGTGGGGTCCCCACCCCAACCTGCAGCCACCCTCTGCACACCCCACCTCCCCACACACATCTTCATCCCATACTTACCTCTGGAGCCCGGCGAGATGATCTTCGGTGGACTGGGAAATGGTCTGGGCTCTTCAAAGCTGACCGTGAATTGAAGAAATGCTGGTAAGCTTATAATGGCATAAATGTTTTTTTTTTCAACTTAGGTGGATATCTCAGCCATTTTTTGGAATTTTGCCTCCAAATTTTCAAATTGAGGTGCTTGGGACCATACCTCATGAACACATGCACTGTCATCTCGTTACTCGGCCCTGAAAGGTGATTTTGTGGTCACTGCGCAAAATCAACTTTCGGGACCAATTAATGAAACAACAATTCCACTGTTCATGCGGTGGGGTTCCAAAAACCTATGTTGCAAATTTGGTGGAAAAATTCCAATAAATGACCGTGTTACGAGCGTGCGTTGCGCAGTTTCAACTCACGCTGGTAACTTTGACAATTTTTAATATTTTCACTCCAGATTTTCAACATTGCCCTTTTTTCACACCTCCTTATGAACAGTACAGCTGTCATTTTTTACACCCTGTCCGAAATGTGTTTTCAGGCATGCGGCGCACATTGGCGCGGTCGCTGTGCAAAATCAATGTTCAGGACACATTCACAAAATCACAGTGACACTGTTCATGAGTGGAGGTCCTAAAATGCCTATGTTGAAAATCTGGTTAAAAAAATACATAAAATAATTGCGTTACGGGCGTGCATTGCACAGTTTCTATACACACTTGTGACGTCACCAATTTTTCAAATTTTCTCTCCAGATTTTCACCATTGTCATTTTTGTACACCTCCTTATGAACAGTACAGCTGTCATTTTTTACATCCTGCCTGAAATGTGTTTTTGTACATGTCACACAATGGCATGGTCGCTGTGGGAAATCAATTTTTGGGCCAGATTAACAAAATCACAGTGCCACTGTTCATGACCAGAGTTCCCAAAATGCCTATGTTGAAAATATGGTTAAACAAATCCCCAAAATAATTGCGTTATGGGTGTGTGTTGTGCAGTTTCTATGCATGCTCATGATGTCACCATCACATTTTCACTCCAGATTTTCACCATTGTCATTTTTGTACACCTCCTTATGAACAGTACAGCTGTCATTTTTCACAGCCTGCCCGAAATGTGTTTTTGCACGTGTCACACAATGGCGCGGTCGCTGTGGGAAATCAATGTTCGGGCCAGATTAACAAAATCACAGTGACACTGTTCATGATTGGAGTTCCCAAAATGTCTATATTGAAAATTTGGTTAAACAAATCCCCAAAATAATTGCGTTACGGGTGTGCGTTGAGCAGTTTCTACGCATGCTCGTGATGTTACCGATTTTTCACATTTTCACTCCAGAGTTTCAACAAAGTCATTTTTTTACACCTCCTCAAGAACAGCACAGCTGTCATTTATCACATCCTGCCTGAAATGTGTTTTCGCACCCGTAGCACCAAAATGCACAGTCGCTGTACACAATCACCTTTCGGCAAACAAATTCATAGTGCCACTGTTCATGAGGTGGGGTCCCAAATGCCCCATGTTGAAAATTTGGAGTGAAAATACCAACAAATGCCCTGGGCATTAGGGTTTCCAACCGGAATGCCCCACCCTGTACAGACTGACAGGCTTCAGGGTTGTGATTCGGCCCCAAATTTCACCCCATTCTCCTACACTGCACCCATTTCAGTATATTTTATTTATTTATTTATTTCAGTTTGGGATTAATACCTTTGAGTCAAGGACTCATTTTCAAAGGTTCCCCATCAATGTTGAACAAACATTACAAAAATACAAGGTTTACAGAGAGAAAAAAAGGAAAACATTGAAGCATATACACTGACAGTAATAGTAAAACGTGAACTTATACACATCAACTTAATACATATTAACAGATCAGATAAGAGGGGGTTGGGGGTCAGCTGGTGGTGGCATCGTCTGAGGTGGGAGAGAGGTGGAGCTTTCAACCAAGAGAGGCCATTGTCAGGTAACTGGGGGTAGGGAAGCGGGTTAAGAAAAAAGTGGTATAGAGCATAAAGATGTAAAGGGGGTAGGTAACTATAAAACTGGGGTGGAATGGGGTCAGCGTAAGGCCCAAAGACCCCAAGGCACATTGCAGCACTTGACGATCTCTGTGGGGTAGGGTGAGGTGAAATGGCATGAGCGTTATGGCCAACGACCCAAAGGCACACCCCAATGCCTGTTACTCTCTGTATGGCAGGGCTGGGGTCTGCGTCAGTTCACTACTTCACCGCCAATCCTATTGTGCACCTAACTTCTGCACTACCAATGCCAGTGACAGCAAGCCAATATTTGGCATTGACAAATGCTTGTTTTAGATTCCCCCTACTTTATATCGCACCAAGCCGCATCCCTAAAAATCATCAGAATCAAAGAACAGACCATTTCTCCTACCTTACATTTGGTTACTTGACAGTTTAAGACACTAGCAGGATAAGAGCCGGTCGAGATTATCTCCCACTGCGAGTGAGTGAATTAGTCGGAAATCCCCATTATTTTTAGACAGGAAGTAACTACACGATTTCAGCAATGCATTTCTAGCACCTTAGAGTCAGTTAAGCAATGGTGTAAGTGGTAGACAACAAGTACAGCAACTCAGACGCTGGCAAATAAGGGTTAATTCCGATTTCCTAAATAAATAAAAACTATGAAATGCAGAATGAAGCTCCTCAATCTGAAGAATAGCTATGTGAAGACACGTCTGTTTAGACACTCGTAGATTCAGTTAGAGATATTACAGTATTTCTAGCAAAAATAGCACTGTTGTTGTAGAAGTCAAATGTTGTTATGGAAACCCTGATTTCAGATCGCAGGGCCAGAAACTACGATTATATTGCTGGTTTACGAATTTCAGATCCTGTGTCAGTGGGAAGAAGTGCAGGAACTCAGTTCCTGCTGCAAAAAAAGTACAGGAACTGAGTTCCTGTTCACTTTCATCACTGCAGTTAAGTATATAGATTAAGGACCTGTGAACATTTCCTTGATATTTGTGGTCAGAACCAGATCTCCCTCATCTGGGGAATGCTGACTTGCAACTCTTCGCGCACACAGTCATCTATTTGTCGCCATCAGCTGTGTGTCATCTTCTCTGCTACGTTCCGTATTTCCAAACTCAGCACTTTATTGTAAACGTGACACAGGTGGCCAGTCCGTGACGGACTTGCTCCGGAGGTGTTCCTGGGAATCGTAGTCGTGGACAACTCCCCACTGCTTTCCATCTCTAGCGCGATGGCTGCGTCCGAAAACTACAGGACCCACAAATCCTTGCAGGGTCTGCGCTCGTAGTTTGAGTTCGCACCACGGCGGGGCTTCCTGTTCTACAACTCAGTAGATCCGCCGGTGGGGAGATGAGTGCAGTCTGTCCAGCTGTGTCAGTGTTTGTGCCGCTCTGGTCGCGCATCTGTCTGCTGTTGGGATGAATAGCAGGACAGACATAGGAACACGTCGTGAGGTATTTATTCACACACGCGGTAGAAATATAAGTCATTACTGTCTGCTTCCGAGTTTGGGGAGCGCTAATTTCGAAAGCTGGAGGTTTGTCAGTGAGTGACTATCGCTTCCTCAAGAAGTGTGGGGCGCATTTCATTCTTGTAAGTAAACTGGATTTGCAAGTAATATACGAGTAAGTTGTTTTAATGATAGCTCAGTGGCTGTGAAGTGTGATCCGTTCTAGGGATTATATAACGAATGAAAGTCAATGATTTACTTTATTGACTTGATTTGTCTGTACTTGCCTTGAGCGTAGTGATATTTAAACAGTTCGGATATAGTTGACATAAGAATCATTGTAACTTTTGTAGGTGTTTATATTTCATTGTCTTCCATGTTCCATTCACATTTTTATTGAGCGTCGGCAGCTGTAACTTCTTTTCTGAGAAATATGGCTAATACCAATTCATAGATTCTTGTGGAAAATAATGCATTGGGTCACTGAGATAAATACGATGTTTGCCTGGTGGACACTTAACTTATTACGTTTAGTTTTGCTACTAGTTTATTGTTAGACATTCAAGTTAAAGAATAAATGCACATATTCCATAAAAAGCTTGAATCCCTGTCCCTGTGTCATGATTAGTGTTTCCTGAAAATATAATGCAGTTTGGTTTTGTGGTTTTCTTTAAATCAGCATATGTTAATGTGCTCTGCAGTAACTGAAAACATGAAGCAACCCTGAAGATGTTTCTGTCCCTGTCAGTGAGCAATGACATCATACATGTCCTGCCTGCTGCTTCTGCAATGAAGTCCCTGATGTAACTAGGAACTACAACAGCTTATTTAGTTAAACAGTCTGTAGAGCTAATTGTTTTAACTCGGAGTTTGTTACTAACCCATCTGGTTTGTATTTAGAGAGGTATGCTTAAAATCTATCCTTCTGTTCTCATAAAAAGTTGATCACTTGGGGTTCAGTGCGGAATTGAAGTGGTATGAATGAATCTGTGAGAAATAGTTTCTGTATTACAGCTCTCAGTTCTCTGTCATCAAAACTCTGCATTCTATTCTGGTTTTATAATGGATATAAAATAAATTACATTTCATTAATTCATAGAAGCAGTGTGCATGTAATGTAGCCTCAATAAATATGTTCATGTGATAATTTTATTTTAATGTCGGATTGACAAATATGTGTCTGCAACACACTGCTATTTCAGGAACATGTACTGTATGAACTCATAAAATTCAGTTCTTAGAGGGTTTCTGTGTGAAAATACATCATGTATGTGTATAACTAGAAATACTATAAGGCATAGTGATGCCCGTGTCTCCTGCCCGACGGTTTAGGCAGCAGCTCTCTGCTTTCCCCTGAACCAAAAACCCCCTGTCTCCTGCCCCCATTTGAGGCTGCTGCAACCCACTGTCCATTGTCTTCTCCACACAGTCAGGGCTGCTGCACCTTGCTGCCTCCTGCACAAACAGTTGAGGCTGCTGCACCCTGCTACCCTCTTTCCCCCACCCCATAACACAAGATGAAAGTATTTTTTGTTTTTTCTTTCGAGTAGTTTCGGCAGTGTACTACAGGATCTGACTCTAGTGGCAGGGAGCAGCATGGTGCAGCAACTCTAACTTTGGAGGCAAGAGACTCTGTGGTGCAGCAGAGCACAGTGGTGTCAGGGGACAGAGGACAGCTTGGTGCAGAAGCCTTGACTGTGATGCAGGACACAGTGGGGCATCAGGGTACAGCAGCCCTGACTGTGTGCCGGGGTACATGTGGTGCAGTGGCCCTGCCCATTTGGGGCAATGGAAGTGGGTATCAGGATGCAGCAAAAGCCCCACCTTTGCTGGCCTGGGGCAGCAAGGTGCAATAGCCCAAACTGTGGAAGCAGAGGCCCTGGAACTCTAGGGCTTAACAGAGCATATCAGCCTTTTCTGTGGAGGCAGGAAAAGGGGGCAACAGAGTGCATTGGCCTTGGCTGTGGGGGTTGGGGACAGAGGGAAGCAAGGTGCAGCAGCCTCAACTGAGAGGCAGAAGACAGGGGCATCAGTATGCCATATAGTATTTCTAGTTATACGCATACATGATGTATTTTCACACAGAAACCCTCTAAGAACTGAATTTTATGAGTTCATACAGTACATGTTCCTGAAATAGCAGAGTGTGGCAGACACACGTTTGTCAATCTGACTTGGAAACACACTTTATCACATGAAAATGAACATATTTATTGAGGCTACATTAAATACATGCTGCTTCTATGAATTAATGGAATGTAGTTTATTTTATATCCATTAAACAATCCTGTGTTATATACCCAGAATAGAATGCAGAGTTGTAATGACAGAGAACTGAGAGCTGTGATACAGAAAAAGTTTTCTCTCACAGATTGATTCATACCACTTCAATTCAGCACTGAACCCCCAAATGATCAACTTTTTATGAGAAAAGTAAGATTTTAAACATTTCTCTCTAAACACAAACCACATGGGTTAGTAACAAACTCTGACAACAATTAGCTGTACAAACTGCTCTAACTAGGAACTGCAACAGTGTATTTAGCAATCAGGGACTTAATTGCAGAAGGAGCAGGCAGGACAGGTATGATGTCATTGCTCGCTGACAGGAATAGCAGCATCTGCACTGTTTCTTCACTGTTTTAGTTACTGCAGAGCACATTACCAGATACTGATTTAAAGAAAACCACAAAACTAAACAGCATGATAAGTTCAGGAAACACTAGTCATGACGCAGGGATGTGAATTCAAGCTTTTATAAAATATGTGCGCATTTGATCTTTAAGTCACTTTTTTTCACTTACATTGCCAGACTGCAACCTGTTGCCTGGCTGTCTGTTTTCTGTCTGGTATATCTTTTTTTTTTCTCTATTTGTCAATGGCATAATCAATAAAGTACAATACAGTGTCTACCCTAAATATCGAGTGCTCAAACAAGGCTTTTATTGGTTACCCACAGGTTATGCTTCTTAATTTTATGATGTCGTAGTAGTTCCCCACAACTAGTGTAATAGTTAAACTTCTTCACCTACTTCATAGAAACATAGAATTTGTCAGCAGAAAAGAACCACTTGGCCTACCCAGTTTGCTCAGATGGTCCCTGACTAGTCTGACTTCACAGACCCCAACTGCAACCCTCTCTCCTCCCTGCCCATTCCCTGATATTCCTCTACTTTGATACCACACATTCTTGAAGCCCCCTAGTGTTACTACCTCCACCACTTTCACTGGAAGTCTATTCTAGGCATGCACCACTCTTTCAGTGAAGTAATACTTCCTCACATCCTCCCAACCCCCAGCTTCATCACTTGCCCTCTGGGGTTGGTGCTCTTCCTCATTTGAAAGGGAATTGAGTTTAATTAAACTGAGTTGCATGACATATGATGCATTTTACTTCCCTGAGGCAGGTCAAGACACTGACCCAGGTGGCAACTAAGAATTCAGGTCCTAATCTCTGACATCTACCATGCTGTGCACATCATTCAGACACATGCCAAATAACTAGACTGTGGCCATGCCGGATATGTTATGTAGTTCAGTTCAACTGAATTTAGTTCACTTCAATACTCGATCGCAGACCCAGAGTCCCAATTCTGTTGTTACCTTTGGATGGTACTAGCGACAGCAGGTTCTTTCATGCAGCACCATCCTAGTCCCAAAACACACTGCATATACTGTTCTGTATCCAGAGGACCCATGCACATATGCAAAATTCTGAACTACCAATCAATCTATTGCACTAGTTAGTTCCTGTTAAGTCAGTCATCAATTTATACCCTCCACTCACCTGGATGGGCAGCAAGGTGTTGATGGCTTGTCCCACCAGTTGGTTGTTCAGGAAAACAGCATTGGAATCTGGATCAGTGCTGCTATGCTCCAACCTGAAGGTTGGGCTTTGGAGAGCCTTCTCTGTGCTCTCCTCCTCACTCCTTTGCTTCTTATGCTCTTTTCAAGACTAAACGCAAGTCATCCTTTAACCAGTACACCTGTCAATCACTCCCCCCTCAGACATGACTGTTACAGGAAGTCCCAGAGAATCTTTCAGTAGAATAAATGGTAGCTGTCCAGGAACCGCTGTGGTTCCTGCAGGTTACATATCTGTCTGTCGAATACAGGATTGGGGATTTAATCCACTGAAACAAAGTCTTATTTACAGTTGGGTCCAAGGGCAACTGATGAACGATCAGAGATATTACAATAAAAACCCTGATAAAACTAAAACAAGCATTTGTCAATGCTGAACGTTTGATGCTTGTTAAAGAATCTGTTTTTTGCGATTTTGACCCCAAATTTTGAAGATACTTGTTTTCAGGATTCACCCTATAAACATGAAATGTACCATTTACAGTATATTGGCTGAAATGTCATTTCGCACCAGAAGTGTGAAAGCACATCTCATCCAGGATTTTAAAAATGACACATGCTTCGTTTATGAGGTGGTGTGAAAAAAGGGCTACATTGAAAGGTTGGAGTCAAAATATTGAAAATTAGCAAAGCTGTGTGTGAACGCTGAAATAGTGTAATGTTCAGTCACAACCTGGGCATTGTACCATATTTGTACACCAAATTTTCTGCATAGCCTTCATATTACCCTACCTAATTAACCTGGTAGGTGAACATTTTCAAATCCCCGCCAAAACGTCATTCTGCGCCACAGGTTAGGAAACACTTTTTAGCCAGGATTTGAAAAATGATAGCTTTCACATTCATGAGGTGCTGTGAAGAAATGGCTATGTTGAAATCTGGGGTCAAAATATTAAAAATGACCAAAGTTATAAGCCTACAATCGTAAATTTCACTATAGGCTCATAATTTTTTTTTTTTTTTAAACATTTTTGTCCCAAATTTTCAACATAGCCTTTTTATGACCCCATCTCATGAACAAATGCAGAGAAAATGTTCAACTCCTGCCCCAAAGGTAATTTAGTACAGCCACTGCAAAATCACCTTTTGGGATGCAAAAATACATTTTGACCAGTATCTGAAAAATGACAGCTGTCACATTCATGAGGTGCTGTAAAAAATGGCTGTGTTGAAAATCTTGAAAATTTCCAAAGTTACGTGCCTGTGTTTGCAAATGTCAATGTAGGCTCATCATTTTTTTTTTTTTTTATATTTTTACACCAAATTTTCAACATAGCCTTTTTATCTCGTTTCACCTCATGAACAAGGGCAGAGAAATGTTTCAACTCCTGCCCTTACGGTGATTTTGCACAGTGACCGTAAAGTAACCTTGTAGGAAGGATTTGCCTGATTTCACTGTAATTGTTCATGAGGTGGGATCCCAAAAAAGACATGCTGAAAATTTGGGGCAAAAATATAAAAAAATGGCCAAGTTATGCATCTAAGTTCAAACCCCCATTGATATGCATTGAACCACATACTGATTTCCTCAGTTCACAGTCCGGCATTGAAGAGTGAAGACATGTCTGTGGTCCAGAGAAGATTACGGTGTTGGACCCCTGGTGGGTAAGTAAGGGTTTGGGGGTGTGGGGTGGTGGGGGACTACCGTGCAGCAGACATCAAAGGACATCTTTCTTGCAGGTTTAAAAAAAAAAAAAAAAAGGACAGTTTTCTTTATTACAGGTGATCACACTTTTGTAGAAAGAAGTATTTGATGACACTGGGGGATTGGGCACCCCAGTGTCAGTGTTATATGTGGCAGCACCAGGGGTGGACTCCCCGGTGCTGCATAATTAAAATGGGCAGGGTGGGAGGTAGCAGCTGGCATGGGGGACTGGGCACCTGGTATTATTACCATGGGTTGGGCTGGGGGGGAACAGTTACGGCGGTGGCTGCTGCAACTGACATCAATGGACGTTTTTCTTTTTTACAGGGTAAAAAAACAAAATGACAGCTGCACATTCTGAGCTTTGGGATAAATGGCCAAGTTTCATTGTGCTGGGGCAGCAGAAAACAAATTCCCAGTATTAAAAGTCACTGCTTCAAATGCCAATTAATTTCCCTACCACCGCCCACTGTCACCGTTGGAGCGAATGGGTTTTACAGAACACAGCACAAAGTCTTTGATCTGTGGTTCAGCTGGGCAGATTGACATTGAAGCTGAAGCTGTCAGATCCGTAATCGGAGTCTGCAGCTCTGAAGTTGGCCAGTTGCTACAATCTGAATTTTCCATCCTACAACACAACCTATTGGATAAAAAACTACTTTTAAATGCCAAAAAAACAAAAGCTATGTTCTTTACCTCAAAGAGTTGCTCTGCCACTACCCCACCATCCACCACCCTACAACTAACCACCTTACTTGGAGAGAAGCTGGAATTCGTTGATAACTTCAAATACCTTGGAGTCTGGATTGATAACAAGCTTGACTATTCTGTCCATATTGAGGAGCTACTAAAGAAACTGAGACAAAGGCTTGGTTTATTTTTTAGAATAAAGCACTACCTCAACAGAGACTCCAAAAAAAAGATTAATCCAGGCTTCATTCCTATCCCTCATTGACTATGCTGACTTTCTGTACGGACATTGTTCACTCCCCCTCTTAAATAAACTGGGCACCCTATACCACAGGTCCATCAGATTCATTACTGACCTTCCCTTCAGCACCCATCATTGCTCCCTTTATAAGGCAGTTAACTGGACATCATTACAACACAGAAGAAATAGGAATGCTGCAATTTGGATATTCAAAGCCTTATCAGGCAAGCTACCTACCTATATCTCGGACTGTTTTACTCAAATTACTTCTAGGCCATACAACCTAAGGATCAGCAAAATTATCATTCTTAAGGTCCCAATGTCTGCACCCAGTTTGGGAGGGCTGCTATCAGCTACTCACTAGCAATTGTTTGGAATTCACTCCAAAAAAAACCATGAAGCTAAATAACCTCCTACCCTTAATATCCTTCAAAGACTATTCACCACCCTATTCCCAGAACTCTGCAACTGCTTCCACAAGGCCTAAACCCGGCCCTACCCCCCCGTGTTCCTATATGCTGATAAACCCCGCTTCCAGTCCCAAGATTCACCCTCAAAATGCCTGCTAGGTCCTATAACCTACATATTACTCCTGATGTGCCCATTACCTTCTGTCTCACAGATTAAAAGTTTTAATGTGCCTTGTACGTATGTATATTGTTATATATTAGCACTTATGTCATTGTATTACTGTTTGTTACCCCTGTCATTGTATTACTGTTTATGCTACCCTTGTCAATGTAATAACACTTGCACTTCTTGACCACTCAGGTCCATCTTGTAAATGAGCTATGCTCAATGATGTTCGCCTGATTAAATAAAGATTTTGATTGATTGATTGATTGAGGAGTTTGGGACAACAAATTCAGGACTAGAACAGACAGACATAACACCGTTGTGTCTAAAGCTGGGCAGTCCTCAGTTTTTTGAGGAAGAGCTGAGCCAAGGGCCTGGCTTGGCTCTTAGAGACCAATCACGAGCCGAGCCAAAGGGTAAGGTGGTCCAGCGGTAGGACTGCACAGCCCTATGCCCTACTACAGCCTTCACATTATGAGAAACTCTTGCCCTCTCACATGAGAAGACTGTTTTAACACCTTTGTCACACACACTGATTATGTGGAGAGAGTAGCAGCAGCTACATAGAAACATAGACTTTGACGGCAGATAAGGACCGCTAGGCCCATCTAATCTGCCCATTTCCCTACCTACAGGATAGGCCGCAGATCCTGTTAACCAACAGCCTATATCTTCCTGCCTCCCACAAGAATTGTCTTATGTCTGTCCCATGCATTCTTGAATTCTCCCACAGTTTTAGACCCCCACAACTTCCTCAGGAAGGCTGTTCCATGCATTCACTACCCTCTCTGTGAAATAATACTTCCTCACATTGCCCCTGAACCACCCTCCTTCTATCTTTAAATTGTGTCCCCTTGTTCTTGTAAGTCTCTTTTTCTGAAAGATGCTACCCTCTTGGACTTTGTTGATTCCCTTGAGGTACTTGAAAGTTTCTATCATGTCCCCCCTCTCCCTTCTTTCCTCAAGGGTATACATATTAAGCTCCTTTAGTCGCTCCTCATACGGCTTCTCTTGCAGACCCTGCACCATTTTAGTTGCCCTCCTCTGACTGCCTCTATCCTGTCTCTGTCCCTCATGGAGATGGGGTCTCCAGAACTAGACACAGTATTCCAGATGGGGTCTCACCAATTGTCTGTACAGAGGATAACAACTTCCTGTTTTCTGCTGCTGATGCCTCTCCCTATACATCCCAGTATACCCCAGCCCTCCCTACTGCCTTCTCACATTGCTTGCTAACCTTAAGGTCATCTGATATGATTACCCCAGGTCCCTTTCCTGTTTTGTTGTTGTTACTACCTCCCCACCCATTGTGTATTCTTCCCCTGGGTTCTTGTTTCCCAGGTGCATTATTTTGCACTTTTTGCATTGAATCCTAGCCGCCATATGTCTGACCATTCCTCCAACCTTGCCAAGTCCCTTTTCATCCTTTCCACGCCTCCTTGTGTATCAACCCTGTTGCAGATCTTTGTGTCATCTGCAAAAAGGCATACTTTTCCTTCCAGTCCCTCTGCAATGTCACTGATGAAGACATTAAAAAGGACTGGACCCAATACTGAACCCTGCGGTACCCCACTAGTAACCGCTCTTTCTTCAGAGTGGACTCCATTTACAATTACCTTCTGCGTCCTGTTGTCCAGCCAATGTTTTACCCAGGCTACCACCCTGGGACCCACTCCCAGGCTGGTTAATTTGACTATTAATCTTTTGTGTGGGACTGTGTCAAATGCCTTGCTAAAGTCTAGGTAGGCCATGTCCACAGCCCCTCCCTGGTCTACTACTTTGGTCACCCAGTCAAAGAAATCTATTAGATTCGTCTGACATGACCTTCCTTCTGTGAACCCATGCTGCCTTGGATCCTGTGCTCCACTGACCTCTAGGTACTCAACTGTTCTTTCCTTCAAGTGACTCCATCACTTTCCCTACCACAGAGGTCAGACTGACAGGTCTGTAGTTTCCTGCCTCTGTCTTGGTCCCACTGTGAAGGGGAATCACATCCGCCTTCCTCCAGTCTCGGGTACCACACCATCCTCCCATGATTTATTAAAAGAGTAGCCAGTGGTTTCACTAGTTCCTTCCTTAATTCTTTAGAATTCTGGGTGAATTCCATCAGGACCCATTGCTTTGTCCACCTTCAGTTTTAGGAGTTCTTGCAGAACCCTTTCTTCTGTGAAAGGACTGGGATCGACCCCTATCAAGAGTGCTTCTGTTAATTGGATTAGGCACTTCCCTCCTCTTTGTGAATACTGAGCAGAAATATTCGTTCAGTATTCCTGCTTTTCACTGTCCCCTCTGCCCACCCACTGTTCATTCTAGTCAGCCTCACTATCCCTCCCTTTGTCTTTCTAGCTGCTGATGTACCTATAAAAGGTTTTATCCTCTTAACTGAGTTGGCTATCTTTTCCTCAGTTTGGGCCTTTGCTATTCTGACTTCCTCCCTGTTCTTCTTCTGCCTTAACTGGTACAGCTCTCTGTCCTGCTCCTCTGTGTTTCCTTATACTTCCGAATGCTATCTTTTTTCCTGACTTTCACAGCCACCTCTTTGAGAACCATAGTGGCTTTTTTTTCGCTTTGATTTGTTTATTTGCTTCACACAAAGGCTTGCTCTCTGTGATGGCAGTTTTGATAATTCCCCATTGTTGCTCCACACCTCCTTCTAGCCTGTTTGCTAGTGCTTTTCTGAGGCACTCTCCCATCTTGCCAAAGTCAGCCCTCCTAAAGTCCAGTACCCTCACTTTTGTATGGCTTGACTCTGTAGCTGAGTTTAATGTGAACCACACTGTTTGATGGTCACTTGTCCCCAGATGGCAACCCACTTCTAGATCTGAGATCCTCTCACTGCCCCCGTTTGAGAGTACGAGGTCTAAGATTGCTCCTCTCGAGTGGGTTCCGAAGCTAATGCCTGCCACCTGAGTAGGCCAAGAATGGCCCTGCTCTTGGATGTGGCTGCAGCAAATGTGCTCCAGTTAACATCTGGCATATTCAGGTCTCCCATCAACAGTATCTCCCCTTTCTCTGCCATTCTAAGAATGCCTTCCATCATATCCTTGTCCATTCCTTCCCCCTGACATGGGGGTCTGTACACAACCCCTGTGCGGATTGTGGTGCCCTTTCCAGTCTCCAAAGTGACCCACAGTGCCTCCTCTCCTCCCTGTTTACTCTTTTGTTCAGTTGCTTTTATCCCTTCCTTTACATAGAGAGCTACTCCTCCCCCCCTTCTCCCCTGCCTGCTTCTCTGGTAGGTTATGTACCCTGGTATGTTAACATCCCAGTCATGGTTCTCTGTGTACCATGTTTCTGTGACTGCTACGATATCCAGGCATCCCTCTTCCATTAAGGCCACCAGCTCAGGGAGCTTGTTGCCCAGACTACGGGCATTGGTACTCATTATCCTCCATTTCCTGATGGCCTTACCCCCTTTTGCCCCATCCCTGTCCTTCTTGCCTTTGTCACTTTCTCCATTTACCCCTGCCCTTCTCCCTATCGACACCTCCATGTTGGTGTTTGCCACACTTACTACTGTGATTGTTTGGGGGTTAGGATTTCCTGTTCCTTTCCAGTGCCTCCCTTGGCTAGTTTAAAAGCTTGCCAATGAAGCATTTAAACCTATCACCTAGGATCCTGGTTCCTCCCAGACAGATGCAGCCCATCATGCCAGTATAGGCTTGCATCACTCCAGGTGGACCCCCAATCCCCAATGAAGCCAAATCCCTGAGCTCCACACCAGTTTTTCAACCACTGATTGAATCTCATGGTACGGAACACCCTAGCCTCTCCTATGCCATAGATGGGTAGCACCTCCGAGAAGGTTACCTTGCATGCTACTTGACTAAGGCCCCTCCCCAATTCCACAAACTCTTCCTGCACTTCTCTAATCCCTTTCTTAGCCAGGTCATTTGTCCCTAGGTGGACAATGACATACAGCTCCCCTGTGCAGCTGCTCCGCAATCCTGAGGATCTGCTCCTGTCCCTCCAAGCCATGGTGCCAGGCAGGCACCTTACCTCCCTCTCCCTTCCTTGCCCAGTTCTACCTTCCTAACAATGGAGTCCCCACCAGGAGTTGTTTCTTCCTGCAGGGTCCCCTGCCACCCTCCTGTGGGTCTCCTTTGTGGAGGTTCCCAGCATCCTCCTTGGTCTCCACTGTAGGTGCCTCCATAGAGGAACCACACTTTGCCAGAATGGCATAGGAATTGTGAGAGGTACAACTGGAGGGATGTGCCTCTGTTCCACCACCTCACCTCCTCCTGAGCCCACTGTGGTCCAACCGCCTCTTCTTGGCAACCTCTGAGGCAACGGCAGTGGCACTGGTGGTCCTGGATGGAAGAGGAGGTCCCACAAATCCTGGCCAACTCAGCCTGGAGATGTGCAACTCCTCCTCAGCCCAGAAAGGTGCCTGCAGATGGGACAACACCGCCTCCTCCAGAACATCTCCCGAAGACTGCTGCTCCACAGCCACTGCACTGCACCACTCCAATCATGTCTTATTTCTGGCCCCTTAACTGTTTGCAATCCTACTCTTTACTCTGTTTTTTTTCTCTCTCTCCTTACTTTCTGCCTGTGTGCCCTTTAAGCTCCTGATTGTCCTGTTCTGAGACAAAAATATCCTATATTTCTCAGTAGACCACTTACTTGTTCAGAGGCAGACCTCCAGCAGCTAGAGGGGGCCGGAGAGCAACTCTTGCCCTTCCAGGATGGTGGGTCCTTGGTGGTTCTGTGATCACTCACTTCCTGCCCCTAAACAGGAAGTTCCTGTTGTCAGTCAAATCCTGTGCCTATAAAAATAGAACTAGCTTTGGGCGAAGGGGAGGGAAGGAGGGCAATATAGTCCCAGTAGAGAAGTTCAGTCACACAGCAGTCCTTTCTCCTGGTGTCTTCTGCCAAGCTATTAGCAGAATCTTTCTAAGACAGTCTTTAAATGTAGCTTCCTTCTAGCTAAGCCACTTTGTTTTGTTTTGTATGTTAGTTTTTTACCCTAAATTAAAGGTCCAAATACAAAAGTTCTTCTACTTTAGTCCCAGCGGAGAAGTTCAGTCACACAGCAGTCCTTTCTCCTGGTGTCTTCTGCCAAGCTATTAGCAGAATCTTTCTAAGGCAGTCTTTAAATGTAGCTTCCTTCTAGCTAAGCCACTCCCCCTACTTACCAGATCTTTCTACAAGTAATTTAAACCTCACAGCAGTTAAGTCCTTTCAGTCACCTGAGATTTACACCTAGATGACTTTTCAGTTACCCATTCAGTTCAGTTAACCCAAACACACTTTTTTTTTTTTTTGTTTTGTATGTTAGTTTTTTACCCTAAATTAAAGGTCCAAATACAAAAGTTCTTCTACTTTAGTCCCAGCAGAGAAGTTCAGTCACGCAGCAGTCCTTTCTCCTAGTGTCTTCTGCCAAGCTACAGCTCAGGCAAGGCAGAGTCTGCAGGCTGCAAGTGATGCACCCCCATTTTCCAGCCGCTGGGATGACATAGGCACTACATTTTTTATTTAGAGTTGCCCTGGAGTTTTATTTCCTTACCATCATTATATTTATTTAAATGATGGTGTTGGGGTGGGGATATGCACTCTGTAGAGATTGTCTTAACAGTAGAAACCAATTAATTGGGACATCAGGTAACCACAAATTTGAGGTAGCTTGTCTGAGCCCGTGGAACTCGCTTCTCAGCTCTCCGGGGGTGTCTTTTGGTGGAGGCCTTTACAAAGTGCCTAAATACCCACTTGTTTAGACCAAGTGTTTGATTTAAGTTAGCACCACTGGAGACTTCCGGTGACGTCGGCAACCTGATGGCAGCATAGGCTAGTGTTCCTCCCGACCCAATCTACAATCTATAGACATCTACAGATCTTAAAATATGCAATCGCCGGCCAAGACGTCGAGGTCGAAGGCAGTCTTGACCAGGAAGACCCAGACCCCAGCTCAAAAGCTACAACTGCTGCTGCAAGGGGAAAAATGTCCCGAACAACCGGGCCTACTAAAGAAGAAACTACAATGGCAGCGGAGAGTGGACAAAATGATGACTACCCACCACTCATAGCATCAATTATACAAACAGCAAAAAACAGTGCAAAAAATAGGTAGTTCACTCACAGGGCTAAGGGCCGACATAGGGAAAATCGAACGTAGAGCAGACAAGCTGGAGATGGGACTTACAACAGTAATGGAACAATCAGACCATCACAACCGTCTTGTGCTATTCCTGATGGCCAGGGAGAGGGAGTTGAGAGCCAAAATGGATGATCTCGAAGGCAGGAGTAGACGACAAAACCTGCGGATATATGGCATCCCTGAAGGAGCCAAGGAGGGAGCATCCGACTCAATCACTTTTCTTACAGAAAATATTGCAGGATTCCTTAAAATTACCTGCGGATCTTGATATTTCGATGGATCGTGCACATCGCTCCCTGGCACAGCACCCCTCCGGTCCTGATTCCCGCCCGAGATCCTTTGTTGTGAAGATGACCAGCTACAGTTCGAAGGAGGATATACTCCGAAGAGCATGGAGAATGAAAAGGATCACGTTTGGGCTTCACAGAATAACAGTCGACAATGACTACACTACGGGGGTTCAGGAGGAGCCCCGCACCATGTGGCCCATCTTAAAACAGCTCCGGTCCAAGAATTTAAAGGCACAGATGCTACTTCCTGTGCGCTTGCAAGTAGAAACCAAGCAATGAACAAAAGTATTTGAAGATTTACTGGCAGCCTTGAGTTTTTTCGAAAACCTCAGAATCCCAGTTCCTGAGTTGGAGAGAGAAAGAGCGCATGGAATGGGAGTTGCGATGTTCAGCTTGGTCAGTGGTGTGTAAAGGGATGACCCGCCATTCCCAACCGCACTCCACTAACCTAAAGGCAGATATCACAGTGCTGTTAAAATCTTACGTCTCCCCGATTACTGCTGGCTGGGATTGCCTCACAAAATGCGCAGGAGATAGGGGAACAGGATCAGACTACGACTTGCCTGTCTGGTAGCGCTCCCTGAGAGTGAAAGGACGACTCTACACCTCGTGGGTCTTCTCGTAACATGAACGATTGATGTCGCTGTTTCTACTCTGTAGGACTCAATTAAAGGTACTGATAATAATGGCCCCATAACTGGACATAGAAACATAGAAACATAGAAGTTGACGGCAGATAAGGACCGCAAGGCCCATCCAGTCTGCCCATTTCTTTTTCTTCCTTATAAATGTGCCATTGGCCTTTGCTCTGTCAGTGGCCTATCTATTCATAGTCATTTGTATTGCTCCCTTATGCCTATCCCATGCCTGTTTGAAGCCCTGCACTGTATTCATAGCCACCACTTCTTGTGGTAAGCCATTCCATGCATTACCACCTTTCTGTGAAAAAGAATTTCTCACATTCCCCTTAATCGGCCTCCCTCTAATCTCATGCTGTGTCCTCTTGTCCTGCTATTTTCTTATATTTAAACATGTTAGACTCTTTCACCTTGTTTATGCCCTTAAGGTGTTTGAATGCCTCGATCATATCACCTCTCTCCCTCCTTTGCTCAAGGGTATACATATTGAGCTCCGTTAATCTGTCATCATATGTCTTCTAATGCAGTCCCTGCACCATTTTGGTTGCCCTTCTCTGGACTGCCTCAATTTGGTTAATGTCCTTGTGAAGGTGTGGCCTCCAATACTGCATGCAGTACTCCAGATGGGGCCTAACCAGTGTCTTGTACAGAGAGATTAATACCTCCCTCTTACGACTTGTGATACCCTTACTAATACACCCTAACACCCCCCTAGCCTTACCTACTGCTTTAGAGGTCTGCTTGGATGATTTTAGGTCATCAGTGATGATGATGCCCAAGTCTCTTTCTTCCTTTGTGACTGCTAGCAACTCCTCCCAGCCTATAGGTGGCTTCAGGGTTTCTCTTCCCTATGTGCATGATTTTGCACTTCTTTGCATTAAATCCCAGTTGCCACTCTTCTGACCATTCTGCTAGTTTATCCAGATCTCTTCTCATTCTGCCCACCCCATCTGGATCATCTACTCTGTTGCAGATCTTGGTGTCATCTGCAAACAGACAAGCCTTACCCTCTAGTCCATCTGCAAGGTCACTAATGAAGATGTTGAAGAGGACTGGCCCCAGGACTGATCCCTGAGGTACCCCACTTGTGACTTGCATCTCTTCTGACTGTATACCATTTACCACCACTCTCTGTTTTCTGCCCATCAACCAGTTTGCCACCCAGCTGACCAAATTCTGACCCACCCCGAGCCTACCCAGCTTATTTATCAATCTTCTATGTGGAACAGTATCAAAGCTTTGCTGAAGTCAAGGTAGGCGACATCAACTGCTCCCCCTTGGTCCACCACTCTGGTTACCCAGTCAAAGAAATCTATGAGATTAGTTTGACAGGACCTTCCTTTGTAAACCCATGCTGTCTTGGATCCTGTGCCCTATGGATTCCAGGTGTTGCACTATCCTTTCCTTAAGGAGTGCCTCCATAATCTTGCCCACTACTGAGGTAAGACTGACCGGTCTGTAGTTCCCCGCCTCCTCCCTGCTACCACTCTTGTGGAGCGGGATCACATGAGCCCTTCTCCAGTCTTCTGGGACCCTCCTGTGCTCAGAAACTTACTAAACAATTCTGCTAATGGCTCTGCTAGTTCCTCCTTTAGCTCCTTAAGTACCCTGGGATGTATGCCATCAGGTCCCATTGCCTTATCCACCCTGAGCTTAGCAAGCTCTTGTAGGACCCTTTCTTTTGTGAAGGAGTAGTGCTCACCTCCCTCCCCTGTGTCCATGATGCTGAGCTGTGGGCCCTGCCCACCTTCTCTTCAGTAAATACTGAGCAAAAGTATCTATTTAGGATAGATGCCTTTACTGGGTCCTCCTCCTCACATGCTCCTTTTCTCCATTGCTTAGCACACTCCTCTGGACTTTCTCCTTTCACTAATGTATCTATAGAAAGTCTTGTCACCTTCTTTACTGTTCGTGCTAGTGTTTCCTCAGTTTGGGACTTTGCCTGCCTTACTGCCTTACCTGCTTCCTTAGGCAGTTTGGTATGCCTCCCTATCTTCATCCCGCTGTGTTCCCTTATATTTCCTGAAGGCCAGCCTTTTGGCTCGGACCTTTTCTGCTACTGTTTTTGAGAACCAAAGTGGTTTCCTTCTTCTTTTGCACTTCCTTTTCTGTCTAACACAATGGGATGTTGTTTCAAGTATTGCATCCTTAATGCTTGCCCACTTTGCCTGTACCCCCTCACCTGTGTTTCTTTTTGCCAGGGCTAGCTTAACTCTGTTGGCCATCTTATCAAAGTCAGCTCCTCTGAAGTCCCATATTTTTGCCTTGGAATGGGATGATTTAGATGTAGTAGCCAAATTGAACCATACCATGTGATGGTCACTTGCCCCCAGGTGACCTTCTACCCGGAGATCTGTGATCCCTTCTTTGTTAGTCAGTACTAGATCTAGGATAGCCCTGTCTCTTGTGGGTTGCTGTACCAGTTGTTTGAGCCCCCTGAAATCCACTATGAGTCTAGTTCTGGCAGATGTTCCTGCTGGTATTGACCAATCTGTATCCGGCATGTTGAAGTCTCCCATTATCAGAACCTCCCCTTTAGCTGTCATGTTTTGTATATCTTCTAACAGTAATGTGTCTATGTCTTCCCTCTGGTCTGGGGGCCTGTAGATAACCCCAGTTCTTATGGCTGTCCCATTTCCTGTTTCCAAGGTGACCCACCTTGGCCTAAAGCTAAGGGAGGGAAACGGGAACTTATGTAGCGGGGGGCGATGGCCCCAGGAGGGCTGCTATCACAAAGTGAAAGAGCTCGGGTGCATGGGGGGGGGCTTCTCTTCCCCTTTTTTCATATGTCCTGAGAGAGTTTCTGGAGGGATGTTGGAAGGGACGAGGGTGTTTAAATGAAATAAAAAAGATACAATATAAATATGCGTAATAGTTTTCTCAAGATATAAAGGTAAGAAACAATTTGACTGAAAGTATTAGTACCATAATGGAAATGAGTCTGGCTGTATTATATAATATCTTGGCCGGTATTGGATTTTTCTTCCTCCTTCCTTTCCTGTCTAGATTTGGGAGGGGGAGAGAATAAAAGGGATACATAGATACATACATAGACAGTGTCGGCAGATGAGGGCCTATGGCCCACCCAGTCTGCCCATTTGAGCTTGTAAGTTCAGTTTGGGATGGTTGCCTTACTGTCAGATGGATTTGAGAGGGGAGGATCCCTCCAGAACTATTTAAATAAGGGGTTGGGGGGAGGGATGGTACTGAGCCTAAATGACATTTTTTCTGCCTACTGGCTTTGCTGATGTCAGTGTTGCCTCTGAGCCCTGGCTGAGACCCAAGAGTGGAGCTCAAAAGAGGTTTAGCCCACACCATCATAATGGACAAGGTGTCCCAACTGAGACACAGACCAGTCCCAACTCAAGAGATTGGAACGACCTAGGAAGCTCAGGTATTCATGAAGGGTTTACTACAGCCCTCCTGCAATACTCTCAACAGAAAAAAAATTTTCGTAACAAAAGGGGAGCAGAGGAAGAGATACCCTGGAACTGTTCATATATGTTTAGTTGTCAAGTTCTAACTGCTGATGTTTTCATGTTGACAGATTCTCCATTATATATTGTTAGAAAGGTTATACCCCCATCTAGTGGGAAAATCCTGCAATATGTTTTTCTTAATGTTCAAGCTGGCTTGTGGTTGAGAGCCAGCAATTACTGTATATTTTAGGTATAATGAGTGGCACAGGAATAATTTCAAACAACTGCATACTGATAACAGAGATTAGAGGGACGGGCAGAAGCCATTTTCAAGGGAAAGAGAGGAAGAAATAAAGAATAAGAGGAGGGGTAGAGGTTAAGTCATTTAAAAATATTAGGGGGAATAGATCACTGATTATGTTTAAAGAATTCCATCATGACTAAAGTTAAATCCAAAATACTATCCTATAATGTCAATGGTATAAATCACCCCATCAAAAGAAAACAACTTCAAAAGTTTCTAAGAAATCAAAAATGTGAAATACAGTTCTTGCAAGAGACCCACTTATCCCCTAGTGAGAGCCGAACACTGAGAAGGAAGGGTTTTCTGACAATTTATCATGCATCCCTAGTAAATGGGGTGTTCCGATATTCTGTCTGCATCTCTCCTTTTGAGGAAGAAGTGATCGTGGATGAAGGGGCACGCTATGTGTTGGCTGTGGAAGAATCCGAGATATGCAGGTTACCCTTTTGAATGTTTATGCTCCTGCAGGCTCACCCATAACTTTTTTTTCAGAATTGTTCAAATTACTAGCAGAAAAGGCAAAAGGGGTGGTAATTGCGGAAGGAGAATGGAATGTGGTTATGAACAGATCCCTAGACACTACCTCAAACATTCTGGCACCTAATGGGAGAATTTCCAAATCAATGAAAAGACTTATGAGGGACACAGGTTTAATAGACATATGGAGAGAGAGAGGTATCCATTAGCATGGGATTTCACGTGTTACTCCCCAAGGTACAAAATTTATTCAAGGCTGGATATGTTTTTCACATACGGTAAAGAACTTCAAGTGTTTGAGTCTATGTGGGTGGGCACTGAAACCCTATCAGATCATCAACCCATCTACACAGAGGTTGATCTGCAGTTACCTAAAAAACCAGCGCAGTGGAGACTGAATGTTAGCCTGCTCAAAGATGAAGAGGTGAGGGAGGAGATTAAGTGGGTAATAAAATATACCATTCAAATGAATGATGGCCCGGATACTACACCACAAATCTTGTGGGACACAGTTAAAACAATGATCAGAGGTAAACTTATCTTAATAGCTACATATAAAAAAAGGGAAAGGGGTAAGCAAATAGAAAATTTAACAAGGAAGCTTAGAACCTTAGAAGGACAACAGAAACTAAAATTCTGTAGAACCACAGAAAGGGAGATAAAGGAAGTTATATCAAATCTTCAAAAAATACAGTTATTGGAGACTGAAAAGGCCCTGTCCTATATAAAACAATCTTATTATGAAGGGGGACCACAGGCTTCTCGTCTTTTGGCCTACCAGCTGAAACAACAGTCTGCCCGGGCCCATGTTGCAGGCCTCCGACATCTGAACACGGGACACATTTCACATAAATGGGAACAGATAGCAGATACATTACGTTAGCAGTGGTCTAAGGCTCTGAGCTGCAAATCTGGTGACATCCAGCAGACCAGACCTGGGTTTGAATCCCACAGCTTCCACTTTTTTTTTTTTTTTGTAGTTGTGTTTAACCAGGATTAGCACACTAAGCTGAAAGCTTTTTTACAGGCGCGACCTGGGAGCACAGGGAAGTTAAGTGACTTGCTCAGGGTCACACAGTATGTAAGTGGAAGCTGTGGGATTCAAACCCAGGTCTGGCCTGCTGGATGTCACCAAATTTGCAGCTCAGAGCCTTAAACCACTATGCTATACTGCATACTGTGTGACCCTGAGCAAGTCATTTAACCTCCTTGTGCTCCCAGGTCGCTGCTGTAAAAAAGCTTTCAGCTTAGTGTGCTATACCTAGTTAAACAACTAAATAAATAAACAACTAAACATTAGTCGCATATTATGAACAGCTATACCATCCACAGCAGGACTTGCACCCAGAGGAAGCCCAGAAATATTTAGAAGCCTTAAAGCTGCCCAGGCTCAGTGAGACCCAGAGACAGTCTCTGGAACATCCAATCACCCATCAGGAGATCCTTTACACAGTTGGGGACCTCAAAGTGGGTAAATGTCCGGGACTGGATGGGTTTGGCAGTGAGCCGTATGAAATGTTTATAGCAGATGTGGCCCCTATGCTAAGGACCGTATACAATCAGGAGTGGCTGGAAGGTGAGGCGGTCCCTCCCTCATGGAATTACACCACTATAACTGTGATTCTGAAGGAGGGGAAAGATCCAAAGGATTGTAGCTCATATAGACCAATTTCACTTCTTAATGTAGACTATAAAATCTTTACGGCCGTAATAGCCACCAGACTTCAGTCCTTCCTAAAAACTTAATACATCTGGATCAAGTGGGATTTATAGAGGGTAGACCAGCCACTGAAGGTGTCAGACGGACCATAAACATAATTGACATTATTAATAAACAACACATTTCCACTTGCATTATGAGCGTGGACGCAGAAAAAGCGTTTGACAAGGTCAACTGGGGCTTTTTGGTTTTGGTACTCGGAAGAATGGGCTTTCTGCCAACATTTTTGGAAGGGGTCAAAGCCCTTTATGCCTTTCTACAGGCATTTGTGAGAGTGAACGGGGGGATTTCGTAGAGACTTGATCTGGGGAGGGGCACCAGACAAGGTTGTCCACTGTCACCGCTCCTCTTTGACATATGTATATATAGAACCCTTAGCTCGGGCGGTAAGGGAGGAAAGAGAGGTGATGGGGGGGGGAGGAGCACAGCATTTCTCTATATGCGGATGATGTTCTCCTATATGTAACTAATCCGGACAAATCCATTCCCAAATTATGGTCCATAATAGATAAATTTAGCCAATATTTGGGATACTCACTTAATAAAAATAAAAGGAAGGTGCTAAAATTCTTCTATAATCCACCCCCAAATATAATGCAGTTATTAACCCTGAACTGGAATAGAGGTAAAATAAAATACTTGGGCACCCAAATCCCTAAAAATCTCACGACACTCTACTCATTAATTTTGAACCCCTAGTGGCTCAGATCAGACAAGATATTAAAAGGTGGGAAGCTCTGAATTTACCCCATACTCGAGAATTCAGTCAGTCTCGATGAATGTCCTCCCCAAATACTTGTACCTTTTCCAATAAAAATACATAAGAACCAATTCCAAGTTTGGCAAAGAATGATTACAGAATACATTTAGAACAAAAGGAGACCCAGAATCAAGAGTGCAATAATGTAGACTAGTAAAAAATATGGGGGAAGGAATATCCCTAATCTGGAAAATTATTTTTTGGCCACCCAATTAAGATGGGCCCTTTTGTGGCTGGCAAAAGCATACACAGCCCGATGGAGGGCAACTAAGGAGGTTCTAATGGACGGGACGCCTCTGGGGGCTAAGGTTATGTTACCAGGAACTCTTAATAAAGATAGCAACACCTTGCTGGTGTCAGTGAGAAACACTCTGGGGACCATGAGATGCCTCTGGACCAAATACAGACTTGGGGAAGAGACGTGGCCCTTAAGATGGTTTGCATGGGACCCTGCGTTCCCCCCAGCCAGATGGGACCTCACTTTTAAGAGATGGGGAAGAATGGGTCTATACTCCTTAAACCAATTTCTAGAAAGAAATACAGTCCTGGAGTTCAACCAAATTAAAGAAAAATTCTCCTTAAGACAGACTGACTATTTCAGGTACTTACAAGTAAGAACATTTATACACAACCTGCAAGCCCTCTTTAAGCAGACCAAACCCTCAGGAGGATTGATGGACATCATGATTGAAATAATGAATTCAGTACGACTGGGGACAGGTCTCTGCCATATAGGGCTTTAAGAGATGGGGGAGAGCTGCTCAGATCAAAACAGATGGGAACTTGAGATGGGAGAAATTAGCTGAAGAAGAGTGGACTTCCTCCACAAAGCTTTTAAGACCACATGCTCCCCGATGTGGAAAGAGTTTGAGTGGAAAGTAAGAATGAGATTTTTTATTACACCAGCAGTCCAATGTAAATGGGATAAGAATTGCTCTGGGAAATGCTGACGGGATGTGGGGGATAAGGCGGACTACCTGCATATATACTGGACATGTCCAGATCTAATAAGTTACTGGGCAGAAATTGTCCAGAAACTAAGACAGATATTCTCCATTGGGACCACCCTGGGCCCCAGAAATCTGATGTTGGGAGTGAGACCAGTGGAAATTAAAGGGAATGACAAGACCTATTTGTGGAATGTCCTCCTAACATCGGCCCATACAGCTATAACCAGAAAATGGCTCTTGCCATGTCCACTGATGTATCAGGACTGGGTGCCCATTATAGGTGAAATCCGAGACATGGTGGTGGTCACCTATAGAATAAACCTGAGGACGCAGGGTTTTGTGAGACGATGGACCCCCGGCTGATGGCACAGGGAGTGGAAATGGGGATGTCCAGGGCAGAGGGAAGGACAATGGGGGACAGGGACCCAGGGACACAAGGGCATAAGTAAAGGATACTGGAAATTGAAATAAATAAATACTACCATGCAAACTAAGGATAAATTACTGAAACTGAAAAGTGTCTTAATTGATTAAATATGTCTATGTATTAAGATCTCTCTACCACGAAATGTATGCATTCTTGCAGTTAAATGTGATGGAAATTATTTCTCTTTTCCTCTCTGTGCCTAAATATGCAATAAACTTGAATTAAAAAAAAAAAAAAAGTTAGCACCACTGGTCTTTAATTTATCCTGCTGCTGAGTTTACACTGTTATGTTTTATGCGTGTATTATAAGCTATTATGTTGTTTTTGGTTATTTATTTTTGTTATGTTGTACAGTGCCCAGAACCTCTGGGATTGGGCACTAAAAAAGATAAAACTACTACCACTACCCTTTTGTTCAAGAAGAATTACAAGTGCTTCTTTCTAATCCCTGGGCAATTTCCCTTTTGTTCATTACTGGTTGAAGCTTTCTTCTAGAGTTGTTATTTCTGAAGCAAGTTCTTTTATGAGTCTAGAGTACAGCAAGTTCAGTCCTATACAGCAGATTTCATAACGTCTAATATGGTTAATCTATCCATAATCGACTCCTTTCGGATTAGGTTATCCCCTGTTATTATGTTTGCTTGCATGCATGTGCAAGAAACGTAGTGCCATCATACGAGTTTTCCAGAGGTGTGTCAGCCTCTTCCAATTCAGTCAGTGTATTTGCAGGCGCGGTCGCAGAGCGCCAATCACTGCTCCAGCTGTCTATGACAGCAGGAAAATGCAGTGGCATACAGTTGAAGGAGAGCTCCGCTTGGTGAGCAGAGCTCCCCCCACCACGCACACTGTGTGCTCATGCGCCTTCCCCTTCCCCTCCACACTGTATGTCAGCGAGGGTGCCCAATCCCCGTCGGCTCAACGGCCCCCAAAGATCCAGGTGCCACGCTGGGAGCCCACCCCAGCGTGGCAAATGATGTAATGGCCGACGCGCCCAATCCACCATCGGCTCCACTGTCTCTCCCCACCCCCCATGCTGTCGCCGATGGGGTGCCCAATCCCGTCCGGCTTCACCGTCTCCCCTCCCAGTTCAGGGAGCCACCTGGGAGCCCACCCCGGCGTGGCAACAGATGCCATGGCCGACAGGGTGCTCAATCCTCTGAGGCTCCATGCCCCTCAGTCGCCCTTCTGCCATGCTGGGAGCCCACCCAGCGTGGCAAACATCCTGCATTGTCTTTTAAAAAAAAAAAAAAACCTGTAAAGAAAAAAACTGTTCCTCGCAGTCTCCCTGCCCCCAACAACCCGCACCCACCCACTGCGCACCCTGCCTCCCCACACCCTCCCCACCCCATACTTACCTCTGGAGTCTGGCGCGACGATCTTCGGTGGACCGGGAACACGTCTGCACTGTTCAAAGCCAACCGCGAACTGAGGAAATGCCGGTAAGCTGTATAATGGGATAGATAGGTTTTTCAACTTTGTTGCATATCTCAGGCATTTTTTGGAATTTTGTACCAAATTTTCAAAATGGGGTTTTGGGACCCTCCTCATGAATTCTTGCACTGTCATGGCGTTACTCAGGCCGAAGGGTGATTTCGCAGCCACTGTGTGAAATCACCTTTCGTAATGATTAACGAACGACACTGCCAGTGTTCATAAGGTGGCCTCAAAAGCCTATTTTGAAAATTCAGGAAAAATTCAGAAATGACTGTTTTATTTGTGTTGCGCAGTTCCTACGCACGTCAGAAGTTCACGAATTTTCAATATTTTCACTTCCAGATTTTCAACATTGCCATTTTACCACACCTTCTTATGAGCAGTACAGCTGTCATTTTTCACATCTCACCCAAAATGTGTTTCCGACCATGTAGTGCACAATGGCGCAGTCGGTGTGCGAAATCAATGTACAGGACACATTAAGAAAATCACAGTGACACTGGTCATGAGCAGAGGTGTTAAAATGGCTATGTTGAAAATTTGGTGAAAAAATTCCTAAAATGACTGTTTTAGGAGCGCACGTTGCGCAGTTCCTACGCACGCTGGCAAGTTTGCGAATTTGTAATATTTGCACACCAGATTTTCAACAGTGCCATTTTACCGCACTTCCTTATGAGCAGTGCAGCTACCATTTTTCACATCTCGCCCAAAATGTGTTTCCGCACATGTAGCGCACAATAATACAGTCGGTTTGTGAAAACAATGTTTGGGACAGATTAAGAAAATCACAGTGACACTGGTCATGAGCAGAGGTCTTAAAATGGCTATGTTGAAAATTTGGTGACAAAACTCCATAAAATGACTGTGTTATGAGTGAGCATTGCGCAGTTTCCACGCACCCTTGTAGGTTCATGAATTTGTAATATTTTCAGTCCAGATTTTCACCAGTGGCATTTTTCCACACCTCCTTATGAACAGTACAGCTGTCATTTTCCACAACATGGCCGAAATGTGTTTTCACACTTTCAGTGCAGAGATGCGTGGTCACTGTGGGAAATCATTGTTCAGACAGATAAAGAAAATCACACTGACACTGTTCATGATCGGAGGTCCCAAAATGCCTGTTAACAATCTACTGTAAAAAAAAAAAAAATAGTTACATTACGGGTGTGCATTGCACAGTTTCTATGCACGCTTGTGACTTCACCAGTTTTAAGATTTTCATAGCAGATTTTCAACATTGCCATTTTTTTTACACCTCCCCATGAACAGTACCGCTGTCATTTTTCACATCCTGTTTTGCACCTGTGGTGCCAAATGGCATAGTCGCTGTGCAAAAGCAGTTTTCGGCTAACAAACTGATATTGCCACTGTTCATGAGGTGGGGGTCACAAAAAACCCATGTTGAAAATTTGGAATGAAAATACCAACGAATGCCTGAGGCGTTAGGGTTTCCGACCATAACGCCCCACCCTGTAGAGTATGACAGGCATCAGGGCGTGACTTGGGATTCTTGCCTGTCATGCTCATACCATTCCACCCCCACCCATACCCTGCAGCCAGTGAGAGGCATCAAGATGTGCCTCGTACTCTTGAACCCAAACTTCACCCCATTTCTCTATACATTACCCATCTCACCGTGTTTCCTGATGGAATGGGGTGCGCGCAAGGCCAAGACCCCAAGGCACACGTGACACTTGTCAGTGTCTGCAGGGTAGGGTGTGGTGAGTCGGCGGGTTGCCTCGACGACTCCAAAGGCACACCTCAATGCCTGCCACTTCTGCAGGTGGTGGTGGGCTTGACTTAGTTCAATACTTTGCTGCCATTCCTATTATGCAGCTCTGTAACTTCTACACTACCAATGTCAGTGCCAGCAAGCAAACATTCGGCATTGACAAATGCTTGTTTTTGGTCCTGTTTTGCTCCAGACTCTTAACTCTCCCTGGCTTCTCATTCCCTTACTTCTCTGCGAATACTGAGCAACTATCAGGGGATCCGCTGTTTTGTTATTTTTACAAATTGTACCCCAATTATGTAAGTAATTAAAGAACTAATTTAGGTTCCTCTTGCAACTTTTTGTTATCTACTGCTCAGTTCTCCTTTTTTCTATAAGCTTCTTATATTCTTTATAAAAAAAAAAAAAAAGGTTTATATTCTCCTTTAGCTTTGCTTGCCCCAGCAATTTTAAGTGCCTGCCTTTAGTTCTTTTGCATTTTGTTGTTTAGTGATGCAGGATTTTTTTTTCACTTTTTCAAAGTCTGGCCATAATGAAATATATTTATTTTGCAGTTCATTTTTCTGAAAATGATCCATAGCTGCTCAGTACCTTGTACTGTAATTTAAGTTTTCCAAATTTATATCTTAAGATTTACCCACATTTTAAGTGCACCCTCATTTATTGTAGCACTTGGGTTTTACCACTTTCAACCACTAATTCCCTTTTATTGCATGAAGTCACCCATGTTGGGGTTGCTACTCCCCATGGGATTCCCTTTTAACACTTTGGTCAATATATTCCCTAGATCACTCATTACTGGACCCAGGACTGCATTTTTCCCCAGTACTAGATTACACATACTCATTTAGGTTATAACCTATTTCTTTTGTTTCAAGCACTTCCCCCTTCACCTCTGGATGCCTCAAAATTTTCCCGCTGTGTCCCCAACATTGAAGTTCCCTATTATCACAGTGCCGCCCTCTCTTTACAGTTGCCTTGTCTGTCTCAGTTGCACTGTATATGTCATCCATAAAGTGTTTATCCCACACATACAGCATTTTTATCCAAACGTTTATAGCATTTCCCTATTTTTGCTGCTTTCTCCTTCTTCCATTCTGCCTTCATTTAAAAAGGAGGACATTGTTTGCTTTCTTTTTTTATTTTATTGCCTCTGTACCCATTAGCCACACAGTGAGATTTAAAAAGCAGCAGAGAAATGGATTCAGAAGATTAAAGAGAGATTAATAAGTAGGGACTTAGTAAAATAAAATGGTTAAAACTATTATATTTGGCTGGCCTGTCAGCGCAGTGGTAGTATTACTGTGTTTGACACTGGTGACCCAGGTTCAAAAAGAGCCATGGTCGCTGGGGGCTGGCCGCAGGAAGGAGGACAAGCCAGCGTTGTCTGGGGAAGGAGGGAAGCTGTACCCTGTTCATGCCCTGTTGATCCCCCTCCACTGTCTGTTGTATATTGCCCCGATGTCCTCCACAGCTTCCTCTGTGTGGCAGGGATTTATTGGGGCATGCCCCCCCCCACCCGGAAGCGGTCCACTGTCTGGACTAGGATACAGTATTGGCAGACTCTAGGAACCAGGAGAACCCAGGAACCTTTGCCGTCATGCAGCTAGAACATGGATTTTTTTTTGCACTCGTTTTTGTCTCCTGTCCTCCTCAGTTGGCATGGGCGAAGCCTTTTAATGGCACACAACAACATTCTGTAGCGGGAGCAAGCTCCCTTGGCCCACTGCTGGGTTACTGTGGCACTATCTGCTTGATGTTGATCTTCTTGACTGCAGCATGCTTCTGCTAAGTGGTAGCTTTTGCAGTCTGGCCTGCCTTCTGACGTGGCATCCGAAGCTTGTTTCTGACCTCGGATCCCCTGCCCAGCAGCACAGCGTGTTGCCATTGGTGCAACCTACATAGTAATTTAGGGTCAGATGTGACTCTAGATCCATCATGTCTAACCTTGTTCACATGCAGGGATTAAATCAACATGCTGTGTAAATGTGTGCCAGTGTATAGGAATTCTCCAGGGCACATACTGAATGTGCATACTGAAGCGAATACTGTAAATACTCATGTTTAGGTCTACTTTTTGATGCTAAAAATGGATCCTCAAGAAGAGACTTATATGTGAGGTTGACCTATCTGTGGGATTTACAATGGTAAACCATTTTTGCAGCTGTGTAACCTGATTTTGTGTCCCGTTCTGGGCACAGATTCTGTGCCTTATGTTGCTCACAAAACAAATGCTTCCACGCAATTTGAGTAGCAAACTAATATCTCTAATTTTGCTAAATTTGTCAAGTTAAAGAGGGGTTGACTTTTATTTGAGGTTGACTCACAGGCAAGTGTATACAGTACCGGCTCTTTAAACACAGGGAGGGTAAATTACGTGCCCAGAGTCATAAGTGATGAAGTTGGGATTCAAACAGTCTCCTCCAGGTTTCTCAGTTGCCCCCTCCAACCACTAGTCCATTGATGTCTGTCTCTGTGGCTCTGAAAGGTGCCCCTGAGGGGGCATTATATCAAAATGCCATTCTGAATATTTTATTTCTGCTCCTTTCCAGCCTGTATTAAACAGGAAGTAAAGTGGTTCTTTGTGAGGGCACACTTAACAAAGGGGATGACGTGGATGAACTGAGTTTCTCCACCGCAGGGAGGTCTTGTGTTTTCTCTCTCTCTCTCTCTCACAGGTAGGGTTTTATCCCCCCTCATGCCATCGCACTAGTGATATACCCTGCTTATATTTGGGATATACCTAGTTCAAGTGATTTTTTTTTTTGTTTTGTTTTGTTTCGTTTTTGATTTAAGACATCATCCAGACAGTGGGGGAATTTTTCATTTCTCCCTCAAGCCACTCTTTATCTCTTGGTAAAGGCCACGCTCTACAGCCTTGGTGATGCAGCATAACTATCTGCAGAAGGAGCAAGCTTCCTAGCCTGCCTGCAGGGGTTACTGTGTGCTGGAATCTACCATCTGTGTTCCCAGGCTGAGATGCACTGTCCTCTAGCAGCTACCTGCAGCCTGGCCTGCCTCCCGAAGTGGCAGTCGGAATCTGTGCCCCGAATTCCAGTTGTGTGCAGTGCACGGCAGCGTGACCCCCTGCCTCTGGGCCATTGGAGTGTCCAGGCATTTCTTGTTCATCAGAATAACCAGAATCCAGGGTAACAGAACTGTGGCACAGACGTACATGCTAAGGGTAGGGGAGACAGCAAGATGGCACGTAGGGGAAACATTCCCTCACCCAGGGAGTAATAGGATCATTAGTTTATTACACTTGTCAGAAGTATACCTCCAGGGCTTGGCGTGCCTGTACAATAAAACAGATAAATAGAACAATCCTAACACAAAACAAGAAGACATACCAATTACATACATTAATACAGTCATCCTGTCTCACGACTCTACTAGTGAAACAGATTACCAGCATAATTGATAAGTGAAGACAGTGTTTACAGGTTCAAGACCAGGTTGGAGGGATATCTGTAAGGAAAAGGCATTTCGGGTTGCTGCTAGTATGATAACAGAGGAGAAGTAGATGGGTGCACTGTCTTGCTTCGTCTTAGTACTCCTTTATCAATATTATTCATTGCATACACATTTTTTGTGCTCATGTAGTCACAAAGTTCACAAGCAGCAACTTTATGTTCTGATTTAACAACGCCTTTTTGTTTTTGTTTTTATTTATCCTTATGGGGGGGGGGCCGGGAGCCCTACATTTGCATGGTGACACAGATGGATGTCTTCTGGTTTCCCTTCCGACTGTAGCACTCAGGTAGTTCTGTGTCATCACCCCCACAGCTGGTCTTCTTTCCAGCATTTCTCCAGGATCTAACAGGGACCAGAGACTTTACAGCAGTAACTATGGGGTGTGGATAGTTGGGTGACATGCTGTAGACATCAATCCCCCCCCCCCCAACGTAAATGTTGTTGCATGGCAACAGTCCTTTGGGTGAGGAGGACAGGAGAATGTGTGCTCAGTCAGAATACCCACTGGTGCTCCTCTCAAAGGGATCAACAAGGTAGACTGGAACACATTGTTAAGACACAGTGAGGGGTCATGCTTCAGGGGCCAGGAGTTCAAATTGGGGGGGGGGGGGATTTAGAAGGAACACAAGGAAGTTTTTCTTCATAGAAAAAGTGGTGGACAACTGAATTGACCTAATTGGTAAGGTTAAAGACAATACATGGGTTTACAGTGGTATGGGATAGGTATAAGGGTTTAGTATTGGTGGGAACTGGGAGGGGGGGGGATGAAGCAGATGAAGAACAGACCAAGCTCACGGTAAGGGGCTCAGTCTGATATGACACAGCAGTAGGTTGGTGTGTCATCTAGGAAGAACCAGAGCAGACTCGATACTAAGTTTTCTGTTTTTCAACAATCACCCAGTGTCAGAGTAGTTTAGGAAGGATTGGGAGGAGGGTAATTACTACAGATTATCCCTTACCACTGTTTATTTGCCTTCTGAAAAGCAAGGATTTGAGAATGCTTACAGCAGAAGCTAAAACAAAAGTAGAACAAAGTTTTTAAAAACATTATTGAGCTACTTGCTAGTGATTTATCTACCCTTCTGCTGGGGAGTCTCTATAATTTACTACATGGTTGCACTGCATACTTGTTGGTCTTTGGGCAGACTTGATGAACCTAGTGTTCCTGTGTTACTATATGTTCCAATATTACTCAGTGGCTGCTCTGCTGGAAGCCATCAGTGGATGTGCAGATGCCAGGTGGCTTGCACATGCCCTTCCTGGTGGCTGACTGCCTTAACTCTGTAGTGGCCCTGTGCTTCCCACTAGTTTCACCCAAGTCTGCTCATTAGCCTGCATCTCCTAAGTGGCAGCACACTGCTATGAGTATGGTGGTGGTGGCGGCTGCTTATTTAAAGTGAGTTTTGTCACTTCTGTGAACACTTTGTGAAACAATATTTAGACACAATTTGGTTTAAATTTGATATATTTTCTGTATTTCTGGTCTTAAATTACAGTGTTACAAGGTTACTTAAGCAATAAGGCATGACAGGGTGTGTGTTATTGTGTAATAATATCATGGGGTGAAACATGAGGCTGCAGGCTGAGTGTGTTCAACACCTGAGAAGTGATGTTAGTGCACAATAACACACATCTCTGGAGTGCCTTATTGCTGTTATACAATGGCTCATTTATACAGAATAAAAATAATATGAAAACTTATTTTTAAGAGTTTGATTTTTTTTTTTAGTGTGGAGTACATGTAAAGAATGAAGTTATTATTTTGAGTTTGTCCACTAGATGGTGCTACTGTGCATCTGCAGTCTCCCTGTATTTCTGTCACTCTAGCTCCTTGTAGTAAGTCACAGTCTGCTGTCCTCTGCCACCCCTCCCCATTGCAGATTTCTACATTGTTGTCCTGGTACACTGTATGACTTACTTACTTGGTATTACTTGGTATGAAAGAACAGAAGAAGGCCAGAGCCCATCGAGACTGTTCCCCACACTATGTGGGACATTATTTATCTATTATCCCTCAACCAAACATCTAATTTGTTTTTAAAGACAGTGCACTAGTTGCCTCTACCAATTCTTGTGGCAAGGTGTTCCATACAATGGATGCTCTTATTGGAAAAAAGTTTCCCCTTTTGCTGGTTTTACAAGTTTTTACTTCGAGCTGTTTATTATGCAGTCTCGGAACATGTCTCCTTTTGGAGAGTGTTAGACCACATTTTTCCATTAGAGCTGGTGAATTTATTAAATTAAAACCATAAGCATATCCCTCTTAATCTTCTAGTTTGAAGAGAGACCAGTAGCTTTTAATCTGTTCTCATAATCCAAGTTTGTTAATCTTGGAATAATTCTAGTTACTCTCCTTTGAACCTGTTCAATAATTGCTATGTCTTTTTTTTGTTTGGATTCCAGAAGGGAAGCCATAGTCTAATCTGGTCTAATGTATGCCTATACAATGGAATAAGGCATTGTTCAGTGCGATTAACAAAAATGCGTTTTATTTGCCTCAAAAGTCTGTTGGTCATGCAAGCAGTTCTAACACAGTGATCATTTGATATAAGTTTATTATTAACATATATCCCTAAATCTTTTTCACAATTTGATGAGTGAAGTGGTAGTCCGTTTATATATCGTTTTTGGATTATTTACACTGAAATGAAGTACTAAACATTTGTCTTGATTAAACTGCATATGATTTTCATTTGCCCAAAGTGTTAATTTTTCCAAATCCTTCTTTAATGCAGAAATATTTTCTTGATTATTAACCTTGCTCCCCAATTTAGTATCGTCTGCAAATTTAACTATGCAGTTATTTGGCCCTGTTTGTAAATCACTGATAAAGAGGTTAAACAATGTTGGTCCTGAGACCGACCCCTGTGGTACACCACTTGTCACACTACCCGAATCAGACAAGATATCATTAATTCTGACTCTCTGAGAATGATTTGTCAACCAGTTTAAAGTCCAGTTGACAATATCGGGTGACAAACCTAGATTGTGCATTTTAGCAATGAGTTTTTCATGTGAGACTTTATCGAAAGCTCTACTAAAGTCCAAAAGAATTACATCAGTAGGGATACCCACATCTAGTAGAGTACTTATATTATTGTAAAAACATATCAGATTGGTGGTGCAGAAATACTTGGGAGTAAACCCATGCTGATTTGAATCATAAATTCCAAATTTTTTACAATTTTGGTCTGTTAGAGACTTCATTACTCATTCCATTAATTTACCAGCCACTGAGGTCTGGCTAATTCGACGATAATTTTGCACAGAACCTCTATTGCCTTTTTTAAATATGGGAGTAACTATTGCTGAATGGAAATCTTTTGGTACAATGCTTTCTTGTAAGAATTTATTGAAAATAATCGACAAAGGTATAGAAATATTTATAGAGGTTTCGATCAGAAACCATGGATGAATACCGTCTGGGCCCAGACTAGTATTTTTTTGTTAGTTTTTTGATAGCCTGTATAATGTCAGTTGGATAGAACCTATGATAATCTATGTGGTGAACTTTAAATGTACTAGTAGGTGATTTTTGAGAGAAGACAGAACAAAAGTACTTATTAAAGAGATTCGATGTTTCTATATCAGATAAAGAGCCATTGGTTATAATGGGACCAGTGGTCCTTGATACACCTTTTTCCCTATTTATATAGGAAAAAAGAGATTTGTGACAGTCTTTTGTGTGAGCTAGTTTAAATTCTAGCTTATTTTTTGCCAATTTAATAGAATTTTTTTAAGTTTTTCACAGATAGTCTGTATTTATGTAATAGAGTAGTTTTAAATGGAACAGAACTATTCTTAAGTTTCCTAAAAAGATTAATTTTTATTTTAATCTGATTTTAATTGTCATGTTGAACCAAGGGGGAATTTTTCCTTTATTATTAAATTTCCTCTTAGATGGAATAAAGGTATTTTCCAAATAATGTACAATGTTTTTATAAAAAGTCCCAAGCTTGTTGTGTTGTACAATTAAGAAGATTAGATTCCCAGTTTATGTTGTGTAAGTATTCATTGATTTTAGAAAAATTTGCTTTGTTATAATTTTTTGTATAGTACAACTTCCATTGTGTAGTTTTAAACTGTTGAATTTCAAAAAGAATAGATGAATGATCACTGGTCCCAAGTGGATCCCAAATTTGTAAAAAGTGGGTTCAGTAACATGTTATAATCCAGTACTAACTGCCACATCTATTAGTCCTTTCTCGGCATAGGACTGTCCTGAGAAAGAGTCCCAGTTAATATGAGGGAGGTCAAATTCACCAAATATCACAGTATGTTGAGATTCTGAAAAATGTTTAAAGAAATTAAAAGTATCAGTTGCGTTATCTGAATTTGCAGATGGAGGTCGATAGATTTTACCAATAGTTATATAGGACTGCTCCTTCAATAAGATTTTAACCCATATACTTTCCAAAGGAAAGGGAGAACACACTTCAAAAGAAGGAATATAATTTCGTATGTACATACAAACTCCACCGACTTGCTTATCTAATCTATTTTTATGATATAATTTATAACCTGGAATTTCTCTGGACCATATTGAGGATGCGTCCCAACAAGTTTCAATTACTCCCACCACACCTATATTTAAAGTTTTATATTTGGCTTCGAGTTCTGCTAATTTGAGTTGGTTTAAATATCTTGCATTCAAAGCTAGGAATTTACATTTAGTTGTAATAATATTTTGGTAAGTATTCAGAGACTTGGGAATAGTGCTTTATTCTTTTTTTGTTTGTACCTGGAGAAACTGAATTTGATGCTGTTACTCGATTGCGTTCATCAGAAGCATGAGTACAGGATGCCCGCACCTGACATTCACTGGGTCTGTGTTGCAACTTTCACTTGAGGGCCACTGCTTTTATTGTGACTTCTTTTTATGTTCTCCTGGTACAGTTTGCAGCAGTTCTAATTTGTACTGGGGAAAAAAAGACAGGACTTACTTATGACGGTACTTGGCAGGACTGGAAAGTCGACAGAAGTTGGGGAGCTGATGATGTGCGCAGGGCCACGTGCCTTTTGTGGAACAGCAGTTCACTGCAGCTGTTTAAATGTGTAATTAAAAAAAAAAAAAAAAAAAAGCTTCATGGTGCGATTTGTGATCAGGGGTTCACTAATTGGGTGCGGACTCTAGATTTCTTTTTTTGGTTTTCAATTTCTGTTTATACCTCCTGCTCAGCCTCTGGTCCTGTCACCTGACCTACCCATCCAGCATCCCCGACCCAGGATGACCCCCCCCATCCTGCCATGGATTGCCCTCCAGGTGGGGATGAAGTGGGGAGGGGGACCCTGGGCTCAACCCCCCAGCCCCGAACCATACCTTAAATCCTGACAGGGGTCCTTCCCGCTGCCGAGGCGCTGATGAGCAAGGACTCATCTCCACCCTCTCATTGGAACTGGGCCAGGGCTAAGCATTTTTCTATGTATGCCCCTGATGTGACTTGCGCATGACGCCAAGACAGAAGCTGACGTCAGCCACGCCTCCCCTGCTGGTGGACTTGGGCAAGCTGTTCCCGCAGCTACCGCCAGTGGCTAGGCTTGCACCGAGTAAGTGCTCGCCCCACCCCCCGGAGGAGACGAGCAGTCCACTGGACGCTCAAGCCTCCTACCCCCGGCTGGCCTTCTGACACCTCGAGTCCATTCCTGAACTCTGGTCACCAGCATCACGAGCGGTAGTGCTACTGCTGCGCTGGTGGACCAACACTAGATGTTTTTAAACTTCTTGTGCCTGGCAGTGGGGGAATTCATTATACACAGCTTTTGTTGGGAGCTGGGTAAATGGCCATGATTGCAAGGGTGTAGTGAAGCCATGTAGACTTTGCAGAGACTTCAGGAGGGAGGTGGGGATTTTCTTTAATGATCTGCCATCATGTGCGTGACTGGACTTAATACTGTGATGTTATTATGTAATAACATCATTGTTCCAGGCACCCACTGACCAATCAGAGGTCAGGAAATTTCTCTGCCATTGTGTAATAGATATTAGTGCACAAAGCCTGATAAATTCATTACACTGGACTGCTGGCAGATTTAGAAAATATTGAGATTCTGGAGGGATGAGTAGAGCAAATGATTTTCCGTTTTCAAAAATGGCCAATTTCGTTTGGCAGAATCTTAAACTCTGCCCCACCTTTAAATTGAGGGCAAATCAGCATGTTTTGTACAAAAAAAGAACTCTGAATGGAGAGTTTGCACAAAAAGCTGATGCAGGAACAGAGGATAAGGAACTTGTTTCCAGTGAGAGGTGTGAGCAGTTAAATGGGTTCTTAAAGGCTAAGGTTGTGGGTTTAGGAGACCAGATTTTCTGCACTACCCAGTCATTGGTCGGGAGGGACAGAGAGGGGAATGCTAGTGGATTGGTAGATGTTTTGGGGGAATTTCAGCTATTGGATGAGGAGCAGGTCCTCGGGGTGGTCATGAGTTTGAGGTGCACCACATGTGCTTTGGACTGTTATATCATTACAATAACGAACCCCCCACAGCGAATCCATTACATCGACAACAACCCGGTTGACATCCACAGTGTCAAACGGGTTGTTGCAGCAATGAATAGATACAGCAACTTCACTGTAAGCCACTCTTCCCCGTAATCTGCTCCCCTTGGAGTTGAGAATCCTTAAGTCCGAGGGGTACGAGGGACAGAGTAGGGTGCGGGGGCCAAAGCCCCCTGCATTACTGCTGAGACGGTCCCCAGTCGTGATCGGGACCTGGCAGCATCGAGGATGTTGGCGGCAATGTGTCGCTGTGGGGGATGGCAGTGAAATTTCATTCGCCGCGACTTGGTGGAACCCTTTGCACATGGACGCACTCAACTGCTCAAGGTGGGGTGGGGGCAGTTGGTTCCAGTGTTGACAGGTATAATTAGTGCTTCTCTGCTGGAGGAGTTTTGCTGGCGCCCCTAATAAAAAATTAATAAAAAAAAATAAATAAATAAAAATAAAGTGCAGTGGTGAATCCCATTCTTAAGAAGGCGTCATTAGACCGGCCCGGTGGCTGTGATGGTTGAGGCACTGGATTCCACACCTTGTGCCACACTGGCGACCCGGGTTTGGGGGTGGATTCTGGTCATCGGGTGGAGGGAGGAGATTGAGCATCTACTGCTGTGCTAGCCAGCCGGCTCGGCGCTGCATTTCTGAAGCTCAGACTTACAACTTTATATTTGTAGCAGCCTAAAATCATTTCTGTTTACACAGAGCGCAGATCAAGACAATATATTTTTCTGCCATGGTGAAGCAGAATAAAGGAGGCATGGGTGGCACAAAGAAACAGCCACCAGCAGAGAGCCAGGCCACAGTGTCTTCAGAAGTGACAGCAGGGGCTGGGGAGGAGGCATCATGGCAGGTTCTCACACTATCTGTGAATGTTATACAGTAATAATATAGTCTAAGCAGTTTTTACCAGACTTCGAGAGCAGGATGTCAAAATTGAGGTCTCCGACAAAAGAACGACCACATCAGACTCTTAGTGTCACCAGCATACTGATGCAAGAAAACACAGACCTGAGGGTCTCAAGAATGCCAGCAGGGCCTTCAGCATCTGGTTGTTTGGACTGCAGGAAAAAGCGAGATGGGTATTTTCTCCGTTCGCCTGGAAGCACAAGTTATCTATGCGTGAGAATGCTGACCTTCCCACAGTGTGAGCACAATACAGGCAGGTATTGTGTACCTCTTCATGGGTGTTTCTGAGGCCCCCGACTCTAGGATTCCAACTCCAGGTCAGAGTTGGTCCGGGGAGAAGGTGGAACACTGGGGGAAGGCGAAGCACAGAAAAAGGACCATTACCATGAATGTCGCCATAATGGTCTTTTTTTGTGTTTTGCCGTCGGGGGTGTCGACAACAAGGGGTGATACGGTTCCTTCAGGGTTGGCTTCCGGGGATACTTCATCTAGACCATGAGAATATTTCACAGTACCTCATAAAAGCATACAAAATTTCCCCTTGTTGTATGGAACAAGTTCGTGACGTGCACCGCACCATCTTAATAGTGATTACTGAAGTGGTCATAAGAGACTCCATTTTGAAAGCCTCTTGGGATTCCCAGAAATTGAACTTTGAGCGATCTACCCTTAATATATTTCCAGATCTTCCGTATGCGATCCGCTCCAGGAGGAAAAAATTTACTAAGTCCAGGCTAAGCTGAAAAACTTTGGGTTCGGCATTCTTTACTAATGATGACTAGGCTCTGGATTTCCTACAGTGTACACACACATCAATTTACTGATGTGGTAGAAGCCGGTAAATAGGCAGAAACAATTGCCGCAGAATTTGAGCTGGCAAGGCAATGAGAGCTGCTTGAATCCTATGAAGAGACTTGATCTGGGACTTCCACTAAGAAACATAACAAGTGATGGCAGTAAAAGACCCATGGTCCATCCAGTCTGCCTGAATTCCCTATTAAATTCTGGGATCTACTCTCCCTCTAGGGTCCTGGCCCTCCCCAACCCCCCTATTCTTCTCCTCCCAGTTTCTGATAGAAACATAAATATCTACGTTTGAAAAGGATTTGCCATTGCTCTTTCTGGGCAGCCTGTGCCTCAGTGCTTTTGTGCTGAGGTTCTTTGTCTTTGCCTTTTAGATACCTCTTTTAAGGTTGATACTTAGGTTCTGGACTGGAGTGACTCTGCAGGGAAGCAAAAAAAAACAACTAGTAGTGCTATGTATTAATGTTAGTATGAGATAGTGTGTTTCACTATTTTTTTCTGTTACAGGTGGTGTTTCACTGTGTGGATAATCGGACCGTTTGCTTTTAATACTACCGACATTAACAATGGCATCCACCACATGTCCCAGTTTGCGACTCTTAGTTAGTGCAAAATTCGGTAACCTGAACTGTGGGGAAATTCTTGATGTATTATATCAGAGCTCATTGTACACAGACTCTTGCACCAATGATTTGGTTTTACCAATGTTGGACTTCTCCTTTTTTTGTACTATGTGGGGTTCTGTATACAGTAGGTATTTGTAAGGATGGTTAAAATGTGTCTGTGCTGTTCCTTTTTGATAGTCAGGAGGCTTCCTGATGTTGTACTTGTTGTTTGAGCTTTAGTTTAAGCACCGCTAATGGTTATGTGTTAAACATATTTTTCAGGATATCGTGTTTTGAGGGCGACCACATCACAGCTCAGTGCTGGATTAAAATCACTGTCTGCATTTAAAAGATGAGATGGATTCAGGATGTAACAGATAAGGGGGAGTAAGGACAGATTCACAATGTAACAGATAAGGGGAGTAAGGGCATATTTTACTACCATTCTGTATAATTTACTACCACTTTATGATTTTAGGAATTTGTTTCCCACTCTACACAGTTACAGTATGTTGGTACATTCGCTTACAGTTGGCATACAATGCTATGAGCTATGTATCCACACACTAACAGAGTTTAAGCAGTAGAGGTGAGGACAGAAACAAGATCAGTATCAGTGATGAACAGTGCAGGTGAGCGTTTCAGGAGTGGCTCAGTGGCTGGCCAGAAGGGCAGTTGCAACACAAAAAAAAAATTTATAAATAGTGTCACAGCACTGCATTGCCGTAAGTAGGGAAGTATATCGAGACACCACAGCAGTATCAAAGAGAGTCAGTTACTGCAGTCACTCAGTGAGTTTTAGACTTGGATTACAGGTTGGGGGGGGCGACAGGTTAAGTAAGTAATAATACCCGACAGGGTGGGTGTTATTGAGGATATAACGGACTGCCCAGGAGTAATGAGGCCCGGCGCGCGGGGCGGAGGCATATAACCCTGGAAGGTCCGTTATATCCCATAACGCCACCCTGGAGAGTATTATTACACTAGATAGTGGGATTACTTTTTTTTTTTTTTTTTTAGATAATGCTTTGATTAGAAAAACAGTGTTAAATATTATTATTATTATTATTGTTATAAATGAACAGAAAATTGGGTTGTGTAAAATAGTCCTTTGCCGCTAGAGGGTGCTGCTGTTTTTGATATGTGTTTTTTTTTTTCAGTGGCGTGTTGAGAGAGAGAGAGAGCGTCGAAAGGATAGGAAGTAAATGAGTGTGAGCGTGGTTGGGAGACTGAATGACATGGTATTGGCGACTTAGAAGAGGAGCTCAGATGTGAGGCAGGAAAGTGATTTTTAATATAAGAAACAATATGCAGAGTTACTTTGGTGTTTCAGCTGCTGTTTCTTTAGTGCGCGACTGTGGGTAGAATGAACCCGACTGGGTGGTAAAAGGTAAATGAGTGAGTGCAGTTGTCAGACTGCCGGAAATGTTTTTAGCGGTTGAAACGTGGAGTACAGGCTTGAAGAAATATGAGGTTAAAAAAAAAAAAAAAAAAAAGAGAACTACTATTTTGCTTTTGCCACGATTTCTGTTTTAGGTGAGGGTGGGCAGAATGCAACGTGGGTATGTTGGGGGGTCATAAACAGCGAAACAAAAAAGACAAATGGCGCTGGCGAGATTTAAAATTCGGTGTGGCGAAGGATACTGTTGGTAATAGGGCATCCCGAAGTGGGACTTTTTTTTAAGTGGGCCGTTGTTAAGTAATAACAGCCTGGGTGGCAGGCTGTTTCAGCCAATCAGGATGTGAGTTTTGGTTTACCCATTTTCTAATGGATGGTATCACTACTACTTAGGGGAAAATACTACTAGGTGGAAGAAGCTAGCAGTTAGTACTTCCCAGACCAACCAGTGATCTGGACCACTGCAGATTGCCATCATTTTGTAGAATGCAGCTAATGCTGGTATTATATTATGTGGTGTTTATGGATATGTAGTTATTTTTCCAGCTTGCTTATGCTTCTTTTTCCTGATATCCATTGACATCATTAACAATATCCCCCCTTTTTCTGCCATTCTAAGGGTGCCTTCTATCATTTCCTCCCCCTGAGACGGAGATCTGTATACAACCCCGATGTGGATTGTGGTGCCATTTCCTGTCTCCAAGGTGACCCACAGTGCCTCCTCTCCTCCCTGTCTAGCAAGGCATTTGACACATTCCCACACAAAAGATTAATATACAAGTTAGCCAGCCTGGGAGTGGGTCCCAAGATGACAGCCTGGATAAAGAATTGGCTGGAGAATAGGACACAGAGAGTAATAGTAAATGGAGTCCACTCAGAAGAAAGGGGGGTTACTAGTGGGGTACCGCAGGGTTCAGTATTAGGACCGGTCCTCTTCAATTACTTTATAAGCGACATTGCAGATGGACTGGAAGGAAAAGTATGTCTCTTTGCAGATTACACAAAGATCTGCAACAGAGTTGATGCACAAGGTGGGGTGGAAAGGATGAGAAGGGACTTGGCAAGGTTAAAGGAATGGTCAAATGTATGGCAGCTTAGATTCAATGCTAAGAAGTGCAAGGTAATGCACCTGGGAAACAAAAACCCAGGGGAAGAGTACACAATGGGGGATGAGACACTAACAACAACAAAAATGGAAAGGGACCTGGGGGTAGTCATATCAGATGACCTAAAGGTGGGCAAGCAATGTGAGAGGGCAGCAAGGAGGGCTGGGGGATACTGGGATGCATAGGGAGAGGCATCACCAGTAGAAAACAGGAAGTTATTATCCCTCTGTACAGACAGCTGGTCAGACCCCATCTGAGTACTGCGTGCAGTTCTGGAGACCCAATCTCCATAAAGACATAGACAGGATGGAAGCTGTCCAGAGGAGGGCAGCCAAAATGGTGCAGGGTCTGCACGGAAGACACATGAAGAGAGACTAAAGGAGCTTAATATGTAGCCTTGAGGAAAGGAGGGAGAGGAGACATGATAGAAACATTCAAGTACCTCAAGGGAATCAACAAAGTCCAAGAGGTAGCATCTTTCAAAAAGAGGTGTGCAAGAACAAGGGCACAATTTGAAGATGGGGGTGGCTCAGAGGTAATTTAAGGAAGTTTTTTTTCTACAGAGGGTTGTGGATGCATGGAACGGCCTTCCGGAGGAGGTTGTGGAGTCAAAAACAGTGGTGGAATTCAAGCATGCATGGGACAGTCATAAGGCCATTCTAGGGGGTGGGGGTAGGAAGAAGTAGGCTGCTGGTTAACTAGGATCTGCAGCTTATCCATTAGGTAGGGAAATGGGCAGACTGGGTGGGCCAAGCGGTCCTTATCTGCCATCAAATTCTATGTTTCTATGTTTAGTCTTTGGTAACAGGATAAGGCCCACTAGGCACAAGTGCCTGTTTTCAGGGGCGACCTGGGAGCACTGGGCGGTTAAGTGACTTGCTCAGAGTCGCACAGTATGCATGCGGAGGTTGTGAGAATCAAACTTGGGTCTGGTCTGCTGGATGTATCGAGCTCGTTCACACCTTGTTCCTCTAACCTCTAGTACCCTTTACCCTTCAGTTCCGTTGCTTTGATCCCCTCCTTTAGGTAGAGAGCTACTCTTCCTACTCTTTTACCCTCCCTGTACCTCCTGTAGATTGTGTACCCTAGCATATTGACATCTGAGTCATGTTTAATGTGGTACTATTAGAGGCTGTAACAGACCTAAGAAACAAAATAGAAGGTTTTAAAATGGAATTTTTTGGAAAACTGAATGAAATGCAAACTCACATTGCTGAAGTACGATTAATACATACTGAAAGGAATCTGTCTTTTTCTACAATAACTATTACAGAAAGTCCAGGTGGAGCCAGGGGAGAAAAAGAAAAATAGGAAAGTTAAAGGAAAAAAGACTTAAAAGACAGAAAAAGGCATTTGTAGAAAAAGTTAAATAAGACACAAATAACCAAGGCAGGAAAAACAACTCATGGAAAAACAGACATCAGTAGAGGAGAAAGGCATACTGTCCTATAGGGAGACACAAGAGAACCTGGAAGTTGTGGAACATACGAAAGAAAGGTTGAGGAAACAACAACTGCAAGAACAGATAGATGTTAAGTTATTCACTAAAAATACCACCAACAGCTTAATCTGGTTCAAGGTCAGTTGGCATTCATCTGTATCCCCCTCTCCTGGGTCGTGCCTGAAAATAGGCAGGATTTGTCTAGTGCACTTACCCGGTCAACAAAAACTAAATAAATAAATAAGTGTACAAAGAAAATAACATACAGTAATGATCAGGTTGCCTATAGTAACAACACATCAAAAGTTGAAACACAAATAAATTTACAGGACACGAAACGACAAATGGAAGAAGATGTGAAAGATACAGATAACAAAGTTACTTTACAGAATAAACCTGAAAACCACATACTATTGTAGGAAATGAAACAATTATGTGATTAGTTGATATCTTTGTAAAAGAAAATGAGACACAACAGAGATTTAATAAGAATTTTATTTCATGCAGCTTAAAGAGTTTGAACTTGAAAGAGAATATAACGGTGGTTAGAGAGCTAGATAATACAGATAACCCAGTGTATGTCATAGTAACAAGCTTTAATTTTGCAAAACAAGTATGGTTTTAAAAAAAAAAAAAAAAGATGACTGTTGCATTAGGAATAGTCATTGAAGCACCAGTCACATGGAGAACTAGTGACAAAATTGTTTTCAGCACAGATCGGAAGTAAAATTGACTATAAAATCCTTCAGTATTCTTTTTTATCCCTACAATGGGACTTTGTTTTGCCAGGATAGAAGCAAGCGTGGAGGTGGTGTAGCCTTATATACTCTCCAGTCTCTCTCCCCCTTCATCATTCACAAGGAGGTTTTTCCCTCCCATGAACTACTCCTACTAAAACTCTCTCCCTTCTGCCACCCCAGTTTTCGTAGGAGTCCTCTACATCTCCCTCAAACCCTCTCTCCCTCCTCCTTTCCAAACACCATTTCCTCTCTCGTCTCCCTTTCCGCCTCAGGTGATCTCATCCTTCTTGGTGATTTTAATTTAAATTGGCTATCCCCCGTTTCAAATCCCATTGTCCAATCAGTTGAATCCCTAAACCTCACGCAGCTAATCACCGAATCCACCAGGCTCAACCCTTGTACTGGTAATCACTCCGTCCTGGACTGGGTGCTGTTCTCCCACCCTCACTGGATCACAGCTGCTGGAATACTCCCTGACTCATTCAGCGACCACTGCCTAACATACTGCGTTAGGGAGGTCCCCCCCCCCCCCAGTCCTTACCCAGATACATCTGGCACAGGTCCCTCAGGTCCCTTGTCACTGAGGCCCTTATTGAGGATCTTTCCTTCTCTGACTGGTCCGTTGTATACACCGTACGTGAAATCAACAAAGCGAGCATATAAGGCTACACCACCTCCACACTTTCCCCCTTCTCAAAACAGTTTATAAAAAAAACAGACACACACCCTGGATCTCCCAAGCGCTACTCGACCTGATGCACCACGTGACAATCTCTGGTACAAGGTTCTGGACTCTCGACTTCTCCATGACAGGCAGCTGTACAGAGAGGCTACAAACAAATGCACTTGTGCTAGCCATCAAGACTGCTTATTATCACCAAGCCCTCACCTCCACATGGGTCCCGGTTTGTGACTTCTGGAAAAATATTAAGGAACACAGTGGGAAAGTGGTATCCCCCCACCTCAACTGTCTGTTGATGGCTCCATTATTCAGGACTCCCTGGCCATTTCGGACACCTTCTCTGATCTCAGTAGCATCCTTCCACCTAACGTTTTTGACCTTCCTGCACTGCCTGCACCCTGCAGTTGTCCCAAATAGGACAACTTGATCTGGCCATCCATCTGAACAAAGATATTGATTGACCAACTAATAGAGTGGCCTGCACCTTGCAATCAGATGGAAGGGCAAATGGATTATTCAGACCACCTAGAGGGCATGTTAAATATATTGCAAAATTAAAAATAAAAGAGCTTCATTATTTGCATTTAAACTTTTTTAGTTACCTACAACTTAAGGCTAACTATGCTTTTTTTTTTTTTTTTAAATACAGAAATGTCTTGAAAGTGTTTCTGCTGTTAGTTGAATAAGAGCCAGGGTTTAACCACAAGCTATATTCTGGGTCTATCAAGACAGGTGGTTAAGCATTTTAATTTCAGTAGAACCTTCTGTTTGCAATAGTGCACTCTGAAGCTTAAAAATTAAATGACTATGATCTAAATGTTAAACAGTTTTTACAAGTTTTAAGCTTAATGGGTTATCTGCCTTAAGAATAAGAATATTGCTACATTATTTGCATTTTACATTTTTTAAGATTTCTCACAATTAAGAGATATAAAAAGAGTCTGAGAAATGGTGCTTTCTGATTGGCTGATAACATTCTAACAGCCTTATGTTGATCTTTTATTAACATACATGTAGAGCTTAACCATATGCCGAACATGGTTTAACACTGGTTAAAAAACAGTTTTATATAATAGCAATAAGGCACTCCCAAGGGTTATGTTAAGTAAGCATTAAGCCACGACGAAGGTGGCATCTAATGCTGGATTGATGCAAGGTTGGGAGGGTTGTTGCCGGGCGGAGGCTGAGGCGGGCAGCTGTAACCGCCATCAATCGCGTGAGATGCCACCGAGTGGCTTAATGCGCTTGTTACATGGGCCGCGCGATGATGGAGTCGCCAGCAGCCTATTTCGTCTGCCTTCACCAAGATAACACAGGGAATCGGAGTTCTGAGGAAACATTTTTCCTGCACTTTCAAGTCTACTTACAAAACAGCATTAAGACGCTGATGCAGTCAAAATATTCACTACCTCTAAGGAACGGTAATAGTGTGGCTCAATGCCAATGCAGAACATGTCTGGATCCGCGTGGGTATTTCTTTAGTGCCACGCGTTGGAGGTCTCTGCTGCACTGCTCACTTGCCACAGTGCGCGATTGCTCCCAAATTAACATGCAGACCGGGTCACTTCCCCTTGCCTCTCCCACAGTCGTCTGACCTCGGGCGCTGCATCTTGTGCACCATGTGCTGTTAGTGCCTCTCTGGTGTACTGCCTTCTGCTCTGCTGCACTCTGCGTGTAGCTCGTCTCCCTCTCTCTCTGCCACACTTGCCTATCTAACACTTGCTCCCCACCTGTGCCCAGTGGTGCTAAGCTAGGGGTCTGGCTTACTTTGGTACTACCATTCTCAACACGGCATCTATCGTGGATTAATACCCGCTCCGACTTGGAACCCGTGATGCCGTTTCACCAATCGCTAGTGCACATTCCAGCACTCTGATTATTGCCATGTAACAATGGTCAGTTAATCACCCTCTAGGGGCATGTGGTACTCGGCTATGCCTCGTGCAACATTACACCCCTAGAGGGTGATTAACAGACTATTAACATAACCCCTGGTCATGTTATATTGCATAATTCCTTTCTTCATTCAGCGGTGTTTTAAGATGTCTTTGTTGCCAATTTAGACTGTGTGTTCATAAACAAGATCTGGGACGTAACCACAACCCAGTTCAGCTAAGCTGAGTGCTGAGATGGTATCCTACCCTTTCTATTAAAGCCTTAATGCCATGTTCTCCATGACGTCCGTTTTTACCATTGTAACTTCTGCAAGTCTAGCAGTCACCTTGTCAGATATAAAAGTCAGTCCCTAACACAGACAAGGTAGGAGAGGAAAAGCAAGACTGCCAGAGCAGCGCAGTCTCTTAGGATGTCAGCTTGAACATCTGGGTACTTGTGGTGGGTAAGGTTGCCTTTATCCCTGTTATATAGAAGCAGGAACAAAGTTAATGCTTGGCTTTATTTATTTTACTATTGCGTCTAAAGTAGAGGGCCTGCCCCTCCGTCGTGATTGTTTAAACTGTTTTTGGTTGCACTGCTGTTATGTAATGTTATTTCATTATCTTAGATACAGTAAAAATCATAATTACAACATGGCATTCTCTGGTATTTCTTCTCAACCAAATATGAAAGAAAAACAAGATGAAACTATATATTTAAGAGATACAATTACTCATCAGGCAAAAGAATTGCAATAAAGGTTTAGGGTAAGATCATTTTTACTTCACTCCCCGGAATGCCCACCTGTGCCCATCCCACAGGCAAATATCCCTCCTTTTCATCTCTGGATCATATTTACCCGTGCTGCCAGGAGATAACTATCCAAAATACTGGGCAAGTTTCACCATAGCAGTGACTTCCTGGACTTAAAACCCCTTTGCTTCACCCTTGACAAGGTTCTTTCCCCACTAACTAAAATACTAAACCTGTCCCTCTGTCTTGGCCAGTTCCTGACTCCCTGGAAATGTGCGGTAATTACCCCCATTCTAAAAAGTGGCGACAGCTCCTCACCCAACAACTACCGCCCCATTTCTATTCTACTCCCTCTCTCTAAGGCACTGGAAAAAATCGTATCTGATCAGAAGTAACCAGAAGGAGAAGAGATCAGATCAGTTCCAGTACAGTAGCTTCTTCTTGCTGATTTTACATTGTTTCTTGTGGATTTTACTTAGTAGAAGGTTATTTTTTTCTTTCTTACTAATTCTAAGGGGCTAGCAGGGTATTGTTTTGGGGCTGTTGGAATTTTGAAACCTATTTTGGTGGCTATAAGTGGGCTCATTTGTTTGATGCTTCACTGTGTAGCAGGCTGTGTTTGGGGAGGCCTATTTTTTCTGGTTTAAAACCTATTTGGTGTGATTTTATTGGGGCTGTTTCTTTGAATTGGAGATTTATATCTTCTAATTTCAAGCCTATTTTCATGTGTTGTTGGTGAGGCTATTTGAATTAGAGACCTGTTTCTTTTGGTAGCAAACCTATTTTTTGTGCTTTGAGTGGAATTGTGATTGCTGTTTGCTGGCATCACTAGCTTGCAGTGCTTGGAGGTGCAGTGAGGGGCAGACACAGGGCTGATGCACTCTAGTGAGAGTCGGGTGTGGGCTCGAATCCCACCCTCCCCCATCCCTCCTTCCCTAGAGCACAGCTCATTTATAGGGGAACACCTGCTCTGCAATTGGAGGAAGAGGCTTCAGGTGCAGCTCATGTAGTTCTCTCCACTTGGGGTTGGGTTTAAAGGCTGGGGGGGAGCTTAGGGAGTTGTAAACCTCCCCTATAAGCTAACTCTTAAGGCTAATAAGTCAGGTGGGGAAAAGGTCAGCCACCCAAGCGTTGCAAGTTTAAAAGTCTGTATGCTGTATGGGGGGAATCGCCTAGATATAGGTACTGGTAGCTCGAGAAACTGTAGAGCCACTGAGTTGGCAATTTGGCCTAGAAAAGACTGCTGTGATGATGGGGAAGGGATCACATATCACTAGAGCAGGTATCTTTGGGCAGGTGGTTGGGTGCACAGGGTGTGGTGCGGCCATGATACTGGACTGGGCTTGGAAGTTTGGGGGATGCCCAGTGTACTACCAGCTGGCACAGCTTAAGGAGGAGTTAGAGGGGACCTGAAGGCAGCTGGGGTGGGAGGATTGGAGAGGTAGGAGGCAAGTGGTCACCTACATGGAAGCACTAGGTGCTGGGGCCTCCCAAGCTGGTGGAGAAGTGAAGAGAGGTGCTCACACTAGGAGAGGAGGGAAGGGGGGGTACACAGGGGGCTCTGGGGACCTTGGCAGATGAGGCCGAAAAGGTGGAAATTTCCACAGCAGTAGGCAAGAGTCTGGGGGTGTCCAAAGGAAACAGAGAGAGGCAGTAGGGACAGGAGGACACTAGGGGATGGGCTAGTGCTCACAAATCTTTTAACCCTCAACGCCCATTGGCAGAAGAGGGGTGTGTGGGGGAGGGAGAGGAGGAGAAGGATGATGATGCTGCTGGTGAAGCTGGGGCAGGGACAGACAGAACGGATGAAGGGGGCAAGGGTGCAATAAAGGGGGTCCCGGACAGGATGGGAGAAGCAGGGTAGGAGGGGAGAAGAAAAAGGAGGATCAGGGGAACAAGGAAGAGGCCGATGGTATGGAACAGGGGAGCACGACAGGCAGGAAGGCACAGGACATAAATGGGTTGATAGCGAGCAGAAAGCCAAGTAGGCAGATGGATAGGATGGATGGATTAGTAAGGAGTGGGGAAAGAGATGCAGAGAAAGATACTTGGGTGGGGGAATAAAGAAGGCCAGGACACGGGTAGAGGAGGTGACCAGGGACAATAGTGAAGGGGCTACCTTCAACACCCAGATTGTGGGAGGTGCAGGGAGCCATTTGAAGGGAGAATCCAGACGAAGGGATGAGGAGGGGCATGGAAGGAGAGGGAACCCAAGGGGTGAGCAGGAGGACAAGGGGGAGGTTAGAGTACTGCTGTTGGGGGACTCCATGATCAGAGGCATCCAGTGGGAGGGGCAGGAGGAAGGTAAAACCTGTCTGATCAGAACCAAATACCACCCAGGCCTGACAGTGCACAAGGCCAAGCATGAGTTGTATTCACTGGCAAGGGAATGCGGGGAGACCCCGGACATTCTAGTGCACTTGGGGACAAACGACATAAATGGTAATAGTGAACTAGAAATTCAGGCAAGGTTCCGGGAGTTGGCCAGGGTGTGCCTTTCCATAGGCTGTAAGATCTCCTTTTTGGAAATCCTGACGGTGCCAAGGGCTAGTGGGGAAAACAAGATGAAGATTAGGAAGATAAATCAGTGGCTTAGGGAGTGGTGTGGGGAATTGGGGTATGGCCTGGTGGGGGACTGGGGGGGGGACCTGGGAGGATAAGGGGCTGTACACTAGGTACAGGCTTCACCTTAATTTGGAGGGGAAGGAAATCCTAAAGCTCAAACTAGTTGGGTTCATCAGCGAAAGGTGGGGTTTAAACTTGTGAAGGGAGGAGGGATCAAAAAAGGGGCAGTGCCAGCAGGTATGATGAATGAGGGACATGGTCTCCACTCCTCTAGGGGGCTAGGGAGATAAGGAAATGAGTCACCAGGTAGGGTGCAGGAGCTGAGAAATGGGAGCTCAAGGGGGAAAAGGGGTGGAGAGTCGTCCTGATGAATGCAAGGAGCTTAGGAAATAAAATGCCTGAGCTCCAGGCGATGCTAGTTGAGGGGGGGAGGTAGATGTGACAGCGGTCACTGAGACCTGGGCCACTCAAGGGCACAAATGGGACCTAAATCTGGAGGGCTACACTGTGTTCAGAAAAGATTGGGGGTCGGAAGGGGTGGTGGTTTAGCACTGCTAGTCAGAAATGGCATGGGTATTGGAGGGGTAGAGGAGGGAGAGGGGAACGTGGAGGCTATTTGGGGCCCCTTGCTGACACAGGGAGGTAAGAGAGTAAAGGTCGGAGTGGTATACAGACCACCAGCACTGGTGGAGGTCCTGGAAGAAAGTTTGGTGGCAAATATCGAGGGACACTGTAGACTGGGAAAGGGAAGGGTAGTGGTAATGGGGGACCTCAACATGCCAGGAACAGACTGGGGGACTATGACATCACCAGTGACCAGAGAGCAGAGGCTGCTGGATGTCTTCCAGGATGCGTTTCTGACACAACAGGCAGGTGAGCCAACTAGGGAGGCCCCGGACACTGGATGTGGTCCTGGCGGACAGTGATCAGATTAGGGGCCTAGAGGTGAGGGACCCGTTGACTGGGAGTGATCACTCCACAGTCTGGTTCTTCCTGGACCTGGGGGGGTGGGAAGCTGAACAAGGATGGTAGTAACTGACTTCAGGGGTGCAGATTTCAGGGAGATGGGAAGGATTCTTAAAGATTGTCTGGACAGGATAAGGCCGGATATGTATGCCGACAGCAGGTGGGGGATCATTAGGAGGGGAATACAGGCGGTTACCAGATCCTGTGCAAGGGAAAGGTGTAAGTTCGGTAAGGCCAGAAAACCCTGCTGGTAGAACCGGGAGGTACAGGAGGTGGTGAGGGAAAAGAAGGCTGCCTATAGGCGCTTTAAGTGCTCAAGGTATAAAAGGGATCAGGGGGAATATGAGCTGACAGCCAAGAGAGTCACTAGGGTGGTGAGAGCAGCTAAGGCAAAAAAGGAGCAGTCCTTGGCCAGTGGGATCCGGAGGGGACAAAGGGTTCTTTAGATACATTGGGGAAAAAGGAAAGTAAGGGGCAGATCAGCAAGATAAGGACAGGGATGGTTGGACACAGGAGGCGGGGAACAGGCAGAAGTCCTAAATGAGTACTTTACCTCAGTTTTACTGGGGTGGAAGGTTATGTCTTGCAAGGGAGGCGGGGCAAATCGGAGCAACGGTAGGACCAGTAGAGACCGGGCCCTGATGGGTTTGGAGAAAGGAGTGGCCACCACAGACAGGTGGAGGCCCAGCAGTGCAGGGGTGAAAAGGGGAGACGGAGGCTGGAACCGCAGAGAGAGTAGCTTAGCCCTTGGGTTCCTTCGGACGGAGAAAACACGTGGGCCAGATGAATTGCATCCCAGGGTGGTGAGGGAACTGGCAGATGACCTGGCAGTCCCTCTAGCGGAGCTTTTCAGTATGTCTCTGAGGACTGGGTGGGTGCCCCAAGACTGGAGGGTGGCCCATGTTGTGCCGATCCACAAGGGGGGATCAAGAGAGGAGGCGGGAAATTACAGGCCCGTTAGCCTGACATTGGTAGTCGGCAATGTGATGGAGGGTATTGTCAAGGAAAGGCTAGGGGGGTTGCTGGAGCAAACTGGGTACTTGGACGATAGTCAGCATGGCTTTGTCACGGGAAGATCGTGCCAGACAAATCTTGTTGAGTTCTGTGACTGGGTGACGAGGGCCCTGGACCAGGGTATGTCAGTGGACATCCTCTTTATGGACTTTAGAAAGGCATTTGATTCGGTACCCCACAGTTGCCTGCTGGCTAAGCTGAAGGAAATGGGGGTAGGGAGATCGTTGTTAAGATGGATAGGAAATTGGCTCTCTGAGCATACTCAGAAGGTGGTGGTTGGAGGGTTAGCCTCATCCCCAAGGTGAGTTACTAGTGGGGTTCCCCAAGGGTCAGTGCTGGGGGCACTCCTGTTCAATGCCTATATCTCAGACATCAGGAGGGGGATCAGGAGTGAGATGAGTCTCTCTGCAGATGACTCAAAGCTGGATGCAGTAGTGGTTGGGGTGGAGGGGAAGGTGGCCTTACAGGAGGACCTGGAGGCTCTGGATAGGTGGTCGGGAAAATAGAAACTAAAATTCAATGCGGGGAAGTGCAAGGTTCTGCACCTGGGAGTCAGAAATCCAGGCCAGGGGTATACCCTGCGAGGACACATGATTCAAGTCACGGAGGGTGAGAGGGACCTGGGGGGTAATGATAGATGTCAAAATGAACAACTCGGAGACCTGTAGGAGGGCAGTGGCAAGGGCAAATAGGATGCTGGGATGCATCGCCAGGGAGATTACCTCCAGAAAGGCGGAAGTGATCCTTCCACTGTACAACTGCTTGGTTAGGCCACACCTCGAGTATTGTGTTCAGTTTTGGAGACCACATTTAAGAGGGACATTACACTCTTAGAGAGGATCCAAAGGAGGGCAACCAAAATGATCTGGGGCCTGTGGAGAGGCTCAAGGAGCTCGACATGTAAACCGTAGAGGAGAGGAGGGACAGGGGGACATGTTAGAGGTCTTTTAAGTACATGAAAGGGATCAATAAAGGAAGCCCAGTCAGGGTGCTCCAAAGAAAGGAGGGTGGGGCAACAAGAGGTCACGGGTGTAAGCTGGAAGGGGGCAGGCTCAGAGGGGAGAGGAGGAGATGTTGTTATTTCACTGAAAGGGTGGTGGAGCCATGGAATGCACTGCCCAGGGAGCTGGTAGAGGTGAAGACTGTGGACAGTTTTAAGAGGGGATGGGACAGGTACAGGGGGAGGGTAAATCTGACCAGCCCCAATACAGGTGGAACATCTGGGACTGGGGACAGTATAACCCGAAGGGGGACACCAAAATCGGCCGTCAGCGCGGGTGCTGAAAATTGAGCAGACTCGAGAGACCATTAGGCCTATTCTGCTGGCATTTTAGTATGTTAGTGTGTTAGCTTGCTGACTACCTATCTACGCATAACCTGCTATGCCCCACACAACACGGCTTCCGTAGGGGCCACAGCACCACTACAGCTCTCCTCGAGTATACCTCCTACATGCACCATGCCCTTGACCATGGACACTTGGTTGGATCAGTCTATATTGATCTAACCAAGGCATTCGACACCGTCAACCATGCCTTGCTCCTCAACTCGCTTCCCTCTTTGGGCCTCACCCGGAAGTCCATCTCCTGATTCGCAGACTACCTCTTTGGAAGAACCCAACAAGTTAAGATTGGCACCACCCTTTCCACCAACTGTCCTGTTCTCTCTGGAGTCCCCCAAGGCTCTATACTCTGTCCCCTCCTCTTTAATCTTTTTCTTAACTTCCTTCCCAGTTCCTGCTCCGGTAAACTGCTTCTTTACACAGACAACACAGTCATTTTCGGAAGCCACCCCCAACCCCTCTCGCTCCAACATACCCTCCGGGACCTGTTTACTGAAATTGAATCTTGGTTTGTGGCCCACAGGCTAATCCTCAACTATTTAAAAAAAAAACAACAAAAAAAAAACTATGATCTTTACTCACTGCCAGAATCAGTACTGTGACTACCACTTGAACAACCGTAATTCCCTAGGCGCCCCACTTGAGCAAGTCTCAATCTTCAAATATCTGGGTATAACCCTTGACACTTCCTTCACCTACCATTTTCACATTCAGCACCTATCTTCCATCCTCAACTCCAGGCTTGGTCTCCTGTACCGCCTCAAGCACTGCCTCATCCCCAAAGCTATTCGCCTTGCCGTATCCTCCTCGGTGCTCTCTCTTCTGAACTATGGAATAGTAATATACAGCACAGTGGACTCGACTGTCCTTAGTCATGTCAAAACTACCTTGAATAAAGCCTGTCGTCTGGTGCCTGGATGCGACAGACTCACTCACACATGTGATCTTTACAGGATTACCAATTGGCTAAATTTCGATGGGAGACATACAGTAAATACCACACCTGTCTTCTTGCAAAGAGAATTCTTCTCAGGCAAGCCCCGGACTTCACTCACTTATCCAATCAGCCCCTACATGCAGAGCCTCTAGAAGCGCCACCAGGTTCTCCCTCACTGTTCCCCGCTGTAGAACCTCCTTGTGCCAAAGGGCTTTCCTCCACCGGGCCTTCCTCTGGCTCAATGGCCTCCCTCTCTTTTGAACCCAAGCTTGGCTTTTTAAAACTAACGTTAAAAACGGTCTCCTTGAGCTCTCATCCTGTGACTGCACCTAGCCCTCTCCCATCCCCACTGACTCTTGATCCTGGAGGCCCTCCCTGGGCTCTTTATGTCTTTGTATCTCTGTAGAATGTATAGTACCATTTGATGCTGGGTTAATCTACTTACTCTAGATCGTATTATGTTGTATATACTCACTGTAAATGCTGGGTCTACTGGCCCCACAATGTTTTCTTGCTTCACTATACTGCAGTGTACCTATGTTTAACCTCTGTATTAATGACGTGAAGCCTTTGCAAAGGAGTCTATGACTGAAAGGTTGGAATTCCGATTATGTGATAAATAAAATTAAAATAAATAAAAAAGGCCCTGTCCCTTTTCATATCCATTTTCAACAAGGTTTGGAACCCACAAGCCCCTCTCGAAAAGTTGAGAGTCAAGCATCTCCACCATCCAGGGATCACACCTAACCTCATCGAGATGGTCAAGTCTCTAGATCTTGTATGGGCTAATTTCAAGTCCACCCATGCCGACGCTGATTTACAGTTCTACATATCACTTAGGGACTCCTGCACCAAGGTAGTTTGAGCAGCCAAGGCCCTCTACTACAGGACCAACCTTCAGACCAACCTAAGCTCCCTGGCCAAATTCTGGAAAGTGCTGCACTCCTTATTCAAATCTCCAGCCCAGTACCGCCCCCCTTCCTTTAAGTAGATGACTCGCTGGTCTCCAACCAACTATCCATTACCTCTCTCTTCAGCCGCTTTTTCACCACCTGTGCCTACCCAGCCATCCCTTTCCTGACCTCCCTTCAGTTGCCTCACCTTCTCCTTCAGATTCGTTTAGCTTGTCCCCAGGAAATCCTCCAGGCTCTGTCTCTGAACCCTTCAAAACACAGCCCCAACTGTCTAGATCCTAAACTCCACCAGCTATATGCCCTGGCTATAACCCTCCCTCTCATGCATCTTCTAAATATATTGTTTCCTCTCTGCACCATCCCCCAAGCCTGGAAAATGGTCAAAGTCCTGCCACTCCACAAAGGAGGTGATCCCTCCTCCCCTTGCAACTACAAGCCAATCTCCCAACTCCCCTCCCTAGCAAAACTCCAAGAATCCCTTGTGCATGCCAGGCTCAGCCACCTTCCTTGACTCCTCATCTTTTCTCTCCCTTGCGGCCTGGTTTTAGAAAAAAACACTCCACCATCTCCTCTGAGTGACAGACTCCATTCTCTCAGAGATGGATAAAGGTCTCATCACAGCGGCCATTTTCATTGATCTGGCTAAAGCGTTCGATTTGGTTTCCCACCACCTTCTCCTTAACAAGCTGACCTCAGCAGGTCTCGCCATCCCCAACGTGATTTGGTTTTGCCCTCTCTGCTCCTCTGACGAGGGATTGCTGGAGATTCCCAGGGTAGTTTGACAACATTGGGAGCTAGATTGTTTGTTTGCTTTTGCTGCTCCGACCTTGTGGAATTCTCTACCTCGTCTGGTAAGGGAATGCCAGTCCGTTGAAGCCTTCAAATCTGCCTTGAAAACCTATTTATTTGAATTGGTTTACACTGATACTTAAACTCCTGCTTTGATGATTTTAGAAAAGTGGTTCTGTTTTAAATTGTTTTAGTACATTATGTAAAACTAATTGTCTTACATAATACAGTTATGGAACGCTATTTGTGGAATAGTGTTCCATAAATAAAGTTTGGTTTGGTTTTGGTTTCACTCCTACCTAGTGGGCCGCCTGCTGTCAGCAGTCAGTTCAAATGGGTGGCATGCCCCCCTTCCCAGGCCAGTGTTCCCCAAGGTTCCATCCTGGGCTCAATACTGTTTTCTATTTTTCTTAATGACCTCCCCTCAGCCTGCGTCTCCTCGCACATGCACATGCACATGTATCAGTCAATCAATCAGTATTTAACCAGGTGAAACATCATTGAGAAGAACTCATTTTCAAGATGGGCCTGGACCTTCACATGTATGAATACAGGGCAGAGATTAATACAATGTTACAACAAATCAAAATACATACAGTGTAGCAAGCATGAATAATCGAAAATGGAGAGTGCAGATTTGTTAAGAGTAATAAGGTACATATTAAGTAGCAACAAACCTAAGGTAGTGGGAAGGGGTCGGGGGTGGAATGTAAGAGGCCAGGAGGCAAAGAGAGAGGGCAGGGAGCAGCCAGGGGGGGTAGAGAAGAAAGGTAAAGGGGTGCAATTGGGAAGGAAGTTTCATAGCCAAGGGGAAAAAACAAGGTAATGCTATGACAGTAGTGAAACAGGGCACAACAAGGACATAAGGGAAGGAAGTTTAACTAGAGAATACCTAATCCTAGGATAGGTACAGGAGACGTGCCATTAGCAAAAGCAACTACATGTTTCTTTAAAGGAACGTTGGTATAGGGATTTGAAGAAGCTCAGTTTCACAGAGATTGCCAACTTTAAAGTTTTCTGTATGGTGTTCCAAATTACAGGGAGAGCATGACTAATTGTGGATTTGCCATACCTGATTCTCACCTTGGGTATAAACAGTGAGATGTAAGAGAGACTTCTCAATGTGTAAGTTCCAGCACTACAGGTGGGCAGGCAACTCACAATATATCGCGGTAGCGTATTAGTGATGGCTCTGTATGTCCAGAGCACTGCATTCTTTTGTCGTCTGAAACTAGGTGAGCTCCACCCTACCTTGGAATAAAGCTCACAGTGGTGGGTGGCATAGGGGAGACAAGATATGAATCGAATAGCACGATGGTAGAGAATATCCAGTTTAGAGAGGGAGAATTTTGGTCCTTGGCCATACAGAATGTCAGCATAATCTAGAAGAGGGATGAAAGTAGTATGCACCAACCTAGTTTTAGCATTCAGCGTAAGTAGATTTTTTTATTCGGAAGAAAAGACCAAGTGTCTGTTTCAACTTTTTTGAAAGTTCATCGATATGGTGAACAAAGGACAAATTGTGGTCTAACCAAAACCTGAGGTATTTAAATTTCTCAACGAACTCCAGCGGCTCACTCAGAAGTGTAGATACATGGGAGGCAGATCCAGGGAGACCTGTATTTAGTTGTAAGGGTAGAGGGAGCAATTAACATAGTCTTAGCCTTTTTTGCGTTTAAGAGGAGCTTTAGTTGTAGAAGATTTTTCTGTAAATGGTCAAAGTCGCGCTGGAGGTCACTGCAGGCAAGTGCCAGAGTAGGCCTGGCAATGTACAAGACAGTACCATCGGCAAATAAGTGGATGTTAGCTGTGGTGATACCAGTATCAATGCAGTTAATATAAATAGCAAATATTAGCGGGCCTAAAATGGACCCTTGGGGAACACCCCCTTAACAGGGTTTTTGGGGGGAGAAGTCCCCCTCAGCCTTAACCAGCTTTTGACGTTCGGTGAGGTAGTTAGTAAACCAATTCAAGGCCAGCTGATGCACTCCAATATTTCTTAGTAAGGAGTAAGTCATGGTCCACTGTATCAAATGCTTTGCTCAGATCGAGAAACAAAGCACACACATAATTTCTTTTTTTCCAAGGCAATCTGTCAATCATTAATAAACTTAGCCAATACAGATACAGTGCTGTGGCGAGGTCTAAAGCCTGACTGAACTGGATTTAGCTGGTCAAGAGTCTCTTGCTAAAACTTAAATTGCTCATTTACCACCTTTTCCAGAAGTTTGGATAGGATGGGCAACAGTGATATCGGTCAGTAGTTGTTTAGATCACTGGATCCCTGAATTTAAACAGGGGAATTACATGGGCTGTCTTCCAGACCGGGCGAGTGCTCCCTGAGCAAAAGACATATTAAAGAGGTGGGTAATGGGGGGTGACAGAATGTAGTATCCCAGCTTTAGGTAGTATGGCTCGGTACTGTCAGCACCTGCTGACTTTCTAGTGTCTAAACTCAACAGTAGTTCCTCTACTTATTTCAGGGTGACTGGAGTGAAGGAGAATACTCCTTCAGGGGAGGGGTTAGCTGAAATATGGCATGCCAGGTCATTGCTGCTTAGCTGTGAGCGAAGATTGGATGCTGGCGAGGTGTTGAACGCCAGACCAGCAGTCGCAAAGTGGTTGTTGATAAGCTCAAGAATCTCATTTTTATCGGTAGTGGAGACACCACTAGATGTGATTTTCTGAGGTAGCAAGCTGGGTAGGCGAAATCCTTCTATATCCCTAGTTGTTTTCCAAAATGTGGCTGAGCAGTTAGATGCGGATTCAAATTCAGTACGAAAGTAATTCGTTTTCTCAGTCCTGATTAGCTTGGTACACAGATTTCTTGCAGATCTAAATGCTGCCCAATCTGCTGGTTGTTTGGTTTTTCTCGCCCTTTTCTATAAACTATCCCTGTTTAGCATTGCAGTTTTTAGGTTAGCCATGAACCGTGGATAGGACTTTTTTCTGGTGCATATTTAAAGCAGCGGAGCATGTCTGTTTAGAGCATTGAGAAATATGGATTGGAAAATCTCATATGCTTCAGCTACCGTGCTTGCCAAATAGAGGTTTTGCCAGTAAGAGAATTGAAGTTCAGAAAGGAAGGTGTTGGGGTCAAATTTCCGGCGACTTCTCTTGAAGACGAACCTAGACGTAGATTTCACTTTAGGGGCAGACCTCTCACAGGCAATGGCACAGTGATCACGAAGGTCATTAAAGAGTGTGCTAGAGTGGGAAATAAGGTGAGGTTTGTTCACTAGGATTAGATCCAATAGTGTGCAGTTCATTGGATCTTTTCGGTTTGGCCGAGGAAGTTCCTGAATAAGCTGGGTAAGCTCAAACATATCACAGACTTCCTTCAGTGGCTTAGAGGTAGCTGATAGCCAGTCCATGTTGAAATTGCCCATGATGATTAATTCTGAGGATATTGTAGGTAGCGTCTCACACAAGTAGTTCAGGATTTTATGCCCCGCTGAAGGAGGCCTGTAACATCCAGTAATATGAAGGGGAGTTGACTGATCAAGTTGAACCTTTACAGTAACACATTCGTATTCCTTTGACAGTGAGGTGGATTTGACTAAGGAAGCTGTAAATTTGTTGGAAACGTGTATGCTGACACCACGGTAATTTATACATCTGATCCCTCGACCACCGCAGTCGAAGTCCCAGTCCAGTGAGACTTCCTAAACGTCCAATACTGGTTCCAGACAAACCAACTCGAAATTTAACACCCACAAAACTGTGACCTTGACATTCAGCACTGACCAGATGTTAGCCTGGCTCTCATCTTCCCTAGTCTTCCATACCCTTGATGGCACCCAGCTGGAGGTTGTCCCTTCCTTCAGGTATTTGGAAGTTAGGCTGGTCAGCAAACTGAACTTCTCTCCGGATATTGACACCATCCATTCCAAGCTCCAACCCAAGCTTGGAGTCTTGTACTGCAACAAGAACAACCTCTCCCTACCAATCCACCAGGAGCTGGTCACCAAATTGATTCTCCCCATTTTCGATTATGCCTATGTGGTCTACAGTTCTACCCCCCTCTTCACTTGCCAGACTGGATGCCCTCTGCAGTGCTTTGTCGCTTCGCAACTAACATGCCCCCCCCATCCTTTACTGTTCGCTGTACTCTACACTTTCCTTACTTCCACTTGATTTACGCCACCAGACACCCTGCTCTGTTTACAATGTCAAATACTGGTTTGGGGGGATGGAGCTAGCAGCTGAAGCGATCAAACATATGCAACTGGAGCTCTGGCATGCTATTTATTTATTTATTGAAGTCTTGGATTTAAACCATTGAGCTAGAAAGCTCTTTTGCAAAGGTTCCACGTTGAAAAAGGCATAAAACAATAGTCGGGGACATTTTACAATATAGGTAGGATATATAATTAACATTCAAGTACAAGTATGGCAGTTCGATTTAGAAGAATAAGGTTGAGGTGACGAGCAAAATATATAGGCTTTATGGGTTCAGTTAAGGTCTAATAGAGGGAGAAAGGTGAGGTTGGGGGTGTTTATAGACCACCCAGTCAGGATGAAGAAAGGGACAGGGAACTGGTCTCACAAATATCAGACGCTGTGGGGAAAGGAGAGGTGGTAATTGTGGGGGACTTCAACATGCCCAAGGTGGCCTGGAGCATACCATCCATGACATGAGCAAGGAGTCTGGTGATTCTGGAAGGACTGCAGAGTGGGTTCCTGACTCTGAGCGTCACTTAACCAACGAGCTGAGGCAATTCTTGATCTGGTGCTCACAAATGGGGAGCATGTACAGGAAATAATGGCCAGAGAGCCACTGGGAGGAAGTGACCATAGCACAATGTGGTTCCAGTTGGATATGGGCAGGGAAAGCATCCCACCTAAGACCAAAATCTTGGATTTCAGGAGGGCAGACTTCAGAAAAATGGGCGAAGTGCTAAGGAGCCATCTGGTGGGCATCAGAGCAGATATGGGGGTGGACCAAAGGTGGTCCATCATTAAGGAAGCAATACTGGTTGCCACAGGTGAGTGCATTAGGCTCATGGGTAAGAGCACAAGGGTCAAAGCGCCCAGCTGGTTCAGTTCTGGGGCTGCCCAGGCAGTAAGGGAAAAGAGGTTGGCCTATAGAAAATTCAGGAAGACCAAGAGAGAGGTGGATATTGAAAATTACCTAAGGTTGGCTAGTAAGGCAAGTAAGGAAGTCCAGTGAGCAAAGGCACAGAAGGAACTGCAAATAGCTGAAGAAATTAAGAAGGGGGAGAAGGCTTTCTTTTGCTGTATGAGTGAGAAAAGGAACAAGAAGGAAGGGATTGTTAGGCTTAAGAAAGGGGTGGAGTGGGTGGAGGATAATGGGGGGGAAAAAGCAGAGATACTAAATGAATACTTCTTCACTAGGGAAAAGGATGGACCAGTGCTTTCAGGAGGGGAACACGGATGTAGTGATAGAGGAGGATAGAGTGAAGGAGGGGCTGCTGGCATTGAAGGTGGACAAATCACCAGGCCCAGACGGAGTACATCCAAGGGTAGTAAAGGAACTGGCTGAGGAGCTGGCAGGGCCACTGGCAGACCTATTTAGTAGTTCACTAGAGCCAGGTGCAGTGCTGCATGAGTCTGACCGGAGAATAGCACATATAGTGCCGCTCTACAAAAGCTGTCCCAAGGAATTACAGACCAGTCAGTCTGACCTCCATTGTGGGCAAGCTCATGGAGACCATATTAAAAGAAAGGTTGGTAGAATATCTAGAGGAGCGTGGGTTCATGGGGGCGGGGGGGAGAGTGTGTCAAACAAATCTGATTGACTTCTTTGACTGTGTCACTAAGACAGTAGATAGGGACCAAGCGGTAGACATCATCTGTCTTGATTTCAGCAAGGCCTTTGACTCTGTGCCCCACTAAAGGTTAATCAGGAAGTTGGTGGATCTCAGGGTTGAGGAAAAGATGTCCAGATGGGTGGAAAACTGGCTGAAGGACAGAACCTAGAGGGTGGTTGTGGGGGGAGATTTATCTGGCACAAGACAGGTAACCAGTGGGGTCCTGCAGGGCTCGGTGCTGGGGCCGGTGTTGTTTAATGTCTTCATCAGTGACATTGGAGAAGGCATTAAGGGCAAAATGTGCCTATTCACAGATGACACCAAGCTCTGTGGGAGAGTGGACATAGCTGAAGGGATACGGGACCTACAGGAACATCTGGAAAAGCCAGGGAGGTTGTCCAGGTTCTGGCAGCTTGGCTTCAATGCCAAGAAATGCAAAGTTATGCATATTGGAGCCAAGAATCCCAGGACAGAGTACTACCGGAGTGGAGTCCGAGTATCTGTATCAGAGGAGGAGGAGGAGGAGGAGAAGGACCTGGGAGTGATGATCACTAGTGACTTAAAGCACTCCACGCAGTGCAAGAAAGCAGCAGCAAAGACAAACAAGATGATGGGCTGTATGTCTAGGGGGATCAGTAGTAGAAGAGAGGAGGTTATACTGCCCTTATACAGGTCACTGGTAAGGCCGCATCTAGCGTATGGAGTTCAGTACTGGTGCCCACACCTCAAAAAGGACATTAACCTGCTGGAGACGGTCCAGAGGAGGGCTACAAAGATGATAGCTGGTCAGCAGGGTAAGGCATATGAGGAGAGGTTGAGAGCATTGAACGTGTACTCCTTGGAAGACAGAAGAGGGAGAGAGGGGACATGATTGGGACCTTCAAGTACTTGAAAGGGATAAATAAGGTTAATAAGGAGAGTCTCTTTAAGCTGAGTGGCAACCATAACACGAGGGGACACAGTCTTAAGCTGGAGGGTGGGAGGTCAGGAAGCACTACTTCACAGGGAGGGTGGTGGACACTTGGAATGCGCTGCCAGAAGAGGTAATCTCATTGAGGACAGTGGGCAGCTTTAAGAGAGGCTGGGACAGGTATAGGGGGAGGTTCACCCATGCTGTAGCGACAGTCAGCATAGAAACATCCCCAACAGCGACAGCTGCAGTGCCGACTGTCGGCATTGTAGTGTCGGGGATGCCTCCATGCATCCAACGGGGGCTGCGCTCCTGAACACCCCCCGGTCTCTAGGATTCTAACTCCGAGTAGGAGTTGGACCGGGGGGGGGGGGGCAAACACCCAGCGAGGCAGTCCCAATCGCCAAACAGATCACCACAGCGACAGGCGGATTTTGCCCGATTCCTGTCACTATGGTGGTCTTCGTGATCTGGGAGTCACGGCAACAGTATGCCATAGGAGGAGGGTAGGGGTCATGGGTAGGGAGGATGGGAGCAGTGGGGAGAGGGGACAAGGACAGTAAGTCAAGCTGTGGACCTTGCAACAAGAGCAGACTTGACAGACCAAATGGTGTTCTTCTGCTGGCTTCTTCGTATGTTCGTATATAACACTGTGCATAGAAGTGATGCTGAAACAGTCAAACAGAGGTGCTGTGCTTAATAGCTCTTAGGGCAAGATAGAAGGGGTCAGGTTAAAGGAGGATCAAGGGGATAGTGGGTTTGGAGGCCGGGGGGAATAGATTAAAGATTAGAGAAAGGGGCAGATCAGGGGTTTGCATGCGTAGGGAGGTTGCAAATCGGAGGGGATCCACCCAAATTGGGTTTCATTAGTTTCGGAGGGAAGCATATGTTATAGTATCAGGGTATTGAGGAGTCGGGGCAAGAGAGATGTGAGTGGGAGTTAACTAGCAGGTATCAAGGGTATGGTAAGAGGTGGGTAAGATCTGTGAAGGAATGGAGGTGAAACTGTGAAAGAGAGGGTGAGGGAGGAAGACAGTGCCACAAAAGGCGTAAACCAGTGCGTCATTAGGCATTAGCATTACACTTACTGAGAGAGGCCAGATGTGTTAGCAGCTTGAATTTGAGAGGCACTAGTTTTGGTTCCGAAACCAGTTCATTGCTGAGGGAAGTTAGCCAGAGGGGAACCCTGTATTCGAAAGATCATTGCCCTTGCGAGGTACGATGAAACAGAATGTGGAAGACAACTTTGCTGGTTCTCTATTTGTACTTGCTGGTTCTCCTGATTGGTCTGGAGTTGGTGGAGTAGCTTAAGTAGTTTCTGCACTCCAGGGGGTGCAAGACCAAGAGTGTTTTGTTTTTTTTGTTTGTTTTTTTAGCTAACAAACAGACCTGGTACTGGATCCTGTCATTCAAATTTAGACAGCCAGTGCTGGAGTACAGCTCGCATGTGCGAGTTAAGCAGTCTGCGCCCAGGACGAGTCTGCAGGCTTTGTTTAATGCAGTCTTAATTCTCTTAAGGGCAGTGTCCATGCATGCTCCATAGACTACCAGGCCATAATCTATGACGGATAGCACTAAGCTGTTAACTGCAAGTTTGACTGCACTCTCTGTGAGGCAATGTTTGTGCCAGTAAACTTGGCCTGTTCTGGCATTGGCTACTTTGGCGATGTAATCAATGTGTAAGCTATATGAGAGCGAACAGTCAAGGATGACCCCAAGGTGTTTGAAGTTATTGACCAAATCAAGTGTCTCATGCTTGTTGTTATTTATTTTGAGGAGATGAGACTTAAAATTGTTTTGATGAGAGGCGAACAACATCGTTTTTGTTTTTTTGTAGTTAAACAAAAGCTTGGAATTAAGGAACCATTTTTCCACAGCTCTAAAGTCGGCTGTCATCCATTTTTTTAGAGCTTCATGTGCAGAGTGACAAGTGTAAAGCACAGCATCATCTGCATATAGAAGGATTTTGTACTGACGTTTTTGGGAGCTCATTCAGAAACTGGCTGAATAGCAGGGGGGCCAATATGGAGCCTTATTTATTTATTTTTTTTTTTTTATTGAAATCTAGGATTACAAATATCTTTGAGCAGGAACTGTTCGTTTACAAAGGTTCCACATGGAAGGAATGGGGGATATACTGTACATACATACAAAGGTCAACTTAATAATACATAGTTACACAATAAAAAGAAGTAAGAGACTAAGGCTTAGGAAATTCCAGTAATTCAAAATGTGCCAAATGTTAGGTAGCATGACATACCAGCCAAGGGCAATCTTAGAAATGAGCACTGCAGGTGAGAGAGAAGGGGTATGCAGGCAGGAAGGCCATTGTCGGAGGTAGAGGTGGAGGTAAGAGCTCTAAAGGGAGGAGGAGGGATAAAGTCAGGAAATGCCTGGGGGAGGAAAGGGAGAGGGGGCAAGGGGTAGGCAGGTAGAAGGGGCAAGGCAGGGAGAGGTAGCTGTCAAGACTGAAGTGGAGGGCAGTGAGCAGTGGGCACCTGATTAGGCGAGGCAGTCACAACGACTAGTTGAAATGAGATGAAGTTGGAGTTGTCTCTTAAAAGAGCCAAGAGCAGCAGCAGTAAGAGTTTCTTTGTTGAGAGTATTGTACCACTGTGGTGCTCTGTGGGCAAAGGCCCTCTGGCCCATGGTAGTCCGGCATCTGGGAACAAGGAAGGTTAGTTGTTGTGAACTTCTAGTTCGCTGGGTGCTGTGGTGGTCAATGAGGAGCTTTTCAATGCCCAGGGGCATGACCCCGAGGAGGACTTTTTTGGCGAAGAGGCAGGTTTGATTCTGTATCCGGCTGATGAGAGGAAGCCATCCTGCCTGAGTGTACAGGTCACAAGTGTGTGTAAGTTGGTCAGCCCCAGTTAGCAGCCTGCATGCTTTGTTGAGTGCAACTGTAATTCTGCGGGGGGCAGAGGCAGAGCCATAAATTGCTAGCCCGTAATCGATGATGGAGGTGACAGAGCTGTTGATAGCCAACCGGAGAGTGTCAGGAGTCTTGCAGTGTTTGTGCTTGTAGAGCAGGCCTATACGGATGTTGGTAGCTTTGGCGACAGAATCTATGTGCCGATGGTAGGAAAGTGAGCTGTCCAATGTGACACCTACCTATTTAAAATCAGGAACGTGTTCAAGTAAGGTCCCTGTTTGGTTTAGGATGGTGAGGTCATGGGATTTGTACTTGCTTCTGGTGTTGTAGAAGGTCATAACCTTTGTTTTGCTGTAGTTCATGACCAGCTTGTGTGACTTGAACCATTCTCCGATGCACATGAATTCAAGCTGTAATTGTTTCTTGAGGATCTCTGTGTTTTGGTGGTTGGTGAACATGACTGCATCGTCGGCGTAGAGTAGTAATTTCTGGTGGCAGACACTGGGAAGGTCGTTGAGGAAGAGGCTGAAGAGTAGTGGCCGCAGGATGGACCCCTGTGGGACCCCTGAAAGGACTGGCTTTTCTTCCGAGGTGACACCGGCAATCCTAACCTGCTGGACCCTCTCCCCAAGGTAGCTTGAAAACCAGAGCAGCGCTTCATTGGAGAGCCCAGTGTTTGATAATTGCTTGAGTAGGAGTGGGTGGTTCATAGTATCAGAGGCTTTCGTAAGGTCAATGAATACTGCCCCTACACAGTTTCCTTGATCGAGCGTGGTGTGGATGAAGCCCGTGAATTCTAATAGTGCAGCGGTGGTACTGTGCCCTTTTCGGAAACCATGTTGCTCAGGACACTGGATGTCGTATTTTTCCAGGTACTTGACTAGTTGACATGAGGCGATGTGCTCCAGGGCCTTAGGCAATGGAGGGAGGATGGAGATAGGTCTGTAATTGGAGTGCAGTGATTTGTCTCCCCTTTTGTGTACCGGTGTGATGGCCGCCTGTTTCCAGTGAGATGGGAACTGGGACGTCCTTAGTGATAGGTTGAGGATCTTTGGCAGGGGTTCAAGGACTTCTTCAAGGACAAGTGCTAACAACTTCAGGTCAAGGGAGTCACCGCTGTAGCCTGCGTTGTTGTGAATGGCCTTCCGAATATAGGTTCTGGCTTCATGCACTGGGATCTCCTTGAAGTAGAATTGTGGAGAAGGGTGTAGGAGAGGAGTAGTTGCAAAAGGGTTATTACCAGAGGGGGCATCAAAGAAATTAGAAGGGAGGACACTATCCAAGTTGGAGAACGCACTGTTAAAGGTGTTGGTGATTGTGTACAGGTCAGATGTTGGTGTTCCATTCATGTTAAGCATGGTGGGTGGTGATTTAGGGTCCTTGCCTGTAAGGTCTTTCAAGTTACTCCAAAATTTTTTTTCCATCACCCCAGAAGTTGGAGAGAGCTTCCTTGAAGTATTTGTTTTTGGCGTGCCTAACTGCCCGTGTGCAGTCATTTCTGGCAGCTTTATATTTATGAATATCTCCAGGTTTGGATGTTGCACGGGCACAGTGCCAGAGATGATCCCTATGTTTGAGTAAAGTGATTAGATCGAGGGTTATCCAAAGGTTAGCTCTGCCCCTGACCTTCAGCTTTTTGAGAGGTGCAAAGATATTGCAGACAGCAGTGAAGTGGCTGAAAAGGTCTAAGGCTTGGTTTACATCAATGGTAGAGTCGATTGATGTCCAGTCCAGGTGGCTTAGGTGTGTCTTTAGTAGCTCAAGGTACCCCTGCTTTAACACTCTGGTGTGGTTTATTTTAGGAAGGGGCTTAATGAATTTGTTTGTCCAGGTACATGTGACTGGTGAGTGGTCACTGATCCCATCAGGGAGCACTGAGACTTTTGAGATTTGTTCAGGGTGATTAGTAAGGATCCAGTCCAGAAGTGTGTGTGACCCTGTCCTATAGTTACATCTGGTGGGGGTAGTAACAAGCTGTCTGAGGTTCTGTGACAGCATCCTTGTAGTTTCTGGCCTCCAGCGATAGCCAATTTATGTTGAAGTCGCCTAGTACTATGAGTTCAGAGTTATGGTGTAATCCCTGTAGGCTTTCCAATATGCTCATAAATCCATTGGGCTGATCTTTAGGGGGTAGGTACACAGAGGCAATGGTGAGCTCTTTGTTGTGCACCCCGAGTAGAACTTTAATAGCGAGAACCTGCGAGGGTGGTTTAGGGTTTGAGAATGGGAAGACTTGACCCAGATAGGAATTTCTCAGGTAGATTGCACAGCCCCCACCTCGTTTGGAAACCCTGTCCTCCCTGAATATAGAGTATCCAGGGATGGTGACTGCAGCATCTGGTATCTTGGGGTTAAGCCATGTTTCGACAACAGAGGCTACATCAGGGCTATGTTGCTGGACCCAGGTTTGCAAGATGTCAAGTTTGTTAAGGAGGCTGCAGACACTGATTGAGGCTAATGTGAGGGACCCCTCCTGCCTTTTTGTGGCATGGGGTGCTAGGCCGGTATGCCCCGGGTTAGGATGAACATTTCCAGATATCAGAAGTAGCATAAGTAGTATCCTAAGAAGGTACGCTTTAATCATTTTTCAGACTAGTTTTGTTGTAGGGCATCTAGTCCTCTTGGCCTTGCTGGTCTGAGTTTGCCCCGTGATATTGCAGAGCACAATATATAAAGCCATGTTCTCAGAGGCGCCACATGATTGATGAAAAGTAATCAAATCCACAGGAAATGGTGAACTACCGGGGACCAGAAAACTGTTATTGTAGCTCAAAAACCCAGGACCCAGGTGCCTTGGGGCATCCCAGTGGTGACATTTCGATGGTCAGAGCGTCTTGGATCTTGACCTGCTGTGTTCTGTTGGAGAGGTAGCTCCAGAACCAGCCCAGAGGGACAATCGATATCCCAATGTTCTCCCAGAATCTGCGGCTGTCGTCCCAGGAGTTCTTTAATTCGCTTTTAAAGTGAGATCTCTTTGCTAGGCGGATGGCATTTGTGCACTTATTCCATGCTGCTTTGTATTTCTGGAGGTCCGTGTGAGACCCTGTGCTCTTGGCTTTGTGACACAGGTTATCCCTCGTCCTCATAAGATCAAGGAGCTAAGGTGTAATCCATGACTTGCTGGATCCTTTGATTTTCCTCATTCTATAGGGAGCATAAGTGTCACAGGCTTTATTAAAGGTGTTAAAGCACTCAAGCAGTGTCCTCATCAGCAGCAGCGTAGATCCCTGTCCAATCTAGCATGCTAAGGTGGGTTGTAAGAGAGGCAAGTTGCCCCTTTTTTTTTTTTATAACTCTCGATGTTATTGTTCTTGGATGGGTTTTAGGTGTCTTGTTAGTCCAGGTGCATAAGACTGGCGAGTGGTCACTGATAGTAGCAGCTAGCACAGTAGTACTAGTTATTCTTTGCGGATGGTTAGTTAGTATCCAGTCTGTAAGAGTACTAGTGCTGGTGTGATAGTTTACTTGAGTGGGAGACTGAACAAGCTGCGCCATATCAATCGCCGCGATGGCATCCATGTATGGAGCTGCATCTGGGAATAACCAATTGGTGTTGAAATTCCCTAGCATTAGAATTTCAGAGTTATGCCAAAGTTTGGATAGATAGTCAAGAGCTAGGCTGAAACCAGTTGCCTGATTTTGGTGGGGGGTTGGGAATGTACATAGATATTACTGTGAGACAGTTTACCTGGGAGCTGAGTTGCAACTGGACTGCAAGCAGTTGGGAGCTATCACCAGTAGGTGGGATTGGGAGTGCCCTGCCTTGGAGGGTGTCCTTAACATAAATGGCACGGCCTCCTCCACATTTCCCTAATCTGTCTTCCCTGAAAGTTGTGTAGCCCTTCAGCTGTATTGCCAGGTCGGAGGTTCTCGGAGTAAGCCAGGTTTCCACAACTGAGAGGACCTCCAGCTTATGTTGTGCGGTCCAGACCTGCAGAGCATCGAATTTCGTCATAAAGCTGCAGATGTTAATAGATGCAATAGTTATAACCCCAGCCCTCTTTCATGTTGTTGGTATATTAGCTTCAGTGCTAGGTTCAGGGTTGGGATGAGCATTCCCTGAGATTATTAGGAGCAGCCAGGATAGTCTTAGTGCTTGCAGTTTTATTGTTTTATTGTCTGGGATCTGTTGTGGGTATTGGATTTATTATTACTCACTTTCATGATGACTAAGAGCATATTCAGCTGAGCTGGGGGGATGGGGTAGGTATATTTGCCTGGGTGTACTCTCCTCAGGAGGTTTCTAAAGGAGATATCTGAGCACCTGGTCACGGGCAGGAAGCTGAAAGGGATCCCAATCAAGTTTAGGGGAGGCTTTTACTGAAATCGGTTCTTGTGCATTGCAGTTATAGGATGGGGGTGGCAGCTTAAGTGTAAGTAATAGGGAGTACTGGTAAAAGCATCTTTGGTAGTATAGCAGAAGAGGATAAACAGAGCTAGGATGTTAGGTTGATTTGTAGTAAGTTGCATCCTTAAGAACTTTTATTTGGCTCTATGTATTGAACTCTTATTTGGCTCTGAATATGTTGTGTATGCGGGCAACAGCTCCTTTAAGAGTGGGACAGTGCCTGCAGATCGATGAGAATAGGGGCGGCGCTCCAGGGAAAAGAGAGGATTTAAAGAGTGTCAGGGGCGATGGTTGGGGAAAAAAATCAAGCAGATAGTTACAGTTACAGGACTTACCTGGGTAAAAGAGAAATAAGTTGGTTAAGCTGCAGAGCTTGAGTGCGAGTGCTGTATCCTGTAAATGACAAAAACTTAATATTTTTTGTTTTAAAAAGTGCATTTTAGCTAATGAATTTAGAATCTACAGCAATTCCAGAACAAAACTGTACCTTTTGGTCAAAGATGGGTTGCAGTATAAGAGGAGAGAAGTCTGGAGAAGGTGTTCATCCAAGAACGACTCAAGAAGTGGGAAGCAGTGAGCAGCAGACTCCGCCATGCACCAGTGATGCAGCTCAGCCATCAAAAGCTGCCTTACTAAAAGCCATCCAGGCAGTGGATGCCAAACTGGAATCCCTGGTTAGGAAAGTGTCTGGGGTTCAAGAGGAAGCCAAGGCAGCTAGCGACACAGCTGCAAAAGCTCTCACTGTGGCAGCGGGAGAGGTTAAAGAGAACACGGCACTTTGGATGTGACTGGAACATCTTGAGAACCAAGCAAGATCCTCAAACATCAGACTGGTTGGTTTGCTAGAGGGCGCAGAGGAGGGGGATTTAAAAAAACTGGGTACAGGGATGGCTCTACGAACAACTACAGCCGCAGGGGGCCAGGATTTTAAAAAAAAAAAAAGAGTATACAGAGTTACTCCCTGCCGCTCCATGGGTGTTGACTCCCCGGCCCATACAGTGATGATTGTGCTGGCTGATCCAGTAGAGCGGGATGAAGCTTTCAAAGCCACAAGGTGTGCTGCAAGTCTAGTTTGGCAATGGACGCAGCTCAGACTATTCCCCAACCTTGGCTTAGCAACTCGCACTGAAAGGAAGGCCTTTGAAGGTGTGCATGACAGGCTCCGGGAACTGGGCATACAACATGTCCTGATGATGCCAGCTCACCTTAGGTCACCTACAGAGGCAAAACCTATGTTCATAATGATCCTGCCAAGGCAGGGAAACTGGCAGCCTGGATCCCTACTGAATTTGCCTCCTGTATGGAAGCGAGTGATTCCGATGAGGATTAAAGGTGCTGTTTGATAATAGGTTCTTTTGAATGGGGAAGGATTAGTGGCTAAGGCGGTGGAGAATTGCCATAAAAAGATTATGTCCAGACTGTTTATTTCTTGAGCAGGTTTGCTTAAAAATTTATATTTTCCTGGACTGTATGTTGGCATTACTCAGAGTACCCACATTTGGTTTAAAATGGCGGCCATGAAGTGGCTGACTACTTCTTCATGCGACTTCTTGACTGGGAAGACTCCATAGGCTGTATTTTCTGTCAATTTGGTGGTTATGGTTTAACCACTGCAGAAATAATCTCTGTTTTAAATTCTTGTTTGTTCTCTGTGGAATCATATCAAGAGTCCTTAATTTTCCTGTTTACCTAGTTTAGGTTCTAATTAGCATAGTAACTAGAAGGGGACAGAATCAGATCTGTTACAGTACAGTAGCTTCTTTTTGTTGTTTTTACATTGTTTCTTGTGGATTCTACTTGGTAGAAGGTTATTTCTTTTCCTTCTTACTACTTCTAAGGGGCTAGCAGGGTATTGTTTGGGGCTGTTGGAATTGTGAACCCTATTTTGGTTGCTACAAGTGGGCTCATTTGTTTGATGTTTCACTGTGTAGCAGGCTGCATTTGTAGAGGCCTATTTCTTCTGATTTAAAACCTATTTGGTGTGATTTAACCGGGGCTGTTTCTTTGAATTGGAGATCTATATCTTCTAATTTCAAGCCTATTTTGATGCGTTGTTGGTGAAGCTGTTTGAATTGGAGTCCTATTTCTTTTGGTAGCAAACCTATTTTGGGGGCTTTGAGTAGAAATGTGATTCATTTTTGCTGGCTTCACTAGCTGCAAAGTTCAGTGCAGAGTGGGGGAAGGGTGCTAATGGTCTGACCAGGGGCCTCAGTTACCTGATTGTTTCTGGAAGACTTGGGCTGGTCCCACCCCAACCCTCGCCCCACCTGCCCCTGGTCCATTGTTTCCTTTGTGCCAGGGGTTCTGACATCACTTCCTCAGACGGGCGAAGGATATGCACCTGTCATAGCAGAAGCAGACATCCAGGAAAGGAACAGTAGCAAGTGAAAAGGTGACTGCTATCTCAGTGGAAGGGAAGTAACTGCAAATCTATGAGCTTTCATTGGTACTTCTTTGCATTGCTATTGCATTGGGGAAAGGAGGAGTAGGGGTTTGAGGAAGGTTGTGCAATAGCTACTTAAAGTCTCTTTTTGAGTGTGGATAGGAAGGATAAGAATATAAAAAGCAGTTGCTCAATCCATCTAAACGTGTACAACAAAGAGGGTAAGGGAAATAAAGAAAATAATGTTTTGCACTGATAGAGGGGGGAGAGGGAGACTTGGGGAGTGTTTGGTATCCTGCATCTGGAAGGGTGGGGTCGCTGGTAGCAACGACAGCAATGGGTAGGGTGGTAGGCTGCAACAACTGCGGTGCACCAATCCTTCTAAAAATTGCCTGGAGTGTGGGAGGATGTTTAGTGTGCAACCACATAGAGAAACTTAGAAAGGAAATCGAGGGTCTGCAGGAGGAACTAAGGCAGGCAAGACAGATTGGGGGTGGGTTTAGCCCAGTACTGGAGGGCGGAAGAAGGGGAGATGAGGGAGGGCGATTTAAGCCAACAGTGTTGTGGAGAGGGTCAGAAGAAGGGAAGCAGAGACTAAGGGGCCCATGCCAGGAAGAACGATTACCGGGGAAACCAGGTCAGGAGACAAAAGACAAATGGAAGGAGGAGATAGGGACTTGTGAGGGGAGGCGAAGAAGTGGCAAAAGTCATGGAGTGGAAAGGAGAGAACAGGTTACTATGAAGAGAGAGGGGCGGGAATTTGTGAAGGGTCTTCAAAATAGTTTTGCAATGCTAGAGAGGAAGAAGGTGGAGGAGGAAATGATGAAATTAGAGGAGTAATTGATAAATGCCTGGACCAAACCGGCAGGGGGAGTTCTGCTGGGAGAATTGCAACAGGGGCAAGGGAAATAATGCAGGGAAGAAGAGGCGGAAATGGAGAGGGAGATGAATGGAAGCAAGCAGGGAGTAAGAGTGGTGAAATCTTGGTGCTGGGGGACTCAGTACTAAGAGGAGTCAGGTGGGGTAGCAAGGGGGAGAGGCATTGTCGCATTTGGGTGGAGGCCATGCCAGGAATGACAGCAGAATGGGTGGAACAGTCTGTTCTGAAATATGCTAGAAGGGGTAGGGACAAGCCTCATTTAATTATACATCTTGGGACGAATGACCTGGCTGACAAGACAGTAGATATAGTCCAGAGGAGGTTTGAGGAACTAGCACAATTATGTGAGGGGGGCAGGAAGATCAGTAACTTTTTCAGAGATACTTCCAGTGCCCAAGGCAAGCACAACAAGAAAGCTGAGACTAGAGGAATTTAACGAATAGCTAAGGACCTGGTGTTCTGCTAAAGGGTATGGGCTGTTGGGGGTGGGGGTGGGGAGGGGCTTGGGAGGACAGTAGTCTCTATGCCAAGGACAGACTACACTTGAGTGAGGAGGGAAAGAAAGTGTTGAAACAGAGGATGGAGGAGTACATAGAGGAGGTTGGGAATTTAAACTAGGAGTAGGGCGTGGCAATTAGGCAAGAGATATGCAGAGACCACAGGTTGGGAAACCATATGAGCTTACCCCCCATAACAATGACAAAGGACAAATGGCAAGTACTATTGGTGATGCTAGTAAAGGAGGGCAGGATGGGGGGGGGGTGGAAGGTGGTTACCCTTAATGCTAGGAGCCTTGGGAGGAAAACTGTAGAGTTACAGGTGTTCATGGCACAGGGAGAGGTGGACATTGCAGCCATCACAGAAACATGGGCCACCCAATACAATGACTGGGACCTGTCTGTACCAGGGTACAGGTTATTTCGTAGGGACAGGGTGATTGGGAAAGGAGGGGGTGTGGCACTATATGTGAAGGAAGGACTGTAGTGTGTAAGGGAGGAATGGGAGGAGGGTAGTACAGAGTCACCTTAGATGCAAATCCAGGATTCCAAGAATAGGATTCTTAGAATGGGAGTGGTGTACAGGCCACCATCTCAGACGGAGGAGTTAGACAGGGAACTAGCAGGACAGATCAAGAGGACCTGCGAGAAGGGTAGTGTGGTGATTGTGGGGGACTTCAACATGCCAGGAGTGGACTGGAGTACCCCAGCAAGCAGGAACAGAAGGGAGCAGGTACTGCTGGATGCCTTCTAGGACAGCTTCCTGCTGCAAATGGTCAGTGAACCACCCAGGTTAGGGAATACCCTTGACTTTGTGCTGGCAAATGGGAACTTTGTGAGAGAACTTAGAGTGGAGGAACCCCTGTCAGGGAGTGACCACCACTCATTATGGCTCACATTGGATATGGGCAATGAAGGAGTGGAATCTGGCACAAGAGTGCTGGACTTCAAAGGGACGACTTTGGGAGGATGGGGGAAGTGGTAAAAGGGTACTTGGCCAGAATTCAATCTAGTATGGACACTAACCAGAGGTGGGAGCTCATAAAGCTGGGTATAGTGGAGCAACAAAGAGCCTGCTGCAAGGCCCAGGCGAGAAGGCTAGGGCTAAGAAACTGAGCTGGTTGAGCAAGGAGGTCATGGAAAAGGTAAAGAGGAAAAGAGCTGCCTTTAGGAAGTACCAGAAAACAGGGAGGGGGAGGACAGGGAGGAGTACATGAAAGAATCAAAGGAGGTGACAAGGGCAGTAAGGGGAGCCAAAGCATCTACGGAACTCAGGCTGGCACAAGGCATTAAGAAGGGGGAGAAGGACTTCTTTAGGTACATCAGGGAGAAAAGGAGCTGTAAGGACCACATAGTAAGGATTAGGAAGGAGGGGGTTTGGGTGGATGCAGGGTGCGATAAGGCAGAAGTACTAAAAGAGTACTTCTGCTCAGTATTTACTGAAGAGAAGAGGGGGGTGACTCCCAAGGGGAAGAAATGGCAGAAACGGGGGGGAAGGGGTGACAGATGGGAAATCATGGAGCCAGAGTTTGGGAGGATTTGAAGGCACTGAGGGTGGACAAGGCGCCAGGCCCAGATGGCATCCACCCCAGGGTACTGAAGGAGCTGGCAGAGGTCCTTGCAGGACCTTTGGCAGACCGATTTAATGCGTCACTACATTGGGTGTGTACCTCAGGACTGGAGGACGGCTCATGTGGTGCCCCTCCACAAGAGTGGCCCCAAGGATGAACTGGGAAACTACAGACCAGTGAGTCTCACATCCATCGTGGGTAAGCTAATTGAGACTATCCTGAAGGAGAGGCTGGTGGCCCTCCTAGAGGCCAAAGGACTACAGGACAGCAGACAGCATGGCTTCATATGGGGCAGGTCCTGCCAAACCAACCTGGTGGAGTTCTATGACTGGGTAACTAGGCAACTGGACAGAGGCCATGCAGTGGATGTCCTCTATCTAGACTTCAGTAAGGCATTTGACTCTGTGCCGCATGGAAGGCTGGGAAGTAAGTTAGTAGGCACAGGGGTGGATGCAAAGCTGGTGAGATGGGTAGGAAACTGGCTTCAGGGAAGGCAACAGAGGGTGGTGGTGGGTGGGGAGCTCTCACACCCAAGGGTAGTGACGAGCGGTGTTCCACAGGGCTCGGTGTTGGGACCAGTGTTGTTTGGGATATTCATTGCAGACATATCATGGGACATGAAGAGCAAGATCAGCCTCTTTGCTGATGATACCAAGGTAGGAGCGGTGGTGGATGACTTAGGGCAATAGTTCTTAGACTTTGTCACAGTGAGCCTCCCCAAATCCATGGAAAAGATTTTAAGCCTCCCCAAAAACTGAAATAATCTTGGGCCTCCTCAAAGAAAAATAGCATACTGTACTTTGTGCAGTACAACATGAATAAATTTAAACCCCTTTAAGTACTTGGCTCACATTAAGTTCTTTCATCCAGTTCTTTGTCTTATACTAATGTGGAACCTTTGAAAAAGAGTTCCTGTGCTCAAAGGTGTTATCTGAATAACAAATAAATACAATAAATATTATTATTCAGCTTATTGTAACCCCCTCCACACACACACACACAGGCCAGCCTACTTGCTCCGCTAGTTTCACTCTTGAACCACTGTTACCCCTTGTTGACTTACCTTCGTGGGTCAGACTACTTTCTCTGTTTCCGTTCTATATGAAATAACCTTCCTACATACTTTGCCTCTCCCCCTCCTTCCCTGCTCCTAAGCAACTTCTCTTGGATTACTTTGCTCCTTCCTGCTATTGCTTTTAGCACTTCTATGCTCAACCCTTGTATCTGGGCTGTCCTGCCATCAGGCTACAAATTGATCAATTACCACCACTTATTATTGTTTTATTGTTCATATTTGTTTGCACTATTGTTAATTGTGTATTTCTTGATTGTTTTGCAGTTACCTTTTGAAATGTATTCACTACCTACCCTTCCCGAGTACACCTGAAGTGAGCCTTGGCTCATTCACCTTCCCTTGTCACCTATTAGTAAATAAATACATAAAATGCACGTATTATCCTCTTTGTTTGCTTCATCTATTCACACAAAGTACATAAAACTCAAAATTTAAATACAGTACTTTTTCAGACTTGCCTGAGCCTCTCCTGGAAGAGGTTGGGGCCTCCCCAAGGAGGCTGGCCTCACCATTTGAGAACCCCTGACTTAGGGGGATGGCAGAGGTTGCAGGATGATCTGGCAAAGCTTGAAACCTGGTCAGACACCTGGCGACTGGGGTTTAATGCCAAAAAAGTGCAAGGTGCTGCATTTTGGCATGAAGAACCCAAGGAGGAGTTACCAGCTGGGGGGAGTGCAGCAGCCCAGACAGAGGAGGAGAAAGATCTGGGGGTGCTCATTACCGGGTCAGTGAACAACTCGGCACAATGTAGAAAGGCCGCTGCAAAGGCCAACAAAATGATGGGTTATATTGCAAGGGGTATATCCTCGAGGAGGGAGGAGGTGATTCTGCCACTGTATAGGTAATTGGTTAGACCGCACCTGGAGTACTGCGTGCAGTACTGGTGCCTGTATCTGAAGAGGGACATTAAGTTACTGGAGGGGGTGCAGCGCAGGGTGACAAAGATGATCAAGGGGCTGGGGGACTTATACCAGAGGAAGCTGAAGGAGTTGAACATGTACTCACTGGAGGAGAGGAGGGACATGAGGTACATGATTGATACGTTTAAGTACATGAAAGGAATAAACAAGACTGGTACAGAGGGGCTGTTCAAAGTAAGGGAAGGGAGGGACACCAGTGGCCATGATATGAGACTGGAGGGAGGGAGGAAGGTTCAGGAGGGAGATGAGGAGACACTTTTTTACAGAGAGGGTGGTGGCTGGGTGGAATGCGTTACCTGCAGAAGTGGTATCCAGTAGAACAGTGGACTGCTTCAAAAGGGGATGGGACAGGACAGGGGGGAGGGTTAATGAAGGGGGAGGGTGGGGCAGCTGCAGAATAAGGGGTGCTAGCTGCACATTCGAGCAGACTTGATAGACCTCTAGGCCTTTATCTGCTGGCAAATTTCGTATGTTCGTACTGTTCAGTGTTGTGACTGCTGTTTTGTTTATAAGCTGGTGGTTTACACATTATTACTGCACTTTTGGTCAAGATGTTGTTGTGTTTTTTTTTTTTTATTATTTTACTATTTATGCCTCCTTCTCACCCCCTTTGCTCTGGTCTTCCTTGGGAGCACTTGGAGTCATCCCCCTACGGCGCACACCCTACCCGGCCATCCTTCGTCGCCCATGTAGCCTCGGTTATACCCCCTGGACGGGGCGGAGCGCCCCAACGCCCTGACACAGCAGTAACGTTGATCGGGAGGATGCCAGGTGGGAGGCCGTAAATCAGGGGCAAGCTCCTGGTGCTCCGTCTCCGCCAGAGCCGAGAGGCATTTTCTCTGTTTTCTCTGGGGAGTGGCTGGTGCCCTGATGTCAAGGCGTATCCGACGTCTGCCACTTCCCCACTCCTTCTCTCTCCTCCTCAGTGCCTGCTGTATCTCCAGCCTCCACCAGAGATCAGCAGAGCACCGAACCGGGACCCCTGTCCCTCCCCGGGAGAGGAGAGCTGTCCTCCGGATGCTCTATCCTCTCCCTCCCATGTCGACCACCAGTAACCCAGGCTCACTCCTGAACCCAGGTCGCCGGCGTGGCACGAGGTGTGGCATCCAGCACCTCAACCCTCGCGCCACCGGGTTGGCTTGGTCAAGAAGTTGATGTGGTTTGGGGCTGGAGTGGGTCAGCTCATTTGCAGTGTGGTTCTTTTCTCCTTTCTACCAAATGCTGTAACTGAGACCTAGTATTCCCCTCAACAGGGAAGATATTCATCTCTTAAAATGTTTTACCAGTTAGGAAAGGTTCTCGTTCTTGGCAGCACTTGCCCTTCAAAATTTTCTAACAAGTATGTACTTGTGGGTACCCCTTCCCCCCACTACGCTTAGATCTGTGGTGTATCAAATCCTACCATTACATGTTGTTGGACCTATTCATTGTGCATTACAGAAGGCATGATGCTTGTATTGCATTGCATTTTAAAATCAATAAAATACAAGTTTTAAAAAAAATATTGGTTTAGCTCACTGTCCCCCTATTTATCCTCCCTCCTCTCCTCTATTGTGGCTGCTACTTACGATCTATGCTCCAGAGAGTTACAGGCACTCTCCATCCCTCTCCCGCACTCTTGTGCTGGGCAAGCTGCCTTTGCTGTCTCCTAAGCTGGTCTCTGAGCTTCGTTACTCCTGGGCTGTACCTCCTGATGCTGATCCACAGGCAGGAAATGGACGTCTGCAGCAGGGGACATCCAGCCCTCCACTTCCTGTTCTCCTCAGTTTACTTCCTGCCTTCAGTCTGGCAGGTACTCTGCAAGTAGAGCTCTGCCATGTGGCAGAGCTGAAGACAGCAGACTGTAAGTTAAGCAATTTTGTTTTAATGAGGATCAGAAATTACTGCTGTATGTTGGAATCCCAGGGGGTGGGTGCCAGTCTCAGCCTTACAAGCTGCACAGTCTGGCCCCATTTTCACTGGTTTGTTTTTTCCCTGCACATCCTGCACTAGGCCTGAAATGCTACTTAGTTCAGTGGAAAGTGTTTCTCAGGGAATCAAAACGGGCACCGGAGTGATTTGATTTGATTTTCAGGGAATCGGAACGGGCCCGGAGTGCTCAGTACCCCGCAACATCTGTTTTTAGGGAGTCAGAACAGGATGGGCCCCATCTCTTCGTGAGGCTGTTTTCCTCGCGCTTTCTAGGGTGTAAACAGTATGAGGAGATAGGAAGACTGCATCTCTCCTCAGCTTGTGGGCAGAAACTGCGTGTGTGTTTGTTTTCCCGCGCTTACTACCTGCGAAGGATCGCGAAAGGGAATAAATGGCACAAGGACTTCGAGAGACTACATCTCCCCTCAGCTGGCAGCCCCATATCTTTTCCCCGTATTTTTTCTTGTTATCCCATTGACGGCATTCTAGTTGAGCCACTCGTCGATGGTGGGCCGGCAGCTTGTCAGCGGCAACTTGTTGACGAATCACTGCTCGACAAAGCACTGCAGGGATGAGGAACTCCAACAAGCAGGCAGAGGGGCTTAAATTATATATGGGGCAACCCGTTGTCAGCGGGCAATCAGATTACCTCAATAAATAAATTAAACTGACGGACCTGCAATGCGGCTTAAGCGACTCCATTGATGAGCACTGCAGCGCTGGAGGAGTGCTATTATGGAGCCTCCATTGACTAGCACTGCAGCGCGGGAGGAGCGCTATTATGGAGCCTTTTGTTCACCATGCTGCGCCCCCTTCCCCAAAACTGTGAAGAAGTGAGTCAGCTGCCTAGGTTTTTTTCAGATCCCTGCATATTCTAGGGGGAGTAAAATAAAAAACCTTAGAAAAAGGACTACAGCACAAGGGCAGCTCTGATGGCCTTTACAGGACTGGCACAATTCTTAAAGGGCCAGCACACTTTCTACCTGCTTCAGCAGCAGGACATCAGGAAGGGGGGAGTAAGCTGAATTAAGGGAAGTAGGGCCTTTTGTGGTATTATGGCCTCGGACAAGCCTTCCTGGGGCATAAAAGGTCAGCGCGGCTAGTCGCCGTCTGCTAATAACCTTGGCTGGGTAGCTTTTCCTATAATGTCCAGAGGGCAACGTCTGCGAATGGGGAAGACGTCACGGAGGAAGATCCTCCTCAGCTCAGTATCATAGCCCACGGATCATGTTAACCGACAGCTTCCAGAGGGACTCAGCAATCCGCAGCCCCCTCTGACACCACACCTCATAAAACAGTTAAATACAACCCAACAGTTAAATAAGACCAGATATGAGACCTCTCTAGAGGATACAAGAAAATGGACCATCCATATTCTCACTCCTCTATATTCTCACCCCGAGAGGCAGTTGACCTGGGAGAAAGATAAGGTATAGAGGGTAACCTAAATCGTTGCAGGGGGCATTTCTGGCACTTGTAGGACCCCAGGTTATCATCTTCTGGAGGGGGAGCGAATGGCCAAATTTCTGTCTAAATAGAGGTCACAGTCGAGATTTCCCTTGGTTCTCATCTGGCGGCTCCCAGCCAACAAGAACAGGTTTTTCTCACTTGTCATCTGCTGTCAAACCGGCTACAGCTTTTCCCACTCTTGCTACCAACAGGGAAATGGCCAAAGGAGGAGTGGCAACTCTCTAAGCTTCCTCCCCTATCCAGTGCCCCAGCAGATTTTAAGCTTTTCAGGCTCAGAACGCAGCAACGGAAAAAATGGCTAAAACTGCCGTAGAAGCTACCCTCTGATTTCAAACCAAACAGTGAGTCACTGGACAGGACCGTAAAGGCCTTGCTTACGCAGCAAACCAGTCAGAAGAGGCTCCACGGGGCGATACTCAATCCCTGGCTCGCCACAACCCCTGCCTTTGGCCCTAGCAGGCAGGGTCCTCTCCCAGGAGGTGTTTGGTACTGCATGTCATAGTCTAGGGCAAGGGCAATTCAGGGTCCAGAGACCCCAGATGCAGAATTCATGGCCAAGCTTATAACTAGGATCAAACTCAACTTCTCGAGGAAAAGTGAGTACGGGTCTCCTTACCTAAGCAGTGTAACCTCAGAAGGGACGAATCTAGTGGAAAGGGTGACAGCGATCAACAACAAGTAGTCACAGGCTATCTGGGCCCATTCTCGAGTAGGGGGCAGACCTTCATGTTTCTCGAGCAAGGGGTCCAAACCAAGTCGGTCAGGTGGGTCCTATGCATCACCAACAAGCCCTTGCTTCATGTCGTGCCCTCCCCTCTCTATGGTGGCTCATCCAAAAACGCAAACCCTCTACAGTCCGAGGATATGTGTACAAAGTGCCCCTTGAACAAAGTGCAGTCACAGAGATTAACTATGGGGCTGCTCCCTATTCTTCACGCGCAAAATATATAGGGGTTCAGGCCCTCCTACATCTCAAAGGATTGAACAAGCAAGAGACCCATCGGCAGATTCCTATTCAGGAACTACACAAGCACCAGTTCAAATTCAAGGTGGGGAGCAGTTCTTCTATTCAAAATTCTGACATCTTGGTATTCCCAGGACCCGGGCGGCATAATGCGATGCCATCAGTGAAACAGTCCATAAAGGCCCCACAGCTCGACAAAACAGTACATGCAGGGGGATTTTCTGCACCCATAATTCTGCAAGATGCCTGTTTGCTTATTCCATGCAGTAATGGTGCACGCACTATCCCAGATTCAGAGTGGGAGAGCAGTACTTCCAAATCAAACTCTACCATTGCTGTCTTTTCAGACCCATGGACAGTATTTAAGGTGCTAGTAGTGGTTATAGTCCACTTAAAGGCCCCACAGCTCAACCAAGCATTACAGGCAGTGGCAGAGGTAGTCAGGTCCCCTATGGCACATGGCTTTCCCATCAACTGGAGAAAGAGCTCCCTAATTCCAAACCAGACCTTGATCCTCCTGTGGGGCTCACATCATGACACAAGGTTTCTCCACCCGAAAACTAGATTTTGGGATCTGTAATTGCTCATCAAGGAGTTTTGTAAGTTCCTCGGCTGCCTGTTTATTTTTTCACACAGCTCATTAAGACTGATTAAGCCCTTCCTCCATGGATGATCCCAGAGGTCATGAAGGGCCACAAGTTAGGCCAACTGCACTAAGTCGGAATTGCAACCAATGCAAGCCTCAGGAGCTGGGAAGGACTCACCTGCATCAGCTGTTGGCACCGAGCAGGGGATTGCTGTTGGACACATGGTACAGTATAAGCGTTTCTGAGGGGGGGAGAACAGTAGGCCATGCCCCGTGACACGCTGAACAGCAATTCCTCACTCAGGCTAGCCTGATTCCAATTGACAATCTGGCAACGCTGACATCCACTGACCATCAGGGCGAAACGAGAAGCTCAAAGATGCTAAAGGAATCCCTTCTCTTTCAGTGGGTTGAGCACCACTAAGTGATGTTTGTATCGGGACAAAAAAATGTCATAGCAGAATGTCTCAGTCTCAAGGTGGGTCGACCAAGGGATCGCAGCTGAAAGACAGTGCCTCCCCCATTCAGACAGAATAGTGGGGCAATACTCAAACAGATCTTTTCGCCTGCTGGCAGAACTCCAAGGTAAAGCAATTCCATTCCCTGGCCAAGGACGAACCAGCGGTGGCTCAGGACACCTTTTCCCCATAAACTGGGATCCGTTTGGTCTCCTGTATGGCTTCCTCCAATACCGCCTCTATCAAGAGTCCTCCACAAAGTGGCCTTGGACAGGACAGTCATGATTCTAGTGTAACTCCTAGATGGCGCTATCCCAAGGGCTACAACCCCTGCCTGATTTGCCACTAACAGGTTGAGGGGCCTGGTTCCGATGGCGGGTGTCTCCACCCAGAGGTCAGGGTTTGCAGTAGTTAAACTAACTTGGTCACAGCCCTCTGGGACACTGCGACCCCCTTTTCTTCCCACTAGTGGCCCACGCAATATATCAGAATTACCTTCACAGTATACACTTACCCCCAGGACTGGTTCGGGTAGTGTGACTCCTGGGACTCCCTGTAAAATAAGATGATGCAGTGCAAAAACCACAGTACAATACTTTAACATAGACGAATACCTTAGGCAGTGTAACTTTGCTGAAACAAACATCTGATTTATTTAGGGGGGCATAACAAGGACGGGGGAAATCAGGTTAATTAGTTTAAACGCATTAATAATCACAGTACTGTGCACATATTTCAGAATCCCAAATGTCCCTAATGTCACTCTGACTGGGTACCCAGGCAATAAGAGGCTAGCCTATTTGGTGCAGCTGGTTGGGGCCCTGAAGATGGAAAATGCATGCACAATACCCAAATTGTAATCTGGAGCCGGTAGGCTCAGTTCGTGGAGAAAGAAAGGAAAAGTAATCAGATGGAACACTTGCAATTAGATGACGGCAGGGAGCTACCCTGATTTGTACTCACAAATTCAATGCTGACTTCCGGTGACGTCAGCAGGCGAGATGGCAGCATAACTCGAGGGATCCTCCAGCCTAATAACAAATCAATCGGCATCCCTGGCAATAAGACATGCAATCCCCAGCTAAAGGCACCAGATCGAGAGCAGGGAACATTAAAAATAATCAAACGACAGTGAGGAAGCTGCAACTGCTATTACAAGGTGAAAAAAACCTGAGAATGTCTGGGCCTACTGAAGACGACGGCGCTACCCCCATGGACTCGTCACCCGAAGAAGACTACCCCCAGTTAATAGCATCAATCCTCCAAACTGTGAAAACGGTACAAAAAATAGACCTTACATTATCAGAATTAAAAACGGACATTGGTAAAATTGAACACCGAGCAGACAAACTGGAGCTGGGGCTTACAACCACAATGGAGCAAACTGACCGTCACGACCGCTTATTGCTCTATCTGATGGCCCGAGAAAGAGAGTTACAGGCCAAACTGGATGACATCGAGGGGCGCAGTAGGAGACAGAACCTGAGAATCTACGGCATTCCTGAAGGCACAGAAGTGGGAAATCCAGATACGAATGCCTTCATACAAAAGCTGTTAATCGAGCTGTTAAAATTACCGCCGGAGATGGATGTCTCCATACATAGGGCCCACCGCTCTCTCGTCCCTAGACCATCAACTCCAAACTCGAGGCCCCGCTCATTTGTCGTCCGGATGTCGAATTATACCTCCAAGGAAGAGATACTCAAGAGAGCATGGAAAACAAAGAAAGTAATGTTTGGGGCACATAGAATAATAATAGACAATGACTATACTACAGGAGTACAGGAGGCGAGGCGGAACATGTGGCCCATTGTAAAACAACTTAGGGCTCGAAATATGAAGGTACAAATGCTGTTTCTGGCGAGACTGAGAGTGGAGTCGAGACAAGGAATAAAAACCTTTGAAAACCTACGTGCAGCCAAATCCTTCTTGGAGGAGAACGGAATTCCAGTCCCAGGGCTAGAAAAGGAAAGGTTGGAGAAGGAGTTATGGGAATCGGCTTGGTCGGTGGCGCGTAGAGGGTTAACAAGCCATGCACGACTGCACTCTACGAGCCTCAGATCGGATGTCGCAGCTCTAATCGGACCATATGCTTCAAGGGTACAACTTACTGGTCTCATCACAGAAGTGGATGCATCAGAAGATGCCCAGACATAAACTGCAGCTGCCCCTGTGGGGGAAACTCTATTGGGACGAGCGATTACATAATGCCCAGAAGAATCCTGGGTGACAAAGCAGGACCTTGGGGTAAAGTGTAAAACGAGACTTTGTAGGGGACAAGAAGTATGATAGATAACCCTGGAAAGCGTACCATTGTTAAGGGTTGGGTGTGAAGTAAAGATGAAATAAAATATATACATATAGTTCAAAGCCAGGATGACGATCTGAATGTGGTCTAAAGGGAGCCATGCTTGAGGAAAATAGGTGGAGTGGGGGGAGGGGGGTTCAGGCCGCGTGCTCACCGTCGTCGCCAAAATTTTGGGTGCAGAAGAAATTTTGACACAGGGGTGGGATGTGGTCCTCCACTCCCTCTCCTCACATAGGAAAGCTGCTTGATGGGTAAGACATAAGAAAGCCTTCCTCATATTATCGTGATGTGGGTGGGGGGGGAGCATTGGCTGGATAAGAGAGCCCAGACCGACATGTCAGAACCAGCGGTCTCAATTTGGATTGTGTGAGCCGTGGCGGAATGGTGACGTCGCTCTCTCTCTCTCAGGGCCGTGTCTCCTGGGGTTGTAAAGGGCCGTCGGAGTCACGGGCCCCGATTTGGACTCTGAGACCCGTGACGCATTGGTGATGTTGCGCTCTATCTCGGGGCGGTGTCTCCGGAGGCTGCAAATGGAACAGCTTAACAGGGAAAGCCCATTAAGGAAAGGGAAGGGGGGGGTCAATTTCCCTTCTTGGGGGAAAAAAAAGGGGGGCTGGGGGACCGCAAAGGAAAAATGGAGCTGAAAGGAATTGCCACTTGCCATTTGGTCCTGCTGATGTTGAGCATACCGCAGGGCACGGGGCTCAGACCCCAAAACAAAGCCCTGAAAGGGGTTAGCCTGGAACATCATACAGGGTGCAGTGCCACAAGGGAGGCACATTCCAGTCCGTCCATAGTGGGGCGGACTGACCTAGGAAACTGGATTTTGCAAAGTTTAATACCAGAACTCCCAGGAAACTCTGCACTTCGGAATAAAAACGTTTTTGAACACGGGGGTGCACAGGGGGAGTTATACTTACTTCAGGTAACGTTGTTTCTTAGAACTTGTAGATCAGCAGTTAGGAATTTAGTTACTGTAGAGGTTCATATTGTTAGAATGTTTGAAGCCCCACTTAAAGGGGCAGTTACATGGAGAATTGTTAAAGATAAACAGGATGGCTGGTGGTTTTGGGACAGCTATACTTTGTACTTGATATTTTGCAGACAACATGTAAGGCACAAAGTCCATAATGAATCAAGGCACATTGTGAAGGAGAGGAAAAAATTGAAGTGGGAGGGAGACCTGGAAAGAAGAGGGGAGAGAGAGGGGGTAGAGACAAGACGGCTACTCTCCGAAACTAGTCAAGAATTCGGATCATTAGAACAGACCGGAGAGTTTGATCATGGATAAGATAAAGACCAAAATAGTTTCACTGAACATAAATGGGATAAAAAACCCTATAAAGAGAAAACGTCTCCAGAAATTCTTAAAGAGACAGGTATGTGAAATACAATTTATACAGGAGACACATCTCTCCCCTAAGGAAGTTCTCAAACTTAGAAATCGAGACTTCCCGAATATATCTCACGCATCTCTGCCCACCGGAAGGAAGAGGGGTGTAGCCATTCTGCTCTCGGCCACGCTTCCATTCGTGGAAGAGGAGGTAATAAGAGACGAGGTGGCCAGATATGTTTTGGTGGTAGGGCGCGTTCAGGATCTTCAGATATCCTTGCTAAATGTATATGCCCCACCTGGGACGCATATAACCTTCTTTGCAGACTTATTTAAACTAGTAGCAGAAAAGGCAAAGGGGACGCTAATTGCAGGGGGGGACTGGAATGTAGTACTGGATAGAGCCCTGGATACTACCTCAAACATCCCGGCCCCGAATCAAAAAATCTCTAGGTCTTTGAAGAGACTTATGAAAGACACGGGTGTAACGGATGTTTGGAGGGAAAAGTATCATAAGGCAAGAGATTATACATACTACTCCCCTAGATACGGCATCTTCTCGAGAATAGATATGTTTTTTGCATATGGCAAAGACGTGTCAGTTTTTGATTCTATATGGGTAGGTACTGAAACCATATCAGACCACAAACCATTGTTCGCCAGGTTAGATCTCCAACTCCCCAAAAAACCTACACACTGGAGGCTTAACACAAGTCTACTTAGGGATGAGAAGATTAGAGAAGAAGTAAAGGAGATAATAAAGAACACCATTCAGTCAAATGAGGCTCCAGAGGTTACCCCTCAAATCCTCTGGGATATGATTAAGACCCTGATAAGGGGGAGACTGATCTCAATAGCCACCTACAAAAAAAGGGAGAGGGAAAAACAAAGAGAACAAATCAAACAGAAACTGCAAGAGTTAGAAAGACAACAGAAATTAAAGTTTAATGCAGAGAAAAGGGGCGAGATACGGGACCTTGCACAAATACTCCAAAGGATACAGCTCTTAGAAACTGAAAAGGCGTTACTACGCATAAAACAGACCTACTATGAGGGGGGGCCAAGAGCCACTCGCTTTCTGGCCTACCGACTTAAACAGCAGTCGGCCAGGGCAAATGTCACAGGAATCAAACACCCAGTCATGGGTGTCAGTCTACATGGGTGGGAGCAAATAGTTGATAGGTTTGTTACATACTATAAAAACCTATACCACCCTCAGCAGAATACAAGACCTGAGGAGGCAGTACATTTTCTAGAGGCCCTGCACCTAGCCGAACTTACTGAAGCCCACAGACAGACGTTGGAGCAACCAATCACACAAAGAGAAATCTCTGATACAATAGGGAGGCTAGGGGCGAGCAAATGTCCGGGCCCGGATGGATTCGGGGGAGAATTCTATAAAACATTTCAGGTAGACCTGAACCCCCTTTTAAACACAGTCTACAACCAGGTGTGGCTGGAGGGGGCTGCAGTCCCTCCATCATGGAATTATACCTCTATCACAGTGATCCCGAAGGAGGGCAAGGACCCGAGGGAGTGTGGGTCGTATAGACCGATCTCCCTACTTAATGTAGATTATAAAATTTTCACAGCAATTATAGCAAGGCGCGTACAGTCTTTTTTGCAGGACTTCATACACCCAGATCAAACGGGTTTTGTAGAGGGTAGACAGGCCCCAGAGGGGGTGAGAAGAACCATAGACATCATTGATATAATTAATAAAAGAAAAATACCAGCCTGTCTCATGAGCCTGGACGCGGAGAAGGCGTTTGATAAGGTTGATTGGAATTTCCTTTTTCTAGTTCTTAAGAGAATGGGATTCCCATCGACATTCTTGGAGGCAATTAAGGCCTTGTACGCCTCTCCACAGGCTTATGTTAAGGTTAATGGGGGGGTCTCTCAGAGATTCGCCCTCGGGTGGGGCACGAGGCAGGGCTGCCCTCTGTCTCCACTTCTATTTGACCTATATATAGAGCCTCTCGCCCAAGCAGTAAGGGAATTGAGAGAGAGTAAAGGGATAGACATGGGTGGGGAAGAACATAAAATATCCTTATACGCGGATGCTGTTCTTTTATATATATCCAACCCGAATGAATCCATCCCAAAAATCTGGGAACTCATTGATAAATTTAACCAATATTCGGGATACACACTTAACAAAAATAAAACGGAAGTTTTAAGATTTCATTATTGCACTTCAGAGGAGGTTCTTCAGACTTTGGAGACACAGTGGAACAGGGAGAAAATTAAATATCTGGGCATTCAAATTCCCAAAAACCTGATGATGTTATACGCAAGCAACTTTGAACCCATAACAAACCAGATTAAACAGGATATTAAAAGGTGGGAGATCCTCAATTTGCCACTATATTCAAGGATACAGTCAATATCTATGCGTATACTCCCCAAATATCTCTATGTTCCAATGTCTCCCCATTAAAATACATAAGAACCAATTCCAGATTTGGCAAAGGATGCTCACAAGATATATCTGGAACAATAGAAGACCGAGACTTAAAGCCTTGGCCTTGCAGTCCAATAAAAAGCAGGGAGGTCGAAATGTTCCTAACCTGGAAGATTATTTCCTGGCCACACAGCTAAAATGGGCCTTACTATGGTCAGCTAGCTCATGTAGGGCGAGATGGAAAACAATTGAGGTAGCCCTAACGGATGGAGTGCCATTAGGAGCCAGAGTTTTGAGGCCTGGGACTCAAAACAGGGATCAAGACATTGCTTTAATGGCAGTCAGAAATACACTGGGTTCCCTTGGAAGACTATGGAACAAACATAAAGTGGAGAGGGAGACATGGGCGCTGAGATGGTTTGCTTGGGACCCGGAATTTTCCCCATCTAGGCAAGACCTTACTTTTAGAAACTGGGGAAGACTAGGGTTATACTCCCTAAATCAGTTTCTCCAGGGAAATGTTGTCTCAGAATTTGCCCGAATTAGAGAAGAATTTTCACTAAGACAAACAGACTATTTTAGATACCTTCAAATAAGATCTTACATACATACTCTACAAAATAACTACATGCGCCCGACCTCCCCAACAAAGCTAAAGGATACCATAGTTGATATAATAAACTCAACGAGGACCAAAGGTCTTATTTCAGCCATATATGGAGCACTGAGGGACCGTAGAGGAGACCAAACTACACACATTAGGAACAGGTGGGAGAAGGAGACGGGGAACACCTGGAAGAGGCTTGGATCTCACTTTGACCATGGCCCTCACGCACCACGTCCTCTCCTTATTGGAGGGAGTACGAATGGAAGGTTCGGGTGAGGTTCTTCTATACCCCAGAAACACAGAGTAAATGGGATAAGAAATACTCAGGGTCTTGTTGGCGGGATTGTGGTGCAAGTAAAGCAGACTACCTACATGTGTTCTGGTCTTGTCAGGTTCTCACACAATACTGGTCTGACGTAAAACAGAAGATAAAAAGGGTACTCTCCATACAGTCCAATTTAGGTTCAAGGAACCTGATACTAGAGATAATACCAGAAGAGATTAGGGGAGCAAATCGAATTTATTTGTGGAATATTCTTCTAGTGGCCTCCCACAAGGCTTTGACCAGGAAATGGCTCACCCCAAATCCACCGACAAATCACGAGTGGGAGTCAACTGTAAATTAAATTAAAGATATGGAGGAAGTGACATATAGAATAAATCTGAGGGGACAGACTTGGGTGGAGAGATGGACTCCTTGGCTAATGGTATCAGAGAATAAGGAGAAGGAATAGAAAGGATGAAAGGGAGGGAAGAGGAAACAAGAGGTGGGAAAATATTTAAATAAGGGGATTTTGGACTTGTCAGGTCGCACCTTATATGATGGTCTATATGAAGTTATACAAAATGATAATTCGAATGAAATATAGTATTGGGGATAAAAATATACCAGATAAAGTGAGGGGGGGAAGTAAGAAATTGTGAATCTGTATTACTCTTACAATGTGCAATGATGGAAAATGAACTGTAATGGATGCTTACATGTGCCAAGTATGCAATAAACTTGAATATAAAAAAAAAACAAAAACAAATTCAATGCTATAACTGAATGGAGGGCAGATTGTCCTGGATTGCCAGGCGGAGCAGACCATGTGGACAAGGTCCTTGTGACTGGACCCCAAGGCAGTTCAGAGCAAATGGATGTAGTCTGGATTAAGCTGGGGTTTACTTGCAGCTTCATGCACTCAATTCACTGTACAGGGGATTTGAAATGCAAGTCCCTGCTAGCACTACACACATATTTATGGAAAAAGAAAGTACTATACCAGGCAGGCTGCTTCTCTATCCCGATCGCATTACTGCACAGTACCCGGGAGAACACACAGCAGATTCAGTTCCTGACAGACCGAGCGCGATTCAGCAATTTCTCCAGTCTTCTACAGGGTGAGCCTGGTTTCTACTTTTCAGATCTCCTTGATTCTCTTCACAGGTCAGATTCAGTCCAAACAAGCACTTGAACAAGCTACAGACTGAAACTTGGGGCCTTACACGCGTTTCCCGACTAAAACTGTGCACCGAAGGAGCACAGGGCTCCTTCCCTCTTCACTGCCAGAGCTAAACTGAAAACTCCAGTAGACAAAACTGGGCACTTCCTTTTAGTTCCTCCCAGTTCTTGGCTGGATTGGCTGTCACTCACAATAGCCTCCCCCTGTTGGTGCAAAAAAGGCGCCGAAGTCCAAATTACATTTCCCAGAGTCACTGTCCATACAATCCTCTTGCGGCTGGCTCAGATTACGAGTCCAAGTTCTGATTCGTCCACAGGCACCATTTTAGAGCTACCTTAACCCACACTGATTGGTCCAGTTCAGCAGTTCAAAACTAGAATGGGGAACTAGGCAAACACAGTTCTGATTGCAAAGAAAAGCAGGTTAGACAAACTGTATTTTCATTATTATTCTAAATGATTTCTGGCAAACAGTTACATCTTTCAGATAGGTTCCCTTTGCACTCCTAGTGACTGCAAAAACGGAGTGAATTGGCAGCAGCTCGAGTGGGACTCAAGCAGAGAAACACACAGTCCTCCCCATACACACTAATTATGTCTGCAAGCAGACAGCTCTTAAAGAGACAGTACCAGAGGCTCTAAAAACACTCACAGATAAATGGCTTAAATGCCAAACACCATTCAGGCTCAGAGCATTCAAGCAAGCTCCTGGAAGTCTTTTGGGAACCCCCATTTGCAGGGGGGTTACACTAGTCTGTCCCTTATGTTTTTTTCCGCACTTAGTTGTTTCTCTTTCATTGGTCAAGGCTACCACTTTGAACATTCAGGTTCAGCCTGGGCACTCTCCATCAAGGTCCAGTTCTGCACCCCATTTTAACAACTGGTCTCTCTCTAGACCTGGAAAGTGAGTGGAAAAACTTGCAAGGAGGCAAGCACAGCTCCTGCTATTGACATGATGGGGAACTCGTGTGTCTCTTCTTCCTCCAAAGTGCATTATAGAATCCGGAGGAAATTTTGGTTCTGGCTTCATTCCAGACACATACAGAACGACTCAGTATAATCGCCTGTACTACTGCAGTTCCTTTAAGACAAATGGACAAAGGACTGCAACCAACCACCTTACAAAGTAGAGTTTCTGCACTGGGGGCACTCTTGGCGGACCCTGGGGAATTGTTGGGCTCATATCCCCATGTCTGGTAGTTCTTCAGGCAGCAGCATTGAAACATCTTCAGTATCACCTTGGAGTCTTAATATGGTTCTCAAGGCCCCCTTTAGAGCCTCTCAAGCCATTCATCATGCATCTCAAAGTAAAGGTCCCCCTTTTTTCTCAAAGTTATTATTCCTGCCAGGAGTTTCAGCAGACTAAAAATATTGCTTGCCCAAGAGCTGTGCACTCATTTATCAGGCTGGAACAGTTCCAGTTTTTATTTGCCCAAGTTATGTCTCCCATCTATTATAATCAAGGGTTCATTCTTCCTTCCTTATGCCCACTCTTTAAAAGCAACAAGGATGGAAAATGTCATACACTAGATCTGGGAAGAGGGAGAAAAAATGTACATTAAGAGAGATGACGCTATTCACAAAACTTCAACTATGTTCTTGCCAGCTGAAGGGAAGAAATTTGGGGCAGCAAGGATTCAATAGGCTCTATAGCCAAATGGATTCTATCCGTCACCTCTACGGCTGATGGTCAGGCCAGAGTAACTTGCCTGGCCCAGTGAGAGTCCATGGCCCCCTTCGTGGGCGTAATTCAGAGATGCATCGACAGCACACTCATACTGAGTGGCCTTTTTGATCATCCATTCACACACTATAGTGCAAAAAAAAATAATTCTCACTGGGGGTGATGTCCTTGGCAGAGGCATCTTTTGGCCGCAGAGTATTTCAAGCGGTGGTGAACCTTTATGGGCTCTTGACATTCTTCCCACCCGGGATATCTGGGGACATACTGCTTTTCTGTATCCCAGGAGTAAGGAAGCCCGGAGACCAGCTTAGTTCCCAAGTTCTTGTAGTATTACCACATTGGACTGCTTTAGGAAGAACTGAGGAGAACAGGAAGTGGAGGGCTGGATGTCCCCTGCTGTAGAGGTCTGTTTCCTGCCTGTGGATCAGCATCCGGGGTTACAGCCCAGGAGTAAGGAAGCCCGGAGACCAGCCGTTGGAGAAAGAAAATTTACAGGTATTTAAATTTCGATTTCGCACCGTCTCTCTAATGTCTGAAACCAGCATCCCTCCAGCTCTCCCACTCTCTCCTTTCAGTAAAGCGCCTACTTAAGGCTCTCTACTCTGGTTTCATACAGTTGTATCCCCTCACCAGAAATTACTTGAAAACTAGTGGTGTACTTAGTATTGGTATTTTGCTACCAACTGATGGCTCTCTTGCATAGCCTTCTCATTAGCACTGATTTTATTCTGTGTATATGATGCTCCTTCCCATGTTTGTAGTTACCCAAGTGATGTTCCTTAATACGTTTGCAACTACCCATGTGATGTTTCTTCTGTGCTTGTAATTACCCATGCTGTACCCCCTTCCCTGGGTTGCACCTGAAAATGAGCCTTGGCTCAGTGTGCATATCCCGGTTACCAAATTTTAAATGAATACATTTATGGGTAAAAATAAGATGAAGACTACTGAACAGATAATGCAAAAATGTGGAGCTATATTATCCATATTTGTTTTTTTTTTTTGGGGGGGGGGGGACAGAAAATGAAAAATTACCAAATCTTTAAAATGCTGCTATAAATTTTCTATTCTCGAAAGTTCTTAATTTGAGTCTTGATGAAAAATATATTTTTAGTATGCAGAACCCAGCCATTCTCAGCAGCTAACCAAACTGACATTCAGTTTGCCACTAAGGAGTTGGCCCAAATAATCCTAGAGAAAGCACCCTGCATTAATCACAGGGGAATTACTACTGTATTACTAATTACTGTGATCAGTTTGTGACTCTCAGACAGTTGGTTCTGATTAATCGATGATTTTTTGATATAAAAATGTGTTAAGTGTTTCTCATGAGACATGCTGGAAAAAGCCTGTGGAATGTGGAGGGGCATCACTGGCAGGTGGGGGAGGCTAAGCAGGGAGAAGAGGTACCAGAAGTGGAAATCACAGCAGAGAGAGTCAGGAAGCCCTCAGCTCCCTTAAGGCCGGAGGAGAAACACCGGGGCTGGATAAATTACATCCTAGAGTGCTGAAGGAACTTGCAGATGTCCTGGACGAAACCCCTGGCAGAGCTTTCACCATCTCTCTGAGGACAGGGTGGGTGCCCCAAGACTGAAGGTGGCGCATGTAGTGCCCTATCCACAAGGGGGATCAAGGGAGCTGGCAGGGAACTACAGGCCTGTCAGCCTGCTGACATCGGTGGTGGGCAAGGTGATGGAGGGCATTGTCAAGGAGAGGCTGGGGGACCTGGATAAGTCAGGGTGCCTGGACGATAGACAGCATGGATTCATCCCGGGGAAATCGTGTCAGACAAATCTGGTGGAGTTCTATGACTGGGTGACAAGTGCCTTGGACCTGGGTAGACCAGTGGATGTCCTCTTTCTAGACTTCAGCAAGGCATTTGACTCTGTTCCTCAGGTGGGCCTGTTGGATAAGCTAGGAGAAATGGGGGTGGGAAACCAGATGATCAGATGGATAGGCAATTGGCTCCAGGACCCGGACCCAGAGGTCGTGAGTTGGTGGATAGTCTCATCCCCAAGGAGGGTCATTAGTTGGGTCCCACAGGGATCGGTCCTGGGCCCCTTCTGTTCAACGCCTACGTATCGGACATAAGGACAGGAATCAGGAGTGAGATGAGTCTCTTTGCAGATGACTGAAACTGAGGCGGTGGTGGATGGGGAGGAGGGAGGGGCCCTGCAGGAACCTGGAGGCTCTGGAAAGATGGTCTAGAAAGTGGAAGCTGAGGTTCAATGCAGGGAAATGCAAGGTACTCCACCTGGGGCAAAACCCAGGCCAAGTGTACACCGGGGGGAAGCTACAAGTCTCGATGGCTGAGAGGGACCTGGGGTGGTGGTGGATGTCAAGATGAACAACTCTGAGACTTGTAGGAGGGCAGCAGCCAAGGCCAACAGGATGCTGGGATGCATCGCTAGGGGATCACCTCCAGAAGGAGGGAAGTGATCCTCCCTCTGTATAACTGCTTGGTGAGGCCGCACCTGGAGTACTGCGTGCAGTTTTGGAGGCCACACTTAAAGAGGGACATTAACCTCCTGGAGAGGGTCCAGAGGAGGGCAACCAAAATGATTTGGGGCTTGGGGGACAGGACCTATGAGGAGAGGCTTGAAGAGCTAAATATGTACACATTGGAAGAGAGAAGGGACCGGGGGGACGTGATAGAGGTCTTCAGGTACATGAAGAGGGTAAATAGGGGAGGAACAGTCAGGGTGCTTCGAAGGAAGGAGGAAGGGGCCACTAGAGGGCATGGGTGGAAGCTGGAGGAGGGAAGATTCAGGGGAGAAAGGAGGAGGTGCTACTTCACTGAGAGGGTGGTGGAGCCATGGAATGCACTACCTAGGGGGCTGGTGGAGGCAGAGACAGTGGAGGGTTCAAGAGGGGGTGGGACAGGTACAGGGGAAGGGTTCAGGAAGCAAAATCCAATGCAGCAAGAATATCCGGAACTGGGAAGGGAGAAGCCAGAGAAGGCGAGGGGGACAGCAAGGTCAGCACCCAGGGTTGGGGCTGACCAAACAAGCAGACACGAAAGACCGTTAGGCCTATTCTGCTGGCATTTTAGTATGTTAGTATGAATGGTTATGGCACACTGGTGTGAAGTCATAAATGTTCCTCTGGTGTCTGTAAAAGCAGGATGTTGCTCATGGATGAAAGAAGGACTTAGAAATTAACCTTATTTAATTTACCTTCTGAGTGATGACATCCTGGTTGTATAATTTTTATATTCTGACTGGGAGGAGCTAGGTGACCTCATGCATTTTGCACTTTTTTTTTTTAACCCTTGTGCTTTTAAATTATTGCATGCTTTTGTGATATATGGTTCCGTATTTACATTTTACATTTTTTTATCTATTTTGAAGGAAATCTGTACTTTAGGGACTACTTGGTGTGCCTTTGAAATTCTTTTTCTTGACAAGTGAAGCATACATGGTTAAAGTTGACACTTTACAAAGGTTACTGGTTTTACTAAACTGGGAAAAGGTAAGAGTTTATTCTAAGGTCTTTCATAG